>JAGXJF010005255.1:0-1200000 GCA_019208055.1 Stipa capillata | reverse complement strand
AACAATGGTGTTGGATAGACCCCTTATGAGATACTGCGAGATCACTTCGTCAATATGTTGTCAGTATCTTCTCATGATGTGTTAACGTTTACTTGCGTCCTTAGACCATGAGAATACCATAGACCCGGATACCGGATGGTTGCTTTGGGGTCATCAAACGTTACGCCGTAACTGGGTAATTATAAAGGTGACTTCCAGGTACACCAGAAAGTATATAGTGGTTCTAGATATGTCAAGACTGGGATTTGCCCATCCGGCGATGGAGAGATACACTCTGGGCCCACTCGGTATTACGGTGTCCAGCATCGCCTGGCCAGGTATTGTGACTAAAAGGTTAGTCACGGGGATACCGGAATACGGAAACGAGAAAAGAGTACAAACCGGTAACGAGGATAACTAGGTATGGTGATCAAGGAGTTGATCACAGGGATACCGTCAAAGTCTCGCCTCGGCTTGTGTAATGTATCGTGAGGCAAAAGGAATTGTATGCGACAATACAAGGTTTGCTCGATAAAGATCTTCGATGATATGTGGGAGTCGTTATGGGTGTCCAGATCCCGCTGACGATTATTGACCGGAATGTATTCCGGACATGTCCACATATACTCGAACCTATAGGGTCACACGCTTAACGTTTTAGCGACATTTAGGAATGCTACGATTTATGGAGAACGAGAGAGAAGGGTTCCGAAAGTGTTTCGGATGATCTCGAAAGTGTTCCGGGAGGTCCCGGATGGTTCCGGTGATGTCCGGAAGTGTTCCGGAAAGTATTGGAAGGTTCTAGAAGGTTCTGGAAGGTTCTAGAAGGTTCTGGAAGGTTCTGGAAGGTTCTAGAAATTCTAGAAGGTTCTGGAAGGTTCTAGAAATTCTAGAAGGTTCTGGAAGGTTCTAGTGGAGTTGGACTCCAACTCCAACAGGGTGTCCCTGCTGGAGTAGGACTCCACCTGCCTAGGGAGAGCTGCCCCAACCCCTATAAATAGAGGGGCAGGGCACCTCAAAGGGTATCCCAAGCAGCCCCAGAGGCAGCCCTAGTCCCTTGGACTAAACCCTAGGCCGGCCATCTCTAGATTGGCCACAGCCTTCTTTTTCTCTCTCTTCTAGATTGGATCTAGTACAGCTGCCGGCGCGCTGCTGCTTCTCCTTCTCGTAGATCCCTGCTGTTCTTGTGTGCTGGTCCACACATTACGGCGGTGTTGCTGATCCGGTACGCGTGGATACCTCGGAGACGTCGTATACTTCGGCGTTTGATCGGGTGAACTATTCACGAGGAGATCGCTCTCGCGGCTGGGAGGTATAACCTAGCTGCGGGAGTCTGCGGACTTCATCGACATCGGTCAACTTCTCCGCTGCATTGACGTGATCGTCGAATGTATGATATCGTTACCTACACCTCGATAGTGTTTCTTGGTTTGGTTCGTGCGCGGAAAAATTTTGTTTTGCGTAGCGCGTTCCCCAACAGTCGCGTCACCGCGCGCCCCGGTGCGCGGGTTCGGTCGCTGACGCCCGGGGCCCAGGAGCGGGTGTCTCAACAACCCTGTCAGAAGAAGCCCGGTAAGTCTTCGTTTGCGGGACCCTGAGCATAAAGATGTCAGAATTCCTGTCCAGAGGCGCGGCGAGGAGACGTCTGGCACGGAAGTCCGCGCTGCGCATTAAATGTAAGGCGTGGGCAGCCCTGTAGCGCCCACGTCGCCAGCAGTACCCTCTGGCCGCTGTGGTAACCCCCCGGGTATATAAGAGGAGAGCCGAGGCCATGCAAAGGTTTGGACAACTCTTAGTTGGCTGTTTTAGCAATTGAAGAACTCTAGGGTTAGATCTCTTGGAGAAGAACTCCCCTTGTAAGGAAAAAACCTCTGTAATCTCCCATAGATCAATACACAAAGAAGCAGGACGTAGGGTGTTACACCTCCGGGTGGCCTAAACCTGGGTAAATCATTTGTGTTTCTCTGCATCAGATCCACCTCTCCAGAGAAACCGTCACCGGCTCATAAGAAGAATCCTATTGCGCCCCCGGCCGAATCCCAAAGGGGGTCCAACTGGACCACCGCTAGAGGCGTCTCTACGCCGACAGAGACGGAAAAGTAAAGGCCGAGCTGATGATGGCAACTGCTGGAGACAGGGGAGGGGGCGGACGCAAGGATCCCCTATGATAAGAAGGTGACAAGCAGAGATAAAGAAAAAGAAGAGTGGCCACGGAAAGCTACCAAGACAAAAAAAAATCAAAATTCTTAATAGATGGGCCCTCCAATAAGATAGAACACTAGAACTATATATACAAACAAAAAGTAAATCACGCAAAAGAAGGATGAAGTGATATAACATAACCAAAAAATAAACGCTCTGCCCTCGAAATTGGACCTGAAATTTGCTGCCCATGTAATCACATGAATTTACAACGACGGCCAGGAAAGTTTGAGGGAGTGTCTATTAGCTAGCCGGCTTTTTTTTTAATCAACAGTCATATTTTTCTCAACCATAGGATTAAGATTTGACAGTCCAGATCGCTACCTCATCCTTTAATAAATCAGCCCCACTCCTCCCTTTCTCTCTCTCCTTGGGTTCCATGCACCGTCACGACCTTTCACCTCCTGCCGCTGCCATCCTTCATCTCCCTCCGCACTGTTGCTACCCTAGGCTAGCTGGCACCGACAAGCCACATCGTTCGACCAACCCCTCCTCTACATGCTCCCTCCTTCATCTGTCCGCCGATTCGTTCCCACTGCCACCGTCTTCGTGGCTCCCTCGCAGCCAAATCCACCTCCGCCTCCCCTGCCTCCTAATCTCAACCACCACCGTCGTCTCCTCCTAGCTCATCAAAATCCCCGCCCGCTACGCTCACCGGCCGTCATCTCCTCCTAGCTCATCGAACCGCCCGCCTGCTACACTCACCGGCCGTTCTGCCATGCTCGCGGCCCACGCGCTATCTCACGCCTTGCTACTCCCGCCCTAACCAACCGCCGTCACCACCAGTTTGCCGTCCCCACCGGCCATTCCTCTAAACCCAGGGGGCACAAAGAAACCCCACGCCCGAACCTCTTACCCTAATCGAACCCTAATCTCAGCCGACGTTGTTGGTGGCGGTGGTGGTGAAAATGGCGTGGCCGGAGAAGGAGGAAGATGGCCCGAGTGTTAAAAGAGCAGCAACAGTGGAGCAAAGGAAGAAGAAAGCAAAGGGAGGAAGATGAATTGGTAAGCAAAAATTTCAACTATTGGGAGATTGGAAAACAGTCAGCTATTGATTAGCAAATCCAAAGTTTTAACATGTCTATTAAAATTTGAAACACAAATAACTGTGTTGAGATTTTCCATAAACACGTCGAAAACCCAACCAGACATGTTGCACAAAAAAAGAAGAGCTATAAAAACGGTTTACTTTGTACCACGAGCACTTTATGTACCAAAAAAAAGATGGGATGCCAACTGCCAATCTGCTATGCGCATAGCCACATACATAGTTGGTACTTGGTCTTGTGGGCAATCCATGGAGCTGTAAAGCGGACATGTATTGCTGTGGAGCTGGAGAGATTGACTGGAGTTTAGTAGCTTTCGTGTTGACGTGGGCAGATTCGAACCGGCGTTGAGCGTGCGTGCGAATTGATGAACCATAAGCTTGTTGATCAAATTGGTGAACTGTGCATTGCTGGAAACTGGAGTACCGCATGGGTGCTATGTATGTCAAAAGAAAAAGAAAAAGCAGCTATGGAAAAGTTTGGACGCGTCTATTATGTACAAAATATATATTTACTAATAGTTGTTCAGATATTTTCACAAATGTGTGAAACCTCAACGGGACATCTAGTATTACCGGTTTAATTTAGCAGATTTAAATTTATGCCATTGTTAACCACTCGAAAGTGGCAATGCCACTATAGAATTCGTCTTCGCAGAAATGTCACTCCAGAGTTTGTATGCTCACATGCTCGCCAACGTGCCATTTTGAAACACGAAAACGAAAATGTCCCTGTACCTTTTCTATTCTTCGCTGTCCAGATGCCACTCTACCTCTTTCCCATTCTTCCTTCTTCTTGCATGGCCAAACATCATCTTCGACCATGGCCATGGCGGTGGCTAGATCTAGCCTCCTCGAGCTCTGCCATGTTTTTCGGCAGGGTTTTCCGCGCTGATAGCTTGTTGGTGGTGGCCATAAGGAATGTGATGGTTTCGATCCGGAGCTCGGAATTGCCTATCTCACTGGGCTATGGTGGTGGTGCCACGGGAGAGGACAGAGGAGGTGGATGGTGGAAGGAGGGAGGAGAAGAAGGAAAAGATGAGGGCATTTTGGTCTGAACATGCTCACAGTGGCACCTGACCGGTTTCCTCACGTGAGTAATGACATTTCTCTAAAGCTGTGGTGGAGCTAGCTGTTTTTCAAAGGCTGGACAAGCCGCAGGTTGCATTCTCTTGATTAGGCAGAGCGCCATTTTTGTGTGCAAGTCACCGTGGATGTTCACTAAATATACAATGTCGAGTTGCCGGCAAGCTCAGCAACTGTTTGGGCTAGCTGGAGGGACAGTTGCTTTGCTCCTGCTTCAAAGAGAATTTATGTTATGGTATTCTCTATTTCTAGTGGTTAGCAGGGGCATAAATCTAAATAACCCTTTTATTTTTTAGAGCGTCTATTTTGAAGTCGACTAAGAAATAATTATTTCTAAATCGACGATTTTGGACATTGATTTTTCATCTAACTGTTAATTAAGCCATTGCACATTTTACAAATTATATGTAACTTTAGATCTAAAGATATGCAACTGAGCAGTTGTATATTTCTAAACCTAAAGTTGCACTAACTTTTTTATATAATTATATTATAGATTTACCAATGTACAATTTGGTCTACTTAGAAATAACAATTTTTTAAACAAGTTAAAAATAACAAAACTGTTTATCCTTTGGACCACAAGCGTTTCAAGTACCATGGTCTATGCATGGGATACTAACTTCCAATCTGCCATGCACACACATAGTTGGACTTGTGGGCAATCCGTTCAGCAAAAGTGCCACGAATAACCTATGTCGGAAGCGGTTAGCACGAAAAAACCGCCTCAGATAACGATTCCGGGAGCAACCGCCACGGATAACGACCACATCGGAGGCGGTTATAAATAAGCAAACGCCTCCAATATTATCCGAGGCGGTTAACTATTTATGACCGCCTTGTATATCGACGTTATCGGAGGCGGTTATATATTGGCAACCGCCTCGGATAAGCGAGTACATATCAGAGGCGGTTGCCGATATATAACCGCCTCGATTTAGTCAATATCTGAGGCGGTTGTTTGGATTTAACCGTCTCCAATATGATTCACAGTATTTATTGCACTGCGCGAGCAGACATACGACCATGTCTTAAATGTGGCGAAGTGCTGGCGATTTTTTGAGCGATTTGCTGTGGATTCTTCAGTGGAGAAGCTACATTTGGTAGAGAAGTTGGAGAAGAACTTCCTTGTTGATTAAGAAAGGTTGGTGTTTAGTTTTTGAGTCATTTCATCCAATAATTTTTGTTGATTGTGCTCTTTTCTTGAACATTAGTTGAGAAGATTCAATTATATGATAATAATTTGATCGATTGAGATGTTTGAGTTATTTGTATGTTTGAATGCATTTAAATTTGTTGGTAAGGTATGCAAATTATGAAAAAATTCTATAATTTGTGGGTAAAAAGGAAAAAATGATGGAAATTTTTTGTGGCGAATTTAATTTTTATACGGAAGAAAAAGTGGTAATATGTTAGTTATACGTTAGTAAATGAAGAGAGTCGACGCGTATATGTTAGTTATATTAGCAATTAGTATGGCTATTTAGTTATAGTAGTTAGTTATGTTAGTAATTATTTGTACAATTCGATTATGTCAGTAATTAATGTGTTAAACTCATCTCACGAAGTCGGTGCACTTAATAAATTTAATTAAAATTTCAAATTTCCATATGCACGACTTAGATGGATCGATCGTGGATGTACGGAGCTCGCAACACAGAGGCGTATAGAGATGGAGTGAGATCATTTATGGAAGCTGCCGAGGCGGCCATGTTGAGACAGGGTAGAGGTGACACGTACTGTCCATGCCTAGACTGTGGTAACGTAAGGATTTTTGAGCTCCATCATATTGAGTACCACATCTTCATGAGAGGTTTTACGGAAGGGTATTCAACTTGGACCAAGCACGGCGAAGATCAAGCCGTAGTATCGGATGATGATATTTTCGCCGATGATATAGCAACCGATATCCCAATTGATATCCCTTGTGATTCACAACATGAGATGTCCGATGATCCGGAGTCGATGCCTGAGCTGGAACAGATGTTGCGTGATTTCGAAGGGCACGAAACCGACAGAGAGTACCAGCAATTCGTAGGCTTGATGGGGGCATCGGAGAAACCGCTTTTCGCAGGATGCAAGGCTAAGTTCACTTTGTTATATGCCGTGCTTGAACTATTGAAGCTGAATGCGAGCAACAGCTGGTCCGACAAGAGCTTCAACGAGTTGTTGGGCCTTCTAAGTGACATGCTTCCGGAGGGGAATGAGTGACCCATCAACATGTACAGAGCGAAGAAGTTGCTTTGTCCCTTAGGACTGGAAGTTGAAAAGATACATGCATGTCGGAACGACTGTATGCTATACCGGAAAGAGTTTGCGAAGCTACATTCGTGCCCTGTGTGCAAGGCTTCTCGGTACAAGGGTAAAATTAGAGTAGAAGGAGCTGAGGAATTCGTCGAGGTGACGAAGGGGACTCCCGCGAAGGTTGCTTGGTACCTGCCTGTAACCCCGCGCCTCAAGCGTTTGTTTACAAACCCGAAGGAAGCAAAACTTTTTCGCTGGCATGCGGACGAGCGGAAGACAACCGATGGAAAGCTGAGACACCCTGCCGATGCAATCCAGTGGAGGAACATCGATAGGAAGTATCCCCAATTCGGTGCGGAAACTAGGAACGTAAGGTTCGCGCTCAGTACGGACGGAATGAATCCATTTGGCAACATGAGCAGCCGACACAGCACCTGGCCCGTACTTCTCAGTATGTACAACCTACCTCCCTGGCTTTGTATGAAACGGAAGTACATTATGATGTCCACACTTATCGAAGGGCCTAAGCAACCTGGTAACGACATCGACGTGTATCTCCAACCGTTGATGGATGAGCTACAAACACTGTGGAACACAGGAGTGCAGGTATGGGATGCGGACAAAAGAGAATACTTTACTCTGCGGGCCATGCTGTTCTGCACAATCCAAGACTTTCCCGCTCTCGGCAACACCTCCGGTCAGACGGTGAAAGGACACAAAGGCTATGTCGTATGCATGGAGAATACCGTTAGTCTAAGTCTCAAGAATTACGGGAAAATCGTGTTCATGGGTCACCGGCGGTTCCTGCCTATAAGGCACCATTACCGGAGGTGGAAGTCACAGTTCAACGGGAGATCAAGGGATCTCCGGCGGATCAAGGGATGCTGAGGTTTTCACCGGTGCTTGCTCCATCTCCGCCCAAGGTTTCGACGGAGCTCGTCCTTCCTCAGCCAGTCCCGACAGTGCAAGATGTGGAGGCTAGTACTCATCATTCGCTCCCCCCTCAGCTCCCGACAGTACCAGCAACGGAGACCTCACAGGCACGCCGTGGTCGGACGAAGAGTCAAGGGGCGATGTCCAAGTTGAAAGTCTACGAATCCAAAAAGTCTGCTTCAAAACTGGCTTCTCATGTTGAATATCCTCTAGCGGAGCTGGCTCGCCAGTACGTGCCTGGAGAACCTATGGTGGACGATGACGTGAACTTGGGCGTAGCCGGCCGGCAGCTCCATAATCATTACCTCGAGATGTCGCGCAGGCCGTTCCCAGATAAAAGACTCGGCCTCGTGGTATTCTTCAAGGAGGAGCATTTCAAGCACCGCCACGGATATATGTTTCCCGTGGATTTCTCGGACATCTTCAACATGATGCACTTCCGTGAGCTGGACGCCAGTCTCATGAGATGCTTCTCGCTGTAAGTCCTTACAGCACATCACCGTTTTGTTTTGTCACTCCTAAATGCCTGCAATGTAACTCCTTATTCTCCTGTACTCAGGTACATGATTGAGCTGAGCGTAAGAAGAAGGATGCACAACTCCGTGGGGTTCGACGACCCACATTTGATCTCTGCATATTGCCTCACGAAAAATAAGGACATGGTGCGGGATTATGTCGTGCATTTACTCCATGAGTACTCCGCACGAGATTAGATTCAGGTTGCCTATAACATCGGGTAAGCCACATCCTGCGCAAATTCTTATGGTTCGACGGCTAAATATGTAATAACTTCGTATCGTATAAGCAGTGGCCATTGGATCCTCGTCGTGATCGTGCCGAAATGGAATAAGGTATATTACCTTGATTCCATGAGGCGCAGCATGGACTCGCGCAAGCAAGCGTACGTGGACGTCATGACTGTACTCGACGAATAAGTATCAAAACGTTCGACTTAGTCCATGCCTATTCTTTCTTCTTTACAAAGGAAGAGATAGTTCGATGCTAATTGTTTTTAATCACCCAGAGTGTTTGACACATACGTCAAACACGGGGGGAGGCACAAAGTCAAGGGCGGAGTGGCCGTCAAGTTAAGCCATGATTGCAAGTTTAAGGTATTCCGTAATGTCCTTGACTCCTAGAACTAATGCCATCATAATTCTGCCCTCTATACCTAATCGATATCCCTTTTGTAGTGCCGGCAACAACCTGAAGGGACCGACCTCTGTGGGTATTACGTGTGTTTCCACATGCTAGCCCTTTCCAGCAACCCAAAGTACGGGAATCTACCGGTAAGAAACCAGCACCACTGCTAATGTCGAGTGTTTAGTCGTTCTATTCGCCCTGAGCGTAAGCCTCATGTTTTCAGGGAGCGACGAAAACCATGCAAATCAAGATGTTGGAAGATATGGACCTCATCCAGATCCGGTCGCACATCGCCAGCTTCCTGAACAACGATGTCATTAGTCCCCAAGAACGCTTCGGTTCCCCGGCGACAAGCTAGGAACTTAGGATTGAGATTAGTTAGATGATTACGTAGGTTTCTACTTAGGTCATTAGTTACTTCATTAACTTCTACAATCAAACTTTGTAATTATCTATCCATCTTGTGGTTTTGAATGATAAGTGCACTTGATGTTCTTAAACGTCGTCTTGTTCATTTTTTCTCTCACTGCTAACGTCACTTTATTACATATGATACTTCTTTATCAACAGATATGGTGTATGGAGGCTTCGGCGCGTGGCTCTATTCATGTGAAGAATTGAAGAGAGGTCTAGTTTTTTTTAATTTGATCAATATCCTGGCTGTGAATTTAGTATATGACTAAGTAAACAACTTTTGTAATATTTATTAATTCGTATGCGTATGTATGTGAATGTTTACATGTTATGTTTTGTGGTCAATGCGAGAATGAATGAATGTTTGAAGTGTGCTGTGCTGGTTGTGCCTGCTGTGATTTTGATGTATATATATATATATATCTATTTGTTTTTTCAGGGATGCTAGTAAATTAGGGAAAATAATGCCTAGTAAACAACATATCGGAGGCGGTTATCTTTACCTAAACGCCTCGGATAAGAGAATATAGGAGGCGGTTATCTTTACCTAAACGCCTCGGATAAGAGAATATAAGAGACGGTTATCTTTACCTAAACGCCTCGGATAAGAGAATATAGGAGGTGGTTATCTTTACCTAACCGCCTCGGATAAGTGTATATCGGAGGCGATTGTATTATTCTGAGCGCCTCTAATAATACATTATCCGAGGCGCTTATGAAAATGAAACCGTCTCCGATATGCCCTTATCCGAGGCGGTTAATGAGTTTTAACCGCCTCGGATGAGCTCTTATTCGAGGCGTTTGCATAACCGCCTCCGATGTATGCCCCCATATCCGTAACCACTCCGTCGAGGCGGGTGCTATAACCGTCTCGGATGTGCTATTTTAACCGCCTCGGATATCGTTTTCTGTACTAGTGGATCGACCTGGAGTCAAGTAGCTTTCATGTTGGCGTGGGCAGATTGGAGGTGACGTGAGCGTGTGAATTGATGAACCGTACACTTATTGGATAAAATGATAAGATTCTCTGGCGTGTTGATGAGCGTTGCGGTGTTCTTTGGCAAACAGTTCATTTATGGGCATTGTGAAGGGCGGAGAAGCCAGTTTGGTGAGCTATGACGTCCGTTATATCTTACTTTAGTTATAAGTATCCCTACCTTAACGTCCTTCTCTCGTAGAACCACTTGCCGGCGGCGGCACCATGGGAGGAGCTCGAGAGCTCTATTTCTTGAAGACTCGGACAATTGAAGAAATGAAGGCCGAAAGATTACCTAGCTCCTGGTAGGCATTGGGCCTTTTTCCTTTAGATTTGCCACGACCCACGAAGGGTTAAGTAGAAGAGCTAGGGTTTTAGCGAGGACGCACATAGGGAAAGTGATCGATACATCATCCCATCGATGATTGATTATCTCTGATTGTTCTGATCCCTACAGGAGTTGCGGCTATGCGGCGCGGCGCGGCCGAACCCTAGTGCGGCGTGTGGCGTGGCCAGTGGCCTGGGGGAGAATGGGGGAGGGGCTGGGTGGCACGCGCAGCAAACATGCAAGCAACAGGCTGTCGTGGGCATCCATCTGGGTGGCGCGTAGGGCCATGGCCGGCAGCGGCAGCTCGGCAGTGACGTTGGGACGGACAACGTCGAAAATTTAGATGCCACCCGAGAGGAAGAGCAAGGCTGCAAGGCCACGGCTAAATGCGGAGATACGAGTCTATGAGATAATCAACCAAAGAATTAATAAAGAATTGAACACCAGATTTACCATTTACTAATCCATTTATCTTTAAGAGGTCGTCTTTATAAACTAATACATTTTAACCTTGTAGACTGCTTGTGGCATAATTCTAGTACATAGTAGTATAGATATGAGTTGCATGGAATCGTTTAAAATTTAATTTGTATCAATTACACCGCTAAGAGCCGTATCTAGATTAAGAGACAACTTTTCTCTCTCTCTTTTCCATAATTACCCCGTCACGCAAGTTTTTTGTCTAGGTGACATGGGTTAAGAGACGACTGAAATGGAGCATTGAGACCATCCTAAGCTTTATTTGGTGAGTTATTATTAGATATATATCTTGTTGTGGATGGATTATAATTGTTAATTTCATTTAAGGTCATATACTTTATTACTGGAGTATCTCGATTTTCGAATTTACTCGTTCCCTACGTGCTATCGACACCTCATTGCCAGATGAACGCCACACATGCATACATACGGTATTTTTCATTCGGCCAAGTTGCACTTAATTAGTTTTCAGGCTGTTCGATGGGATTTTCCATCTGTTACTGCACCAAATGCTTCTTCAGATATCAGTTTCATGCAGCGTAGTAGTCTCCCGCGATCGATCCTACCGTTGAGGCATCAGTTTCAGGCGGCGTCCATCCAACTTTTGCAAACAGTTGCCAGTCTACAATCCAATACAAGATCGACATATGCATCGTACCTGCAGTTGTGCAAGCATCCCAAGCAGCAAGCTGCAATAACATGTTGATTTGGACATTAATTGGACAGATTTGTGTATCAACAGAGTGCTACTCTAATTTTTACATCAAGAGTACTTACGCTAATTTGGACATGTTGGTCTGGACATCGGCAGATCTGTATATCAACAGAGTACTGCTTTAATTTGGTTTGTCTTCTTTGTGTAATACCCGGGTGAAAGCAACGGAACAAGAAGCGTATCTCCATCTGCAGCAGCCCTTTTCTGGTGATATTTTTGGCAGGGGGTTGGTGCGTCGTGACTGCATGAGCCGGATGGCAAATGACACATCAAACATAAACTTAATTAACCGGTTAGCCCATGCCCAGCGGACACATCACCTGGAAAAATGAGATTAAAAAGACGTACTCAAGTGTATCGCAACAATAAAAAGAGAATACTGTAATCGCGTCTGGTGATCGCAGATAACAACGTGCTGAGCTCGCAGTATCTGTTCGATGGAAACAGGCGAAAACTTTAAGACCGGGGCGAGCCGCGAGCGAGGCGACGAATTTGGATGGACGCGGAGATGGAATTAACAAAGCGCGCTAGTTGCGCGGATTAGGCGGAGATGGGTCGTCGCGGTTGGCCGAATCTATGGAGGAGCAGTGGTGCAGCAGGAGTATGACTAGGAACGGCTTAATTTAATCGATCCACTAACTCACGAATCCACACGCTCTTTCAATAACGTCCTGGCCGGTTAAATAATACGATCCATTTCTGGGTTGATCCTTTTCTTGCGCTTGGCTAGTTAATCGGTACCACATATCTGGAGTCAAATGCAATGGGGTACGTACTTAGCATTGTCTCCTGTTAAATGCCAAAGTCAGAAGCAAACGCTGTAATTCCAAAGGAAGAAAATTCAGATTTGGAAAAACGTTTTGTTCTATCACATTTTGCATATGCTTGACGTATTATTTCAACAAAGTTCACTGGATATGTACTCTTTATCATAATAAGGTGATCAATAAATGTGAAAGGATCAGTGCAGCTAGGAGTATTTCTCTTGGTACCCCATGTGTACTGAAGTTAAGTTTGGCATCTCAGCCTGGAACTTGATGTGGCAAGACACCACAATGAGATCAAAAACAAGTGGCTACGTTTTCCTAAAACCTCAAAACCATTTGCTCTCGCCTGCGTGGTTTTCAACGGATCAAGAAGTGAGGTGCGTGCATGCATGAACACCTCGGCGTTTGGAATATTCGACATTAATTTTGTCAATTGGATCAACGACTAATGTAGTATCCATGTCAGCAGCTCGCTAGCGGCTAGCCTAGATGTATGTGGGCGTCTAGTGTGTGACGACACGTGACGAGGACATACCTCTTCCGGATACAACCATATTCTTTCTTTTTTCTAAAGATGGTCCTCACATTTTAAAGTTACAAGGACCAATTACTAGGACTCGTATAATTATTAGTTACTTTTGTTTCTCGACACTTCACATGATTTACATATGAATATAAGCTACCTAAGGGCCTGTTTGTTTAGGCTTTTTTTGGCTTCTGGAAAAAGCCAAAAGCCAGCCAAACAAACAGGCAAAGTCCAATGTTCTTTGGTACTAAGGAACCGAGGATCGAGCATGAAGATTCAGGAGAGAGGTGAAGGCAGCAAGCACACAAGTGGAGACAAGTGATGATTCTTGGACATTGAAACCACCATGAAAGCATGAAGATGCAGACTGAAGACGCTTAATTGAAGAATTAGAAGCAGCTTCGGCCAAGTTTTCACCCGGACTATCATTTGACAGTCCGAATACCTACTGAACTGATCAGACCATCACCCGTACAGTCCAGATTAGGGCCGGTTTAAACCGCCCTCACGGCCAACTTAAGCCGACCCCACCGACATAGGTTAAATCAAGTCCGAGACGACCAGGATTCTGATTCCATGTATAGAAAACCCCTGGCTGCCTCTGTAAACGTCAGTTTTTGTTTACTTAAAAGTTTACTACCTTCAACTTTACGTCTGTCGATTGTGTTCAAGAACCAGTTGTCATGACTTCTTATCGGAACCCCACTTTATCAATATACTCCATTTATATCCACAATTTCATATTGCTTCCTCGTATTTGTTGCTTGTTCTTTGATTGCTCGCAGGGAATATAATGTCATATTTAGGTTGGCTGTACTTCCTGCAACATCAACAACCTACCGAAGTTGGTTTAGTGATTGCTAAAGCGCATTATCATCGTGTAGTCAAATCGTCAAAGTCATCTCCACAAATTGATATGTATTCTCTTAGAAAGATCAGGACACGCATAGGCTTATCAACATGTGCCTTGTCCGTGATAGGAGCCATTAGTCTCGCTCTCTCCTCTTGAGTTTCTATTGGTTTGCGATACTACTTTTGGCCGAAAATTATGTTTTGTAACTAGGTGAAATATCCGTTCTTCCAAAAAAAAACTAAATCCCAAACTACCCACATAAAAACCTACTCGTTCCACAATTTTAATATTTTACGTGCTCGGAGAATGTTTTGTAACACTATAAAATTTTGACTACTATATTTTAGATACAATACATGATTTTAAAAATGTAGCAATAGGAAAAATACATGATTAAGATGTTATGACTTCATGAATCCTACGGGAACCCAAAACGTAGGAATTTGTAAACATCTCTCTTTAGATGCTACAGGAATTTTGTAGAAATTTAAAGAAAGAGAATGTGTATACAAGACATAAAGAAAAATCTACCTCTTGTTGAATTTTATGAAATTAGGGTGTAAAAATACAATTGATAGGAATTTTACTGTCCTTGTTCCTTTCATTCAAAGAGCCTCTATTGAAATATTTTCTATAAATTAAAATCTTACAAACTTTTTATAATAGTCCTTCTATCGAAAAGGCACTTACGATGAAAATCGAGTTAATATTAAACCCAGGCTGTTGCTCCACTGCACAGGTATATGATTGGAGCTGAGATATTCCCCTTCGAGAAGCTTCTCACAACGTATCTTTACCGATTAACCAATTTCTTGACGCTGGGGTTGATCCTCAAGAGATACCACTTCCTCATGAATTTATCTTGAATCGCGACCTTTTGGCTCAACTTTATCCTAGTTTTGCCGAAGGGGCAACCCCCTTTTTCACCTTGAATTGGTCCAAATACGCAGAATTTCTGACTTTTCGCGGAGGACTAGATCCGGTAACCGGTGGTCTATGGCTGACCGATATTGCGCGCCATCATTTAGCTATTGCTATTCTTTTCCTAATCGCAGGTCATATGTATAGGACCAACTGGGGTATTGGCCATAGACTTAAAAGATATTTTGGAGGCTCACAAGGGCCCATTTACAGGACAAGGCCATAAGGGTCTCTATGAAATCTTAACAACGTCATGGCATGCTCAATTATCTCTTAACCTAGCTATGCTAGGCTCTACAAACATTGTTGTAGCTCATTATATGTACTCTATGCCCCCTTATCCATACCTAGCTACTGACTATGGTACACAACTTTTCTTGTTCACACACCACATGTGGATTGGCGGATTTCTAATAGTCGGTGCTGCTGCACATGTAGCCATTTTTATGGTAAGAGACTATAATCCAACTACTCGATACAACGATCTATTAGATCACGTCCTTAGACACCGCGCTGCAATCATATCCCACCTTAACTGGGTATGTATATTTTTAGGTTTTCACAGTTTTGGCTTGTACATTCATAAAGGTATATGACTGGAGCTGAGATATTCCCCTTCGAGAAGCTTCTCACAACGTACTAAAGAAACTGAATGCGAGTGTTTGGTCAACTGTCACCGGTGCCGTCCCGGTCGGGAAGTTAGCAGACAAGGGAGGTCCATGATGCGGATAAGGGGTTGGTGATATAAGCAGTGATCTCGGAAACGATCAGGGAGCAGATTTGAACCGCGAAAAAGACGCATCAAAATACTACCAACATAATTTGCGTGTGAACAGGAGCAGATGTTTTTATGCAGCTCTCACACAGTTACTCCTACGTAATTACAGCATGGAGATGTGTTTGCTTAGACTACAGGAGGAAACGTGTTTTCTTAGGAAATCTTGAAGCTGAAGATGTCGAGAAAATGGAAGCAGATCAGGCACTTTTTCTTCCAAATTATAATGCCTTCCGTGCTGATGATAATGTCTTCAAAGGTTCTATTTCGCTTTTCCCGACCGTCGTGACCCACCTCATTAAGCGAGATGCCTAATCACGCCGACCATAACAAGAAAGACGCTTAACCACTCACGCTAATGACACGATTAAGGCTCTATTCGTCAGTGCGGTGGCTTTTAATCACTTATGTACTTCTACTTATGGATATATCAATTAGTTAGACCTAATTTTTTAGACGTCGAAGAAACTTTTTATTAGAACTAGCAAAGATTCTCCAACTATCTAAATTCCACAGTTCAGCACAGTTAAACCCTAAGAAACGAAGTGTGGTTATTTGTGTTGAAATAATTAGCAATTTTCGAATTAACCTAATGCAGAAACATATCATGACATAGCCATAAACAGAATGAGCCAACTCAGGCGCACTAGATACGCTACTCAGAGGTAAACAGGAGGCTAAAACCCCTATCTCATTTGCATCAAAAGCAAAGCATAAACTCAAGAAAACGTACGTCGGGATAGCCGCGGCGTACGATGCAGTGTTGGCGTCAGAAGCCATGGTGATGAAGCCCTCGTAGTCGAAGTAGTCGTCCGACGACGAGGAAGTAGTCGAAGCAGCCGTGCGGTCGTCGAGGAAGCAAACCGGTCGAGGTAGCCGTGCGGTCGCCGACGTAGACGAGGAAGCAGACCGTGAGCAGTCGCGCCGAGACGCTCCCCAAAAACCTTATCGCCCCTCACCCGGTACAGGTTCTCGAGAGGCGGGGTTCCGGAGGCCTACTCTCCCGTGCGGCCGTGTACGCGGTCGCCGGGATGGGAGAGACCTGTAAACAGCGGCAGCAAAAGGAACGGAGACGGCGGCTGTGGAAAGTGTGCACGAGGAAGCAGATGCAATCTAAGCGTGTCGGCTAGGGTTGCAGCTCCTCCTCATATAGCCGCTCGGGGTTAGGACGTGGGACACACGACTCCACGTTCGAGTCGGTAACAGTCCCACGATCCGATAAGCACGGGTAACACGTCCGTTAACAACTCATGCAAAAACTCTGTCCCGAGTGGCAAAAAATTCACGCACAGATTTAGCTCGGCTCGGCTCGATCACGAAACACGACGCGCGCGCGACGTGGCGTGGCGAGGCGGGCGGCGGAGGAGGAGTGCGCGTGAACTAGTCCTCTTCTCAAGCCTCAAGGAGGTGGGCAACACAACTCCTTATAAGTTGGTCTCCCCCCACCTCCACTAGCAATATGGGACTAAACTTCCACTCATGCCATCCAACCAAATGGGCCTTTGAGATTTTCCAGAAATTAATTGGAACCTGGGCTTTAGGCCCATTAATTCTAACAATCCCCCACCAGATCTCGGAGGCACATTTGATTGCCTTTTGTTCCAATACACTGCTTTGATATACCAGTGTTTTCAGTGGAGACCGATTAAGGTTGAACATCCACCTAGAACATGAAGATACGCTTGCTCACAACTGAACAATGGACTATGCCTTGAATTGTCAGTTTTGCGTGAACAAGTTTCACCTAATGTCCTACCAGTACTAGGCTGTCGTAGGCTATCCCGCGGATGGAGCATATAAGTCTCACTCCTGGCCTATTCATGAGCTTGCTAGAGATCACCCTCATCTCATAGACTGTGACCAGCAGTCGGGCTCACATAGGTGCGTTCTTTTTAAGACTGCTCTGTAGGACAGCGTCTTTTGCTTGTAAAAGCCACAGAACACATTGAGATAAAAATCAACCTGCCATACAGATTGCGAGAGTGTTGCATCATCAACGGAGTAGGTTAGTAGGTCACTCTCCTCCAGTTAACCAATAACTTGTTTTCCCAGGTCCTAATTCACGGGATCTCCGATCACATAGGTTGGGTTACCACCATGGTAACTCACGTGGGTCTCATACCCATCTCCCTAGATGCAGTGTCTATCACATTTCTTGATAGCCCTTTTGTAAAAGGATCTGCCAGATTCTTAGCTGTTTGGACATAATCCAAAGCTATCACCCCGGAGTTTCTCAATTTCCTGACAGATTTCAATCTTTTCTTTACATGTCTGGAAGACTTCGCGTTATCCTTCGAACTGCTCACTTTAACAATCACAGTTTGATTATCACAGTTCATAAGAATCGCCGGTATTGGTTTTTCAACCACCGGCAAGTCCATTAGGAGCTCACGAAGCAATTCTGCTTCGACAGTGGCCGTATCCAGTGCTGTGAGTTCTGCTTCCATTGTTGACCTCGTTAAGATGGTCTGCTTGCAAGACTTCCATGAAACAGCGCCACCTCCATGAGTGAACACATATCCACTCGTGGCCTTGATCTCATCAGCATCAGAAATCCAATTTGAATCACTATATCCCTCCAGTACCCTTGGATACCCGGTATAGTGAAGACCATAGCTCGCAGTGCCTTTTAGATAGCGCATTACTCTCTCAAGAGCACGCCAGTGATCATCTCCCGGATTGGAAACAAAACGGCTTAGTTTGCTCACAGCAAACGAGATGTCAGGCCTGGTTGCGCTAGCTAAGTACATAAGCGAACCAATAATTTGAGAGTATCTCAGCTGATCTCTAGTTATTCTTTTGTTCTTTCGAAGAATCAAACTAGGATCATAAGGTGTTGGAGAAGGTTTGCAATCTGAATAGCCAAAGCGACTCAAAACCTTTTCCACATAGTGGGATTGCAGCAGTGTAATTCCACCATCATCATCTCTCAACAGCTTGATGTTCAAGATAACATCAGCTACTTCAAGATCTTTCATCTCAAAACTCTGAGATAAGAAGATCTTAACCTTCTCAATCACCTTGAGGTTGGTTCCGAAAATCAGTATGTCGTCGACATACAAGCACAGAATAACTCCTTCGCCCCCACCATAGCGATAGTACACACATTTGTCAGCTTCATTAACAACGAACCCAGCGGACGTTAAAGTCCTGTCGAACTTCTCATGCCATTGCTTGGGTGCTTGTTTCAGGCCATACAAAGATTTCAATAGCTTACACACTTTTCCATTTTGACCATCTACTACGAATCCATCTGGCTGTTCCATATAAATTTCCTCGTCCAACTCTCCATTTAGGAAAGCCGTCTTAACGTCCATTTGATGAACGAGAAGACCGTGTGAGGCAGCCAGCGAAAGTAGTACTCTAATGGTGGTCAGTCTGGCCACAGGTGAGTAAGTATCAAAGAAATCTTCGCCGTCCTTTTGGGTATAACCCTTGGCCACAAGCCGTGCCTTGTATTTTTCAATTGTACCATCAGGCCTAAGCTTTTTCTTGAACACCCACTTACATCCTACAGGTTTACAACCATAAGGACGATCAGTGATCTCCCATGTCCCATTAGCCATGATGGAATCCATCTCGCTGCGGACTGCTTCCTTCCAGTAGTCTGCATCAGGAGATGCATAAGCTTCTGAAATCGTATTGGGAGTGTCATCCACAAGATATACAATGAAATCATCACCAAAAGACTTTGAAGTCCTTTGTCTCTTGCTCCTTGTAGGAGCTTCATTGTCTATCTTCTCATAGTTTTCATCATGTGTATGTTCAAGATATTCCATTAGAATGGAAGGTGCCGGAGTTAACTCAGATTCATGACTAGAAGTGCTAGACATATCTCTCATAGGAAAATATCCTCAAAGAATGTGGCATCTCTAGACTCCATGATGGTACCGACTCTCATGTCAGGTACTTCAGATTTCACTACTAGAAATCTATAACCGATGCCATGATGAACATAGCCCAGAAAGACACAATCAACGGTTTTAGGTCCAAGCTTACGCTTCTTGGTTATTGGCACATTTACTTTGGCCAAGCAACCCCAAGTGCGTAGGTAAGAGAGTGTTAATCTTTTCTTTTCCCACTGTTCAAAAGGAGTAATCTCCTTATTCTTTGTAGGAACTCTATTTAGGACATGACATGAAGTCAAAATCGTCTCTCCCCACCATGCCTTGGATAAACCCGCAGTGTCTAACATGGCATTAACCAAATCAGTTAGAGTGCGGTTTTTCCTCTCAGCAACCCCATTTGACTGAGGTGAATGGGGAGGCGTCCTCTCATGGATTATACCATGTTCCTCACAGAATAGGTTGAACTCATTCGAAAAGTACTCTCCACCACGATCTGACCGAAGCCTTTTGATTTTTCTTTCAAGTTGAGTTTCAACTTCTGCCTTATAGATTTTAAAGTAGTGTAGAGCCTCATCTTTGGTTTTCAAGAGATATATATAACAAAATCTAGTGGAATCATCAATCAACGTCATGAAATATTTCTTTCCACCTTTAGTCAACACACCATTCATCTCACAAAGGTCTGAATGTATGAGCTCCAAAGGTGCCAAGTTTCTTTCCTCCGCGGCCTTATGAGGCTTACGAGGCTGCTTAGCTTGCATACAAGCTTGACACTTAGAGCCTTTGACTGAGGTGAATTTCGGAATTAAATTCAAGCTAGCAAGCCGCGTCATACAACCAAATTAATGTGACAAAGTCGTGAATGCCAAACACCAGTTTCATTAACACTAGAGCAAACATGGTTCACGACCTTATTACAGAAATCTGATAGAGAAAGGCGGAACAGACCTCCGCACTCATAACCTTTACCAACAAAAAGTCCATACTTAGACACGACAACTTTATTGGACTCAACACCAACTTAAACCCTTCTTTACAGAGAAGGGAACCACTAACGAGATTCTTATTCATCGAAGGGACATGCTGCACGTTCTTCAGCTGCACGATCTTCCCCGAAGTAAACTTCAGATCTACCGTGCCAACACCACGAACAGAAGCATGTGACCCATTCCCCATTAGGACGGTGGAATCCCGAGCGGCCTGGTAAGAAGAGAACAAGGATATGTCAGCACATACATGAATATTAGCACCGGTATCAATCCACCAATCAGTGGACTGACTCACAGAGAGTACAGTAGGTAAATTACCATACCCGGTTGCTCCAGCTTCATTGTTGCTGACAGTCACATTGACAGACTTAGAGTTCTGTCCTTGAGGGCCTTTCTTGCCTTTGCGGTGTTTGCACTGACTTGCCCAGTGACCAACCTCACCGCACACATAGCAAGGCTTGTTGTCCTTGTCCGGCTTCTTCTTCTTGAAGTTGGCAGTCTGAGAGGCTTTGAACTTTCCCTTGAACTTGTGGGCATTCTTTTGCACCATGTTGGCGCTGGACTGTCCCTCGGTTCCCTTAGTGTGTGTGTCTTTTGCCCTCGCCTTCTCTTCCACATCCAGAGACCCCACGAGATTCTCAACAGAAATCTCTTGCCTCTGGTGTTTCAGTGAAGTGGCAAAGTTCCTCCAAGACTGAGGAAGCTTAGCAATAATACACCCCGCAACAAACCTGTCGGGTAAAACACACTTGAGAAGTTCGAGCTCCTTTGCAATGCACTGTATCTCATGAGCCTGCTCGACTACAGAACGGTTCTCAACCATCTTGTAGTCATGAAATTGCTCCATGGCATACAATTCACTGCCAGCATCTGTTGCGCCGAACTTAGCTTCGAGCGCATCCCACAGTTCTTTGGCATCACGTATATGTAAATACGCGTCTACCAACTTGTCTCCGATCACGCTTATAACGCCACCCACAAAGAGGACAGTGGCATCCTTGAATGCCTTTTCCTGTTCAGGAGTAAGGCCTTCAGGTTTGCCACTGGCCACCCAGTAGACGTTCATAGCGGTGAGCCACAAGATGGTTTTAGTCTGCCATCTCTTAAAATGCACACCCGTAAACGGGTTCGGTTTCAGTGACGCAGCGAAACCAGCAGTCGAAAATTGCCTAAACAAATAAGGTTTTTGGATTGTTGAAATAATTAGCAATTTTTGAATTAACCTAATGCAGAAACATATCATGACATAGCCATAAACAGAATGAGCCAACTCAGGCGCACTAGATACGCTACTCAGAGGTAAACAGGAGGCTAAAACCCCTATCTCATTTGCATCAAAAGCAAAGCATAAACTCAAGAAAACGTACCGTCGGGATAGCCGCGGCGTACGATGCAGTGTTGGCGTCAGAAGCCATGGTGATGAAGCCCTCGTAGTCGTCCGACGACGAGGAAGTAGTCGAAGCAGCCGTGCGGTCGCCGGGATGGGAGAGACCTGTAAACAGCGGCAGCAAGGCAAAAAATTCACGCACAGATTTAGCTCGGCTCGGCTCGATCACGAAACACGACGCGCGCGCGCGGCGTGGCGGGCGGCGGAGGAGGAGTGCGCGTGAACTAGTCCTCTTCTCAAGCCTCAAGGAGGTGGGCAACACAACTCCTTATAAGTTGGTCTCCCCCCACCTCCACTAGCAATATGGGACTAAACTTCCACTCATACCATCCAACCAAATGGGCCTTTGAGATTTTCCAGGAATTAATTGGAACCTGGGCTTTAGGCCCATTAATTCTAACAATTTGTGCATTAAGGCTGCCTGCAGGACAGTGTTAGCCTCAAACGACTTCACAGTAGCAGTACGAAATTGGAAGGAGACTGCAGGTGATTTGCGGTCAATTTGGTCATGGTGAGTTGGTAGGAGTATAAGGGCCTGTTTGGTTGGGCTGTGGCTGTTGATAAAGCTGCTGTTGGCTGACTGTTTGGAAAAGCTGCTGTGGCTGTGTGAAAGTGACCATATGGCTTTTGGTTGATCCAAACCATCTACAGTATTTTAGAAAATGAGCACTGAAGCTTTAGCACATTGCAAAAAGTTGGTAGAAGGCAGCTTTTCCAAACAGCTAAATTTGCACTGCAAAGCCCACAACTACCGTTGGCAAAAGCTGTTAAAAAGCTGACCGTTTGGTTGGGCTGCAGCTTTTTCCAGTGAAAAGCTGTTAAAAAGCCCAACCAAACACCCCCTAAGTTATCACTGGAACTTCTTCATTCAGGATACAGAGGTAAAACAGAACTTACTTTGAGGGGCGGCGAAAATCTCCTAAAAGAATAAAAAAACAAGAATTTAATTAGCACTGTTTTCTTTTCTTTTTTGAGAAGAAGAATTTACCACTGAAATGGTGAAATAAAAGGCACTGGAAGAAGCCCCATTAAAACTTTAGAGCCCAATCTCAGCTGAACATCCCAACCAACAGAAATGGCCCAGCTATAATCCCCTTCCGGCCTTCCCTGCCCTAATTCCTCCCTACATCCCGCCCTGCCGCCCCGCCAAAAAGAACAGAAAAACGTAAGCCGCCATGGAGGAAGAAGCGACGCGCGACGGACGCGGCGAGACCTTCGATCCGGTGAGCTCGCCCCCCTTCCAAACCAGCTCCGCTTCTCCCCGCAATGTGCCTTTTTCTCTGGATTTTTGGTTCTTCGGGATGTTGGATTTTGATGAGATGTCGGAACCTGATTGGGGGATTCGAGCAGGATCTGATCCACGCGATATTCAAGTTAGTGTGGAGCCGGCGGACCGAGAGGGGCGGCGGCGAGGAGGAGGTCATCGACGTCGAGGTGATTCCGTTGTCCAATCCAAACCCCAGATGCTTGACCTTTCCGATCAGTTCCCCACCAACCCCAAATCTGATGAGGATGTTTCCTTCTCTAATTGGCAGCCTGTTCCGGAGACGTCAAGGAGAAACCGGGGTACCACTGGTAAATGAAAGGAATCCTTCCTGCTTCGGTGTACCTTTGTCTTTTCAAGCTAGTTTTCTCAGATTTGCCTCAGAATTTGTATCTCATCGTAGCTACTTCTCTCAGCTTCTAGCCATACTCTGTTGATGCATGTATCATTTTCAAATTCAGTTATTCATCAGTGAAATGGGCTAACCCATTGAATAGGAAAAATCAAACGAGTTGCCACCCTTAGAAGTTTCTATTGGATCATTCTAACCTCAAAGCGATTTCCTAAGGAAGCCTTGTTGTGCAGTGTTCATGATACTTTGTTCACCTTTACAGCCAATGCAAGTGCACTTCAAGTGAGCTGCGAACTTCTTCGAATGTTTGTTACGGGTTAGTACTTCTGAAGAAATGTTGCATTACCTCAGCTAATTAGTAGCATAGATTCCATTTATGCAGTTCAACTCTGAAAATTTTCTTGCAGAGGCTGTTCAGCGTTCTTCTGTCATTGCTGAAGCAGAGGGCACGACCACAATTGAGCCCACCCACCTAGAGCGAGTCTTGCCGCAGCTTCTTCTGGACTTTTGAGGTACCTCAGGGAGCTCCCAAACTACTATATTTCCTTTAGGCCACATCACTGGCATAACAAATACAACGATGCATTAGTGGCGAACTGGCCATTGCTATAGTTTGCCAGTATTGCATCAGCAGCAGGATCATGTTGTTAAATTAGCTGACCGGTGTCTTACTGTCTTGTATATACATACAGGGTATACAGTTTTTGTCAGGCCAGATACAGATGGATGGAGAGCCAAGGCACCTGAGCGCATTCCACTCTTGTAATGAGAAGCTTCTCGATGCTGCTGTTGTCGGTGAACACATTTACACTGGCACTTTCTTACTAGTACGACTTCTCCGTGCTCATGCGGTTACCCTGGCCAAATCTGAATGTTAGTTACACTGCCCTGGTTCAACGCGGCCTGATGATCCCTGAATTCTGTAAAGTTGTACTAGTAGAAGTCTATAACGCAATTCCTGAGATGTGTATAAATTCTTACTGGGTTCCAGAAAGGGATGAGTGGACTCTTTGACGCCCCATGGTACAGCTTGTTTGGGTTAAGAAGTAAGTTAGAGACTTTGATCTATCGAACATTGTTGAGTTAAATGAGGTTAAATTAGTACGGTCAAAGTTATCTAATTTCCCTAACCTAAAACTAAACTAACCCAAAAAAAATCCAATATAATTCTCTCTTAAATTTATTTTTTCTACTGCTAAGTCGACTAACCCAACTTATCTAACTAAACAGTAATTTAAGTAAATCAGGTTAGTTGTTCAACCCGAAATCAGAGTTAAACTAGTCTAACTAAGTTAAAGTTAGCTGATTTAGTTATCCTAACCCAAATCTAGTTGGTCGAGATTAGCTAAGCTTTAGTTGCCCTATCCGAACTACACGCAGACTAGTGGAAATCCGCCACGGTGCAGTAGCAGAGCAGGCACTGCGCTACGTGTGAGCAAAAGCCTGTGCGGCGCAGAGCGAACGAATTCTGGACGCGCACGCACGCGCCCTTCCTCCCACGCGAACTAGAAGGGCCGCGGCGCGCGCACCGTGACGCCACCACCTGTCGAGACGACGCTTCTCCACACCGCCACGGCGGCTGAGCTTCCCCCACCTGTTCGGCTCGGCCCCTTCCCCTCTTATAACGGAATTCATCGCGCCAGCCGCCATGTCCCTCGCCGCCGCATCCTCCGCCTCAGCCTCCCCGTCCCGCTTCCTGTCGCCTTCCACGGCCGCCCGCCGCCGATTCCTCCACCACCTCCTCGCCGCGCCTCCGAGCCCGCCGCCGCCGCTGCGGCGCTGCACCCCGTTCCACTGGATGGCGGTACGTAAGCACGCACGTCGCCCTGCCCTCTCCCGTTGTCTCGTTCTTTGTTCGTGGAAGTGCACTGCAGCGAGCCTCTGCGGCTTCGTGGCGGAATTTGTCTTGGATTACTACTTCGTTGTAAGTTTGGTGATTGTTACGGTAAATCGGATTGTTATATTACACCGTCGAGTTTTAGCCGATTTAGGAGAGCTGAATTGCAGATTTAGTTTAGTGAGAAAATTATCTGGAAATCAGGAAGACTGGAAAGGTGGATTTCCAGGGTCGTAGAGCACTAGAAGAGGGTTGGTTATGTTTGGAAAATTTTGAGTGAAGCCATGGTGCTAAAAATTCACTAATGTTAGCTATAGCTACCGTGAAGTGTGCCATAGTAATTTGGAGAAATTAGGTTAAGTCTACACCTAACTATGCTGTGAAAGATGCCCATCTCTTACAGATGCTCACATTTTTTTGGAAAGGCAGTTCACTTTTAGCAATTGTGAAGTTGCTTCGTGAAAACCCAAGTCACGCAGTCTGGAATGGTCATATATTTTCTCGTATATTGTGAATGGTTTGACGACACAGACCCTTTCTGCTCATCTATTCTTTAAACATTTTTTCCTTAAAAAGAAGGGGTTGTGGCTGATGTCGAAGTATAAGCGTGATGACCTGTTTGTTGCTGCAGTTCCATCCAATAGGACCATATCTATGAAAAATGAAAAGCACATCTCACCATTCCATTTGTTGCTTAACTTTCAGCAATTTTGGACTCAAGGATCACTGGAAAAGAACAAAGCTCTGGTTGAGTACCTGAAGCAGTATGGTGCTGTTAGAACGGATAAAGTGGCTGAAGTAATGGAAACTATTGACAGAGCGTTATTTGTACCAGAGGGCTTTACTCCTTACACTGACAGTCCTATGCCTATTGGTTACAATGCGACAATATCTGCTCCCCACATGCATGCAACCTGCTTAGAACTGTTGAAGGATCACTTGCAGCCAGGCATGCATGCTCTAGACGTTGGATCAGGTGTGCAGCCGACTGCCTGATACACCTTTACTCTTTGTTAGTGCCCTTCTGATAATACACTTGTATGAACTACCTGTCAATATCCGACTGTCAGCTGTCTGGACATTTTTTCTAACTACTGTCGTCTTCATGTGTCCCTACCACCTTGTAGGTAGTGGCTACTTGACAGCTTGTTTTGCAATGATGGTTGGACCAGAAGGTCGTGCAGTGGGGATTGAACACATTCCTGAACTTGTTGCTGCTTCTACTGAAAATGTCGAAAGGAGTGCTGCAGCCCCATTACTGAAGGATGGCTCCCTTTCTTTTCATGTTTCAGGTATGTTCACTGGTGTGTTTGGAGTATGTTGAGCCATTTAATGAATATAGAGAATACAATTTGCACTTACTCTGCTTAAGCTTGTAAAGTGGAATCAACCAAAGGTTAGTACTGTTCACTACATATCATGGTATGAAGTTCCCAATCATTCACTAAAGTTATTTCAAATGTCTTGTACCTATGTGTAATCCTGTAAAGATCCCGGATCCATTGTAACCGAGGCACTCGGCATTACTTTTTCCTTCAAAAGTGAAATGAATTCTTTCTACTGCATGTTGCTAAGATTACTTGGAACTTAACATGTTTATTGGCGTTCTCAAAACTGCAGATGGCAGGCTTGGCTGGCCTGACGCCGCACCGTACGATGCTATTCATGTGGGCGCAGCAGCACCTGAGATCCCTCAGCCTCTGCTTGAGCAGCTGAAGCCCGGTGGGCGGATGGTCATACCCGTAGGCACCTACTCTCAGGACCTGCAGGTGATCGACAAGAACACCGACGGATCCACCAACATCCGGAACGATGCCTCCGTCCGATACGTCCCTCTGACCAGCCGCTCAGCGCAGCTGCAGGACTCTTGAGATCACTCTCAAGCCTCTCAAGAACACAAAATGCGTGTGCATGTATCTACGATCTTGTCTGCCCATGCTTCCCGTGATGTTTTAGATAGTTCGTTTGGTACTACTTGCTATTGGTCAGAGTCTCTGTACAGTGTGTGTTCTGTGCAATAAGAGGGCACTGGTTAGCATTTGTGTGGCGTTTACTGTATGATGATGTCGTGGTTTATGTTAGTTTGGCTACGATTTCCCAGCGTAGTCCGGCGTGGGCGCCACCTCCCTCGACGCGGTCCGCCTCCGTGACGGCGACGACCAGCCGCAGGACCTCGGCCGCCTCCGTGACGCCTTGTCCCACTCCGCCATTCTCTGCAGCGCCCACTCCCACGCCATAACCGGACCGATCCTGCGTGCGGCTAGCGTAGCAACGGCGCGCCCTTGCTAGGTTAGGCTATCGATGTTGGCGGCCTCCGGTGTTGGATGGACGCGGATGGTGGTGCGGCCCTTTTCACATTTCACATGTCTTTTGTTAATTTGATTGCTTGTTGGTTCCTCAACTTTCATTACATGTTAAGAGCTTGAACTGAGCATATTTATCGTGTCGGTGAATTTGTGCATCGTATTGCCGCGATTAAATCCGAAAACTTCCCCAAAACGTCAGTAAATTATTAGTACGTTTGCTAATTTCAGTTGACTAAATATCAGTCACCAAACACGTATTATTAGTTTTAAATTTGTAGTCTTAGAAATTATATAGATGCCACCGTAACTTTTAGTTAGTAAGTTATAAAATATATAAAGTGAGAGGCGGGGATGATGAATATCAGTCACCTAAAATTACACACATCGTTAATTTTAAAGTTATAATCTTAAACATAACTTTTATTTCGTAAATTATATATAGAGTGAGAGGCGGGGATAATGATGGTTTGGTATCTATTATTATATACTAAAAGCATAATACAATAGAAAAAATAGAGAAATGTTAGAAATTCTTAAAAAAAATAAAATATCCGATCGTTAATTTGGTGAACCTTTTATTATTAGTAGACCACAACCGATAGATCTTCATAAATATACTTAAATAGATCACAACCGATAGATCTTCATAACTGCACCTAAATAGATCACAGCCGATAGATCTTCATAACTGCACCTAAACAGATCACAACTGATCACATCCAATAGATCATCATAACTCTACCTAAATAGACGGTTCGATATAACGACTAGCAGGCCGGCTCATAAATGTACCTAAATAGACAGCTCAGTACAGGTCGACTCGCGATTTGAACTTTTATTTCTGTACTGATCTAATATCACGCATATGGGTAAAAAACAAAGATAATTAAAAATATTTGCTGCGCAATTAGTACTGATCTAATATCACACATGTAGGTAAAAAATAAAGATAACCAAGACGTTTCCCACGCAATCAGTACTGATCTAATATCACGCGTACAAGTAAAACAATAAAGATAATTAAACAAATCGCATCCGATAGATCGTCATAACTATACTTAAATAGACGGCTCAGTACAATGCCTAACAGGTTGGCTTGCGATTGAATTTTTATTTCCTGTACTGATATAATATCACACATACAAGTAAAAAACATAAAGATAATTAAAAATGTTTGCGCAGGACACTATGTTAATTAATCTAAAACTGTAAAAATGTAACTGAGATCTAAAAATGTTTAGACAACTTAAAAATAGACAAATCCCAGTTATTATCTTTGCCACTGGCTTATGCATACTCAATACGTTATACACCCAATTCTGGCACATGTTTTATCAGCTTGGCATGATTACACCACTAATCGAACACGTACTTCACATGGGCTTGAAGTTTCTGTACGAGATGACCGCGTAAAACGGGTCCGAGCTCGCCTGTCCGAACAGCCTCATCAGGGCGCCCAGCGGCGACGCCGCCGTCTTTCCGCCGGCGTCCGAGGGCAGCCTCCTGACCACCTCCGGCTGCGTGAACCCTTCGACGCACTGGAAGTACTGCGTCACGAGCTGGACGCGGCTGTAGGGCAGACCCTTCCCGCCACGCTCCGATCGCCTTCTCGTAGAACATCCGGTTGCTGAAGCTCACGATGCAAACGCCGCCCGCTTCAGCACCCGGTAGATCTCCGCGAAAACCTTGCAAAATAAATAAATAAAATTCATGTGGCTTAATTAGTGTGTGCAGCAAGCGTATGCATTAATCGAAAAAATGTGTACTTTGTGTGGTTGAGAGAAGAAGATAAGAACACAAATGGATGTACTTCTTCAGGCGACTGCAGGTACTGCACGCTCACGGTGCAGAGCACGGCGTCGAAGGAGGCGCTCTCGAGCTCGAGCCGCTGCTCCCGGTTGAGGTCGTTGACGAAGAAATAGTCCAGCCGCGGGTTCTTGGCTAGCTCCTGCGCGTTGAGCCCGTGGCCGACGACCCGCCGGAACTGGACCTCCGGGGGCAGGTGGCTTACCCAGGAGCTCATGAGGTCCAGCACGTCCCACCCGGGGCGCAGGCGCTCCCGGTAGAGGTCGGTGAGCGCGGCGAGGAACCCGTCGTCCACGTGCTTGACGAGGCGCGGGAAGGCGTAGAAGTCACGGTCGGGGCGCGCGTCCAGCTTCGCGCGCCCCTCGGGCTGGAGCACCAGGCGCCGGATGCTGCCGGCCGAGGAGGGCGACGAGGGCGTGCTGCCGCTGGAGCATCGCGGTGGGGACAGGAGCGGCCGCGGGCGCGGCCATGGACGCAGCGTTTGAGGCGGAGCGCAGAGCATGTCGTCGTTCCTTCTCTCTGTTTTGCTGGACGTGGCGTTTTATCTGGTCGAGTGGTTGGCCGTTGGTGTGGTTGCGTTCTGTAGCAGTCCCTTGCGAACAAGACCCAAGGGCCCTACCGGCACTGGCCCGAAAGAGCCCAAATCAATTCGAATTTGCCAGTGCACATGTGACTGATTTTTTTAAAAAAGATCATGGCACGTCTGGATCCTATGGAAAGCCTCTTCTTATGTTGCTTGCGTATGTTAGGTGATTGGAGTTGAAAAAATAAATTGGTGACCAAGATGTCTGATGAAGGAAAAATCGGAGCCTCTATCAAACCTGACCTAAGAGGTTGAGGTTATAGTTAGGTGTCTGTGAAGGTGGGATGAGGCGTCAGGAGAGGAGGGATGGCCAGGGCAGCGGCGGGCCTATGATGGTGAAAGTTGTGGCAGGAGTGTGGGCGGCAGTGCGCGGACAACCAAATGGGCGGTGCAAGTTGGCAGGTCGACACTAAGGAATCAGTGGACGGCCGATAGTAACCCTTAGATATGAGGTATGAGGGCTCATGCGGTGGATAGGAGGCGGTGGCCACGGTAGCTGTTCAGATACAGTGGTCGGATCTGCCACTATCAAAGACAGGGGTGGACATCGACAACGAAGATGATATTTGGTGGTGAGGGAAACGATGCAAGTGCAGGGTAATGACGCATATGACGCAGGTTAGGGTTGAACTAGTCGAGAGGGAGGAGTAACATGGTGTCGTGATGGATGTCTAACAGCCAGGATTGTTGATTGGAAATTTAAATGGTCCTCGGACAACCATGCAATAGTCTATCCCAATCAAATTTCATGTGGATGTGACTGGGTACTTCGACAACGACTTTACATTCAAAACTTTAGATACCTTTTTTTTCTTCCAATTTTTGCTAATCCTCAAATGTCTAGAATTTCACGAGCAGTAACCAAGGTAAGCAAGTCGAGCAGGCCAAGCATGATTGTCTCAACAAAAACAAGGAAAAAAATTCAGGCCAAGCATGAATCTTAGGTTGTGTTTGGTTGCAAGTATTGGATGATTCCTGCACCATTGGGTCTGGGATATGAGGGGATCCCATCGTTTGGTTCGGAGCATGGAACCAATTGGTCCAGGATGAACTGATCCCCCAAATCCCGAATATGCTGAGGAGATACCGGACCATCCGATTCGGCAAAATCGAGCGAACGACCCAATCCGGGACCTATCTGGGGCAGCCTGGTCCCGTTCACCCCATCTCCTCCCGTCGCCCCAGCTCCTCCAGTCTTCACCCAACTCGTCCCGTCTTCACAGGATCTAGCGGCCGGCGACCGGTAGCGACGTGCGCCGCTCCTCCTGCTGCTCCCCCCGCTCCCACCTGCTGCAGCCTCCTCCCACAGGCGACCGGAGACCAGCGGCCGGCGGCAACCTCCTCCCGCAGGCGACCGGAGACCAGCAGCCGGCGGCCGGTGTGGGCACCCCTTGTACCCTGCTGCTCCCCCGCAACCACTCTCCCCCACCTAGGGTTTGAACCCAACGAAGGTATGCAATCCAAATCCCCATGGATGGATAAAAAGGGAGTTAGGTCTGGTGGTATGCAATGCAAATCCGAATGGATGCTCAAATTCCTTTGCTCTCGATGAGCTCTGATCAGCAGCTTTGTGAGATGGCAACAGAACAGTTCAAATCACATTGAACTGCTATTATTTCTTTAAGCAATGCTTACCACATCCTGATGTCCGAATAAATCTGTACATGCATTCAAACAACGTGTGCACTACCATGTGTAGATTACAATTTGGTTTACTTGCCTAAATTTTTAAGTGAACCATGTACTCTTCTTTTAAATTAGCCTTTTTCATCTATCAGCAAGAAAGACAGCATTGTAGTTTGGATATATATAGAGCGGAAATAATGGTGACTTGCATTTTTTTAAATATCTATCAGGAAAGAGTTACGAAACAGTGACAAAAATTAATTGGAACCTACAGCACGGTGAAGGAGATGTCTTTTCTGTGAGTGCATGCGCAATGTGCATGCTGGGGTAGGCATTGGAATCTTGGCTAGCTTGTATGAAGTTTGGTTGTTTCCAGTGTGGTCTTGTTATTACTATCATATTCTTGAAATGCTACCCTGTGCAGAGCTGGAGTGAAACAAGGACGAAGATATTGTTGCAGGATTCCTCAAAAAAAAAGTTGTATGAGCAAGTGCTCTTGGCACTAACTGCTTTGCTGCATCTTATCCAGTTAACTCTTTCCCTTCCTTTTTGTTTCCATCTCAGTGATGGCGTCGTCAATTTGTTTATTGGAAACATTTTACTATGTGACAGAATTTTTTTTGTAAACCGTATGCAATATGATATTTTTATGTAACAAATTTTATACGGTGTAAACATTTTTCCCGTGCGACGAAAACATATATATTTATGTAATAAAAACTCATCTTATGAAAAATAAAAACCAAATTACATGTATGTATATATATGTATAACATTTTCTATTATAATTATATTTCTGTTCGCATGGAAACTTGCTTGGTATAACCATCGTGTTTGCCCCACGCGGCCCAGTTTTTAAACTTATCCAGCCACGAGAAGTCCTCCGTTTCCTACATGGCGATGACGAGGCTGCTGGCCTCGCGGTCGCTGTCGCTCCCGGTTCCCCTTCCACGCCCGCGCTACAACTCGCGCTGCCGCGGCCCTCCTTCGCCGCGCAATGCCGGTCGTCGACGCCGCCTCCTCCCGTCACCTCGGCGCCACCGCCGACGTGCCCCCGCAGCAGGCGATGACGGCGCAGCTCGAGCGCGGGTCCCTGCTGGTCGGCGGGCTCGAACTCCTCGCCGGCGCGCCGCCGGACGTCACCCTCCGCGCCGGCGTCGCCGGCGCCGCCCCGGGCGCGGCGTTTTCTCGGCGCCAGGGCAGCGGCGCCATCCAGCCGCCACGTGTTCTCTATCGGCACCCTCGCCAAGTAGGTCGCGTGTGGCTTGTGCAGTGCGCGCCTCCGTCCGGGATACCAATCCGTGATGAGTTGAGTTGGTTCTTGGATTGGGTGTTGTGCAGAGGCTGGAGGTGGCTGTCCCTGTTCAGGCTCAAGATCTGGTGGATGGTCCCGACGACCGGCGCGGACGCGGCGGGCGTACCGGCGGAGACGCAGATGCTGCTTTTGGAGACGAGGAACGAGGCGAGTGCGACGGGGGACGCGGTGTACGCGCTGATGCTGCCGGTTCTTGACAACGGCTTCCGGGCCAGCCTCCAGGGGAGTCCCGAGAATGAGCTCCAGTTCTGCTTCGAGAGTGGTAGGTTTCACCTTGTGTTGCTGAATTTTGAGGTGCTTGGATCAAAATGTGCAAAGCTCGGAATTTTAGTTGGAATCTCTGAAAGAGTAGAATGGTGGACTGTTTGGTAGGTGATCCTGAGGTGCAGACACTGGAAGCAGTTGATGCGGTATTCGTCAACTCAGGGGATAATCCTTTCAAGCTTATTGAGGAATCTATCAAGTAATGCCATACTAACATAACCAAAACTAGAAGGATTTTTTTCATCCTATGTAGAAGTGCCTTACTTGCATCTTCGTTTAGGATACTGTCCAAGATCAAAGGAACTTTCAGTCATATAGAGAACAAGGAGGTATATGTTTTATCTCTATAACCTAATGAGACTTAGATTGTTAATCTTGGATAGATTGCGTTTACTTCGTTGCTAACATGTCTTTGTTTAAATTCGTCACAATGTCAGATCCCTGCAAACTTGGACTGGTTTGGGTGGTGCACTTGGGATGCATTTTATAAAGATGTTAACCCTATAGGGATTGAGGAGGGCCTTCAAAGGTATACAAGAATTGTTTTTGACCATTTCCTTTAGACATGCTTGTGTTTATGTAGTGATTGATATCCTCATTTTGGAGGGAACTATGTAATCGGTTTTTAAGTGTCTTTGGGCACAAACCTTGACTGTGTAAACTTTTATGGCTGCGTGAATCCTTTCGATGCAGAGGCCGGGAGGCAATAAAGCTCTTCCTTTATCTATAAGATGCTTGTGTTTATAATTTGTTGCCTCCTTCTGATAGTTGTCGTTCACTGATGATGCATTTCCCTGTAGTTTGTGCGAAGGAGGTGCACCACCAAGGTTTCTGATTATAGATGATGGTTGGCAAGAAACAGTTAATGAATTTAAGGAAGTGGATGAAGCTCTCCTTGAACAGACTGTGTATGTATTTCACCCTCTGCTAATACATAAAAAACATGTACTGTGTCTGATTTGCATTGTTATATTGTTAGGTTTGCGGAGAGGCTGGTTGATCTAAAGGAGAATGATAAGTTTAGGGGAGAAGCCTGCAAGAATCTTGGGGACCTTGTCAAGAAAATCAAAGAAAAATATGGAGTCAAGTACTTGATTCTTATTGAAACACTAGTGCTATAAATAACTCTTTGTATCTTTTGCTGAGCAAACTGTTAACTTTAGGTACATCTATGTGTGGCATGCTTTACTTGGGTATTGGGGAGGCGTCCTTGCATCCTCTGATGCGATGAAGAAGTACAGTCCAAAGCTAGTTTACCCCGTCCAGTCTCCTGGTAATGTTGCAAATTTGAGGGATATAGCCATGGACAGCTTGGAGAAATTTGGAGTGGGTATCATTGATCCTGCCAAGATATATGAGTTCTACAATGACCAGCACAGCTACCTTGCTAGTGTGGGTGTGGATGGTGTTAAGGTAGATGTGCAGAATGTGATGGAGACTCTCGGGCATGGCTTTGGTGGTCGTGTTGCATTAACTCAAAAGTATCAACAGGCTCTTGAGGAATCTATCGCTCGAAACTTCAAAGGAAATAACCTAATCTGCTGCATGAGTCATAATTCAGACAGCATCTTTAGGTGCCTTATTCTCTAGCTGTGAACAATATGAGCTATGTACAATTGTGCATATAATCTGACATATTTCCTGTCTCTTTGTAGTGTCTTGAAGAGTGCGGTTGCTAGAGCATCAGAGGATTTCGTGCCTCGGGAACCAACACTGCAAACTCTGCACGTCGCTACTGTAGCATTCAATAGCCTTTTATTGGGAGAAATTTTCATACCTGACTGGGATATGTTCCATGTGAGATTCTTGTGTCCCTGTAACCACATATATGCTTCACTGTCAACTAATTATTTCTTTCTGATGTAAAGAGCAAGCATGAATCAGCAGAATTTCATGGAGCAGCTAGGGCTCTGAGTGGAGGTGGTGTTTACGTCAGGTGAATTTTGTAGCGCATTTTCTTCATGTATGTTGTTTGCTTTTAAGCAAATTGTGATTCAAATATACATTTCTTTCCATTCTGATATGCAGTGACAAACCAGGAATGCATAATTTCAACGTTCTTAAAAAGCTTGTTCTACCAGATGGCTCCATTCTAAGAGCAAGATATGCTGGTCGTCCTACTCGTGATTGCCTGTTCAGTGACCCGGTCATGGATGCTAAAAGGTATATACGCACACCAATTTAGCTTATCCAGTTTCTCTGCTGATAATCTATTTTACGAAGAATACTAATACGTGAATTCTTGTGCAGTCTGCTGAAAATATGGAACTTGAACAATTTCTCTGGTGTCATCGGAGTGTTCAATTGTCAGGGAGCTGGAAATTGGACTTGGCCAGTGAAAGAAATTTCACACGTTCCCACCACCGTTAACATAACCAATCATGTCTCGCCATCAGATATAGAGTCTCTTGAGGAGATAGCTGGTGATGATTGGAATGGAGAGACTGCAGTATATGCTTTCAATTCATGTAAATTTCATTAGTTGCCTGTTTCTTTCACACTCACATCTCATAATCTCACCCGTCATACCGCAAATGACTTAATTAACCTTCTGTTTTGCCTTACAGGTTCTCTTTCAAAGCTTCAGAAGAACCAAACTTTGGAGGTTTCATTGTGTACCATGACATGTGAGATCTATACCATATCACCAATAAAGGTCAGATACTCTCCACCCCCGTGCTTATATGTGTTGCGCTTAACTTATTCCAATTTCTTACAAAAACACAATCATTTTTGCACCAGGTTTTCGGTGCGACTGTTTGCTTTGCGCCTCTGGGATTGATCAACATGTTCAACTCAGGTGGCGCACTTGACAGTGTCACAAGCACTGTTGATTCCTCAGGTACCACAATTCAGATCAAATGCCGAGGGCCAGGGCGGTTTGGCGTGTATTCATCAACCAGGCCAGCACTTTGTAGAGTTGATGCAGATGAAGTAGAGTTCAGTCATGCAGATGATGGCTTGCTGGCCTTTGATCTCTCCCACGGTTCTTCCAACAGCAACCTTAGAAACATTGAGATTCTCTACACAGCCTCCTGAAGACCTGAACCCACTGTATCTGTCTTGATGCCTCTTCATGCAATTTCTGTCTGTGAGCTATTTAGTAACCATTACACTTGCACCGAGACACTAATTCTGCAGAAAACCAACTACTGCTGTTTATATTGTTCTGGTTTGTCGATAATTACTACACAGCTTCAGAAAATAGTCACTGCTTCCCGGAAACGTCAGTTCGTTCTTACCATGTTATGTCTTGTTTTCGTGTGTGATTTGTTTGCGTCATTTGGGTTGTTCTAATCTGCTAGAAGCAGTACAAATTAGCGATCTAACCAGATCAATTGTGATTCTATCGCAACATGTTTTTGCGAGGTTATTTCCTCGAATGGACGGTGGATTCTGCTAGTTTTTCGGGGCCTTCAGGCTCAAGTGCCCAGACATTCAGTTATCTGAACACCGCCCTGGTTCTAGAGCAGCATCCCTCTCACGCCTGCGTCTTTGCAACTACAGATGGCGCTCACTGATCATTCCACAATGGATGTGTGGATGTACCACGCCGTATACATCGAGCTTGAGCTCACGTACGATTCTCTCGGTCGGAATGCCGATCAAAACGAGCGAATCTTCCAGTTCTTGAGCTTGAGGGGCAGCTGCGCGAGCATGCTCTTGGTGGCCGCCACGTTCCTGGTGCTGCTCACCAGCTTGAACCACTGGCTCTCCGGGTCGCAGCTGTTGTCCGCGCTCAGGCACCGGCACAGGCTGGTTACCACGGTCCGCCCGTCCGCGCCGACGTCCAGGCAGAGCATGCCGGAGCCGGACGACGACGCGTTGGCGGCGACGTGCAGCTTGGAGTCCGACACGAGGCGCCACCTGGCCAGGTCGTCGGCACACGCCAGGCCGAGGCGCACGGGCCGGCCGGCACCCTCGGCGAGGAGGCACATCAGCGGGCTGTCCCGCGGCGCCAGCCTCTGCTGCTGCTGCGTGTACGGCGCCCACGCCTCCGTCTCGTTGCACGGGCTCAGCTCCAGCGGCTGCACCAGCGACCGCCGAGCCACGCACAGCCCCGTCGCCGGGTGGAACAGCACCATGTACGGCGCCGCCTCCGCTAAACCAGGCCCTGCACGCACCACATCACATCACAGGGGTAAGGATCATCGGAGGCTCGAAGAGCCAAAGAGGAGCGTGCGCGGCGTCGCCGGCGGCGGCGCGTGCGAACCTCTGAACGGGCGCTGCAGGGCGTGGATCCTGCGGAGCGCGGTGTCGTTGCGCGGCTTGCACCACGCCCAGTCGAGCACGCCGTACACCTCGTCGAGCCCCAGGACGCCCTCCCGGAGGTAGTAGCTCCCCTGCAGCGTCCAGAGCGCCCAGTCCAGGTCGAGGTCGGCGGCCACGGCGGCGGCGCAGCCGTAGTAGCGGTTGTCGTTGACGTTGCCGCCGCGGTTGTCGACGCCGAACTCGCTGAGGAAGACGGGCCAGCCCTGGTCGAGCAGGTAGAGCGCGCGCCGCGCCACGCTTGCACCAATCCGCGCGCACACCTGGTTGGCGTTCCCCGTCGCCCACTCCTGGCCGTTGGAGAAGCTGTACCAGTGCACCTCGAACACCGCCTTCCCGGCGAAGCTGAGGCTCACCTGCCGCGAGTTGAGGAACGCCAGGTCATTGTCGAAGCTCAAGCCGGAGAGGATGACGAGCACCCGCGGGTTCGCCGCGTGCACCGCCTCCGCGCCCCGCTGCATGTACCTGCGTTGCATGCATGGGTGCGTGCGGTTAATTGTCAAGTCAACTGCATGCCATGACGGCCGTGCCTGGCACTACTAGGCCTTTTGCCCTTTTGCAGATGGCTTTGAAAGCTCCTGTCTCCGGAGTAGATGAAGTACTAGTGGTAGTACACTGAATGAGTGATGCTGGCTAGTGGCTATTACTGGAGCGAAGGCCATTACTGTCCGCCTGTCCCTCACATGCTGTGCAGGAGCAGCAGTGCAGAGATGTAAAGCCAGCTGCCAACTACTACTAGGTTGTTCAGGCTGCATTTACTGATCCAGGGCATGGTGGATGAACAAAATGTCTATGCGGTTGGTAGCTCAGCATTCACCAGACTTAAATTAGTATTAACATCCGTCACTGAGATGGTCATGAGGATCATCAGTTTATCTCATGAATGGTAGGCAGTTCAAAATTTTCTAACTATTTTAGTTCCTCTGAGCAACGAGATGGCTGTGAATAGGCGGCGATTTTCTTACTTGTACCAGTCGTCTGCGTTCTGCCTGGGTCCTCTGAGCTCGTTCCTGAGGCTCATGCCGACGACGTTGGGAACGCTGGCGAACATGGTGGCCATCTTGGTGAGGCCGTCGACCCAGATGTCCGGTTGGAAGTAGGCGTCGCCGAAGAAGCCGTTGCCGTCGTTGTTGCCGCAGCACCACCCGGGCTTGCTCAGGTGGTTGTCCAGTATCACCATGACGTTGTTCTCGCCGAGGCTGCTCACCACGGCCTGTCATCGATCCCATGTGCGCACACACATACATTAACACTAACACAAGGAAGTTACAGGTGTGTATCAAGACAAGATTAGTTCAAGAACTTGCCTTGAACGCGTCGATGAGCTTGAGGTCCACAACGGCGGGGTTGTTCACCCTGATGGCGGCGAGCGACTCGGTGAGGTTGAGCCTCTGGAAGGACTGGGCGACGGTGAGGGTGGAGTAGGAGGCGTTGGTCACCATGAACGTCGGCCAGGTGAGCCTGACGCAGTTGAACCCCATGGCGGCGACGTCCCTGGCGATGGCGTCCACGGGCCGCTTCCCCAGCCCCTCAGCCAGCATCGGCTCCAGGTGGGACGGCCAGTTCACGCACGCCAGCTTCACCCGGTTCCCGGCCTCGTCCACCACCCACCGCGACGCCGTCGACAGAGTCACTGCCGCCGCCTGCATCTCATGTTGGATCGCGCAGTGGCAGGCGAAGCCGAGAGCCAGCCAAAGCCACGCCGTGAGGAGAGAGCACCTCATCCTCCTCAGCCTCATGGCGACACCGGCAATGGAGGCCCGGAAGACAAAGGACGGGCCGACGGGTAGATATATATATATATATATATATATATATATCTCTAGCAGCAAGATTGCTTCGTCATAGGGAAGGGCCGGGCTTCAAAGGATCGACATGGTGAGTTAAGTTGGTGACATGTGAAGAAGGGCTTGAAGAAGGTGACTAGCTAGCCTTTGCTGATGTTTCAAGAATGCAACAACTATTTTATACTTCAAGGTAGGACAAGCCACTGCAACGAGATCAGTGCTGTACTGCTCCTAATTCGCAACCCGATGAGAAAGAAAACAAAAAGAATATGGAGGTCGATAGGGAGTTGGAGAAAAATGGCCACCTAACTCATGCAGGTGTCAAATGGAAGTAAGTTAGCCAACAGGTGTCCACCTCAATTGATAATTCGCCCTTGTATTGTGGCTAACCCCTGGTTGAATGCTAGAATGTCCTCCAATTTCTACAGGGATTGAACTATTTTATGTGAGTTTCCTACGAAACATGCTCTAAATATGACTGATAACCAACCCCACGCTTTCTAGAAAAGGTAGGAGTACCTAAGTACAGTACCTTCCTTGCAATCAATAGCACTAATCGTGTTTGTATGAATTTAGCAGGAAGCAGTGAAGAACCATACCTGATGGTCTTTACTTCGTATTTATGAGGAACTCGTCCAAAACTTTACGTTGGTGTCTACAATCCAACTACGAGGACATGACAGTTTGGGTTTGCTTTTAATCTAAGAATGGTGTTATTCCACCGCTAGTGTTGCGGGATCATGCAAACTACCTGTCGTTCCATACACGTCTGTTGAACCAAATCATTTAAGAATTGCCAACCTGAATCTGCAAAGCTGAATGAGGAACGTCCTTGGTAGTGTGCAGACAGAGGAAAAGATGTTGGCCATACTAAATAGGAAAGGCCCTTCTAAAGGTCGTGGTTCTGGTTTACATCGTGCTGCTTTATGCACGGCACAAATTGAGAATGCAAATCTGATCCTAGATCTTTCAGTAATCATTGGTGAACTCAAAATATTCCATTTATTATATGTGGTTTTGTACATACAAGACTAATACTGAACTCCGTAAGAAAAATACAAGTGAATTTCGTTTGCCAGATAAGTTCAAGTAAATTCAATGTTACACGCTGGAATAAGTGAACTTGCAGACATCTTGCATACTATTTTCAGATTCCAAGACTATATACGTCCAATTGGCTAGAACAACTTCGTGGAATTTCCACTTAATTCTCTGTTAGGTCCATCATTCGCCACATGCAAATAGGCTGTTCTCTCAAATTACTACCGTGACGAACTTGATGTTGGAGGCCAGGGTCCAAGAGATGGCAACTGCAAAATGGAGGCACCATCTAGTGTATATTTACTGCTTAATATAACTTTGAACCATTGACTCTCAGGATTGCAAGTTGGATCTTCGCTTAGGCACTTGCATTGATTTGTTGTGATGATACCATCAGGGCTGGCATCCAAGCACACTCTGCTTCCATTGTTAGTGAGTTCAGTTGAAACATGCATTCTTGAATTTGATATTAGCTGCCACTTTGAACAGGATTTGCTGCAGGCAGTCCCAAGCTTTGCAACAGCACCCACAGACTTCGCCTGAAGGCATTCTCTAGTGTTCTTCAATGCTAGCTCATAGGCTGAGGTGTAGTTCCAAGCATTAGATTCATCACACGGACCCAATTCAAGTAACTTTGAAGATTTCACCAAGACACATAGCCCAGTTAAAGGATGGAATATTACATTATATGGTTCTTGACTGTTTGGTAGACCAGGACCTGAAGTACAAATAAGTTTCCGTTATTATGTAGGTTAAGAATATACAGTACAGATTGTCACAATCAAAGTGTAGTGGATTTTTACATATCCATTATGAATACTACATCATATGGTTCTTGACTGTTTGGTAGAACGGTCTGTCTGTCTATACGTTTTATCATCAAAGTGTTTTCTTTAGAAGCAGCATTTTATGATCATTTACAAGGGTCATATCAATGCATAAATACTGGTAAATGATCCAAAATTCATACTAAGATCATAAATTTCTGGGAACAATTCAAGAAGTGGGATATTATTCTGTTGAGGACTCCATTAGATCCAATCCAAAGGATGAGAGGGTTATGTGTTGGTTCAGCAAAAGAAGGTTTCATACAAAAATGTACAACAAACAGCACATTTATAAATATATCTTCTGTTTCTGACAATGTCCAAGGTAAGAGTAATACTGAGATAGGTAAAGTGCAAACCTTGAAATGGCGACTGCAAAGAATTGATCCTTTTAATGAAGCTGGGGTTTCTAGCTGTACACCAATCCCATGATAGCAATCCATATGATTCATCGTAAGCTAGAATACCCTCTCTGATATAGTAACTCCCTTGCAGAGCCCAAATAGCCCAGTCAAGATCCATTTCAGCTGCTATGCTTAAGAAGCAGGTAAGATAACGATTGTCAGGAATATGCGTGCCAGACATGTCAAACCCAATCTCCGAGAAAAATAACGGCCAGCCTTGTTGAAGTAGGAACAGTCCTTTAGTCCTTATGGAATGACTGCCACTCCACAAGCATCATTTTGGTTCCAATGTTCCCAATCAGTACCATCTGAGAAGCCATACCAGTGCTGTTCGTAGACTAACTTGCCAGTAAATGACAGCTTGACTTGCTTTGAGAACAAGAAGGTGAGACTGTTGTCAAAATCCAGGCCCGACAAAATAACAAGGACATTAGGGTTTGCTCCATGTACAGCTTCAGCACCCTGTTGCATATACCTAAGATGGAATAAATTGTAAATAAGTTTTGAATACCATCAGTTACATAGAAAAGCCTTTTAAATACCATCATTCATTAGTCATATAGAAACAAGCCTTTGCTGTCACAGTAACATACCTGTACCACAAACTAACATTTTGATAGGGGCCACGGAGCTCATTCCGCAAGCTCATGCCCACAACATTTCTTGTGTCCCTAAACATTGTTGCCATTGCACGGAGGCCCTTCAACCATTCTTCCGGATCAAAGTATTTGTCTCCAAAGAAGCCATTACCGTCAGATCTGCTGCAGCACCATCCTGGAGTTGTCATTTGGTTATCAAGTATGACCATAATACTGTTGCTGGCCAAAGCTGACACCACTTCCTATGGTTATTAAATTTGACCCATGTCAGAAGGATGATCATAATCATAATTCGTTTATCCCTTAATAACACAATTTTTTTTGTTTCATTTGATGTTTAGCCTAGTACTCTGTCCATGTCACAAGAACAATGTACAGATCTGCTCAGCTGGTGTACTCCGAAGTCTATGACCATCGATCTCAAAAAAGAATCTACAAACATTTGTTGTCAACTAACTAGATACCCTCCTAGAGAGAAAGAAAACAAACTAATTAGATATCTACGGAAAGAGAACCAGCTCACCTAATCCACCAGTTGACATCTATCGCTATCATCCAAACAAATCCTAGAAAATAAGAACTGTTCTATCTAGAGCACTGAGACTTGCAACGCACCCTCCTATTGGACCACCAATTTGGTGACTAGTAGGTATACCTCCGTTCAAACTAAACAGGTGTGAATAAAAAGTATAGCTTTTTAAACAACTAGCAGTGGCATTTCCTGAAATAGCAAAATGATCAGATATTTATTTATTAGGCTTTATCCCTCAGATTGCAGAAGGATACCATAAGCTTCTTTGGTTTTATTTGCATTAAAAAAATCTTGCAAATTTTGGACTTCTGGAGGAACTAGTTTTAGTTAAGCAAACCAGTAATGTGTATGTTTCTTCTTTTCTTTTGAGGTAACAAACCAGTATGGATTGCAGCTGGTTTAGCTATAATTCAGTTGATTCATGACATATGCTTGCTTTGGACTGTGTGCATCAGCTTGATGTAGAGGCCTGGAAATTGAATAAAGTCTTGTTTGTCCAAAAAAAAAGGCATACGCTTGCTTGCCGCAATATAATTCTGTTATCCATCATAATGATTATTTATTTAGAAAATACAAATTTGACTATCGAACACAGAAAGTTTGATAATTCGACATCTGTTATTCACGCACCGTTTTGTCTAGGTCACTACTAGTCTAACATTATAGTAGCAACAAATTATTGGTAAGACATTGTAAAATTTGGTATCATGTTGAACCTTCCAATTTCCAACACTAGCCATACTTGCCAAATTTGTGGTGGTAGTAAGATTTGTGTAAGCATCCATTTCAAAAGATTATTCTTTGGTTAGTGCGTCTGTGCCCTTTCAAAAGCTAAATTAAAAAGGTTTGATTAATGCCGCCAAAAACGAAACTACAAACCATAACTCCGACAAAGCGAACTCAATATTGGTTTTATTAGGGATAATCTTGGTTATTTTAAGTATCTGACAACGACCACCTACCCGGAACACATCTATGAGGGGCAGGTCGAGGAGGCCGGGGTTGTTGACCCGTACGCCGGCGACGGATTCCCGGAAACCGAGGCGCTCCAGCGACCACCGCAGCGGCAGCGACGAGAGCGTGGCGTTGGTGGCGAGGTAGGTCGGCCAGGTGAGCCTCACGCAATTGAACCCCATGGCCGCCACGCGCGCCGCGATGTCCACCACGCCGCGGCGCGCCAGGCCCTCCGCGGCCGCGGGCTCCAGGTGCGCCGCCCAGTTCGCGCACGCCAGCTTCACGCGCCGGCCGTCCGCGCCCACCACCCATCGCCCCGCGGTCGAGAGCGGGAGCGCCGGAGCGAGACCGAGGCGACGCGCGCCGCCGGCAGGAGGACGACGAGGAGACCGAGGAGCAGAAGTGGAGTGGGAGAGGAGGCAGCCATGGCAATTACTTACTGGGTGTGGAGACTGGAGAGGAGGATCTGGAGTTTAAACGGAGGAGATGTTCCCATGACTTGTGAGACCACGTAGTGGTGGGACCATGTGTCAGTTGCACACATCGGCTGCTGCTTGGATAAGTGCCGGTTGGTGCGACTGGCCACCGCCGTCGTCCCGGCGGCGACTCTCACCGCCCACGCCGCGCCGGCGCCGGCAACTCATCCACCCCGCCGCGCGGCGCTGCGACACGTGCCTCAGCTCCACGCGGCCCTCCTCAAGTCCGGCGCGCTCACCACCTCGCCTAAATCCTTCCACTCCTTCCTCGAGGCCACCGCGCTCCCCTCGCCCGCCACCTCCCCGGCGCACCTCTCCTACTCGATCCGACTGTTCCGCCTCGGCCCCCACCCGCCCCCCTCCGCGCCGCCGTATAACATCCTTATTCGCGCCTTCGTCCGCGCGGGCCACCCGGAGGACGCCCTCCACCTGTTCGTCGAAACGCTCGATGCCGCCACCGTTATCCCCGACTAGCACACCGTCGCCAACACCGTCAAGTCTTGCTCCAGGATGTGTTCTATGGCTGTAGGGCGCGGCGTCCAGGCATACGCTGTCAAGCGTGGATTTATGGTTGATCGGTTCGTGCTGAACAGCTTGATGCATATGTACGCGAGCTGCGGGGATGTCGTGGCGGCGCAGGTGCTGTTTGACGCAGTGGAGGAGAAGGGTGTGGTTACATGGAATGCGATGATTGCAGGCTACTTCAAGAACGGAGACTGGAAGGAGGTAGTTGAGATGTTTTAAGGGTATGCTTGAGGTTCGGGCACCGTTTGATGGAGTTAGAGCATCTCCAACAGCAAACCTAAAAACACCTCAAGACCTAAAAACTGAAGTTTTAGGTTTTTTGGCCAAAAAAACGGCTCCAACAGCACACCCCAAATCTGCATGGGGACCAAAAAATTTTAGGTAGCCACCTAAATTTTGCTACCCAAAACCTAAATTTGGGTTCTCCCTACCACACTACCAAAAACATCAACACCAGCGCGGGAAAGCCAACCACCGCCCCCGTGAAGGTTCCGCCCACCGTCGCCGGCCACCGGGACGCCATGGAAGGCATCCCCGACGCGGCCGCCGCCACCGCCGGCCTCCTCGCAGCTCCGGCCGCCCCCGCTGCCATCCCTCCCGTGCGGATCTGGTGCACGGCGGTGGAGGCGAGCTGGTGCGGCGGGCGCGGTGGCCACGGCCCGGGCGGACGACGCGGGGAGAGAGGGCGAGGAGGCCGAGGGGAGGGCGGCGCGGGAGCCGGCGGCGCGAGGCCCTTGGCGGCGAGGGCGGGGAGGCCGACGCGGGGAGAGAGGGCGAGGAGGCCGAGGGGAGGGCGGCGCGGGAGCCGGCGGCGCGAGGCCCTTGGCGGCGAGGGCGGCGAGGGCGGCGAGGGCGGGGAGGCCGGCGCGGGGAGAGAGGGCGAGGAGGCCGAGTGAGAGGCGGCGGTGGATTTGGGCCGGGGTGGCCGATGCCCCCCGGCCCCTTTTTATTTTCTTTTTTTCTTTTTATTTATTATTTTAGGTATCCAGTTTTAGGTCTGCTGTAAAAGCACAAATTTTTTTGACTACCTAAATCTTCTCTCTCCTCTACCTAAAATGGATTTAGGTAGCCAAAATTTAGGTCTGCTGTTGGAGATGCTCTTACGTTGGTGAGCGTCGCCACAGCGTGCGGACGAATAGGTGATGCCAAGCTCGGCGAGTGGATTGGACAGTATGCAGAGGAGAAGGGGATGGTGAGGAACAGGAACTTGGCGACGGCGCTGGTTGACATGTACGCCAAATGTGGTGAACTTGATAAGGCACGGAAGTTGTTTGACCGGATCCAGTCCCGGGATGTGGTTGCTTGGAGTGCAATGATCTCAGGGTACACGCAGGCAGACCGGTGTCGAGAGGCACTTACCATTTTCAATGAGATGCAGGCTGCCGAGGTGAACCCAAATGATGTAACCATGGTCAGTGTGCTCTCTGCTTGTGCTGTCCTGGGTGCACTCGAGATGGGAAAGTGGGTACATTCATACATAAGGAGGAATGGTTTGCCCCTTACCATTGTTCTTGGCACTGCACTGGTGGACTTCTATGTGAAGTGTGGATGCATTGACAGTGCAGTCAAGGCATTTGAGTCGATGCATGTGAGGAACTCTTGGACGTGGACAGCCTTGATAAAGGGCATGGCAAGCAATGGAAGAGGCAGAGAAGCGCTGGAGATGTTCTCGTCCATGCGTGAGGCCAATATTGAGCCCACAGATGTGACATTCATTGGTGTTCTCCTTGCTTGCAGCCACAGCTGCTTAGTTGAGGAGGGTCGCCGGTATTTCCATAGCATGACACAGGAATATGGCATCCAACCAAGGATTGAGCACTACGGTTGTATGGTTGATCTGTTGGGACGGGCTGGTTTGATTGATGAGGCATATCAGTTTATCAGAAACATGCCAATTGAGCCAAATGCAGTTGTCTGGAGGGCACTACTATCTGCCTGCACAGTTCACAAAAATGTTGAAATCGGGGAAGAAGCACTGAAGCAGATTGTGTAACATGCTCAATTTTATGGGCTGGAAATTTTTTTTTAAAGGAGAAGAGGATGTGCAACTATGTAGTTATATATATATATTTTATTTAGATTTTATTTCAAATTAATTCAAGTATATGAATTAATTTGAGAGCAATAAGAGTGTTTTTGATTTTTATATTGATCACCATTCGAAAATTTGCCCCAAAAGTATTTTTAATGAGTTCCCCATGCTCAATTTGATTTATGATAATTTTCTGTGAATTTTTGAAAGCCTTATGGTATTTTTAAAGCCCCATTTGAATTTTCTAGATTTAATTTTTACTCGAAAAGGATTTTATTTCTAATTTTCTAAAGTCCTGGGCCAACAGGCCCATTTTTCCTCCTCCTGGGCCCGCCTGGGCCGGCGGCCCAGCCCGTCCCGCCCTGCTGGCCGCTCGGCCTCTCTCTTGGGCCCCTTGGGTCGGCCCGCTCGCCAGCCCGCTTGGCCCGCCCGGCCGCTGCCCACCTCCCCGCCTGGGTCGGTCTGCCCCGGCCTGCCAGGCCAGCCGAGCCACCCGCCTGGGCCGGCTGCCAGGCCAGCCCAGCAGGCCAAGCCGCCTCCCCCTTGCTTCCCTTGGGCTGCCGCCTTGGGCCAGGCCGAGCCGCCCCAGCCCAGTAGCAAGCCAGGCCAAGGCCGGCCGGCCGGCTTGGGCTGCTGCCTGGGCAGCTCAACCGAGCCAGGCACAGGCGCGTGCGCGCGTACGAGTGCGCCGCCGCCTCCCGTTCCGGCAAGATTTTTTTTGCCGTTTCAGCAGTGCGCTGCCGGCCGGACTCTTCGTTCAACTCCGGCCGTTTTTTCAGTTCTGCTACAGTGCACAGCTCCTCTTCACCTCCCCTCCCGTCTTTTCCTCTCCCCTCCCTCTTCTTTGTCTATAAAAAGGGACCTCCTCCCATGTTTCTTCCCTTTGCATTTCTTCCCCAATATTTCTTTCTTCACCTCAAATTCTTCAATTCTGGCGGAGCTTCGGCGAGGAATTCCGGCGACCACGACGCACTCCACACCGAGGCATCGCTGTTGGAGCTTCCCCACGCCGACGCGCACCTTCTACCGCAAGCGGACGCGATCTTCATCCACGACACCGACCGTACCGTAAGTTTCTTCCTCGACTCCGGCGACTACTTCCTCAACTTCGGCAACCTCTTCTCATCTTCGTTTCTTCACCCTCGGTGAGCTATTCTTCAACTTCTTCTTGGTGGTAGTCTCCCACCGGACCATAGATCAAATCCCCTCAACCAATTTTGCCTCTAGATCATCTCCACTTGTGCAACCATTAATCTTTGATCAATAAAAGTTCTATGCTACAGTGTTTCACAGTGAACAGTGCTCTGCTACAGTATCAGTAGTTGAGCGGTACCCCTTATGCCATACCTCTGTCCAAATTCTTCGACACGTCTTAACCTTCTCCGATCTTTGATATTAGTAGTAAAATGGAATCGTTAGAACCCCACGAGTCCACTGGTGCGATCGGATTTTGAATCCGACCGATAGTTTTCAAATACTATTCAAATTTGGATGAAATTCGACCAAATTTTGATCTAGTTTTGTACTGGATGATTATTTTGAATTAATTTCTTTTCCAGCAGATTACTAGTATGTTAAGGAGCACCTCTGTAAATTTTCATAATTTTTAGATGTGTGTAGAATTTTCTAGAATTAAAATAAGCTTTATTTTAATTATTAAAAATGGAAATGCTCTCTGTTATTTATATCCAATTTTTTTTTAAGATCAGAGAATCTTAGAAATAATTTACCATGGAAATTACACCCTTTTATCTGTACTAGTTTGAGCTAGAAAAATCAGGACATGTTCTAGGTTCATTTAAAATGATTAGTTAAATGCTGTTTTAGTAATAGTTCCTTTATAAATCTGTTCTAGCTGTTAAAAATGCATGTCCAGTACCCAATAAATCATATTATATCCTAGAAACAGTGTCAAGTCATGAGAATCTTTTTAACTTAATTAAATAATGTTTTTCAATGATTTTAGAGTAGATTTCATGCTTAGAATAATAGTTAGAATTATTTAAAGTACATTTCCAGAACACTTTTAATTATGAAATGTCTCTTGAATTGCTATCATATCATGTTAACCCAATTGCATGATTTAATAATGGTAATAACTATTTTCTAGATAATTGTTACACTAGAAATGTTAGAAAATGTTTAAGTTAAATAATATTCAGATTAAAAATTAATATTAAATCATTGTTGGTACTGTTCCAGTACTGTTAACACATTCCAAGATGTTCCATGCCTAGTTAGCTCATGATAATAGTAGGGAATAGCTTTGTGATTAATTTCTAATCTTTAAAATAATAGAAAATGCATGTATAATGGTGGTTATATGTTATAATTGGTTCTTTGCTATTGTTAACCATTATAAATATTTAGGATGCACCTAAATATTTATTTGTGGTTAATTACTAAGTTGTTATCCCTTTTGTCGTGATAACTAGTATGTTAAGGTGTATGCTATGCGTGTGTATAAGTATGTATACTAATACCCGGTAAGGGATATAATCTATAAATATGTTATGTATATATATATGGTCATGGCCAATCTTAGTAGACCTAGCTTCTATCTTCGTCGCCATGACGCTATCGCGCCATCGATCCTTCCCATCTACATCTCACCTTCGTCGTGCTTCTCTCTCGTGTTGCTTTTCAAAATGTTTCCATTAGAGTCGGTGTTTATTTGCTTTGCTCTTGTTGCAACGATAGGGAGTGAAGAAATCGACCCGGTGACCGAAGCAGCTGAAGAAGGCGAGTGCTACCACGAAGGCATGCCCCCTCTTTCTTGATCATATTTGATCCTATATTTCTGAAAGATATTATATTTTATCAATTTTAATCATGCATGCTATTTTAATCCAGTAGTTAGCGTGTCGATTGAGACACACTAACCTTTATCCGTTGTCACCTTGATTATTTGATAACCTGAGTAGATGATTAGGTTTTTAACCTGAGTAGATGATTAGGTTTTAATCTGAATAGAGTAGAGAATGCTTAGCCATGCTTAAATATATCCTTATGTTGTTTTGAATTGCCTCTATGGAGGAATGATCTACGGATCAATGATCTCTGTTGAAACTTGTTATTGAGCTCGCTGAGCTAGGGCTGGATGCCCGATGTTTCTTTTCTCTCTATTCTCCTATTCTACTCTGAGTGAAACTTACCATCTAAAAGATGCGGGCGACAGCTGGATCATGTGATGAAGGAGCAATGGTCGTTCTTCACGAGTTGAAGAAGCCATTAGTCGTCCGTATCGAATAAGGCCGAAGTCATGAACCCGAGAATTGTGATAACAGTACAACCACATGCTATATGGGCACTGGTTTGGTCAAGTAGGTTAGTCAGCCTTTGGTGCCGATGTCACCGTACCGTAGAAGGGATGGACGTAGCTACGAGGACCCTCGGCACAGATGGGGGGAGCGGAGTGTGGGGACGTACTCTCAACTCCGAGCCAGACCCAGTGGGCATGTCACACCTTAGGGGGATCTAGCTAGAAGACCTCGTCACGATCACCCTGCCGACACACCGATGGGCGTGTGTACAAGCCTGTATAGCTTGGCATAAGGGGATGATCGTGTCATGTGGGTAAAGTGTACAAATTCCGCAGAGTGTCAAACTAATCGATTAGCCGTGTCCACGGTTATGGACAACACATGACTCATTCTTGATGAAAAGGACCTGTCCCTCTCCCCTTTGCTATTTTCCTCTACCCCTTTGCTGATGAAACCTATGATCGAGCTAAGGCACGAGTTTCTTGCTCAAATGTGTTGGTCGTGGACCACACACGATGAAAATACCCTTGATAATAAAACTGTTTTACATCAAAATGATGCCTTCGAATCTACCCTAATATTTCAACTAAAACTGCTTTCATGCAAATAAGCCATAAAGCCTTCCTTTGAAGCTTCATGTACACTGGTTTAGGTGTTTCCCTACGAGGGGGCACGCTGAGTATGCGAAGTACTCATCGAGCATGTTTTGTTGTGGTGGTGTGCAGAGGAGTATGCTGAAGAAGGCGCCGATGAAGACTTCTTCTACGACGATCCCCAAGAATAGGTCGCGTGGCCTCCGTCAATTGCCTGTGGCACGGATGGAGCCGCTTCGCTTTTATTTCCACTGTTTCTTCTGATGTAATAATGTCGTTAAGACATGAAACTTTGTAAGCTATGTGGCATATCGTACTCAAACTATGTTTCAACTTTGAATGTATGCAATGTTATTCATTTCGCCTGTGTACCGTCAGCGTGATCCTAGACTGACGAGGATGTACACAGGGGGGTCTAGTAGTTGAAACTAGACTCTCACAGATTGTCCGACTGGACCCCAGTCATAGTGGTGACTACATACTTCTATCGAACATCTATGCATCAGTGGGACAATGGAAGGATGTGGCTATGATTTGGAAGGAAATGAAGGAGAGAGGGATCGAGAAAATTCCAGGGTGCAGTCTCATTGAGCTGGATGGGATGGTCTTTGAGTTCTTTGCTGAAGACAGTGACCACCCCCAATTGAGGGATATATATGAGAAAGTTGAGGAGATGGTTCAAAATATCAAGATGTCTGGGTACATCCCAAATACAGCTGATGCGAGGCTAGATGTTGATGAATATGAGAAGGAAGTGTTGGTTTCACATCACAGTGAGAAACTGGCCATTGCGTTTGCCCTGATGAAGTCGCGCCCTGGTGCAACAATACGGTTGTCGAAGAATCTTAGGGCGTGTTTGGTAGCCTGCCTCCCCTCAGATATTCCCTCCTCAACCCACTTTTCAGTGTTTGGTAGAGTGTATGGGGACTCCCAGCCATACCCACCTCAACCCACTTTTCAGCCTTAGCCATGCCCAGATGGGAACCGGTGGGTGAAGGTTCCCACCTCAGCATGGTTGGCTCCTCAGCATGGCGCGCAGCACAGGAAGCGGCGCCGGCCGGCAGTGGAGGCGGAGGGCGGAGCACCGGGGCGTGTGGGGAGGCGGAGGGGAAGTGTAATGACCCAAATGTTAAGTCACGAGATCGGTGCAGATTATCGTAAATGAGAGTAATTTATTTTCCTCTTATGCATGCATATAACTCGTTTGGAAATGACTCCGAGTAAAGACCCTAGGTTTACGGCATAGAAATCGACAGTAAATTGAATGAAGAGTTTGAACCTAACTTCGCCAAAAATTCATTTTAACAATTCCATGGACTCAAAAATACCTCCAAGGGAATTATGGCAAACTTTCCGAACAATCGGAGTTAATAAACGTACTCTAATAGGTAATTTTCTAATGACCCTCTTCTTGGATTCTATGAATTGTTCTTTCTTTAAATCTAGTCCAAATTCATACTTGGGGATAGCTAACCTTGCTGAACTCAGATGTGGTTTTGCTGTAAAAGATAGTCGCAACCTGTTTGGAAGACTCGTATTTCAACTCTAAATTGGGACTAAGTTACGTTTAAAATTTAACAACCTGTTAAGGTGTGATGTTTTAGTCAAGATTAATTTCTGGGAAATGTTATACGATTCTAGTAACTTCTGTTAATCTTTCCAAATTTTCCCAAATGAGTCTAGACTTCTTCAAAACCCTAGTTTTAAAGGAATAAACAGGAAATAAAATCAGTAGCAAAGAAAAATCCTATCTGCCCATAGGTCCCATCTGCAGTTCCTTCCTCTCCACGTAGCAGACCATGCCTGAGGCCACGCATCTCATCCCCTCTCCCCTCTAAGAGCCGCCCGCTCGAAGCCGCCGCCTCATCGTCTCTCATCGGCCTGCCCCAACTCGCAGCCCTCCGCGCCCGGCCTCTCCTCACCACTGGTTGGCTGGCCGCTGCTCCGCCGTTTCCTCCTCTTCTCGTCTAATCCCGTGCGCCGGACCGCCGCCGCCTCCTTAGGGATTTCCGCCACCGCCCTAGGTCGCGCCCCCGACCTCGCCGCCCCGGCGACCGCCACCGGTGAGCCGGCTGCCGCCCTCCCTTCGGCTCCCCGTCGCCCCCTCCGCTCCTCCTCGTGCGCGCGTCCCAGATCCGCCCGCAGCGCGCGTCGTCGCCTCCAGTGCCAACCGCCGCCATTGCCGCCTCTTCTCCACCACGCCTCTCCCTCCCTGCTTGCTGCCGCCGTCATCACCAGCCCCGAGCCCAAGGCTCGCCGCCGCCAAGCCATTGGGACGACGCCGCCACCGACGTCCTCGTCTCCACCGGAGCTCGCCTTCGCCGCCGGCGAGTCACCAGTCTCCTTCAACCCGGCGCGCCAAGCCCCGTCTTTGAGCTCGCTCCCCTGCGTCCAAGCCCGCCAGTCCCAGCGCCGACGAGCCTTACCGTCAAGACAGGGTGAGCTTCTGCTCAACCAATTGAAGTCATTAGTTTCTAGTTAGGATTACTTGGAATGAGGGTTAATTGTTAATAACTTCTTGACCCCTGCTGATCAATTCGGTTAATTATCGGCTAAAGCACACTTAACCTAACCAATCGGTTCAATTGATTTGGATGTATGGCTGTTTGGGGCAGCTCGTGTTTAATTAACTTGCTGATAAACTGAGGTGATTCACTAATCTCTTGTCGGATGAAAGTGTTTTGATATCACTAATGATGGTGCTGTCCGGTTTATTAGAGGGGTTAGCTGAGTTAACCACAAGCGATTGAAGTATCGGTTGTTCACTAAAGTTAGAAAAGTTAATTAGTAATTGAGACAGGTTGAGGATATCCTAACATTTTTAGTAGTCGGCTAATGAACCAATGTTGGCGGTATCAAGGGCAGACAGTTGCATTGGCATACTTCATGTTAACAACTGTTTAATAAAGATGCTATAACTTGAGTAGTTTAGTACCTGAGCAGCTACGATAGCCCTAACCTGAGTTAATCCGCTAATCCATAGGATTCCAACAATAGCTCTGCCCTAAAGACAGCTGAATAATCCAATGACTAGGAAATCCACTAGTTAAGACAGCCATGTAATCAACCTAGTAGTCACATTTGTCCAAGTATCGACCATAGTTAGTTGATAAATCAATGCACTGCTTCTCTGTAATTACTAGTTAGGGATTGCTTAACCAATTGGTGCATTAGTAAACGTCAGCTGTAGGTAACATACTTCCCGTTCCTGGTAAATATTGGTTGGTTAATTAGTTGTACTCATAACCATTAGCTGAAACCAATGTTATGAACTCTAGTTAGATGAACTGTGTTAAGGTTTTATCAAAACTCTATCTAAGGCTAATGAGCTAGTACATGTATAATGCATATTAACTGTGGACCATGACTAGTAACTGCTGTTATAACATAAACCATGAATACCTGGCTACACAATTTGCATAGTTAACTGATACCCTTCTTTTTACACATGAGCTCGACGGAATGCAAATTAACACTTTGATTCCTCAACTGATGACCTTACCAATGCTCTAGTTGATCTAATGTTGATTAGCTAATTAGCACCATTACATGCAAGATAAGCTAATTGGTATGCTACTGCATATTCATACCTTGTATATATAAACTCACATTTGTATCTATACCTTGTCTGCATATATGAAATCGAGCCCGCAATTATTCAGTTGTTCATCCATGTTAAGGTTTAACACTACCACAACTTAACAAGTGATAACCTTTTAATCAAAGCATTATTGTTGGCTAAGCTTGCAATTAGAGAGAGTGGAGATAGCTGATCCTACAGGTAATTTATTGATTGGTTGAGATTAGTCATTATAAGCCACACGTTCCAGAGACGCATAATATTTCAGCATTACCTTTTTCTTATATGCATTTCTGTTATGCAACATTTAAATAAAGAATGTGCTAAAAGATCCTAATAGTAACACATACACTTAGAAATTCATAACTTAAGCTCTAATAGACCGAATTGAATCAATCCAATTGCGTTAGCTCCCTAATAGTGTCTCCTATACCTTAGGATGCATTTCATACATTTTGTCACTCCTTTTCTTCCTGGTTTTCATTTATACCCTTGCTGTTTTTTCCGGTCTTTTGGGTGTTATTTCGATAGAATCGGGCCACAAGGGTAATCTTGAAGTTAATTCCCAACCAGCTCACGATTCAGAACAACCAGGCAAGCTTGCTCGCTTGTTGATAATATTCCAGTTACTCTTTTACTTGGCTTGGTTGATTGAATGATGATTGTGATATCCGGTTACTAGTATGAGTAGGTCGCTCATTTGGGTGTTTGGCATGGTTGTGTCGTTTAAATCACCTTAACTTAATACCGGAACCCTCTGGAAAGTTGTGAGAGACGGGATCGGACCCGTGGAAGACTTGACGGGTATTGCGACCGCATGATCTTACCATAGTGGTCAATCCTTGAGCCGGCGATAAGTGTTAGCGAGTGGAGTTGGAGGGTCATAGTGGGCCTACTATGAACCCACACCCATTGGAGCACTTGTTCGCGTGAGGTTAGGGTGGTCAACCCTCCCTCACTACACTTGAGTCGAATTGGGTGGTCAACCCGTTCGGCATCTCCCTAGGTGGGTAGCTTAGGGAGAATAACACGTGTTGGTTGTAATGGTTGTCTCCATGCTTGTGAACTTGAGAATTGGGTGGTTTGGTGATATGGGAGTTTGGGTGGTTAGCCCAACTCAAGAAATTGCTTTGAACGTTGTACTTGTGATAATTGGTGGATGAGTATGATGGTTTTTCATACTTGTTTGGATCTGAACCTGAGGGTTATTTGCATGATTTGTCAAATGGTTAACTTGGCGGAATGTGGCATGACATTGTATGTTGAATTGGATAGCTAGTGTAGCTTATTCTCCATGTTATGCTGTTTATTTCACTTTATCATGTCAATTACCATGCTATGTTTAAGGATAACTTGGAATAAGCAATTGCATCTTGCGAGTACGAAAGTACTCACTCGGGAATTCCATTCCTGCAGGTTGTTCAGGTATCGTAGCATATTACGACTCCGGTTATTTCGATTTGGATGTTTAATTTGCAGGGATTGCCCAACTTGGTCAAGAGGTTGCTTTTGTAGGAGTATTAGGAAGTGAGTAGGGTGGTCATCTCAATATTTTATAAGTTCTTCCGTTGCTGTTTTTAATGTCATGTTGTGCTGTAAATGACTCTTTAGTCATGTAAAATCGTAACTATGATGTCCCCTTTGTATGGAGGACATGTATTATCTTTAATCCCTCTTATGTAGAGTTTTGCAATGGTATTCGAGTTGTTTCTAAAAGCTGCCTAGGTACAATGTGTGTATGTGATGAAGTACTTGGGTATGCCGTGAAGAATTACAGCGGTTCTGTCTTTCACTGGGTCGAGTAGCTGTCGGTTGAGTGACCCGCTGGCTGAGATGCGATGCTGGCTAGGCAGGGTGTGGGTGTACTCCACCGGGCCTTCGGGTGACCCACTAGCCTTCGGGCTAGGTTAGGGTGAGGGTGGACTCACCGGGCTCCTCCGCTTCTATTCTGCCTAGTGGATTTGAGAACGGTTCTAAGTCTTCACCGGATTTTGAAATCTTATGTGGCTTTAGGAAGTTTTGTCGCTTCCGGCCGGCTTGCGTTGGGCAGGTGTCGGATCACTCCGCCTTGGTGCGTACGGCGCAGGTACCGTGCCACCAGGTCGATTGGTCCTTCGGTCCTTGGCGATGATCCGTTCCTCTAGTCATATTTGATTTCGGAGTCCGTTACAGGAAGAAGGAGGCCGGTGCTCACCGGCCGGTGGCGGAGGAGATGGCCGGCGGCCCGAGCTCAGCAGTGGCAGCGGCAGCGAAGCGGCGACGGCGTGGAGCGCGAGCGCGACAGCGACGAGGAGAACGGGGAGAAGGGGGGCGGCGGCGGGGGAGGCTGCGGGACGGAGGGTGACGGCCGGCGGCGGAGGAGGCTGCGAGCGGAGATGGCGACGGCGGCTCCGACCGGGGGCAGCGGCGAGCAGGGCGAGGGAGAGGAAAGCGGGGAGGGGGGGCAGCGGCAAGAAGAGGGCAGGAGGGGTGGCCGGCCGGCGGCGGAGGCGGTCGCCGGCGGCGAGGGCGAGCCCGTCGAGGGTGGCGGCGCCCAGGGCCAAGCGGCGGTGCGGGGTTGGGGTGGCCCGAGGTGCCCCCTGGCCCCGTTAGATCTAGGGTTTTTTTATTTTTTTATTTTTTTAGTTTTGCTGTTACAGAGAGGAGAGGGGTATTTTAAATATTTTTTTAGCTGTGCTAATACAGGCTACCAAACAAAGTCTCATCTCAGCATGTCTCAGCACATACAGGCTACCAAACACAAGGTAGTTGTATGCACTCAGCATGTCTAGACTCATCATGTCTCAGGGGAGAATAGCCATGCCAGGGTAAGATGGCTACCAAACACACCCAAAATGTATCAAGTAAAATATGATCTTCAATACCATGCTTAGGAACTCTATTTTGCATTTCACAAAACCTCCCCAAGCTTGGGGTAAGCCCTCATCTTTTAATTTAACAAAGTTGTCAATTTCTCTAATAAAAGCTTGTACTTTGTGCTTAAGCATATATTTGGAGAAGAATGTATGAGCACACTTCTCTAGGCTAGTGATACATCTATTTGACAATTTATCAAATCATTTTTTAGCTTCACCAGCAAGTGAAAAAGGGAACAACTTAAGTGCAAAGTATTGGAGGTTTGTATCCTTCTTAGCAAAAAGCTCAGTAAGATCTTGAAGTTTGAGCACATGAAGAAAAGGATTTTCATCTTCTTTACCATAAAACCTTATTGATTCACAGACTTTAATAGTTTTAGGTTCCACAATAAAATTATAAGCTTCATCTTTAACATAAATAGGAGAGGCACAAAATTCTTCACCAGGAATAAACATGTCTCCTAAAGCTGTTCTTCTAAACAGTTCAATTATAGAATCAAAATCTTTATCAGTGTCACATGCCATGAAAGCTCCAGCAAAGTTTTCATCATATTCAATAGGTGTATGTGGAGTGTTTGGTGTCCCAAATAATGGTGTAGTAGGTGTTCTATCAGATTTGTCCATTTCTTTAGCACGGGCAATTTGATCATCCAAAAATTCTCCCAATGGAGGCATATCATCAGAAGAAGCAGTAATATCATCAATAGTAACTTCAGTATTTTTTTGACATTGTAGAGTGTGATTCATGCATACGTGGAGGTGGTGGTGGTGTCACAAGTTGACTCCAAATAGTTGGTGAATCAAGTGTAGCATGAGTACCTAAAGTAGTACCCGTTCTAGTAGTAGAGGGAAAGATTTGTACCTTCTCATTCTTACCTTTCTCCATGATGGAAAATAACACTACTAGAAAAACGCTTACTAGTGGTGTGCCCAAAAGGGCTATTAGTGGCGTGCTTTGGGCACGCCACTAGTAACGTGCCACTGATAACTAGTTACGAGTGGCGTGCATGCGCTGGCGCACGCCACTGGTAATACTTACCAGTGAGGTGTGCCCGCGCACGCACACCACTATTAATTGGTTACTAGTGGCGTGCGCACGATCGCTGATACATCCTAAACGTATCTATAATTTTTGAATCTTTCATGTTATAATCTTATGAATTATGTAATGTTTTATGGTTTTTTGGCCTAAATTATTAATAAGGTGCCAGAGAGCCAGTTACTGTTTTCTATTGTTTTTGTTTTCAAGGAAAAATAAAATTCAGAAAAATTCAAAAAAATATGAGAAAATTCAGGAGGCATTTTTTCATCGGGAAGGACCTTCGGCCGAAAGATGGGAGCCAAGGGGCCCTGGGGCCCACGGGAGGCCAGGCCAGGCACCCCGGAGCCAAGGCGCCTGTGGCTCTTCCCCCGAGGGTTTTCCTCCCCCTAGCTTATATATACTCCAAAAACCCCCCAAGAATTATATCGCAATTTTCTGCCGCCGCCACTTTGCGTTTCGAGGCGATCTGATCTACAACCCTGATCTGGCACTCTGTCGGAGGGGGAATTCTTCGTCCTCTTCATCCTCTTCATCAACATCGATGATTGCTGCTCCCATGAAGAGTTGCGAGTAGTCCACCCCCTGGACTATGGGTTTATGGCAGTAACCATGATGTAATCTCTCCCCCAATCTTCAATACAATGGTCACATGAGCTGTCTATCATGATTGTGATCCATCTGATCTATCTGTTGCGGTGTTGATCCCTATGTGATGAATTATACTCTTATGTTCAGATTACATGTGATGCTTTCTTTGATATATAGATGTCTATTTCTTGCTGATCTAGTAGTTTATTCGTTGGCTGGTATAGATGAAAGATCAACCAAGCAAGTGGTGGGCATTAGATGGGCTTAATCTTTATAAGTTAAGTAATATGGTGACGGTAAGGGAGAAAAGCTTATAATTGTATTATTGCCTCTAAGGATAAAAATATAGTTGACTCGTTGTCCCGGTGATGAGCTAGGGGTGAGGGGAATATATTATCAACTGTATGTCAACATGCTTAATATGGAATGTTCTGTTTCTTTAAACTTAATACTTTAAGATGCATGCTGGATAGCGGTCTTGGAGTGGAGTATTAGCTATAGATGTAGATGGATTGTCATTCTATAGATACATGGACATACTGCATATATACGATCATACATCTCATATACTTTTATCTGTCATAATGGAGAATGGTTCGATATCACATATTCTGCTTACTTTAATGCACATGAGTTATTGGGAGAGTTACTATTGGTGAACCTATGAACCCCGGTCCAATTTTAGCCATGAAAACAACCTTCTACTTGCTTTTACTTGCACTTTTATTTTCAGTTATTATTTATTCCGAAAATACAAAAACATTATCTTCCACACTATACATTAATCTCTTGTTACAACTAGCAATTAAAGCTAGTTGGATTGACATTCCTACTAGAATTGTTGGCGGTGCACGACAATTTTATTTGTGTTGCAGAGTTTATCATTGGGATTTAAGTCATAGTCTTCACGGATTGATACCTTGGTTTCTTCACTGTGGGAAAACTTGCCGCTTGCTACAAACTTGCACACTGGGAGGCCCAACAACTTCTACTTATAGTATTAGAAAGCACAGCAGCCGTTTTCTGGCGCCGTTGCCGGGGAAGACATAGGCTTCTACCATATCCTTCTCTGGAGACAGGGGAGTATATTTACCATAGACTCTTTAATACAAATATTTATCTATCTTGTTATCTACTTTCCTTAGTTGCTTTTATTTATCCTTTTTTTGCTTTTCTGTCTATCTTATACATCAAAAACCACAAAAATATTTCTATTTTTGTACTTAGTTGTTCTTGTCATTATGTTCCCTCCTAAGATAAACACAAAAAAAGGTTGCTGTAGGGAGAGGAGATTTAATAGGAGAAGAAAATTTGGAGTGTTCCCTCTCTCATATTAGCAAGTTAAAAGAATTTCCTGAAGAATCTGTTGTCCAATATACGAACAATTATGATCAAGCTCTCACTACAGTTGTAAGGGAAATAGAAAGGAAATTTGTTAATTTAAACCCCTACATACAGAAAATGTTCTTACACTTGAGTGATATGGAGAGAGGGAAAGACAAAGATTTTGTTCTTGAAACCTTAACTTGTGAATTTGCTAGTATAGCTAAAGAAGCTAGAGAGGTTTTTCTCCCACTATAAAATATATCCTGTGTTTCCTAGAGTTAGCCAAACTATGCAAAGAGAGAATGCAGCTAGGAGAAAATATGTAGGAAAGGATGGAGAAGAAAAGGAAGAGGAGATCAACATAGAACATGCTTTTAAATTATTAGGTATCTCCCACGCAGCAGAAAGAAATTATGGTTGGGTCACTCCTAAAAATCCTTTCGAGATGAACAACAAACCTAGTGGGAAGGGAGATAGATTTGTTTCACCCATGATTAATAATGTTCACCTCTTATATGAAGAGCAAGATAAAGAGGAGATTGAGGGTGTGGACTTTGATTGGAATAACTCCATGGGAAGTGGAGAAGATAAAACTTGAAAATCTCCAAAAGAAACTATGCCTAGCTAAAAGGCATTAAAGAAAAGAGCTTGCGGGAGGCACCCCATAGTTTTCCTTTACTTTTTATTTGCATGTGTCCATTGTTACTTACTGCAACAATGAATTTTTTATGTTTTTGCTTGAATAAAGTACCAACAGTTACCTTTAGTTTGTGCAGGAAACAAGTATTAAGTGTGCAGTGCTGAAACTGTAGTTTTCCTGTTAGAAAATAATTTTGTGCTCTCTTCTGGAGCATGATAAAATCATGAAAAAATTGCAAAGTACACATATATATGAGTCTTCTGCATTTACTAATTTTTTCTGAATTGTTTGAGTTGCGTTGGTATTTTTCAAAATTACGTCTTTACTGCTGTACTGCTTTGACAAATTCTTGTTTAATTGATCATTAGTTATGTACTAGTCATCAACCCGTGCATCTGCACGGGCTAGCAATTGTTTAATGCATTATATGTGGGTGATGAAGAAAATTATCTATATATGTATTACAACGAAAAATGTAGCATTATTTTGGTTATTCATATAGCAACAAATAAACTTTATTCACTAAATAAATGGAGTAAACATCTACAAACCTTCATATCTTTGGCTTGAATGCATGTGAGACAAATGTTCATGACACTGATAAGCTACCCTTTTAATTAGGAGGACCACACCAATCCACTGTTTGACTATTTTGATGTTAGGATAACAACATTTTTCTGCTTTGTAGCTATTCTTCTTTTGTAGGTATTGTACAATAAATTATCAGTACTTTTGGCACAACACAGTTATGCAACCACAAAATGAGTCTAATTAGCAAGCCCCATTAAAGAGGTCTATGAGATTGTACACATAATTCATTTGTTATAAATAATTTGGTGGGAAATCGATGATGTGTCGCATCCACTCGAAGTCTTCGACCTGGAATGTAACTACAATCTTTGACACCAGTGTCTCAACAATTCGCCCTCCATTGTATGTACCAATAGAAAGCATAATCATAAGTTCTTCGCAAAAACATGGAATGAAACAAAAGTTAACTAAATTAGAACTCTGCTATAACTATAGCTAAAACATTAATGCCTTATCAAGTTGTTGATCGTTAAGTTTCTAAACATACACAAAAGAATGCGCCATGCTGGAACATTAACCTTCAAAGTTCATATTTAAACCTCATATTATAAAAATTCCATAGAGACTAACATTATACCTTAAATTAATCAGGCTCAATTTCGCATTGCGGTGGATTATGATAATCTTGTTTGCTTAACCATTTTTTAATCTATTTCACTATTTGCTCAACAAATTATTTTTACATCGATGGTTATGGTTTCATAGAAAATTATAAAAACACGTCCATCGTACCACGATTCAACAACCACAAACTGAACCTAAATATGTATCAAACCATCACAAAATTAACTAAATTAGATAACAACATTATTTTACCTTGTTATAGCTAAAAATAAGATAAACTAATTTACAACTGCGTATTACTGAAGAATTTGGTATCAAAGGATGTAGAGAAATTGCTGAGAGCCGACACAATGCATGAGTGCAAAAAGAACAGACATCTATAAGTGTGTTAGATAGATTTAACACAACAATATCGTGCAGTAGTTTATACATATCTAGTACTCCCTCCGTCCCCAAATATAAGAAAAATCCATGAATTTGCTACATTTTCCTACACATTAGTTTATACATACCTAGTACTCCCTCCTTCTCCAAATATAAGAAAAGCTATGATATCCCGTTAATCCATAAAAAATGTAACAATATTATCCATACATGTAAATATAAGAAAGCTATGATATCGTGCAGGCAATGTAGTGACGTACAACCGTGCACCTTAAAGGTATGTATTAAGTATAGAGGGAAGGTTTCCAACATGACTATGGATAGCTAGAGAATAGGTCTAAAACTGTAAGTAATTAGATGGTATAGGAAAACAGGATATTGCTACATTTTTCATAGTAAAATCCATAGAAAAGCTTACCTCAATGGGTAGAATTTGTGTTAGTATTGTCAATTTCAGTAACTCGTTGAAAAATTAATTCCTTATCAAGGTATTGATCGATAAATTTCTAACCATACACAAAAGAATTCGCAATGCTAGAACATTAACCTTCATAGTTCATCTTTAAACCTCATCCAATTAAAATGCCATAGAGACTAATATTAGCCTTTAAATTAGCAAGGTTTCATTCGGCATTGCGGTGGATTATGATAATCCCATTTGTTTAACTCTTTCTGTAAATTTCACTATTTTCCTTAAAAAATCATTTTTACTTTCATGAAGCAAATTTTAATAATAAGTTCGTCATATCACGGTTCAACAATCTCAATTTTATCCTAATTAATGTATCAAACCATCATAAAAATAATTAAATCAGGTAACAATATTATTCTACCTTATTACAGTTGAAGCGTATGTATTAAGTGCAGAGGGAAGATTTCCACCAGGACAATGGATGATTTGATGATATGTCTGTTTGCAGCGTAATTTGGCTTTAAGATTTATTCATCTGGCCAAATTAGAATAATGGATTTACCCGCTATAAATTCAGTGTTAATTCTTGAAGTGCAGGTCCGAGTACTCGCATCCCGAGTAGTCATCACATCCCGAGTGCGAAGGTGCTCGCAGAAGTTCCTGAAGACCTGAGCAGTCGGAGGTGTCCCCGAGCGCTAACGTCCCGAGTACTACGTCATCAAGTCACGAGCAGTACCTCCGGACATTCAACAGTGGCAAGCCCAAGCCCTCGCGACCCCGAGCACCGTCGACCCCGAGCAGTCGGTGGGGACCCCGAGCAATATTGACTCCGAGGGCCAGCGCGTCCGAGTACCGAGCACCCGTGCCCGTGTCCCCGAGTACTGGCGTTCCCGAGTACTGATGTTCCCGAGTACTCGAGTCCCCGAGAAGGCACAAGTCGGACAGAGCCGAATCCCAGCAGAATCAGGTCACGATGCAATCAGGTCGATCCGTGGATAAGTTGATATGACGAGTCCTCTATCACCAAGACTTATCCGACACAGAGACTTAGGAAAAGAGTCTTAGAAAGGAAGGAATTGACTGTGAACTCGGAAGGACTCTCGGTTCGTATGGAAAGATGTCTCATATCCGAGAAGGAGTCCTCAGCGATGGAAAGTCATATGTATGTTAGATCAGGATCCGTTAAAAAGGAAAGATTGCGTATCTGTATTTAGTTAGGAGTTCTACTCTCCTACGGGAAGACCAGCCGCCCTATAAATATGAGGGGTGATGGCCGATTGAAAGGGACCCAACAATCGACACAAATCAATCTATTACCTTTACCTTTACTTTTCTGTTCTAGTTTAGATCTTTATCGTTTTGCGCTGAAAAACGGTCGGTTCTTCTGCACGTAAGCCAGAAGATCTTTGTTGCTTTGCTCGGAAAGCAATCGCTCGTCGTACACGTAAGTACGACAGTTATCCTTTGTTGTTTTGCCTGAAAAACAACCGTTCATCGTACACGTAAGTGCGATTGGCGACTCCACATTATCTAGGTATTTCACGGATCCAATTTCGTGCGAACAATGTCTAAAACTGTAAGCACTGAGATGTTATAAGAAATTGGGATATTGCTTTTCAATAGTAAAATCCGTGTAAAAGCTTACCTCAATGGATATGATTTGTATTAGTGTTGACAATTTCAGTACTTTGTTACGACAACAACAACCACTTCCTTTTGCCACACCAAAAAAATTGATATATATATCTAGGAGAAGTTCTCATGCCTAAAAGGAAACCACACGTTAGAACAAAAACAAAAGGTAGCTAGAGACTACATAAATCGAATGTTCATTGACATCCTGATACAATAATTGGTCAACTTGAAGATTTATATTGCCTTGTAAAGTCATTGACCACGTGTCTATATCCAGTACCTTCGCAAACTGATAAGGCACAGACTCGTCATCATCCTACATGATATAACATGGCGAGTCAAAAAGGTTGCTAAATTGGAAACGTACCACAGTTTGTTGAGTTCCTCCTGGACTTGCTACCATGCTCATGTACATATAAGAATTATTAGCTCAAATCAACATCGTTTTGTTTGGCAGAATGAATCATAATAAATGGTACATGTAAAATGGCCAATAAAAGAAGTTACTGAATTGAAAACTTACCACAGTTTGCTCGTAGTTATTGAGTTCCTCATGTACTTGCTACCATGCTCCATACATGGTATGTACAATACCAAGAAATATTTCTTTGATAAATATTGACATATTTTTGTCATAATGAATGTACAAATAAATTGTTTATGGGTGTGCAAATAAGATTAACCTTAATACATAAAGCCAATTGGAGTAGAGGTAGCATTGGCGAGCTCGGGTAGCAAAATTACATGACGAAAGCAATTAGTTTAAGGACCCTACATGCTTCGGTGTATGCATGTGCTGTGCAAATGTAAAGATAACCAAACTTAGAACAAATGCAACAACTATAATAGTCAGAAACGTGCGCCAAGTCTTTGCCTCTCAACAAAACTCTTAATCGAGCTTCTCGGTCAAATTCTGGTTTCTTCCATTTTTCTGTTACCTCGCTGGTATTTAGGCATCTATATATCCGTGTATCCAAATTGAGCAAGTAATACATAAATTTTCCAAGAAAGTTGATTTTCTGCTCATATTTTAATTCTGCCATTATAAATCCTTAATTAAGCTTGGGAGCTCTCAGCTTTGGAAAAACTGCATGACAGTGGCGGAGCTTTTACTGTAACATTTGAACCATAACCCCAATCTGAGCAAACTCGGTGCGGTTAGAAAACTTACAACAAACCCTACCACTTCTCTATTGGAGTTATCTCAAAATTCTGCACGTATTTTTTCCAGTATGGTTTAGAAGTTTCTGATCTTTATGCAACAAACCTTGCCGGGTACCAATTTCACCAACACTATCTCACAAGCCATCCATCAAACTAAGTGTTAGGTATTGTGTGTAATTTACCTTTGATGCAAATCCGCAAGAGGAATCACAAACTTCTCTTTTCACCTTCTTTCTTCCATCTCTTCGCATCTATCTTGTCTCATGTAGCCAGCATGCAGCAGCGTTTCCTTTTCTCTGGACTGGAGCCTCTGATTGGTGACTGGTGGACATGCATAGCATTGGCGAGCTTGGGTAGAAAAATTACACGACGTACAAAAGCAATTCGTTTAAGGACCCTACATGCTTTGGTGTATGCATGTGCTGTTCAACTCTGAATTCTATTTAGACAGGCACATTGGCTTATCGATCTAAGCACATATTAGTCGAGAACCCAACCATCCAAACTATGCATCCATAGCATCCAGGTACGTAGAAGATGAACAAACCTGAAATTTGATGGGCCAAAGATGCGTCGGATCTGGAGCACCACGACCATGCCACATCGTAGTCATCAGCCATGGTGGCCATTAGGCAGCTTGAACGTGTCCAGAACTAAGTAGCTGCCGCTGGGTTTGTGCCTTCGTGCATCCCTTCCTGGAGGCAACAACGCTGGGATAGAGGCGTGGGCAAGGCAGAGGGCACGGAAACGTCGCCGAGAAGGAGAAGGTGCCTGTTCGGGCGTCCTGCAGCGGCGCAAATAACGGAGGCGTAGGAGGTGGTGGACGGATAGGCTGAAAAGGAATTATTGGTGCGGCACGAGCGAATTGGAAACCCTAGCCGCCAGGGTCCTGCTTGACGTAAGAAGAGAAGGAGCGAGGCTTGCACACGTGAAAGTAGAGGCCGACTTATCATCTTTTATCCAACGGCTTAGGATTGCTTTAGGGAAGATCTAACGAACAAAATTTTGTCTCCGTGAGGATTAACGTGGAGCCTCGTATGGTGTCTCCAATTAGTAAATATATATAAGACTAGATAATTTCCCGTGCGCTGCAACGGGGTATAAATATTCTAGTAAGTTAGCTCGTGATTTACCTGCCCATATTAATGTGATTATGTAAAAATAGTAGGATTTTATTTGGTAAACACATATTTGGTAAGTATTTATTGGCAGGAAGGTTGCAAAACAGGAAGGTTGGACGAAGAGTGGGCAAAACGCACTCTGCCGGCAGGAAAGGGAACGCTACTCTTTTTTTAATATATATAAGATATAAGATGTTAGCTTTTTGTGTTTCCAAAGGTCAATGGAATTCAAAATTATGTTATACATGCTATACCTGATGATTAATGATTGCAATTAGTCATTTATACAGTACCTCTTTTGCATAAGGATTATGATTTTGAGGAACTAACCTACTAATGTTTCGAAGAAGTTTTGTGTGTGTGAGGTTTTATAAGATCTAATGGAGCCTGTGATGATGAGAAGGATTAATTACCAGCAAGAGATCAAGCTTGGGGATGCCCAAGGCACACCCAAGAAATCAAAAGAAGGTCTTAAGCTCTAAGCTTGGGGATGCCCAAGGCATCCCCTTTCTTCTTCAACAACTTGTCAATATGACTTCATTCTACCTATGTTTTTATTCACATGCATGATATGTGTAATTTCTTGGAGTGTCTTGTATCTTTTTTTTTGAATTGAGATAATCATCACATCTGAAAGTCACTAATGGGGATAATTACATGCATGGCTAAGATCGATTGTTTACTCTATGTGTTTCACTTATATCTTTTAGATTAATTGGCGGCGGAAACAATTTAAACTCTCTGTGCTTCACTTATATTTGTTTAGAGATTTATAAAACATCATGGCTATGATTTTAAATGATATATTCATGGTAGACTTAATTGAGGGATAGTCCTAATAGTTTCATAGTTGATAAAAACCAACATAACATGAACTACAACTAGAATCTTGAATTGATAGGACTGGATATTTGGAAATTGTGTTGAGACAACTGGAAAACTATTAAGGTGTGATAAGATGGGAAACCTTGCATCTATAAGTGGTTAGTGTGTTATCCTAACTGAACAATTGCCAATCATTTCAAAAATTTGCAAAAGAAAAAATTAATTATAGGGAATTGAGTAGTAACTTGATCAAGCTAAATGGTTGCGGCGTAGTTACTGGACATGCTAGCGACTTTGCTAAATCCTACCAGCGTCTCTCCTCAGGGTACTTGATTGTTAGTCTAATGCAATGTGATTCCGCGAAGTGCTTTGTGTAGTTACTTGAGTTCTTTATGATTAATGTAGGTTCGAAGTTTCACACTTCCATTTTATCTTATATTGCTAGCCTCTTCGGTATCGAGCATTGCCCACTATCACATTGAGACATTGTGCAAACTTCGCTGACACATCCAACTCAGTCGGATAACTTCCTCTTTTTCTCCTACACATAGGCCAAACATCTCCTCAAACAATCCACCATACCTACCTATCATGGCATTTCCATAGCCATTCCGAGAATATTGCCATGCACTACCATCATCCACATTACATGACTAGAGATGTGTTCTTTATTGTCATATGCTTTACATTGATCATATAGCTAGCTTCATATGTAGTGGCACTTATTTCCACAATTCATCATTTTCATATTGCTACGCTAGATCATGTAGACTGGTACACTGCCAGACCATTTGTGGAGTACCCGGTTTTAGGGCCGGATAATCCCTCGCGTTTACCGTATTAGTCCCATGATCAGTGGCTAATACACACGAGCACTTGATAGTATTTCCATACAATACCACGTTATTATACAACAGTCATACTGGTTCATAATTATACAAGATAGGCCTATTGGCCGAATTAAACTACAGTGGAAATAACACACGGATAGAAGCCCATCAATATGCTGCACCACAGGCAACTGACTGGGGGAGAAAAACCCTACGCCACGTAATCACTGTCGCTGTCTCCGGACTGATACTCCTCCTCGTCTGGCCAAATAAACAAGCCAGGTGAGTACATTGAATGTACTCGTAAGTTCTCCGCCAGGGAATTTAATCCGGAAATATGCATGCTCGGGTATAGCAATAAATCGGCTCTACCCTAAGTTTCATGTTGTGCGGAAAAGTAAGTTTTTGACGGAAATAAGTAAATAGATGTCAAAAGCGGTTTTAGCAAACCTCCTCGGTACCACCGTAGCCATTCAAAAATAATATCTCGTCCATATGATCCTCCACCGCGGGAGTGATCCACTTCATACTCCGCATAGTCGTTCCTATCCACCGGTAGAACAACGTCCCACTCGAGATAGCCATACCTACACCCAGGTAGGATGACGTCCACTCCTCCAGCTTTGCAGTGGGGATCTCACTCAGGTCATCTTGCCATCCTTTTCGGGCCCGCGTCCTTAATACCAACCTTATTTGTAAAACAAGACTAATTAAAGTGTGGCCCGACCAAGTTCATCCATGACCGTGGGCACGGCTATTCGAATAGTTTTTAATCCTCTGCAGAGGTGGTACGTCGCGCTTTACCCACATGACGTAAGTCCCCCTTGTTGCCAGAGCTCGATTAGCACACTTCACGAGGTGTGCCGGCAGGGTTATTACAATGAGACTCTTCATCGGCGTAAACCTAGCAATGAATCTGCCAGAAGGGCTTAACCAACACTAGCTCGAGACAGTACCATCGCTCGCAAGCAGATCGGTGCTCCTCCTTTGTGGCGGATATGACTTCGCTTCCTGTGGCAACTTCCTCTTGGAGGTGGCACCCTCCCTTGCACACTTCGTACTACCTACGGGTTCATCCTAGTTTCAGACCGGATACTAGGTCAAGTTCCTCCCATTCGGAACATGTGGACGTACGGTAAGACCTGGCCAAATGGCACCCAATTCGGTCCTTAATCGATCCGAGCGAGACTTCGCACCATGTCCGTAAACGGACCGCGAAAACCATGCGGGACATTACCTCGCATAAGATAATAACATTCTTCCTGCTTTCGCCCTTCATCTCCGACTCGGATCGAAATTTCCTCCGTTTTGATTTTATAAAAAACGTTTTTCCGAAGAATATCCCTACCCCGGGATATCCTTCTCCCCCAAATCACTTATCGGACACCACGGTCCCTTTTAGAATTTCCATCAAAATTTTCCCGAGTTCATTTATTTTGAAAACCCTAAGCTACTCTACAGCAGGGCTAAGCCAGGTATAGATATTAATTTACCTATGTTCCCAAATCCTCGGGTCATATAGTCCTTATGGCGACAAGGCAAGGTTTTCCGAACTAGGATTTTACTAACTTTGGGGCATATCTACACTACATAAAATATCATGTCGTATAACATAGCATGCATGTTCATAAAACGAAATAGCACTTGATAAAAATTGGGATTCGACATGATCAAGGGTAGAGAGCTTGCCTGAGAATTCCTGGCCGAGTTTCGGACACAGAGATGCTTCAGGTTCCTCTTGACGGACGTACCTCACCCCGTCAACTTCAACTACACGTTTTCAAAAAACGCCGATAAGAATCAAACGAGGCAAGAAACCAGCAAATGAAACCCAACATGAGATACATGTCATGCTCAAAGATATGAGAAAAATAATCCGAGGGAAAATAAAGAATTGATGCCCCTATGTTTCATGTGAACGAACATCTTCTTGTATTAGGGTTTTTATGAATTGCTTCTTTCCTTCTTTGGGGAATACTTACCCATGACCTAAGTGTGATTCCAGAAAGATGGAGGTACGCTGACATGCTTAGGAATTAGGTTGAACGGGTACTGGAAAGAAGTTTCGAACTCAGAAAATTTTAAAAAGGAAATTTGAATTAGAGAGACTTTTGTATTCTTCTCTGTTTTTAATAAGAAAATTTGAATTTTACAAATCTGTTTTAGCCAAAAGTTTTTAAATATGATTAGGAACAAAAATCCTTTTGGAAGTTATTCAAGAATCGGACGTTCTGAAGCCGAACCAGTTGAACCAACCTACAACCGGCTCTGGAAATAAACCGGCGGATTTTTTTTTGAAACGATGATGTCGGAAATGGAGATTTGAGGGGCGCTTTCCTTACTCTTGCCCACGAGCCCGGCTGGCTCTCGGGTCCACCGGCAGCGGCCTGGGACTTACCCTGCTCGGGACTGAGCCCGCAGCCCACCCGTCGGTGGCTTTCTTCTCGGGACAGAACCAGGCGGCGGCGGGATTAGTCCGGAGCTCCCGACGGCAGTGCTCGGCGTCCAGGAGGCAGGGAGGGGTCGGCTTCGGAAGTGGAGGGGAGTACCACGATAGTGGCCGCTCGAGGAGTACGCGGGCTCGGGCGGGTGAATCGGTGTAAGGCGGGAGGGGCGGAGCAAGCTCGAGCGGGAGAGGGGATTTGGGCGCGGTGGAGAAGGAACTGGCAGAGGCTTGGGTTTGGTTGGTGGCCGGTGAAGCTAGGGAGGGGTTGTGAGGGCGGAGGAGTGAGCTTCGACCGCCTTTATAGTTGCGAGGACGGGAAAATAGGAAGGGGTGTCACGGCCTGCGGTCCTGGAGCGGCAGCAGGGGAGTTTGGCCGGCCGGTGGACGGTGCGGCGGTGCACAGCGATGTGGGGCAGACCCCGAGTGACTGAGGCATCGAGATGAACTGTGCTAGCTTGCAGCGCACTGAGGTGACGGGTGAGGTGCTGTGCGCATGCCAGCCATGTCGGTGCTTGCCCAGGGCGCGCCCTCGAGCGGCACGTGCGCGTCCTGGGGCCCTGGGCCGAGCGTCGTCATGCTCATGATGTCACAGAGAAAGAACTGAGCTGTTCGAAGAGCTACACGAAGGTTTGGCACCAAAAAATGTAGCGCTCTGATATTCCAACAGCTCGCCAATGTCGGCATGGACAGTCATGACTTTAGTGACATAAAAAGGAAGTCTTACTGAGGTAAAAATGGGCAGGGGTGGTGCCTGGGTTGGAAAAGAGTTCCCAGGAGAAAATCAGAGGCAAACAACTGAGTTTTGGGTCATGATTTCTTTAAGAAAGCGTGGAGGTAGCAAGGTGTTCGATGGAATTTCTGGCAAATCCTTGAACTGGTCATGATCATATATATTTTTTGGATATTGAGGTTCCTGGTACTGAGATGAGTGGAGTGTGATTTTTGGGGATTTTTCTGGAATGTATTTATATAGGTTGTAGTTCAAAGTCATATTTGGCTCGACATTGTAATCTGGAGGTTTCTAGAAATATTTGCATTGGACCTCCTAGTATTATTTTATATTTGGATGGTAAATGACTTGGTGGAATTTCTGAAATTTTCTTGGAATTTTTGGTGGGGAGATTTCGCATACGATATGCCTTTTAGGGTTTCCTGCCCGGTATAGGCTTAATTAGGAAATAGGGCGATGAGTTGAAATTAGGGTTTCTGGGGACGGCAAGATCGGTGGGAGGATGGGGAGGGGTTCAGAATCCAAATTCGAGGGAGGGGGTTCAACTTTAGTCGACTTGCCGTTAGGGTTTTCGTTTGTTAAGCATATACGTGTATAAGACGCGAACGCGGGATTAGGGTTTGGGCACATGCGATGATAGGTGTGTTTTGGTGGATTGTTTTATTGCATGATCTTTATCGGATGACTTGGAAGCATGACATGCATAAGAAGAAATCGGAAACTCAGTTATCGACATGCTTAAGGAACATATACACGTATATGTTCTTTAGGGTTTGGAAAATCGTAAAGCGGAAATCAGGGCGTGACACCATTATTGTTGCATCTCTCATTATTAGAGATTGAGTAATGAATTGCATTTAGTTGAAGTATGCATAGATTGAGAAAATGCGTATGGATCATAATTGTAAGGTGCTGCTCCTACATGGGAGAAAAAAATGAAAGAAAAAGATGCACCATGGAGGTGCCACAAAAATAAAAGATGTGCCAAGGAGTCACCAAATAAAAGGTGAGAGAGAGAAGGAGCTTCACCATTATCCTTTTTAGATACAGTAAAGTAGTGCTTCAAAGTAGCACCACTTCGTGCATTGTAAAGTTAAAGTTTCCATGAGCTTCATGTTTCATATACTAGTAGGGAATTTACATTATATAGCTTGGCTTGTATATTCCCATGATGAGCTTCCTCAAATGTTGTAGGTCTTCATGAGCAAGCAAGTTGGATGCACCCCCACATAGTCCATAGGAGAGCTTCCATATTCATAGCTCTATGTGCATCCTAGTTGCATGGCAATCCCTTCTCCTTGCATTAATATCGATTATAAGGCCTTCTCATTGCCTAATGATCAGCTGCTTTAGTGCAAGAATTTCTTCATTTTGACTTCTTTAAACCTCCATCATTTTTCTATATTTCCCAACAAGTGTGGGACCTAGACCTGTGCTCAGGTGCTGCACGGGCAAGAGTAGTGCTTGATCAAAGTAAAGGGCAAAGCAGTTATTGTACCTGGTTGGCATCGGGTTAGTATTAAGGTGATTGCACATGTGACTTATAAAAGTTTGTACAGGTCATTGCTTGATTCCTAGTGTATTTCATTATTTTCTTATTAAAACTTTGGCAATGGGAATGTGAAGTGATGCATTGATCATGAAAGGGTAACGGGAAGTTTGTCTATGATCATTAAGATAGTTGAAAGTTGTTAACTATAGACAATTGCCTTACATCCTGTCTTTGAAATCTTAATATTCATAAAGAGTATATCAGATGATCATGTTTATGTTATGGTAGCATTCAATCTTCAAAAATTATTCTTTTATCATCTACATGCTCGAGTACGAGCATGGATTAAGCTTGGGGATGATGATACGTCCTAAATGTATCTATAATTTTTGAACCTTTCATGCTATAATCTTATGAATTATACAGTGTTTTATGTTTTTTTGGACTAAATTATTAATAAAGTGCCAGAGAGCCAGTTGCTGTTTTTGTTTTCAGGGAAAAATAAAATTCAGAAATATATGAGAAATTTCAGGAGGCATTTTTTCATCGGGAAGGACCTTGGGCCAAAAGATGGGATCTAGGGGGGCTTGGGCGCACAGGCGGCCAGGCCAGGTGCCCTAAAGCCAGGGCGCCTGTGGCCCCTGTGGCTCTTCCCCCGAGGGTTTTCCTCCCCTAGCTTATATGTACTCCAAAAACCCCTCCAGAACTACATCGCAATTTTCCGCCGCCGCCTCTTCGCGTTTCGAGGAGATCTGATCAACAACCCTGATCTGGCACTCTGGTGGAGGGGGAATTCTTTGTCCTCTTCATCAACATCGATGCTTGCTACTTCCATGATGAGTTGTGAGTAGTCCACCCCCTGGACTATGGGTTCATAGCAGTAGCCATGATGTAATGTCTCCCCCAATCTTCAATACAATGGTCACATGAGCTACCTATCATGATTATGATCCATCTGATGTATCTTTTGCGGTGTTGATCCCTATGTGATGAATTATACTCTTATTTTCAGATTATATGTGATGCTTTCTTTGATATATAGATGTCTATTTCTTGCTGATCTAGTAGTTTATTCATTGGACGGTATAGATGAAAGATCAACCAAGCAAATGGTGGACAATAGATGGGTTTAATATTATAAGTGAAGTAATCTGGTGACATTATGGGAGAAAAGCTTATAATTGTGTTATTTCCTCTAAGGATAAAAAGATAGTTGACTCATTGTCCCGGTGGTGAGCTAGGGGTGAGGGGAATATATTATCAACTGTATGTCATAATGCTTAATGCAATGCTTTGTTTCTTTAAACTTAATATTTTAAGATGCATGCTGGATAACAGTCTTGGAGTGGAGTATTAGCTATAGATGTAGATAGATTGTCAGTTCATAGATACATGGATGTACTGCCTATATATGATCATACATCTCGTATACTTTTATCTATCACAATGGAGAATGGTTCGATATCACATATTCTGCTTAGTTTATTGCACCGCAGTTATTGGGAGAGTTACTATTGGTGAACCTTTGAACCCCGGTCCAATTTTAGCCATAAAAACAACCTTCTACTTGCTTTTACTTGCACTTTTATTTTCAGTTATTATTTATTCCGAAAATACAAAAACATTATCTTACACACTGTACACTAATCTCTTGTTACAACTAGCAAAGCTAGTGGGATTGATACTCCTACTAGAATTATTGGGGGCACAAGACAATTTTATTTGTGTTGCAGAGTTTATCATTGGGGTTTAAGTCATGGTCTTCGCGGATTGATACCTTGGTTTCTTCACTGAGGGAAAACTTGCTGCTTGTTACAAACCTCCACACTGGGAGGCCCAACAACTTCTACTTATAGTAGTAGAAAGCATAGCATTCGCAAAGCCCACTGGTAAGTGTTACCAGTGGCATGCTCTAGTGCTCGCACGCCATTGGTAATAAGAATACCAGTGGCATGCCCTTCAACTTGGACGCCACTAGTATAGTATTTTTTTATTTTAAAAAAATACATAGTATTTCATGTATACAGTTCATCCATACATCCAAATACATAAATATAGTTCATCCATACATCCAACATACATATAGTTATCCATCCAGTATACAACATACTGGTCACTTTAGAGGGATTAAAAAAATACAGATTATAAATTACTCATCTTGTACACAGTCATCACATATTACACACATCATTAGGGGTTACACACAGATGATTATAGAAACACTATATGAAGCATGACAAGAAAAACTATCACTAGGCTAAGAACAAAACTTCGAATTTCCCTCTTAAGTACAGAAGAAAACACTGGTAGTCCTTTGCTCTAGTAATCCTTTGCTCTAGGTTTGAAACTTGGTTGCTTCTTAGAACAAAATCAACCTGCAATTATAGAACATTCATTAAAAGATTCAGAGTGACAACAATGAAGAATTGTGCATTAAAAAGATCAATAACTTCGATGGCATAAATCTAGTAACTAAAATGGTTTAAGATATCAAAATAGAAGCTACATCTTATGTGTTGCAATTAATAATTTGCTAAAGGGATGAGTAAAAAGTTGAAGATGCAGATGAGGATGTTCATGTAGTATGCGTCGACGGAAAAGGGAAGAAAGTGAGGGAGGCAAACCTGATGTGTCCCATAATCCCAGGTTCACGGTGCTCCCGTCAACGACGACGTTGGCACTGAAGTTGTCGAAAACAGTTGGAACATAATCCTGTGACATAGAAATGAAGGATAAGCTAGGTGCAAGAGATGTAAAAGGGGTTGTACATTCATTCGGAGTCGTACGCACAGATATTAAAACATAGCTATAAGCCTATACATACATATGGCTATCGGAGCAAAGCTAGGATGGATGGATGAACATAGTTGAAACCTTAACAGATTATGTTTGCATAGAATCGATAATATCTATAGTTAACGGGTGGAAAGGAATAATTTCAGCAAATTGACACTAGGGAAGTCAAAATCTGCCTGCCCCATGAATCTCGAACACAATCAATATGTGTGGCACGGAAGTATCAATATCAAACGAAAACTAGTAGGTAATCATTCATTCATGTCCCCCATAAAAGAAACAATCAATCCGTGTCAGGAAGTATGAAAATGGAATTGAAAAGTGGGTGGGTAATCCATCCATCTAAGCTAGCTATCTAGTAGGAACCGAACAATAAGTAAGGGGATCTATCTATCTATCTACCTATAAGTTGGGAGAAGGGGAGGGAGGCTGGTAGGGTAGGGACGAAGCACCGTGGGGAAGGTGTTGGATGTGTAGGAGATGAGGAGGCAAGTCTTGCCGACGGCGCCATCCCCCACCGTGACACACTTGATGAACCGAAAGGCGCTCATCGCTGCGCCGGCCGCTGACTTAGCCTTGGCCTTCCCCGCGCCGCTCAGCTCAACTTGGTCTACGCGACCATGAATCGATCGATTCCCCGCGCCTCTCAGGTTGAAGATGGCCACCGCTGCCGCCTCAATCCGCTCGGCACCGGCCACCAGCGCTGCGCCACCGTGTCTCCGCCCCGCAATGGCACGGTCGAAGCCGAAGCCATTCCACCGAAGCCTCCACACCGCCTCGATCTGTATAGTCGAAGTTTCCGCACCATCGAAGCCTCCACATCGCGTCTTGCTAGCGTGCATCGGGGAGGGAGGGGGGCCTCACCGCGAAGCCGCACATCGGAGAGGGAGGGGCCGCATCGAGGAGGCGGGGGCGCAGCTGGACCAGGGAAATGACAAGGGAGGAAGCGGTGGCTGGCACATAGGTTAGGGTTTGGTGGTTTATACGGGGTGGAAGGGTGGGGATGTGGTTGGACCCAGCCCATTTTCCTTTTCTCAATTTCGGCTTTCTTTTAATTTGTATTTTATTTCTTGTCTGTTGTTTTTTCTTTTAATTTTCTTTTTCCATATTATTATGTGAACGAAAAATATTTTTAAATACATGAACTCTTTTTAACTACAAGAACTTTAAAAAACCATGAATTGTGTTTGTATAAACGAACATTTTTTATACATGAGATGAACACTTGTGTAGTACCTTCTAAAAATATCTATCTAAAATAGCCCAAACTTTTTCTGCATGGGACATACAACATTATAGTGTAAATGTAAAGGTTAGGATATAATTCAAATTTGAACTACAAGTATATTAATAAAGGCCTCTAAATGGAAGAAAAATTCATATCTAAGTACCTATGTATGTTTGTACCTCAAATTTAGGCCCAAATTTTTTATACATGTAACAAACTATATTATATTGTTCATGCCAAATTTAGGCATTTTTCTAAATTCATTTGCTATTATTTAGCCATTAAATGATTTTCTAGCTATTTACTGAACATAATTCAAATTTGAACTACAAGTATATTAAAAATGCCTAAATTTTGGAAGAAAAATCATATTTAAGTTCTTAAGTACCTTGGTAGATGTTGCACAGGAAATGTATAAAAAAAATCAAACATTTGGGTGGGAAAACTCAAACACCTACTTGGAGTTTTTTCTTTTGAAATTTTAAAAAATGTAAATGAAGTCAAAACAAGATGAAACTTAGCATGGTGTCATTATATAACCTCTAGAGGTTGTCGTTAAAATTTGAGGAAGTTTCACAAAAGTTGTGATGTGCACTGCTTAAAAACTGGAGCATCTCTGAGAAGGATTGTGGTTTTCAAAGGGAAAGCATGAGGTTTGAAGGGGAAGTCATAGTTGCTTCATCATTTGCCCTTGAATCTTTTCTACATTCAAGATACACCACTGCAAGTTCCATGTCAAAATTTGGCATTATTCGGAGTCCATTTGCTATTTATAAGGCATTAAGTGGATTTCTAGGTATTTAATGGGTATAATTCACATTTGAACTACAACACATGAAAAAATGCCCAAAAATTGGTTGTAAAAACACATTTAAGTTCTTGAGTATATTTTTAGGTCTTATCCAATAAAGTTTTTTAAAGTCCAAACATTTGGGTTGGAAAACTCAAATACCAACTTGGAGTTTTTTGTTTTTGAATTTTTAGAAAATGTAAATGAAGTCAGAACAAGATGAAACTTGGCACGGTGTCATTGTATGACCTCTAGAGGATGTGGTTAAAATGAGAAAGTTTCACAAAATTTGTGATGTACACTGCTTAGAAACTGAAGCATCTCTAAGAAAGGATCATGGTTTTCAAATGGAAAGACTGAGGTTTGAAGGCGAATTCATAGTTGCTTCATAATTTGACCTTGAAACTTTGTCTACATTCAAGATACACCATTACAAGTTCCATGTCAAAATTTGGCATTATTCGGAGTCCACTTGCTATTTATAAGGTAGTAAATGGATTTCTAGGTATTTAATGGGTGTAATTCACATTTGAACTACAAGCACATGAAAAAATGCCCAAAAATTGGTTGCAAAATCACATTTAAGTTCTTGAGTATATTTTTAGGTCTTATCCAAGAAATTTTTTTAAAATCCAAATATTTGGGTGTGAAAACTCAAATACCTACTTCGAGTTTTTGTTTTTGAATTTTTGAAAAATGTAAATGAAGTCTGTAAAATATGAAATTTGGCATGATGCCATGATATGATCTCAAGAGTCTATGTTTAAAATTTCAAATAATTTCACAAAAGTTAACTATACATTGCTTTGTAACTGGAGCATCTCCGAGGAAGCATCATATCATTCAAAGAGAAAGTATCAAGATTGAAGTCCACATCAAAGTTTATTCACCATTTGAACTTGAAATTTGGACTATAGGTTGATATTACACAATTATGCACTAATGCACCTTCATTTTCCATCTTGTTATGTAATAATTTGTATTTCCTATCTTTTCAAATAGCAAATTTAGGTACTGTGTCTTAAGCCTTCCAAAAATAATTATTTAAAAGACTCCAAACTTTTTCTACATGTAACATACTACAATATATTGTTATTGTCAAAGTTTGGCATTTTTCTGAATTAATTTACTATTATTCGGGCATTAAATGAATTTCTAGCTATTTACTGGATATAATTCAAATTTGAACTAAAAGTATCTTTAAAAAGGCCTATAAATGGAATAAAAATTTATATCTAAGTACATATGTATATGTTTAGCTCCTATCCATAAACAATATGAAATTTTCTAACGTTTGCTTGGGAAAATTGAAACCTTTACTTGCATCTTAATTGTTTTTATTTTTCATAAAATATAAATATGGTAAAAAACATGAAAATTGGCAAAGGTTGGACTATACATTGCTTTGTAAGGGAGCATCTCCCAAGAAAGGAAAATAAAATAAAATAAAAACTACAAATTCCATTAAATCATAGAATTATGAAACTTATTATACTGGATAGATCTATTCATTTTACAAATTTAGAAAAAAGAATCACTTAATTTGGACTTATAGATCAAAAGTTATTGATATTAGATGACTTAGTGCTTACTGGTGGCGTGCACCCGGAGATGCACGCCACTAGTAATCCAGTTACTAATGGCGTGCGTAGATATGCACACGCCAGCGGTAAGTGGAACCTTACCAGTGGCGTGCGCCGGGAGACGCACGCCACTGGTAAGTGGAACAATTACCAATGGCGTGTGCCGGGGGTGGCACGCCACTGGTAATCTCTTACCAGTGGCGTGCCCTATGGGAAGCACGCCACTGGTATTTTTGTCAGTTACCAGTGGCTTGTGCCACTGTAAGCACACCACTAGTAACTTCCATGGATAAGTGGCTTGTGCCACTGTAAGCACACCACTAGTAACTTCCATGGATAAGGGTTTTCCAGTAGTGTAAATTCAGCAAGCAAATAATTCTCAAGCTGACTTATAAATAGAGCTATGCTCCCCGGCAACAGTGCCAGAAAAGTGTCTTGATATCCCACAAGTGTAGGGGATCAATTGCAGCTTTTCACGGGAAGTATTCAACCCTAATTTATATTCGACACAAGGGGAGCCAAAGAATATCCACAAGCCTTAGCAGTTGAGTTGTCAATTCAACCACACCTGAAACAAGTGCTTGCTCGAGGAATTTATTAATAGCGATTACAATTGAGTGATTGGAGTGGTGTATGTTGCAGAAAAGTAAATGAAAGCAGTAATACCCAGCAATTGCAAGTATGATGATCTTAAAGAGATCAGCATTTGTGGAAAATGTTGCATGGGGATGGATAATGGGGTGTTGCATGCATAATATTTATCATATAATAGTGCAATTCACAAGGTACTTCTCTAGCTCATGTTCTTAAATTATTGTAGGCCTATATTCCGTATATAGTTTAACGTGCATATTATTAGTAAGAACTTGCCCAACATCTTTTGTCCTACCCTCCCGTATCAGCGGGGTCCAATGGAAACTTAAGGTAATTAAGTTGCCCTTTTATAAGCAGCCGGAACAAAGCATTAACACTTTATGAATACATGTGATCCTCAAATTACAGATATCCCCATTGATATCCCGGTGTGTCACCCACGGGGTCTCCGGTTCAACACTATAACAGGTGCATACAACTTGCAGGTATGATCAAAACATAATAATATCACGAACATATAAAATTTCAGATCTGAATTCATATCACTCGGGCCCTAGTGACAATCATTAAGCATAGCAAAGTCATAGCAATATCAATTCTGGAACAATCAGCGTACTAGGGATCAAACCCACATGATTCTTAATGCTATTACATGATAAATCTCATCCAATTCCCATCCAACCCATGTGCCTACAGCAAATTACTCACACGTGGAAGGGGAGAGCATGGTGGTGATGATGGAGAAGGGGTTGATGGAGTCGAAGACGAAGTTTACCCCTCTCTGGAGACAGGATCTGCCTCCAGACAGTCCTCCGGGACGAAGATCAGCAATGGTGACGCTTCCGCCTCGAGAAAAAGTACACGATAAATATGTTGAGGGTTTTCGAAGTATATATGAGCCAGGGGCATAAATCCCCGAGAGAGGTGCCATGTGGGCCTCATGCTCCCTAGCCCTAGGGCGCGTGGGTGGGTAGCATGGGCCCACCCAGGCCCCCTGGGTCCCATCTTATGGCATCTGTCCTCTTCTAGTCAAAAACTGCTCTCTGAATTTTTCGGGAATTTTCTGACGAAGTTTTATTCTCTGCACAAAAATAAGACACCAAATGCAATTCTGCTGAAAACAGTGTCAGTCCTGTTAGTTTTTATTCATTAAAGCAAGTTTAGATGGTAAAAGCTAAGAAAAAGTGTTCGGAAAAGTAGATACGTTTAGGACGTATCACCCATCAATAATCAATGTGTCAAGCCAACATTCCCAATGCCAATGGTTTAGAATGAGAAGGCAAAATTTGTTGGGAACAAATGCAACAATAAATGTCACTACAAAGGATGTTAATCAATGTACATCAAATCAACACCAACCCGGGGTACAACCAAACAAAATAACAATATTGTAAGTATGCGGCAGTCAACCATGCAACTGATAATGCAGAAAAAATGCAAGTCTAGCCCCCACACTTGTAGGGAAAATGGAATAATGATGATGGTTGGTGAGAAGTCAAAAATAAAGAAGTTTTGCACCAACGCAGATGACCCCTAGGCCACGAGGAAGGCCATGTTGTTGATGTTAATGAAAGGAGTAAGGTTTTCCATGCAACTAGGATGCACTTTGAGTTATGAATATGTCAAAGCTCTCCTATGGACTAAGGTGGGGGTGCATCCAGCTTGCTTGCTCATTGATCGCTTCCTGATATCCCTGGCTTAATTATCAAAGTGCCAATAGAGAATATCTGTTGGGCCCTGAAGAGCAAGGGTTTGTAGTATCGGAAGAATCCCCTCTCAGTGTTTGAGAACCAAGGTATCAATCCGCGGAGTTCTCCTACGAGTCAATGATCAGCCCTGCACACAATCAAAGTACTTTTTCTTGGTCCCCAACTTAGTCTAGTGAAGTTGTCAATCTCACTAGCTTTGCTAGTTACAAGGATTACCGTATCGTGTGTTTGGAATTGAGTAATAGATGCAATGAAAGTAAAAGTTCAGAATATAAAAGAACAGTAAAGCAAGTGTTTTTGGTTGTCTTTATGTGGAAGAAAGGACCGGGATCCATAATTTCACTAGTGACATCTCGCCAGATAGCATAGGTGTGGTAAACAAATTACAGTTGCGTATCGATTAAATTGCAGTGTTTATGGTTGATCATACATGTCATGATTGCATATAGGCATTACGTCCTTATATCTATAGACCGCTATCCGGCATGCATCTATAGCTAATACTCCACTTCAAGACCGAAATCCATCATGCATCTCAAAGTATTAAGTAATAAAACAGAGTACTGCATTAAGCAAGGTGACATAATGTTGATAGTATATTCTCTTTACCTCCAGCTCATCACCGAGACAACTAGGCAACTATCTTTTTATCCTTAGTGGCAATAACACAATACAAGCATTTTTCCCCTTCTGTCACTGGGATAGATTACTTGCAAGATTAAACCCAACTATCATACACAACTCCCTCTTGGAGATCATTCATCTAATCATGGCCAGTGAAAGACTAATAGATCGGAGAGCATATATGAATACAAATCATGCAGCAAAGATTCAAGAGAAACCAATAAAAGATCCACACATAATCGGATCATAAAGTGACAATTCATCACACCGCAACAAACACACCGGGAATTACATCAGATGGATCACAATCATGTTAGGTAGCTCATGTGATCTTTGTATTGAAGAACGGGAGAGAGGAGATGCCACATAGCTACTGTTATGGACCCATAGTCCAAGGAGGACTACTCACTCATGATCATCGGAGCAGCAAGGTTGATGAAGAAGGCTCCGGCAGCAATTTCCCCCTCCGGCATAGTACCGGAGAAGAACTCCAGGATAGATGAGATTGGATCGCCTCGGATCGCGACGAAGTGGCGGCGGAAAAATATGCGATAAATATGTCGAGGGTTTTCGGGGGTATATAAAGGCAGAGGGGCGAAGAGGCGGCACAGGCGGCCCACGCACCCCCATGGCGCGCCCTAACCCTAGGGCGCGTGGGGCCCACCTGGCCCCCCTCCGGCCCATCTTCTGGCTCCTGGCTTCTTTCTTCCCGAAAAGTTCCGTCATATTTTTGTTCCATTTTTTTGGACTTCGGAAAATACATGTCCCTGTTGCACTAAAACAGCAGAAAACAGCAACTGGCACTGTGCACTGAGTTAATAGGTTAGTCCCATAAAAAATGATAAAAAGTGTGCCAAAACTATGTATAAATGATATGAAAGTAGCATGAACATAACAAAAATTATAGATACATTGAAGATGTATCACTCATTAATACCTAGAGCACCCGAGGAGGCTTATAACTGGAATATACAAGCCAAGTTCTATAGTGTAAGTTTCCCACCTAGTATGATGATAACATGAAGCTTATGAACTTTCTACTTTCAGATACTTTGAAGTAATTATACAATGCAACATTTTTGTGTATACTAAAAAGGAAATTTGTGTTGCTCCTTCTTTCTCTTCTATTTATTAATTATTATTTTTATTTGGTGCTACCTGGCTCATTTTTTATTTTTTTGTGACACCTCCTTGGTGCATATTTTCTTTTTCACTCTTTTTTGTGACACCTCATGGGTGCGTACAACAATTTGGAAATCTTTCCACCTCGAATAAATTGTAGTACTTCCTTCATGTGTATATATGCTGAGATTCCCCAGCGTGATCCCCTTTTGGAGACACGCCTGAACCGAAACCAAATGACGTCGGGGGGGGGGATCAATCTATCTCGCATGTGGAGGAGGCATGCATCATCGGCAGGGACGGGTCCACCCTCCACACCGTGGAGTCCCCCTTTGGGGCTCCAGTGAATCTCTCATGCCAAAACCTGCTCCTCCTAGGCACCGGTCGTAGGGTTGTCTTTGTCTCCGGCCCCATCCAACATGTCATCGATGCCATGGACCTCCTCCCTGACAACCTACTCTACCAGGTACTTGTATTTGTTCGGTGTATCACATCCCTACATTGATAGTCTAAATACATGTCATTATTTGATTGATTTCACTCGTATAATATACATCATTTGTTATTAATTACTTGGTCCCCTGCCCTCACAATGATAAAGGTGATCGACACTCATGCCACAGTTGTCCTTGTAGTGCATCAACCTTGCTACGACAAGCTCATTGGCAAAGGAGGAGTTGTGATAAATTATGCTTTCCTTTTCTTCCTCTTCTTTATTGTTTTATCTGTCGCACATCACCAATACTGTTGTGCTTGCTGCATTTGTAATGTGCCATATGGAGGTAACATATATGTGACCCTTTTCCCTGTGTGTATCTATGTACACTGACCTTCGAATCCTTATTTAGTTTATCCGTTGCAATATTTTAGCTTAAGTTATTGTTAAAAGACATGAAGAACTTACAATGTATTTCATAAAAATATACTGTTATCATGCTTAAATAGATACTCGTAATGAGTGCGAAGACACAAATGTACTATTTATAGTAAATATTTTTACTTCTCAGTTTACAGCTTATCATGTCACTAAATCTAAATATTGTTTCAAGCCATTATCAAATTAATCTGAAGTGATATTATTTGTTGCATTTCATAACACAAACCACATTGCAATGTTAACTTACAACTATATTTTAGAAATATATTATTTAAAAATAATTACACTGAAACATTTCCCTAAACTAAACTGCATCTGAATGTGGACAAAGCATAAAAGACGACAAATTCACAACCATTTACAAAATAATTTGCATCGGTTAGGTTTAACATAATTTGTTCATATATGTGTATATATTTTAGTATCTTTAAGTATGTTTAAAGAGGCTTCTACAATGTAGAATCTTATAGATACCTTATAGAGTATGGTTGTCTAGCTTATAGAGAATTCTAGAGGGTACGAGGGGTCAATAAATGGTTTGTCCTCGAATCCCCTTCTCTTACCCTCTCTACTTGGCATTGTTAGTTTCTTTTTATTTTTTTCTGGTCAAATCTTATATTCATACATTGCGCAATTTATTTGTCATCGGTCATGCATAGTGCATCCATGGTTGACAAGAACCATAGACTTCAGCATCGAAGAAACAACTCTAATGTCATTGTGTTCTTGTACAATTTGCATAAGACACATCACAACAATGGCACTCACAAAGATTTCTACCTAAGAGGTGGATGTCAAGACTCCGAAGTGCATGTACTTAGTGTGCCCAGTCGTTCCAGGTCTTCCATCTCATAGGAAGAGAATATTAAAATATCACCCCTCCAGGGAGCATGGTTCTAATTGAAATAGAAATTATTTTTAACAACTTTAAAATTTCAATACACAAGTTATTAATGCTATTATACAATAAAGAACCTTCTTTAAAAATTGCATATACTAGTGAACACAATTAAGAAGAAAAATTACGCTAAGCAACCACGTTGCCAATAAATTAAAACCCATAAGAAAGCACACCAAGATAAGAAACTACTTTTTTCTTCAAGTCCTTGGAGGCCTTGCGCTTCTTTGAGATCTCTAGGGTTTGGGCCAAAAAGAATGAATCAGTATAGTGCCAAAATAAAATAAAATCTATACCAATATAAAAAGACCCAAAGCGGCTGATCCAAACCATCTTAGCCATCAGATCATGAGATCTAGTGGTTTAAATCACTCCAGTGTTGAGCATCAAACGCGTTTAACACTCTAATTACCCACCACTGCCATTGGTTATAAATACGTTTAGACTCAGCACCATCCCATGAAATCTGTCACGCAATTAATATCCTACCAAAAATCAACGTGCAATTGATATCCTACCAAAAAATCAACGTGCAATTGATATCCTACCTAATATCAACGTGCATTCCACGTACACGGTTACTAGTAAAATAAAGATCCCAAAGCAAGCACATCGCCAAAAAAATAACTAACCATAATGTCAATGGCGTTTTGCAAAGTACCCGACATCGGTATAGTAATGTATGTGGATTTATATGACAGTGGGACGTAATCTCAGGTTACTGGATGGACACAGGGGATAGGTTTTACCCAGGTTCGGGCCCTTGCGATGCAACTAACAACCCTAGTCATGATTATATGGGATTAATCTCAGGGATCAATATATCGAGTAGTACAATCGAGGGTCCAACGTGTTCAATTAATATGAACTCGCTAGTGCTTGAGGTGGTTGAACCAGACGGTATATCTTAGATTGAATATGCTAAGGGCTAAACTACGCTTCGGTAGCCTGTTGGTGTTTATTCCGAACAATACTTAACATGGGGCGATGTACGCACAAGGATTCTAGATGGGTGCACACGAGACACGATGTTTACCCAGGTTTAGGCCTTCAAGATGAGGAAACGCCCTACTCCTGCTTTGGTGGATGTATTGATGCGCCTCGTATGAGGTTTGTGTGTAAAATTATGAGTTTGGGCGTCTCCTCGGGGATCCCTACCTCGCTTTATGTAGGAGGTCGAGGTAAGGGTTACAGGGGAATCCGAGTCAGTTACAAAGTAGAGGATGAGTCGGTTTACGACCTAATCTACCTAAAATACATGTCTTGTACTCCAAGTAGATGATGCGCCCTGGTTTGGCAGGTGGACTCCGAGTTGCTGGTCTAGCCCACGCCGTGGTCATTGGGCCTGAATAGTCCTCCATGACCATACCCCGGGGGCGTCGGATCGTCAGTTGCCCCCGAGTCCTTCACGACATGGATGCTGCTTGTCTTGACTCTACTTCTGTCTTTGAAGAAAGTTCTGAGTGAAAACCGCCTGAGCACGCCCTCCAGACATCTGCAGAGAGACTGTGAAGGACTCAAAGGTCTTTCAGAAGTGAATCCTGATAAGCCGAGTGGTATTCACCCGTGGGGATGGAATACCATGGCAGGTGAGCTAATAACATGTTAGTCTTGGTGGTATCCAGTCTGTCCCACGGATGGAGACTAGTGATACGTCTTAAACGTATTTACTTTTCTGAACACTTTTGCTTAATAACTGTCCTCTAAACTTACTTTAATGAATAAAACTAACAGGACTGACGATGTTTTCAGCATAATTGCATTTGGTGTCTAATTTTTGTACAGAAAATAAAATATCATCAGAAAATTCCTGAGAAATTCAGGAGCAGTTTTGGACCCGAAGAGGACACATGGCAGAAGATGGGAGCTAGGGGGGCCCTAGGGCCCACAGGCAGCCTGGCCAGGCGCCCCAGGCCCAGGGCGCCTGAGGGGGCGCCTGTGGCCCCTGGGGGTCCTCCCTCGGGGGTTTACCTCCGTCGGAATTATCGTGGATTTTTTCTCGAAGCGGAGAGCGCCGCCATTGCTGATCTTCTTCCCGGAAAGGTGTCTGGAGGCAGATCCTCTCTCCGGTGAGGGGGAATCTTCGTCATCGATTACATCAACCCCTTCTCCATCATCTCCTTCATGTTTCCCCCATCCATGTGTGAGTAATTTGCTGTAGGCACATGGGGTGGATGGGAATTGGATGAGACCTATCGTGTAATAGCATTAAGAATCATGTTGGTTTGTTCTAGTGTTATGATTGTTCCAGAATTTATGTTGTTATGACTTTGCTACACTTAATGCTTGTCACTAGGGCCCAGGTGATATGAATTCAGATCTGAACTTTTATATGATTGTCATATTGTTATGTTTTGATCATACCTGCAAGTCATATACACCTATTATAATATTGATCCGGAGACCCCATGGGTGACATGTATTCATTTATTGTTAATGCTTTGTTCCGGTTGTTTGTAAAAGAACACCTTAATTACCCTTAGTTTCCATTGGACCCCGCTGACACGGGAGGGTAGGAAAAAAGATGTTGTGCAAGTTATTACAAATAATAAGCACGTTCAACTATATATGGAATACATGCCTACAATTATTCTAGAACATGAGATAGAGAGTTACCTTGTGAATTGCACTATTATATGATAGATATTATCCATGCAACATCCCGTCATCCATCCCCATGCCTACATTTTCCACAACTGCTGCTCTCTTTAAGATCATCATACTTGGTAATTGCTGGGTATTCCTGCTGTTATTTACTTTTTTGCAACATACAACTCTCAAATCACTCAATTGTCATTGCTACTAATAAATTCCTCAAGCAATTGTTTGTTTCAGGTGTGGTTGATATGACAACCCAACTGTTATGGCTTGTGGGTATTCTTTGGCCCCCCTTGTGTCGAATATAAATTAGGTTTCAATACTTCCCGTGAAAAGCTGCAATTGATCCCCTACACTTGTAGGATATCAAGGCTCTTTGTTGGCGCCATTGCCGGGGAGCATAGCTATATTTATAAGTCAACTTGGATATTACTTGCTTGCTTAATTTATTTTCCACCATGGAGAAAGGTAAGCCCGAGAAGGTACAAATATTTCTCTCCACCACAAGAACTGGTACTATCTTAGGTACTCATGCTGCACTTCATTCGCCAACTATTTTGGATCAACTTGTGACACCACCACCACCTTCACGTACTCATGATTCACACTCTACAATGTCACAAAACACTGAAGTCACTATTGATGATACTGTTGCATCTTCTGATGATATGCCTTCATTAGGAGAATTTCTGGATAGTCAAATTGCTCTTGCTAAAAACTTGGATAAATCAGATTGTGCACCTACTACACCACTATTTAGAACACAAAACACTCCACATACACCCATTGTGTATGATGAAAACTTTGCTAGAGCTTTCATGGCATGTGATACTGATAAAGATCTTGATTCTATCATTGAACTATTTAAAAGAAGAGCTTTAGGAGACATGTTTATTCCCGGTGAAGAATTTTGTGCCTCTCCTATTTATGTTAATGATGAAGCTTATAATTTTACCATTGTATCTGAGATTATTCAAGTCTTTGAGTCAACTAAGTTTTATGGTATAGAAGGTGAAAACCCCATCCATCATATGCATAAACTCCGAGATCTTAATGATCTTTTTATTAAAAAGGATACAAATATTAAATACTTTGTGCTTAAGTTGTTCCCTTTTACACTTGATGGAGAAGCTAAAAAATGGTTTGATAAATTGCCACCAAGAAGTATCACTAGCATAGAGAAATGTTCTCATACGTTTCTCACAAAATATATGCCTAGACATCAAATGCAAGCTTTCATTAGAGAAATTTATAACTTTGTTCAATTGAAAGATGAGAGCTTACCCCAAGCTTGGGGGAGGTATTGTGCACTGCAAAATAGATTTCATATACATGGCATTGAAGATCATATTCTACTTGATACATTTTATAATGGTCTAACCCCAGAAGCTAGAATGCAACTGGATAGCTGTGCAGGAAATATCTTCAGAAACAGGACATTGAATGAAGCTAGGGATCTCTTGGATTCTATTGCTAAGAATTATGATGATTGGAATTTAGTTGAGGATACATCAGTACCTACTTCCAAGAAGAGAGGTATTCTCACTTTAAGTGAAGAGGATATGACTGAAGCTAAGAAATATATGCAAGAAAAAGGTATTAAAGCTGCTGAGGTACATAAATTGCCTCCAATAGGTGATACTATTCCACCCCCTACTTTAGGTCCTGTTATTGAAGTTAAATCTCTATATGAATTTGATGAATGTGATATTCCATTTAATAAAGCATCTGCTGAATGCTTTGATGAAATAGACACTTTTCTAGTCAAACAACATAATTTTAACTTGTGCATAGAGAGGGAACTTAAAGAAAATTCCTATAGATTTAAAAACTTGGTTAGCACTTTGGAGAGAACCATGAATGATATTTGATACGTCTCCAACATATCTATAATTTTTGTTATGTTCATGCTATATTCATATCATTTATACATAGTTTTGGCACACTTTCATATCATGTTTATTGGACTAACCTATTAATCCAGTGCCAAGTGCCAGCTGCTGTTTTTTTTTGCTGTTTTTGTGCAACAGGGACAGGTATTTTCTGAGGACCAAAAAAATCAAATAAAAATATGTCGTAACTTTTCGGGGAGGAAGAAGCCAGGAGCGAGAAAATAGGCCAGAGGGGAGCCATGTGGGCCCCACGCCCCCCCACGCGCCCTAGGGCTGGGGCGGGCCACAGGGGTGCGTGGGCCCCCTGTGCCTCCTCTCCGCCGCCTCTTCGTCCCAGCGCCTTTATATACCCCCAAAAACCCTCGATCTATAATTGCAATATTTTTTCCGCCACCGCTTCGTCGCGATTCGAAGCGATCCAATCTACATCAATCTGGAGGTCTTCTCCGGTACTCTGCCGGAGGGGGATCTCGCTGCCAGAGCCATCTTCATCAACCTTGCTGCTCCCATGACCATGTGTGAGTAGTCCTCCTTGGACTATGGGTCCATAACAGTAGCTATGTGGCATCTCCTCTCTCTCGTTCTTCAATACAAAGATCACATGAGCTGCCTAACATGATTGTGATCAATCTGATGTAATTCCCGGTGTGTTTGTTGCGGTGTGATGAATTGTCACTTTATGATCAGATTATATATGGATCTTTTATTGGTTTGTTTTGGTTCTTTGCTGCATGATTTTTATTCATATATGCTCTCTGATCTATTAGTCTTGCACTGGCCATGTTTAGATGAATGATCTCCAAGAGGGAGTTGTGTATGATAGTTGGGTTTAATCTTGCAAGTAATCTATCCCAGTGACAGAAGGGGAAAAAGGCTTGTATTGGGTTATTGCCACTAAGGATAAAAAGATAGTTGCCTAGTTGCCTCGGTGATGAGCTGGAGGTAAAGAGAATATATTATCAACATTATGTCACCTTGCTTAATGCAATACTCTGTTTTTACTTAATACTTTGAGATGCATGCTGGATAGCGGTCTTGGGGTGGAGTATTAGCTATAGATGCATGCTGGATAGAGGTCTATGGATATAAGGACGTAATGCCTATATGCAACCATGACATGTATGATAAGAACATAAAAACTGCAATTTAATTGATACGCAACTGTGATTTGTTTACCACACCTATGCTTTATAGAGAGATGCCACTAGTGAAATTATGGATCCCGGTCCTTTATTACTCATAAGTACAACCTCAAACACTTTATTTTCTGTTCTTTTACATTCTGAACTTTTATTTACTTTGCATACAAAACTCAATTCCAAACACAAGATACCCTAATCCTTGTAACTAGCAAAGCTAGTGAGATTGACAACCTCACTAGACTAAGTTGGGGACCAAGAAAAAGTATTTTAGTTGTGTGCAGGGCTGATCATTGGCTCGTAGGAGAACTCCGTGGATTTGATACCTTGGTTCTCAAACACTGAGGGAGGATTCTTTCGATACTACAAACCCTTGCTCTTCAGGGCCCAACAGATATTCAACTAACAGGCACTATCTAGCCGGGGATATCAGGAAGCGATCATCTGGCGCCGTTGCCGGGGAGTTTCTTCACAAGTTCATAGGTTTTGCATTCAATTACTTTACTTTCTTGTTATTTACTTTGCTTAGTTACTTTTTATCTATCATTAGTTTGCTTTTCTGCACTCCGAAAACTCAAAAACAACAAAAATATTAAAATTTCAGCAAGTAGTTTATTTTGTTTTGCTTAGTTATCATGGCTAGTTCCTTTGTTACCACCGTCACTCCTGATATGGACGTTCTTAGCTTTAAGCAAAGGGGAGGTGAGACTTTAAAAGATGCTTGGTTTAGAATTAAGGATGCACAAGGTAAATCCACACATAAATGTACAACCACAGTGCTCCTCAGAAACTTTTACATTGGTATGTCCGCTTGGTATAGATATATCCTAGACACTATAACTGGAGGTAACTTTATGGGTAGTAATACTCTAGATGCCTTTAATGCTATAGAAGGTTTAGTTGGATCCCCACCAATAAAAGATGATGCATCGTAAATAACTCTTGAACACATCATGAAAAGGATTGACATATTAGATAATAAAATACCAAGTGTTGAAAAATTGGAAGAGTATGACAAAAAGTTACATAATGGGATCACTAAGTTAGGATCAACAATTGGCAATGCTTTGAAAAGGATAGAGAAGCTAGAAAAGGAAATAATAACCAAGCTCAATGAAAAAGATCCTTCCGTGACAAGAATAGAAAAGTTGGAGGATGTAATAGGAACTTTGGGAACAACCTTTTCCTCTATTACAGAAGTTGGAGAGTCTTCTACAGGTAGGATACACAATAAATTTATCTATGTACCCAAGATTCCCCAACCAAATTTTAGCACACCACCTTCGACCAAGGAAAAGGGAGAACTAAAAATGATCACAGAAGGATTAGATGCACTAAGAGCAACTCCAACCCGCCTCCCTTCTCAGTCCCTATTCCAAATTTAGGGTATTTTGCTCCAAAACAGCGCTCCAGCCCGCCTCCCTTCCCACTCCCAATCACTGTCGCACTTCCCTTCTGCCCCTCCCGAATCCCCATCGGTGGGGAGTGAACTCGACTGCCCAAATCGCAACCGCCCTCGTCGCGCGTCCCCTCCCTCGTTCCCTCTGGCGCTTGGAGGCTTCCGTCCCCATGGAATCCATCTCCGTTCGGCTTGGCGGCGTCTTCTAAAGGAGCAGGCTTCCGTCTACGGCGGCCGATTTGGTCCCCGCCGCGCTTGCTCGGGACAGGTACGGCATGGCTCCTCCAGTTGTTCTCATCTTTTGGTGATTTTATTGCCACGGATTCGGGATTTCTGGGGGTCCGAAATGGAGGTCTGCAAATCGATTCAAATAGAGGGTAGATCTAGATGGTGGTCGGGAAGGGGCGGCGCGTTCTAGGGTTTGGATCGGGATCTGAGGGGGAAAACGCGTTTGCGCAATGATTTAGTGCAGGGTATGTTCTTGGTTGTCCTGATATTTGGATCTGCTGATGTATTTGGTTGTGCTGATGGTTTCGGTTGTCCCTTCCCCGCCGGCCACTCCCCACCGGACTCAAGCCCGAGCGCTGCCTTCGTCCACCTCGGGCGGAGCTCCCGCAAGCTCCGCTGCCTCTGCCGGTTAGCACGCCCCTCAGCCGGAGCGCGTCGTTCGTCAACAGTAGCACGCCGCCCAAGCCGCCCAAGCTCCGGTTCACTCCTCCCCACCGTCGACTGCTGCGAGGCAAGCCCAGAGCAGCTCAAAGAGAAGGTACCCCATTCCTCCCCGTCATGCAATGTTTGTCTTGTGAATGGATACTCATGTGAGTGCTGGATTGTTTGTTTGAATGAATTGCGACATTGTTTTGGTGCACCAGATGGTTTGTTTGCACAAATTGTTGAGTGCCAGATGGTACCAGTACTGGAATTCTTGTAGCAATTTTACAGAAAAACTCAGTTATGCTATGATTCGCTGGCTGGGTAGGTGATCTGGGATTAGGGGGGTTTGGAGCTCTGGTAGAAGGCTATAATTTTGGCATGCAGTCATGTAGGGTTTGCTTTGGAATGCCGGGATGCATAACTGAGCCTTTTGGTGTGCGCTTAATGCTGCCGACTTTGCTACGCTGTTTGGATAGATTGACTCGAATGAAGATTCGCTGCTGAGTATGGTTAGCTACATGGCTTGTATCACTGTATGCTTGCGATGTCATCGATACTATTAGTTGCCATACAGTGTAAGAGCTAAAAGCATGTTTTAAGTAGGTAGATTAACTGATGCAGTATAGCAGCGACTAGATGGTAGCTGAACTTAACAGGACCTGAGCCATGCATTATGCAATGGAAGCAATATGGTGTGGTGTTTGAAGCAGTTTGTTACCATTTCCATTTCTCCTTGAGATTATGCTAAGTGCCAACATACATGTTCGGTAAGTGTAGATAATTAGTTTTAAAACCCTGCCTTTCATGGAAGATTAACAGTTTAGATTCCTTGTTTTAGTTTTATTGAATAAGGAACCATTTTTTTATTGCTCTAATGAATCAACTGTCTAACACTGTAAATACCCAGGCAAACCCTCATCCTGCCAATTTTGTCAGAGTGTAGAATTTTTTGGTTGACCATCCAGTTGACCAATGTGCAAATAGGGATGAAGTTCCCTATCGCTGTTGCAATACATGCCCTTCTGTTAATCTAGTGATTACTGCTATGGTGGTGTTAGGAAATGGGTCAATTGTTGTGCATTAAACAAAAACCTTTATATATTCACATATGCACTTGTAAGAACTACCAGAATCAGTACATATAATTCTACAGAAAAGAGACCATTTGGGAAAGTGGAGTTTTTAGCGAATTGCAAAAGGATGATAGATCATACCCATGTACTGCTACTGCTGTGTTCTTAACTTGATCATGTACTTATCATTTTCTACAGAAGGAGTAGTTCGCTATCATTTTCTTAAGTTGTAAGTACCATGGTACGACTATTAAGTTGTTGTCTTCGTAAGTGATTACAAATATGCAACCTGATTGTAGGAGTTCATGCACTTCAATTATAGCTCTGATCAACAGGCATGGACCCGGATGCGGAGAAACTTAAGGAAGGATGGGCTTCGACAATTAATGAAGTAGAAGGGATAGCGAGGTCTTTAAAGAAACTAGCCCTAGATAACTATGAGCCTCTGTCGTGTCCATTAGCAGCTGAACTGAATATTCTATTGCAACAAGTTGAAGTCTTAGCTGATGGGCTTGATCACGTTGCGACGCAGTCTAAGGATAGGCTTGAAAGCATTTGTCCACCAGAATGGAAAGACGACGTCGAACTACAATTTTTAGACCCTGCTGATGTTAAAGCAGCTGACTATGAATCTGATGATAGCGGTAAACGTGATTACTACCTGTACTGCTACGACGAGGATATAGATCTCGAGTCCTTATACAAGTAGTAGCCGTAATGTTTAGTACTTTCTTTATGTCTGTAATGTGGAACCATTAGTGTTGTACTGTCGAAGCTATATGTAATGTGTAACCTTCATTGCTGCACTACTGTTATTGTACCTTGAAAACTTATGTATTGTAGTATTGGCATTAATCGATGTGTTTTGTTCTTGTATGATACATAATGATGTCTGACTTGTTCCTAATCTGAGAAGTACTTGTGTTAACAGAAAAGATATGGATGGGTACATAAACTTGCTGAGTGAGGGAAATGATAACATCGATTGGGATGGTACCCAACATTTTACACCTATTGAGGAGCAACAGTTCCCAAGTGCACAAGAAATTCCCTCTACTAATTGATCCAACAAGAGAACTAAGAATTTCAACGAGAAGGAAGACTTGTTGCTGGTGTCCGCATGGCTTAACATTAGTATGGATGCAGCACACGGTAATGAGCAGTCTCGCTCTACCAATTGGAGTAGGATCCACCATTACTTTCTGGAGAACAAGGATTTCGAGTCGGACCGCAATCAGAACTCTCTGCTGAAACGTTGGTGTACTATTCAAGAAAACGTTAACAAGTTTTGTGGATGCTATGACCGTATTGAGCGTCGAAGGCAGAGCGGGACGACAGAAAATGATAAGGTACCCGTCTTTTATCTTTCATTTCAGTTGTAGTCTCGTGCTTATGCATAGCTAATAAGACTTGTTATTATGCACAGATTGTTCAGGCTTGTAGTGTGTTCACGGCGAAAGAGAAGAAAGCTTTTGCCTTCTTGCACTGTTGGAATGTTTTACGCCACCATCCAAAATGGACGGATAGGCTATCCTCTAAGAAACAGAAGACAACCGTACATGCCAGTCCAGGTTCTTCTACGCCTAGCACGAATTCAAGTCAATGCGAAGCTGAGGTGGGAGGTGGTACTCCAGAAACGGAGATAATCGGCAGGCCAATTGGAAAGAAGGCGGCGAAAGAACGACTTCGCAGAGATCAAAGTTCTTCCTCTCAAGATAGCGAGGTCTACAAGAATGTGTTACAGTCTCTTTGGTCAATCAAAACTGAGACAGACTCCCAGAAAGAGCTCAGAAAAGAAGAGCGCTACGCAAGGCATTATGCACTGGAAGAAGAACGGATTGAGAATGAGAAATTGAAAATTACACAAGAGGACAGGAAGATTGCAAATGAGCAAAAGTCGATTTTAAGAGAATGCTGGAAGAGGAGAGGATTATGAACCTGAACATCAGTGCTATGTCAGCGGCACAACAGGAGTACTACACGAGTATGCAAAACGATATCATTGCTAGGCGACGCCGCTGAGTCGGACGAGTTATTCTTGTATCTGTCGTTCTGGTGTATGGACTACTATGTGAACTCTATGTCTTTTGAAGTACTCTCGTACGAATTGTTAAGCTATATGTAATATTTAAGTACGAACAGAAGAGTACGAAAAATAATTTTTATTTCACGAACGATGCAGTAACATACATAAAATAACTCCGTAGCCCCATACAATTAGAAACCTACATGGCTCCGTAACGTTCCCACATGTGCTCAACTAGATCTGCTTGTAGCTGAGAGTGAGTTTCCCTGCTTCTAATGGAATGATGAGTTTGAATAAACTCGAAAATTTCTGGCGTATGCTCATGAGAAACAGTCACACTCTCTCCTACTCCTTCGTAGTTGAAGTCTTCTGGCCCTCCGTCCCGCTCGTCTTCGACGATCATGTTATGCATGATGACACATGCTGTCATGATTTCTCCTAGTGTTTCTTGGTCCCAAAATCTAGCTGGTCCGCGTACAATCCAAAGGCTCGTTCAACGTCCTTCCTAACTGCTTCCTGAGCTTGAGCAAAGAGTTTCTTTTTATTCCCTTGTGGAGAAGGTATTGTCTTCACAAATGTCGCCCATGAAGGATATATGCCATCTGCAAGGTAGTATCCCATAGTATAATTGTGTCCATTGACGGTATAATTAACTTCTGGAGTTTGCCCTTCGGCTAACCTTGCAAAGAGAGGGGAACGGTGAAGAACATTTATATCGTTGTGAGACCCTGGTAACCCAAAAAACGAATGCCAAATCCAAAGATCTTGTGAGACAACGGCTTCTAGAATTATTGTGGGCTCACGCACATAGCCGGTGTACATACCTTGCCATGCGGCAGGACAGTTCTTCCATGGCCAATGCATGCAATCTATGCTACCCAGCATTCCAGGAAAACCTCTTTCCTCTCCGATGGCAAGTAACCTAGCAGTGTCATGACTATTTGGAGATCTCAAATATTCATCTCCGAAGACTTCAACAATAGCTTTCACTAATCTCCGAAGACTCTCTATTGCAGTACTTTCTCCAATCCGGATATAATCATCCGTAGCATCTGCAAGTACTCCATAAGTTAGCATCCGAAATGCTGCTGTAATCTTCTGCAGAGGTGATAACCCAAGACGTCCAACGTTATCTCTTTTCTGCACAAAATAGTTATCATGGGATACTACGCCATCTACTATGCGAAGAAACAGAGGACGAGCCATTCTAAACCTGGAGAAAATCAGGAATGAGTCGTGCACGGAAAGAACAACAAGGAAGGTGAATAAGAACATACGAGAACGGTTGCAAACCTGCGGCGAAAAATAGTTGGGCCATATGTAGGAGAATCCGAAAAGTAGTCCTGGTAAAGCCTAAAATGGCCGGCTTCTCTGTTGCGATTGATTACCGCACGCCCAGTGATTGAACCGCCATGGCGTGGAGCATTCCTAAGCTGGTGGTGCGTGTCTATGACCAGTGTTGTAGCAATGAAGAGTTCATCGTCATCATCTGACGACGAAGAATCAAAGAGAGGGTTCATGCCTGAGCTGGGATGACTCATTGTGATGTGCTAGAGGTGAAGGAGAAGAACTGCAGCAAAGAGTGAGTGCCAGGGAAAGCCATTTGGCTAGGTATATATATAATACAAATATAGCCGTTACAGAGATACCAGTCTGTAAATATGCACTGTTCAAAATATAGCCGTTAGAGATAGAGCCGTTAGAAATTTGACCGTTTCAAATATAGCCGTTATACATATAGCCATTACGAATATAACGTTCGAATTAAACCCGTTAAAAATTTAGCCGTTAGGATTACAGCCGTTACAAATATATCCGTTATAAATATACCTGTTACATTTTTACCCGTTACAAATATAGCCGTTAGAAGTATACCCGTTACAAATATAACATTTGCAAATAATATGTTAGTTGGAGGATATTAATTTAATATAGGAGAGGGAATATAGGGAGTGAGATTAGGGAGGTGGGTTGGAGGAGGAAGAAATTTAGGGAGGAAATCTTTTGGGATGACTTCTCAAATAGGAATTTGGGCAGTGGAATTAGGGAGGTGGGTTGGAGTTGCTCTTAGGACCCTCTTCACCAGGTCAAAATGAACACCACCAGTGACAGAAACACGCAGATCCAATATTGGCCGTAACTTATCACTCAATGCATATATACCTTCAATAATAACAATCCTGGAGCTAGGGACATCAACTGTTCTGTTGGTCATAAGAAAAAAAATTATAGTTAGAGCAGATTGATCACGATGAAATATGAGCCCAACTTTCTAGTATAATAATGTATGATGGCAATGATTATGGAAGAAATTTTTACCTGTATCCAGTCCGGCAGCTCATCTTGAAATGATATATTGGAACCTGAACTGACCTTCCTTCCTTCAGAAAAAGTTGTATAGCATGCTCTTCTCTTAGAGAACCAAATTGTAATCCCACGAATTGCATGCAGGAGTTCACTTGCTTTATATGCGATTGACAAGTTCTCGAGCTAGGGCCAGCAATTGCTCTAGAAAACCAGAAACAGAAAGCTCTGGCAAACTTCTTGAGGCAAGTGAATGTTTCCTGAACCTTCACATCTCCTGAAGAACAGATCTCCCCGCGATGTCGTAAAGAGCTCCCCAACAATCTTCCAACATGTGTGACCAAACTCGACCCAAGATCATGAGACATTGGAAACTCTGGCGGAAACTTGTACATGTATCCCACACCATGATCAAGATTGGAGATAATTAACCGATCAGCTTCATACTAAGATGAATACAGGAAGTCTTTCAAGCAAGCTTGTGAATGTATGGCGAGGAAAATATAGTGATCTGTCAATTAGAGCAAAGGTAAAATGAATCAGCCATACAACTTCTTTTACAGTTTGAAATTAGTACAAAGCAGCATCTTACAACGAAATGATGTACATGATGTCACTTTTAACAAAATGAGTTACCCTTCTTCAACTCTAAGTCTGTTACTTTGTAGGTCAGTTCATGATTATTAGGCCGACATCGGAAAATGTGATAAAAATTACCCTTTTAATACATCTCACATTAGTAAAAGGCTTTTACTTTGGAATATCTTGACGCTAGTATCGTGCCAATTAACTAAGAAAAGGTCACATCAAATCAGCACTTCCAAAATGCTTTGTTCACAAAACTGTCACATCAACACCAAATGCCCTCCATGGTTTCAAGTGCATGTGCAAATCTTGATGAACAACACAGTGTCAATTCGATCAAAAGTCCATCTGGACCCAGCAATTAGGGCAGCAAAGGCACAAATGAACGCCCCAAAAAAATCCTTAAGCTAGCATCAGCCACCCCAACCATCTGACGATTCCAGCGGCCAGCAAACCAAAAGCTGATGAACAACAATCTGGCCCGAAAAAGATTCATTTTCCCCACACAAATCATAAAATTGACACCCGGAACACTCGCATTCACAACTCTCCCATAAAAAGAAGAAGTGGAAAGCTCAAGAAATCACCAAACCTGGCCGCTCCAAATCGCCGCCGCGACAGATCAGAGAGGAACTCCGCGCCGGGAGCACGCGAGAGACGAGAGGGTGCAGGGAGGAACCGAGGCCTAGGATCCGCACCTTCCCTTTGCTTTTGATTGCTCGGTGATTCTTGAGGATTTAGGCGTGGGGGATCAAGATTCACCAACCAAAAAAAACAAAAAATTGGAGATGGAGAGGCAAACAAAGCAACCGCCTTTCGGATTCCTTGCTCGATTAGCCTCCCCAAATCCGGTCCCCCGCCGCGCCTCGCGTCACCTCGCCTCCCGTGAGGTGAGAGGTGAAGAACGCGTGCTCCTGTTCCGTTCTCCTGTTTGCTCCCCCCTTTCTCTCTCTTGTTGCCTTGCGGGGCGCGCGGCGGCGGAGGCGTGCGGGGCGCGTGGAGGCGGAGCACAGGGGCGGGCATGGGGGCGCGCGATCCGGCGACGGAAAAAGTAGAGACAGAGGAAACGGTGGGCCGCGTACATTTGATCGAGCTGCGAGCTTAGCCCTCTTACGACGAACCTTCCACCGCGCCAAAGTACTCGCTCTTCCCAGACGCGGAGCCGTTCCCAGCCGCCAGCTTCTCGTCACCCGAGGAGATCGGGCCTTCGTCCGAGGGCGGCGGCGGCACCATGGCGACGCAGAAGAAGCCGTTGGACACCTCCTCCAGGAACTCGTCTTCCTCGTCCCCGAAGTCCGCGGCATCATCGAACGCGTCGTCCTCGTCGTCGTCCGCCGACGACGAGAGCTGCGGGACCACGCGCGGCGCACCGAGGACTGCGGCGCGCGGGCGCGGCGTGGGTGGGGCCGGCGGCGAGGGCGAGGGCCAGCGGGACGGGGAGGAGGCGCCCGAGGAGAGCGAGGAGCCGCCAGGAACGCCGCAGCGTGAATCCTCGGGACAACGGCGCCGGCGCAGCGGCTCGGCGCCCAGGAGAGGGGCAGGACGGCGACGGAGCGAGCGGGGGCGGCCGTTGCGGAGGCAGTTCCAGGCGTTGCGGTGGAAGGGGCGGCGACGGAGCGAGCGGGGCGAGCGGAAAGGCCGGGAGCGAACCATCGCGCGGCTTTGGTCCGTTGGATACTTGGATGGCTTTGATTGGACGGTCGGAGATGTTCTGTGTACAAAAAACTGGATAGCTTTAGAAAAAAAGTAACTCATACTTTTAATAGTAGTATATATAGATACACTAATACACAGAAACTCAATGAAATCATGCATTCCTTAAAACCTCTAAAATAATCCAAAATTAGTAGTCTACAATTGCTTACCCGATCGCGTTTTATAAGGAGACTTCAAACTCACTGGATAGTGGATATATTATATATGCATTCGTTCGTCAGATGTCTATGTTTATGTGATCCTTGTTAAATTACAGCTCCACCTTTTACCTTTGCATACCAAAACCCAGACCGAAGTACCGAACTAACAACAAGAAACAGTGCGATGGTATTGGTGTGTATATCCTATCCTCTAAACTTTTCTCGTTCTCCGAGGAAGGCACCACCGCACCACTGAATCCGGACTGTGAATCGTGGGACCAGTACACATTCGCAAAAACGACGAGAATTATTAACCTCTAAGGGCCAGCTTGGATAGCCGGTATTTGGCTCAATATCCATGTAAAATACAGGTCTGTATAATTTTTCACGCCAAATTGAAAATGGGTGTTTGGATCACCGTTTTGGGCCGGTATTGGGTCACTTACACCCGGAAAACAAAACGCATCGAAGCAGGCCCGAAAGAAAAAACGACACAAGTCGGACTTGTACGGCGAAGAAAGGGGCGACGGACCACGCAGGAGGCGACGAGAGGAGAGTATCCTACCAGCGGCGACGAGAGGATCCGAGCGGAGGATCCGAGCGAAGGATCCGGCGGCTCCTTGTCCCGGCGGGGAGGAACCGACGCTTCCCGTCGCTACGGGTCGCGCGGCGCGTCGCGTGGGCGGCGTGTGAGAACCCTGGTTTTAGAACTGTTGAGGGAGGTGTGAGGTGGAAGTCGGATCAACTCGCGCTGCTGAGTTGACCTAACTCTACCGAGGATCGTCATGAGCTATGACAAGAGCTAGGTCGAGAGGGGGAAGAATTTGTGTGCATTCATGGCATACATCTTGATCTTCATATACATTCAAATATGAATAATATTGAAATTTTATTTATTATCGAATATTACAATGTATTCACACAACATAGTTACAAATGTCATGATACAATAATATTGTTACAAATGAATAAGAAAAAGGAATAAAAATTACATATTGGAACTTCTGCCTATATATCATCTAAACCTAATCCTTGGATCTTCGGATCTTCGAAGTCTTCAAGCTAGGGAAGAATGACCGAGAGTCGGAGGGGGAGATTTTTGGAAATGTTGGCGGTCATCTGAGGTCATCGAGTATGGGCACTCGAGACCGTTGGATAGATTCATGCCATTGCTGTAGGAGGCAAGAGTTTTCGAAAACGGGGTTTTTGAAATACAAGTGGTCACCGGCACAGTTCCGCCGACATCCGCAGGGTTAGCTGCGGGGGCAAAATAGTACCGATAACCTAAATCATTTTTAGTTTTAAAAATAATTTGAAAAACATTTTGTTTTCAAAATTGTCCGAGGGCCACATGACTAAGACCCTTTATCGGACAAAACTAATACTTTGTATTAGGGAGAAGAGAGATGAGAGAATAAAATAATCATGTTTATCCTATACTAAAATGCCTCCGTAAGTTTTCTTTTGAAAAGAAGAGTATTTTACAAATCATTTGAGAAAAACAAAACCAAGGTTTAAATAAGGCAGCCCAATATTAAAGTTTAGCCAATAGCCCACATATTCCTTTACCGAGGTCAAAATCCTTGAACCACAAGGCAGTAAACCTTAGCAAGTAAGGCAGCCAACAAAATATTAGCCAAGCTGAAATTATCCAACCGAGTAAGGCAGCAAGTCCAACCGAATGGATTACCCAGCAGCAGGATATTTCAGCTCAGGGTAGCTTAGCTTGCAAGCTGAATTCAAGTGGAAATAGCAGCCGTGGCAAGCAAACAGGAGGTGGCCAGTGCCCAAGGTTAGAAAATGGCTACGTATATATCCTGAACAGTAGTCATTGCTGCCATACATCCCTCGAATGTTAGCATTTCAATAGCAGTAGCCATTACCAAGCAAGCTTAGAACAGCAAAGGGGCAAGCTCTAGGAGGCCAAGGACCTCAAGAACTGCAAGGTGTGCCAAGAGGAGAAGGCCACCAAGGACTAGAGGAGTCAAAGCAAGGTAGAAGACCACTAGGGAGTTTAGGAGTCAAGCTCCAGGAAGCCGAGGCCACCAAGACGAGGAGGAAGCCATCAAAGGACCAGCCGAGGAAAGAGGAGCAGACCACCAGCAGGCCAAAGATTTTAGGAGGCCACCATCAGGTCAAGAGCAACCAAACCAAGAGCTTTGGGAGGCTCAAGTCTGTCCTGTCTAGCTCACCAATAAGGTAAGGATCCAACCACAAGCATCTTGGTCATGCATATATATGCATATAGCAAGAAGTTGGATAGGATAATAGGACCCTCAGAGTTTCTCATCATAGGGTTTTGAGGCAACTGTGTAGTAATCTGTTCTTATCATATTCTAGTAAATGCTTCAGATGCTTAGCATCATCATTAGCTAAGCTAAGAGACAAGTGCAGTAGTTGTTCTTATCAGTCTCAATAGAAATGTTTCACCTCTTCAGCTAACAAAAATTTAATAGAACATCTGATCTTACCAGAAAGTAAGCTAATAAACACATATATATATATGAAGAACACGTAAGGAAGCCAAGATCAAGAATGGTATCAGTTCTTATCAATAAAATGATTAACTAGACCTGAAGTAGATAATCAAAGTATGAAACCTCAGATGAGTAGCAGTATAAGGGGCAGCTAAAACCAAGCTGAGAATCTGCTCCTACCAGCAAAAAAGCTAATACATGTATATATATACATACGTAGGGGGAAAACAGAAGAAAACAACCAGGTCATGTAGTATCTGTTCTTAACAATCTGAGCAAGTAAACATGTATATATATATCACTACCACTCAAACGAAATCAAAACCAAATTAGTATCAGCCCTTATTGGTTATCTAAGGAACTTATATACACACCATCTATGCCTACCAACTTAAACCAGACACCTCAAATGACCAAGTATTCCTGGTTTTAATTATCGCATAACTGGATTAAGCGTGGTGTCTATTCTTCCAGCCGAGTAAACAGATATACACATATGAATGGAGGAAACATAAAAGGATAAGTTCAAGAACACCAACATCTGTTCCATCACTCAAGGGAGCTAATGTGCATAAAGGGAAAGATACTTAATAATTAAGTGGACCAAAGTCGAGTGCAGTGACTGCTTCTCTAAGTCAAATTCTCTGTTGTTCTTGTTTGAAGATACATAGAAATGTCCAGATGCTAATGTAACTACCAATCAGCTAATGACCAAGATAAACACTTGTTTTCTAACTAAATCAGATTAGCATGGGTAACCACATACAAAAAGGAAGCCAAGTTCAGGTGTAACATTTGTTCTTATCAGCTTCAGATAAATTAGCTAGAGAGGTAAGGTTCTCAATCGAGCATCCAAATAAGAAGCGGCTAATGGGGTAGATTAGACCAGGGAGCCCCAAGTTCTTATCAGTTTAAGTACCCAGAGAAGGTCTAAATCTTCCATGAAAATTCACCATGGGCAAGTTGTCCCATAGTCAACATGCCATCAGTGTATCAATTGAAGAGCAAAAGAGGCATATATGTAGGATTGTGTACTGAAGCACTAGATTGCCCTTGCACGAATGCTAAGCCTCCAGAAAAGTTAAATGGTATAGGCAACGGCACCATATGTGTGCATTAGGTCTCAACATCTGAAATTACTTAGGAATTTCCCTAAGCACAATAGAGTGGGGCATGGGCATATATATATATATATATCGGGGTAGAATGGTAAGCCACACCTAACCATCGTGAAGTCGATCGTTAGCGATAAGAAGGATGAACCATCCTTTTAGCAAGAAATAGTACCAATCTTCGCAGCATTATCCGAGAATCAAGTATCACAAATAGCAAGTATAGAAATAAAGCTAAATCTGTAGGTCAAGCCTGGACCACAGTAATCAAATTAAAGAGTACGAAATACACTGGCCTGAGCATAGCATTCAAGCATATTAAAGAAATCACTAGGCAACAGGTCTAGGATCTGATTTTAAATCAAGTTTAGCCTTTGTTCTCCACATTCCTGAGCATGCACAAATGCCATAACTAGAGTTCTGAACCGAAATCAATCGGCAATTGAAGAACCCTAAATCAATTGGGGGAATAGGGGAGAAAGGTCTGGGGAACTTACCTATAGGGTTGGCCTGACATGGGGCGCCCGTGGCCCGCCGCCGACGGGAACGGGACCCGACGGAGCCACGGCGGACCGAAGCTACCACGCCGGGCCACGTGACTTCCCGGGCAGCAGGCCAAGGGAGATGGAGGCGGCGGCGCCATTCGCGGGATGGTGAGGCAGCATTTCCGGCAGTAGCGACCGGGGCGGCGTCGAGGTGGACAACCGGGGGCGCGACCCGAAGAGGCGGCATTGGAGAGTGGCGATGGCGCCCGTCTCAGTCGGAACCAAGGGCGGCGGCGCCGACCGAAGGGCCGAGGGGCTGAGGCGGCGACGGGATAGTGGAGGCGGAGGAGACCAAGGGCCGGACCCGAGGCGCCGGACCAAGGCCAAGGGCGGCGGCGCATGGAGTAGCCGAGAGAGGGGAAAAAGCACTAGGAAAAGGGGATTAGCCCTGTGCATGTGCGAGTGAGGAGAAATGAGAGAGAGAGTTTAGGGGAGAGGCACCAGTGTGAACCTAGGAGAAGAGAAAATACAAATAAATAAATAATAATAAAAATAATAAAGAAAATTTTTGAATAGACTAATTCAATTAGTTTTATTTTTATAAAAAATGAAATCAAAATAAGTCTATTCTTCCTTATTTTAAAAAGAAATGAATATGTATATATGTATATATATGTTAAGGAGCAAATTGAAATTGAGAATTTCTTAAGTTAAAACATTTACTTCTTAAAAGAAAATTTAATTGGATAAAGTAATAAGTTAGTCTAACTAAATTAAGTATATTTTCTTTGGAAAAGAAGATTAAAACCTAAGTGAGTCCCTTAAGTAAATTGAGATGGATGGTGGAAGTTAACTTAACCTAATTAAAAATCAACATGAACATAGGACATAATTAAAGCTTGATTATTCCTTTAGATAATGTTAAAACTTTAAGTAAAGTAAATCAATATTAAATGACTAAGATTTGAATGTTCTCCTAAATAACTCTAAACCTTCAAAAGAATATCTAAGAGGATTACATTATACTTCTTAGAGCATTTAAATATACTTAGCATCTCATGCACTCAAATGCCATGTCATTGCATTCATATTTTGAATCTTTTGAATAAGTCCTTATCGGACTTTATTGCTCTTCTTCAGAAGCTGGAGTTCCACAAGTAAACCCTTCGAACTCCATTTTCAATTCGATACCAGGCAAGTCCAGTTTCTTGTTCATGTCCGTTGAGAATATTTTACAAAACTTCCCTCTTGTCTATAACATGCACAAAATCTATTTTCTAAAGATGAATCAACTGTTGTTTTGTTTTGAATCGCCGATTCTTGGACGATAGCATGGTGGGTGATGAAATCCTCGTATGGGTGCCGGAGGCACATTGGGAAGGTAGATTTCATCACACGGGAATTTTTTATATAAGGTTAATGCAACCAATGATCGAATGTGCTTAAGTGCCGTAGTAATCGCGCTTACCACATACCTTGTATGGGCAGGGCTGAGCTAAAGTACCTTTGCCCTAGGTTCATACTCCCCTGGGAACGCAAGACCTCGGTAGTGGGATCGACTACCGGGAAGGTGATATTGGCCGTGGGACGGCTAGTCACAGGTGATATTGGTCGTAGGAAGGCTAGTCACAGGTGATATTATTCGTAAGCCGGATAGCCACATCATGTTAGTAGAGGTGGCATTGGTCGTACGACGGCTAACCACATTAAGTTTTGGGACGCGGAGTATGACCGAGCGGGCGGCGAAACGGCTCTGTGACCTCGGGAGTGTAGATGGGTTTGGCCACCTCAGCTATACGACTGTAGTCGTTTGTGGGTACAGTTGCGCACCTCTGCAGAGTGTATAGAATTGTGGCATTATCACTCCGTGTTCCCGGATTGGAACTGCGAACCCGGCAAGAAAGGGATTCATCGGGAATCCTAGCAGCTTGTGAGACAAGAGATCATTAGTCTCTTAAATTAAAACTTGACTCCCTTACCTTTCAAACTGCATTGCTTTTGGAGAACGTTGTCATTCTCAGTAGATAGTGCATCAAACACCTCTTTGCTATTCCTGAACTTGTTGAGTACCTTCTGTACTCACCCCCTCTATCTTAATTCCTTTAATTAGACGATGAGCCGACAACGGATCAAGATGTAGTCTATATCAAAGTCGAAGATGAAGTCTCTGAAGAACCGATGACTACGGAGAAGGGCGAAAGCATCGACTACTACTTCGACTATTGTGGTGAAGACCCTGAAGCGTAGAAGCATAAGAAGTAGGAGACGAGACATGTAGGATATGACTTTTGCTGTAGCCGAATGGAACGGTTTTAAATTCTCCGTACTTTTGGGAATGTATTTGTATCTTGTTCTCTGAGTTTGTAAATTAAGTTGTAATAAATGGACTACTGCAATGCTTCTGTCGTGCTACTCTGTGTGATATGCTGTAGACGAGAAGGCACTTCGTCTGCAACATGTCAAAGACTAGCATATTACTCGAAAGGGTAATATGTGGGTCGCCGCAGGTGGTATCAGAGCAATGGTTTAGACCTCTAGGCATAAAAGTCTAGTTAGGAGACCTGTGAACCCTAGGAAGGAAATTGGAGTCTGCTTAAGGACTATACTCATCTATAGTATCTTCTTGATAAAATTAACGGTGCTATCTTTTACAAACTCAACTCTTGCTATCTATAGAATTACCTGATATTTGATTAAATTCTATTTGATTAAATTCATCTTCTTGGGAAGAAGATGGTAGGAACTACTCCATCACTTCCCTTGCTATCTATAGGAGGGTTAGAGGAGTGTCGGAAAAATTGGTAAGGATATGACTAACGAAGGCATGGATCGCGTTGGATCAACACTTCAAGACATCAAGAATAGAAATCTAACGAGAGGTTGAGAGTGGTTAAAATCTTGGTAAATAGTCTTCATTGATAGGGGAAATGTCTAGGTTAGTAAGGAAAGGATATAAGGATATAGGTCAAATATTAGCACTCTAAAAAGCAAATATTATACTCTTGTTTTTGCTTTTGTTCTGGACACTATAGTTAATAAGCACATAGGTCTTTAAGGCACACAATTTGATTAGTTGTGCTATTTGGAGTTATGGATATTGTCGGATCTTTGTATGAGTGCTTAGTGGTGTTATGAAGATAAAAGCTTAATATATGTCATTGAAGATTATATTATTAAGCTTTGCTTCATACCACAATATAGGAGAATGACGGAGCCAAGAGAGGAAAACCTTAGGAGGGAGGTTGAACAAGCCCAGAAGGAAACCGAAGAAAAGGCCAGAATGGAAGCGGAGCAAAAGGTGAAAGAGGACACAGCTAGTGGAAATGGAGGCAGTGGTGCACCACCACTACCACGATTCAGCATCGAAGAAGTGTTCATGCAATATATGCGCCAGATGGAAGAAGATCGGAAGGCTAGAGAGGAAGAAAGGCGAGAAAGGCGTGAAGCTCAGGAGAATCAGAACAAGTTTTTCTCCAAGATGATCAGTAGGATGGTAGAACGAGGTCGCGATACTCAAACACCAGCTGGGGGAGGCGTTAGTTTGGGGATTTTCAACAAACTAGACCCTTAACTTTTGCAACATCAGCCGAACCCATGGATGCTGAAGATTGGTTGCTACACATTGAACGGAAGCTGGAGACTGTAGGATGCCTAGCTCGGATCCGCAGCGGCGACAGGAGAGCGGAGAAGGGGGCGGCAACGTGAGTGAGCCCTAGCGGCGGCGGCGGCGGCGGCGGCGACGACGACGGCGACGGGAGATGACAATGCCCTGCGCGGCACTGATCTCCTCTGCGTAGAACCGGCATCCTCATCACCAAGCTCACCGCCGGCTTCACCAAGGAGGACTAGGTGACCACCAACTGCCTATCTAACGCCTTGATGCCGGCGTGCTTTGTGCTTCCTTGATGATGCATTGGGTAAGAAGGGTAGTGGCGATTGCGGGTCTTGCAATTGCATTGGCAGGTTGATGATTCAATGTTGAAAACACCAAATCCTAATACTCATCAGTGAATTAGGATGTGAATCAAAGTTTATCAATGTTGAAAATTATTGTTCAAGTTCTTGATGGTTTGTTTGTGTACGTGTTAATGGGAAAATTGGATAATTGGACAAGTATATCTCTTATTTCTTGATGATTTGTTCAAGTTCTTGATGGTTTGATTGTGTACGTGTTAATGGGAAAATTGGATAATTGGACAAGTATATCTCTTGTTTCTTGATGATTATTCAATGTTGAAAATTATTGTTCAAGTTCCCGATGGTTTGTTTGTTCAATTGCTGCAGGTTTAGATTTCAGAATAAAAAAATTGTTTCATTTAGTTATGTTTCATTTAGTTATATAGCTTCCTCCCTGATTGCTTTAGTTATGTTCCCTGATAATTGTTTAGGCTTTGGACATGGATATTGTTACCGATTCTGAGGAGGAGGAGGAAGAATTAATGTTTATGGTTTTTTCGGCACTGCACCAAGCTTGTAAGAGAATTAAAACTCCATGTCATACATCAATTCTTACGGGTGCGAAATACATTCGGGAGTTGTTGGAAGGTCATCCTGTTAGATGTTACAATATTCTAAGAATGGAGTCCCACATTTTTCAAGCACTCTGTAATCATCTTATGTCAAAAGATCTTTTGCTAAATATAAGAGGGGTCAGTGTTGAAGAGCAGCTAGGAATATTTATGTACATGCTTTCACGAAATGCTAGCTTTCGCACGTCGACCGATAGATTTCAACATAGCCCAGAAACAATCCATAGACATATATATTCTTGCTTTGATGCAATCACCTCGTTGACATCCGACCTTGTCAAGCCTCTCTCTACGGATACTCATTGGAAAATATCATCAAATCCACAATTCTGGCCTTATTTTGAGGTACATGTCATCTATGGCTATATAGTTTAGTAATTTCTATCCTCTCCTAGTATATCTCAGTTGGTAACTTTAGTTTTTTTTATTGCAGAACTGTCTTGGTGCAATAGATGAGACTCATGTTCCCGTGACAATGACAGGCAGCGAGGCCGCGCCTTATAGAAATAGAAAGGGGACTCTTTCTCAAAACATCATGGTTGCTTGTGATTTTGATCTAAATTTTGTCTATGTTTCTACTGGTTGGGAAGGGTCTACATCAGATGCATTGATATTAAACTCTGCTATCCAATCTGGCTTTAGAGTACCTATAGAAAGTACTAGGTTCTAATGGCACAAAGAGCAAGGTGGATAAAAAAAGTATGAAAAGGGATTGGTGGATGTGCTTACAGAGTACAATCTCTCCCATTACCGTGGTCAGAATGGATGGTGTTCAGAAGGTTGGAACCGGATCGTGAAAGAAGTGAGCAAACTTTTCCCTGAAGCAGGATATACAAAGTCTCAAATTCAAGATAAAGAAGCTCAGTTGAAGAAAGAGTACAAGGTCATAAAATCCATTATCAAGCGAAGCAGCATTTCATGGAATCCAACTGCTTGCACGATTAACGCTACGGCGGAGAAGTAGGAAGAGATCATAGAAGTAAGCTTCCAATCCTTCTAATACAGAGTTTTTTTTTCATGTAGCCAACTAACTGACCCCTTGATTAAATTGGTAGGACTCAAGACTAAAGAAGTATGAAGGCAAAATCTTCCCGTTGTACGAGGCACTAGATCGCTTGTATGAAGGGAATATTGCGTAAGGTAAACATTGCTTTACATCTAGTCAACCTCCTTGTGTTGGAAATACAAGCCATGATGTTGGAGGAAGGACCAAGTCACATTCAAGCATGGGTAGGAAACATCCTAGGGATTTATCGGCAAGTCAAGGGTTGGAGAATTACACTGTTGAAGATGAAGGGCATAACTCTTTCTATGAAGTTGAAAGAATGAAAGACATAGGAATGAGTTCTGGTCATCAAGAACCACAAGATCAGCATGATGAAGATTTTGTCCCTGAAGATGGTGATGCATGTGAAGAAGTGCAAAGAAGTAGTGATCATTGTAATCCAAGAAATGGGAATGGTGGAGCACAAGGAGTAAGACCCAAGAAACAAAAGGGTACCACATCGATACCACGCATGGAAGAAACAATGTTGGTTTATGTTGATCTCAAGAGAGAACAAGCAAACATGAAAGAACAAGCTTCAAAGCAATATTCTATCACAAGTTGTTTGGAGGTGCTAATTGCCATGGGTGATGTGTCCGATGAGATCAAGGTTCTTGCCAGTGATGTCTTGAAGAATGCATAGAATCGAGAGCTTTTCTTAGGCTATGGCTCAAGACTTCGTGGTTTATAGTTGAAGAAGGAAGTGGCGAGGCTCGGGACTCAATTGCCTCCATGTAAGTGATGTGGTCTTGGATTTGCTTTTATCTTAATTATTCTTGCTAGTAATTCTTAACGACTACATGTCATTTGTAGCTGAGTGCTCATGTGGTCGTGGCCCCATTGTGGCACCAACCAAGTGGACTCATAAAGATCCCAAAATTCAGAAGTTATAGATGATTGCCCTTCATTTGAGCTTGGCTTGTGATGGAAGGTAATCAAAATTCGTAACTTATTTTGTTTTCGATAACATAAAAACATGGCCACCTATAGTTTAGTGCTCCAGCTCAAGTACGCCTAATTTTTTATGGGGGGTAGGATCTGCCCTCGTTGCTGCTGCCGTTTCGTCTCTTTTTTCTGTTGTTAGAGCATCTCCAACAGCATACCCAAATTTTTCTTGGATACCCAAAAACTGCCAATATGGGTATTTTAGCCTAAAAACGAGCTCCAACAGCATACCTATATGGAACCGAGTACCCATAAAATATGGGTACCTACCCATATTTTGCTACCAAATATTTGCAAACAGGATACCCAAAAGACCCAAAACGCACGCGGGAACCCAACCGGCTCAAGCGGGAAATTTCCTCGCCTCCCCGCCGCCGCTCCCCGCGTCGGCTCCGCCCGATTTTGGCCGCCGGACGCCGCCGCCTACCACTCCCGCGGCTACCCCGACCTCCGCCGCCACCCCCGGCCCCATCCCGCCGCTCGCCGACCTCCGCCACGGCCTCCCCGACCTCCGCCGCGTCCACCATCGCCCGTTCGTCGCCCCGCCGATTCCGGTCGCCTCCGCCATATCCCCACCTCCCCGCGGCCTCCCCGACCTTCGCCGCCGCCCCCGCCACCCCCCGCCGAGCTCGATTAGGAGCCGGGCGACACGCGCGAGGCCGGCATCGACCGGCGCACCACCGCGGACCGGTGCGAGCTCGCGGCGCTCGGCCGAGCTCCCGCCGCCGCCGACCACTCCTGTGGCTACCCCGACCTCCGCCGCCACCCCCGGCCCCATCCCGCCGCTCGCCGACCTCCGCCGCGACCTCCCCGACCTCCGCCGCACCCGCCATCGCCCGGCCGTCGCCCCTCCGATTCCGGTTGCCCCCGCCGTATCCCCACCTCCCCGCCGCTCGGAGAGCTTCGCCCCCGCCCCGCCGCCCCCCGCCGAGCTCGATTAGGAGCCGGGCGACACACGCGAGGCTGGCATCGACCGGTGCACCGCCGCTGGCCGGTGCGAGCTCGCGGCGCTCGGCCGAGCTCCTGCCGCCAGCCTTGGCCATAGCTCCGGCTCCCCTAGGTCTCCTGCCTCCCTCCCGACGCCGTCCCTCGACCTCCGGCGAGCCCCTAGGCCCCGTCGACCTCTCTCGGCCGAAAGCGAGCTCGGCGCTCGCGAGGTGTTCGACGGAATTCCGCAAAGGTAGAAGTAGAAGCTGAAATATGAGTATCCTGATATGGGAAAAAATTTTGGCTACCCAAATCTTCTCTCTCCTCTACCCATAATAGATTTGGGTAGCCAAAATATAGGTATGCTATTGGAGATGCTCTTAGGTAGTTCCGCGTTTGATCCGCTGGTAGATCTGCGGGATTTCCCCCCAAGTTTTTGGTGCGAGTTTAGAGGTGGATTGGTGTTAGATTAGGGGTGGTGCGGGGCGTAGCTTTGCTTGGCTGGGAGGAAATGCGCTGCTTTGCTTTGGGGCTGGTCCTTGCGTGTGCGCCAGGAAAGCTTCCCATCTCCTGCTGCCAGATTGGTTTGCTGAACGAGCCGGCTTTGTGCGTCTTTGTGAGTTTCTTGCAGTACTAGTTAATTGTTATGGCTTGGATGTTCTACGTGGGGGCAATTAAATGAGTTAATTATGGCTTTGTGTGGCTGTTGAATTGAACCCTTAGATTCGTGCCAAAGCTGTTCAGCTGGTTAGCAAGGTTAATGAGTCACCTTGTAGTCTTGTTGGGACTCTAGACTACTTATGTGGATAAGGATTTAACGAATTGTAGGGTAATACCAGTATGCAGTTAATTGTGTAGTAATTAGCTGTTCTTTGAATGACTCTTTCAAAAGGAAATGCATTATGAAATTGCGAAATGTATTTTGTACTCCAGTTCATGATAAATTGAACATATCAGCGTCATGCTCTGTTTTAACTTTCTATGTCGCTACATACCTGAAATTGAGTGGTACATAGGCAATTAGGGGTTTCTATGAGAAGTTAATCTCAATAGTGTTTGCTTATGCTTTCTGCATCAAGATTCTTCTCTGTTGTTAAGATTTTTGTGGTGAATGTACATCATGCAAATCTATCTGCTCCATGTGCATTGTATGGTTTTGTGCTTTATTTCATCTTTCATCCCATCGTTAAACTTATTTTTATTCCAGGATGCTTGTGTATGAGTACGTGAATAACGGAAACTTAGAACAGTGGATTCATGGTGCCATGCGGCAACACGGTATTCTTACTTGGGAAGCTCGAATGAAAATCATTCTTGGAATAGCTAAGGCGTAAGAAGTGCCTCTGCCTCGGATACACTGACATGAGAATTGGATGCATAGATGTAGGTTTAGAAAACTACAGCTCTTATGTTTCTTGTAGTTAAATTTTCCCTGGATATGTTTCTTGTTCCATTTTCTTTGAGATGAGGCTGAGGGGAGTCACGATGTTGCACTGCGATTATGTTGATGTTATATAGACTGTTCTTTGGTATATATACTGTTCTTGTGATTTGAGGAATTGCATTGGTGTTTAATCTCCTTTCTGGATTATGTTGATGTTATATATGCATGAAGCCTGGGAGCTTTTCCAGATTACGTTGTTGTTTAATCTCCTTTCTCTTTTTAGAGAGTTTAATCCCCTTCCTAAAGTTGGATGCTTGCATTGGGTGCTACTAGGTGCTATTCGCTGCTTCATGAGAATTACAGCCTTATAAACTGAGATTATTCTTCGCACCCAAACAGAAATTTACAGTTGGAAAGAAATATTCTTGTATTCAAGGATTTTTTAGGGGACTTGTAAAATACCCTTGTAATATCTTTACAAGGGTATATATTTCCAGGGCTCCCAAACGGAGCCTAAATGGAAATTAAGAGGAACACCCGTACATTTTACAGCAAACACAACTAGAAAGACGATGTGGACCTCTCACGTATATCATGCTCACGAAGATCGATCTTGGCGCCGCGGATCACAGAGTCCTCTACCGCGCTGTTCACTCAGAACGGCAACGGCGGCACGCAGCAGCAGCGCCGCAACTAGGGCGGTGACCGCACCCATGGCGGCTCATCTGGCGGTGACCGCGGTCGCGGCACCATGGCCGACACAGTTGAACCAGTGGCGCAGCGCTTGGACCGCTCCCACCACGCCTGGCGTTCTCGGTCCATGTCTTGGTGTTCCCACGCAGGCGTTCCTCGTCATGTACGCCAACCAATCCGGGGTGCCACCGTAACCGTCCGCGCCACACGGCTGGGAGCAGACGGCCTTCATCAATCAAGCCATGAGTAACATGGCCCTTCAGCACCAACAGCCGCCCCAGGACTGGTTCATGGATACCGGCGCCTCGTCACACGTCGCCTGCAGCGACGGAGGTATGCTTACTAAGACTCATTCTCCTGCAAAGCTTAATTCCTTTCAACATATTATTGTCGGTGATGGGTCCACACTTCCTGTTACGGGGGGCTGTTGAACGCGCTGGGAGGTATGTTTCCGAAGGCCGACATGCTGCCTGAGAGGCCGGCAGAGAGAGGGCTGGCGAGGCCGAAAGGGAGCGCACTGGAGAGGCCGACGGATAAGGTGCTGGTGAGGCCGGCAGGGAGCGTGCTGGAGAGGCCGGTGCTGAAGAGGCCGGCGGACACGGTGAGGCCGAGGGGTACGGAGCCGAGAACCGACAAAGCGCCGGACTAGAAAGCGGGGGGCGGTAGTACCGGAGGGCCATGGAGTTTTTGGTGGATCTCTCACGCATATTATTCGCTTGAGTTGTGGTGTACTTAAACACGTTACAGCAAAGAGCATTACATGAGGGAGAGAGAGATACACACGCCATGACTTACAGAAACACACGAAGTGGCGTTAAGTCCGGGAGGGAGACCCGGACGTGACCTGTATGAATGGGGCACACTGTTGTGCTCCTGTAGACTCCGTGTAGCCATGTCAACACAACTGAGCACTCGTGACTGGTGGCTGATAGAAGTCTGTCGCTATTGATGCAGGGCAGGTGATTAGATAGAGAACTGAAATCCACCTTCGGATAAACATGAACTACCTCCTCTTTTTTTTTACCTGATACAGAGTCTGGTCGTGCGAATCTAGGCCTGGGACAGCTTCAGCTCCCAGCTTCACGTCAGATTTAAAGATTAAAAACTAAAATAAAATAATTTATATATCTATTTTTAATATATAATATCAATAAAATATGACTTCTAACCATCTTCGATATATCTCTAGTTTCAGCTCCACAAAAAAGTGAAGCTATGAAAATCCAGCTTTACTTTTTCGTGGAGCTGGAGCTGTCCCAAACGGGGCCATAATATGAACAATTCAATTTCTTCTCACGTCAAACTTAATGATTATGAACAGTCACAACGACTTGTAGGCAACCAAGTATGGCTCCGCTCTCGTACTCGTAGTCATCACCATAACATAAGCATATTTTTACAATATCATATAGCAAAGTGCAGCGCTATGACAGCACCCAGAGGCACTACCAAATGCAGGCTAACTAATACAAAAATCGGTCATTGATTAGCCAACCCCAAAACTCCCAAGAAAAAATAAGATTAAGTTCGTTCCTCAAGATGAACAAAGGTGAAACAAGCTCTTGCATAACTGACAGAATAAATCGCAGAGCAACTTTTACTGGTCCTTTCGGGGTTTTTTCTTCCTTGTAGCAAAACTACTTGGCCCAACTGCTTCTACTGACAATCGCTTTGTCCTGCTACAAGAGGAAACATTATCCCTAAGTAGGTGAGAGCATGCATTATTTGATTGGAAGAAATGTCCGAGAATACCTTGAAGCAAGTTCCCTTGACACGTCATCATCCTTGTCAGCCATATCGTCATCGTCGTCATCATCTATCACATTAGTCATTTTCCAAATTAGACACAGAACATTTCATATTGGAAAATTTGGTTACTTAGCACCCGAGGGATAAACACTTCTGTTATATACCACAAAAATAATTCAGTGTACCTCAATACCACTGAAAGAATGATTGTAGTTGCTTCTAACACGATTGAAAAAAATACTCATAAATCAGTAAAATTCAGAAGCAAAGATAATGCCACTGAACAGTATTGAGCAGATCACAATGTAACTAAAAAACCACACATACATAACTTGAAGAAATGTTTGTATATATGCCCAATGTAAATTGAACAGAAGAGCTGGGAAGAGGATTATCTGATGGTAAAAAGATTTCCATCACAGAATACCGAAAGCAGGGAACTGTGTTCAATAGAACTGCATAGATTGTAGTAGTTCAATTACACACCACAATGATAGATAAGAGAAGACTCCCAGGAGGAAAAAGACCAAGCCCCCCTCCCCCACCCCCACCCCCCAAAAAAAAGCTAAAAGTGAAACATTGGCGAATAGAACATTTGATGTAATATTTTAGCTCATTGCAGAGAAGTATATTTAACAATAGAAAAAATTGGTTCTATCACAGTAAAAGATCATTGATTTAGAAAAATCACACCCAAAGAATTTGGTATACTTTATTAACATCCAAAGTTACAGGATTTTAGTTTTTTCACATTCCGTCGTCATCTCCCAACGCTGCCGTCAGTTTGGACACTTTTGCCCTCCGTGAATCAAACTCAGACCATTAGCGTATGATTGCAATGTAGATAGCACAGGAATCTGTGATTCGTATCCGTTCCCATTCTGAAACCCAGCAAGTCCAGCAACTTCAATCCGTGATTCGTGAGCATGCTAATGAATATAATGTGACATCTAGATGCTAGAAGAAACCTTACTCTTAAGTTCTTCACAAGCTAGTACCAAATCAAACTCGACGCACCCATCCTCTTCACCAGCTTCTAGCGCCGTCCATTGCCAGCCGTGCCGCAGGTCTCGCCGGCCTTCTCCTCTACCTCTCGAATGCCTCCTCATCCTCCCCACCGCCATCCGCTCTACCTCCAGCAGCCCCCCCCCCTTTTTTCGCTCGCAGCTCACGGCTGCACCGCTGACACTCGCGCCAGCAACGCCGCCACCCTCTACAAGCTGCCGTCCTCGACAATGGGCTGACGGGCGCGCAGAACGAGCAAGGGATTAACAAGCCATAGACTGAATTGGATCCCCATCCGCGCCACCGCCGCCATGGATCCCCGTCGCTGTACCTAGGACGAGCGCAGCGCCCCACCATGGATCCCCGTCGCTGCCCCCAGGAAGAACGCAGCACTACTCCACGTGCCCGGCCCCTAGGACGAGCGGCAGAGATGGCAAATACCGACGGCGCAGCTGCTCTGTTTTTTGTCGGTGCGATGGTTGTTTTGATTCATTTCCATTGGTCTGGTTAGACAGACATGGGCATTTTTGGCCTTTCACATGCACGGTTTAGAGGAGAAAGATGAAAAACAGGATGGAACTAAACGGAATGACATAAAACTTAAAGTTGCAATCTTTTCGGTGTGATTTTCCTAAACCGGTGATCTTTCGATGTGACGGAACCAATTTTCTCTTAACAATAACATAAACGGGGTGCAGAAGCTGTCATCAAGAATAACATTCTGTTAGCCAAGCAAAGCAACTGTGAAAAAATGACCCAACATATAGGGATGCAAACGGGCTGACCCAAGAACCTATTTTGCTTAATTGGTAGTTCACTTTGTGCACATTACCCTTGTATCAGTGGTGGAGCAAAATAACTAGGAGTCGGTGGGTCAGGCTGACGCACCCAACTTGCATCCTTACACATATTCTGGCTCTTGCCTGTACTTAAACACTACATGCTTGCCAATCATCCTGTCCATTGGCTAAAGAAATAGCAATGGAGTGGACATGATTCTGTTTTTCATATCCTCTCTGCAAAATAAATTACTCGCTATAGATAAAGTGATAAACCTACAATTTACCTAAAAAACAAATAATGAACAACATCTTGCACAAATACTATCTGATGTATTGGAGCAACAATATCTACCAAATGTGCTGTGAATTATAATTATGAACTTTTGAGCTTTGTTAAATTAAAGCGGTTACATATAATATGAAAAATTAAATTAACATTTACCAGATGCACCTTCATCCTCTGCTACATCATCCTTCCCCGGAGAGGACTCCCATCGGTCTTTCCCATCATCATCGTCCCAACGACTTCCAACAGGAGGCACCCAAAACTCCGGATCATGTGAATCCTCGATCTCTGGTTGAGGTTCTCGTGGCAAAGAAGGGTCGAGAACAGCAGCTTTCTTCTTGTCCTTCTTGCTTGACTTGGATTTCTTTGCGACTTCATTTGATTGTTCAACTTCTCCTTCGGCTGTCTCACTTGATGCCATCTTTTCTTCTAAGTTTTCTGTCAAAATAGGGATAGGCATGTTAGATGTAGGAGCAACAAAACATTCCAGTGCAATGGAAATGTAGTTAGTTGTGTGGGAGATGATAACCCCGACAAAACTCTACTGGATGAGTTTTAAATAACCAGATATCTACCCAACCATTTCCATACCAAAGAGAAGACAAATGAAAGAAAGAGCAAGTAGCCACTCCAGAGCAAGGTACACAATACAATCCACTCAAATAATCATTCACAATCAATCCATACAGAATTATTCTAAGAAAAGTACCAAATACTCATCCATCAGTCAATTTTTTACAATCATTTTTTATGATATCCCAAAATGATAAATCACATGGGTATAAAAGAATGCAACATGAGAAAAGGCAGCTATATGGAAACGTTAGAGAAAGTTCATTATAGGTTCTTCAACTAGTAGAGGAACACGTGAAAACAGGATAGTTCATTTCAATAGCAGCAGAATATCATGTGACCAGTTGCCACACCTGGCATTACAGAATACAGACAGTTCTGCGCAATTTTTTACCTAGTTTATTCAGAAACCTCTTCCCATTTACATGCTTCCAGATGTGCTCCTCCGACTTGTTTATGGTGTCCCCAGTAATGTTGCATATGAGCTTCGACCTACAACATAAAACTCAACTCAATTCGACACAACTGCGTCTTAAAAGGCAACAGCTGAAGCACAGCACAATTACTTCTAAAAAAAAGGAGAGCACAGCACAATTACTTTTTAAAAAAACGAGAGCACAGCACAATTACATGCACGCACAGCAACTGTTTGTTACTTTGTTTCACGCTACAATCTGCATAGGAGTATCAGACTTAAATACATTTAGAACCCTAGAATCCCTTAAAAGAGCACTAACGGATAGCCGATCAAACCCTCGAGCACGCGACAGAGTAATCCATAGTCTCCTAAAAAAACTGGGGACAAGCTACGTTGGATACGCACCACGCAGCAACACAGCGGACCACAAGGAGCGGATCAGTACGCACTTGTGCTCGGGGTGGGGCTTGAAGGCGTTGAGCGGCGGCTTCTTGTGCGCGACGCCGTGGTCAATGAGCGCGAGGCGGCAGGAGCGGGACCGCGCGTACGAGTCCTTCTCCCGCTCCGGCAGCTCGTGCCCCGTCTCCGCGCACCGCCACCTCCCGCCGCCGGCGTCCTCCCAGGTCGGCTGCCCCAGCAGGAAGCTGCCCTCCTTCTCCCCGCCGCCCTCGATGGAGCCATGGGGGCTCGACACGCCCGAGCCGGAAGTGGCGGCGGCCTTGCTCTTTTTCGCCATTAGGGCGCTCGTTCGCGAATCGCGAGGCTGGAGGCGGAGAGGAGAGATGGTGCGCGAGGTTTTTGGCTTCCGCTTTAGGGTGCATTTGGTTGGGCGACTCGGGGGTGATGGGATACGGTGATCCATTTATACGTGGTGAGATGATTCAGTTTTTTGTTTAGTTGGAGGGGTGAGAGTGGGTGGAGTGAGCTAATTTTTTGTTTGGTTGGAGGGGTGAGAGTGGATGGAGTGAACCATTTTTTTATTGATTGGAGGGGTGAGAGTGGATGGAGTGAACCATTTTTTTGTTTGGTTGGAGTGAACTATTTTTTTGTTTGCTCTGGAAAGGAAACGCCAGCGTTCTGGGCGTTCGACTGCAAATAGAAAACGCCATGTCCTCTGGCGTTTGCGTTCCTCGACCAAAGGCCATGCTATTCGCCAGAACAGAAACATGTTTGCCAGTTGTTCTGTTTTCCCAAAACAGCGGGCGTTTGGCTCTCTACTATAAACGCCGGTGACTCTGGCGTTTGCTTCAGTCATCAAACGCCAGCTTAGTTGGCGTGTGGGTTCCTCGGCAAAACGCCCAATAAAACGCCAGCTCAGTACAGTTTCTCAGAATACAAAAAACAATAGTATTAACCATTCCAATTAAACAAAAGTATTACACAGTTTCATTCCAATTAAACAAAAGTATTACACAGTACCATTGCAATTAACCAAAAGCATTACACACCATTCGAATTAACCAAAAGCATTACACACTAGTCGAATTAACCAAAAGCATTACACAGGTAGCATTGATTTTAACCAAAAGCATTACACATGGAATTTCTTACTGATGTACCTAGCAACCCAAGTCAGCTGGCCTATGTATGGCAGCTTCATAAATGCTCTAGCACTTCTAGGATTCTCTACTAAGTGTGCAAAGTAGTGGGATATCTGAGTCTCATCAAACCCAGGAAGGCTTTGTAGGGTCTCAAAAAGATTTTCCGGGATATCATCTTGTGGAGGGGAAGGGGCAGATTTAGCACCAGCATTTTCTATTGCCATAGCAAGTCTGTCACCAACACGAGTCAGAGTTGATATGAGCCCATCATCTTCCTTGTTGTCACTTGACTTGGCTCTTTTTCGTGGCTTCGTGGCAGAAGACTCACCAGTATTTGTTGAATGGAGCTCATCAGCAATATCCTGTTCATTTTCATTACCTCCTTCATCTTCCTCAATGTGAGTCACATCAGTACCAAGAGGCTCACTTGACCCCTTTGCATACTTGCCAGTAGCCAAAAGTTGCCAAAAATGATGGCCATCTCATGGTAGTTCTCAATCGGTTTGTTGAGGTATTCAGCATCTGCCTTGTGGTCCTTTTGCAATCAAGAAATTTAATGTAAGAGAGCAAAAATGAAAAGAGTCCGAAATCATGAAATAGGTACGACAATCATATGTACCTTAATATAACCCATGTAATGCTCATGCTCCAGCCTGATAATACAGTTGATATCATCCGAAAGAGCCCCACTGAGTGTGTTCTTAATGTGGAGTATCTTTGCATACTTTCTCTTCCAGGTTCTGTGATGGTTATTGATCTGCGCTCCATTCAACCTAAGGCAAAAATGTTCATTCAACGCCCTCACACAAGAGTTGTAGTGCACACTCTTAAAGCCTGTGGAAGTTCTAGTGCCATTTGAAACAATATCTGCCAAGTTGTGGAGCATGAACGTGGACATGGCGGATGTCCATGTAACCTGAACTCTACCCTCAGCTTGGACTGCCATGTTCTCCTCTCTTGCCTCCATTTCAACAATTTTCACTATAAAAAAGGATTTCAAGACAACATTGCATAAAAGATAATTGAAATACAGCATTGCATAAAAGGGAATTGAAATACATCATTGCATAAAAAGGGAATTGAAATACAGCATTGCATTAAAGATAATTGTTTTAGTACAACAATTGTTAGATGACAACAACTAATGATTTCAGTAGCACAATTGGTCACAACAACACAATATTACAGTACCAAGATAAATTTAGTTTACATGATTTGCAAAGTAATGTTGACGGTCTACCCACATCTGATCTGCAATTTGCTGCCTGAAATTAACTGTCTCAATATGTTTCTTGCTTGCCCACTTGACGATGTAGCATGAGTATGATAAGTTCGATTATTAGCCTCTTGTATGAACAAATCATCAACTCCATCATCCAAAACCCAGTTCTGAATAATGCAGCAAGCTTGAACAATGTCTACTGAGTAGGGAAGGGGAACAAAGGTGTGGCATCATCAAGGATCTTGAACCTTCTTTTGACTAACCCAAATGCACACTCTACGGACATGCGAAGAGAAGAATGCCTAAGATTGAATAATTCCTTCGCATTTGCCACAGGATTGTTCCCCCACTCGTTCAAATGGTACCTTGTACCACGAAAGGGAGGCAGGAAACCTGGTTTAGCCCCATAGCCGGCATCAACTAGATAGTATTTACCTAGCATTTGATGGACATGTGGGTGACTTTGCCATTTATAAAAAATTGTTATGGATAAATGGATGTATACACAATTAAAGGAGGGATACCTTGTGGGATACGTAGGCCATTAGGTCGTTCTAAAGCATCTCTTAAAATGGTAGCATCATGTGCTGTGCCCTCCCAACCAGCCAAGACATAAGTGAACCTCCCATTGAAATCTACGGCTGCCAACACATTTTGTGTATAAAAGGATTTTCTACCACGAAATGAGGGCTCCATGTCCTTAGAAACAGAGGCCCGAACATATGTGCCATCTATAGCTCCAATGCAATCCTATTTATTGAAAAATAAACCCAAAACATATTAGAAACCATTTACTTTTGTGACCAACAAACTGAAATTGTTTTTGTCTAATCCTCATACCTTAAAGTATGGATCCCATCAATGGTTCCCTGCAATTTTGGTTTGGATCTCCAATGACGGTGGCCTAATGAATTCGTGTCGTACCTCACCAATAGCACGTAGCACTAAGTTGAAATAACGGCTAACAGTTTCACCTGACCTATCAAAATTAGTGGCAACTAACCTATTCCTCAAATTGTGGCCAATTGTGTTCAGAAACATGGCTACTTGCTGCTTAACACACATATGTATAGTGTCTCGAAGTAATCCACGATCCCTAAAGAGTTTACAAAACCGAAAGAAGGCTCCTCTACCAAGCCTAATCATGTTCACACAAGTTATTTCATCCTTCCAAATTTTATTGTCCAAATATTCAATTCTCATCCTATCCCTTTCCTCAATTGGTCCATACCTAATACTTTCCCTTCTTTTCCTTTTTCTAGACTCAACACAGACCGTAGCCATGACCATCCAAAAATATGCAGCAGCAGCCCAAATGAACAAATTCGTGGTGTTGTCCATCTACAATGCAAGTAATTTTACCATGAATATAGCACAAACATCTATACAAACAAACAGAGTTCTATTTCATAATTCTCAAAGAGCCCGCCAATCCAGAGAATTAATGAAGCAATCCAACTACACAAATTTTAAAATACCATAATTCTCAAAGAGCCTATCAATCCAGAGGGTTAATGAAGCAATCCAAGGCACGCACGTGAAGATTAGAGCAAACAACTTCTAAACAGCCAAAGTTCCCGGCACTGTAAACCAAAACAGCTAAACAAAAAAACCAGCACCAGTAGCTCCAAAGGAATATGGCGGGAGTAATATACAAGTTCAAACTACCAATCATCTCCTGGCATCTTTTCTATAACTAGACGATGACCTAAAGGATTCCAGATATCATAATAATGGGAAGTGAGTTACTTGCCTAAAACCAAATGTTCCAATTGGCGTTGCTCAGTTTCTAACAAATGATGATGATGACATTCATATAACTATCAAACAATCAGGGATCTCATGCACATAAATCAAGCAAACAGAGGCCTAACATATTAGCATGCAAGAGAAATCTGGTTATGATCTAAATATTAGCATGTAATTAGGCACATGAAGACTAGTATTAGGTCTCTAGTAAAAAAGAACAGACATACCTCAACAAAAATCAGACAAAGCTAATGCTGTGAAGGTCAAAAATAAAAACAGCCGTGTTGTGAACAGCAAGATTTTCGGATTTCATTATCAAACATGCATGATTTGTCGATCAAGTCCAAATTCATTCATTCTTGAACCATTCCAGAACAAAATGAGCAACCAGAACGGAAGAGGGGGGGGGGCAATGGCACCTTGAACTCACGGCAAGGCTGCGGCTCCTCTCCTCCCCTGCCGCTGCCGACTCCTCTCCTCCCCTGCCGCGTCCCCTGCCGCTGCCGCCTCGCTTGCCGCGGCACCTGCCGCTGCTGCCGCGCCTGCCGCGGCACCTGCCGCTGCCGCTGCCACCGTCCCCTGCCGCGGCCGCCGCCCGTGCCGCTTGAATGGGGCCGCCGGGGTCGGGTGGGGAACACGGAGAGGCTTTGATGGCTTGGAGTGGGGAGCCGGAAGCGGCGGCGCGGCGAGGGCAAGCGGAGGGAGGAGATCGGACGGCGGCGGCCTTGCCTTGGGTGCGGGAAGAACTCGGGGTGGATGGCAGCCCTGGGGAGCGTCCCGGGGGGTGGGGGCAGGGGACGGCGCGAGCCGGGAGCGGGGCGGGAGCGAGGAGGAGCTCGGGCGGCGGCGGCGGCGCTGGGGTCGACAGCAGAGGGCGGCGCTGGAGCCGGGAGCGGGGCGGGAGCGGGGAGCAGTTGGGGTTGGGGATTGCGGGATGGTGGGGAATCTGGAACCGAAAGCAAGGGGGCGGGGGGTTCACGGGCAGCGCGCGCGTGCGGGGCGGCCGTCGGGCCGCGCGAGTCGAACAATTTGGCCGACTCCGCCCGTCCCGTATTTTCCCACCGAGATTCCATTCGGGCGGCCCTGCCCGTTGCTCGCCTGCCCAACCAAACGCGCTTATGAGCTTCAAATACGGGCGGCCAGATCCCATCTAGCGTGAGTACCTCAACCAAACGCATCCTTAGTTGGGGTTAAGGAAGGGGTTCAGTGTATTCGATTTAGGTTTTGTTTAGTAAATTTCACGGAACACAGGCATTGAGCTAGAGGTAATCAAGAACCATAACTTTTAATTTTTCTTTTACTTAACTACAATTTTTAGGCTATTAGTTTTAGAAAATCCAAACTTCATCACCAACTGTTAAATCCAATAGAAAATGACAAGCGGAACCCACTAGTCAGCCACACTAGCAAGTGGGCCCCACCCGTCATCCCTCACCCCTTCTTCCTCAATTCTCTCTCCCTCAAGTGAGCGAGATTGAAAAAGAAACAGTTGAGGACGAAGATATGAGAAGAAGAGGAAGAAGAAGATACTGACAGGTGGATCCCACTTGCAAGTGTGGCTGACTAGTGAGTCTCACCTGCCATATTCTATTAGATTTAGCGGTGGGTGACAGAGTTGTGGTTTTTTGAAACCAATAACCCCAAAAGTTGTGATTAAAGTGAAAAAAAAATAAAAATTATGGTTATGCATTACCTCTATCTCAATAGCTGTGGTTTTGTGAAATTTACTCGCTTTTCTGAGACAGGAATTGGTACACTTTGCCCTCGTTTTTCTAAGACAGAAATTCGTCGTGAAATCTGGTCGCAACATTATCTATGTTGGCCATTTGTTTGAAGTTTGGACAGTTTAAAAGCCATATCTGGTTTGTATGTAGTCGAAGAATGTCCCGTGCACCCAACATTTCTTTTTCTCCTCTTCCCAAGGTCTAGGCTCTGAGGGGAAATCTCATATCCAGATCTTTCTAGATCAGACGATGGCGGCGTTTCTACGTCGTTTCACTCCTTGGAGGCATCGTCTTCGAGCCGGCTACAGCTAGGGGGACCGAACCGGTGGTTGGCTGCTTGTTCGCGTGGATGCCGGGGCGGCTACCCAGGATCCTTTGGCGTTGCGATTTGTGTGGCAACGACAGTGGAGGCGAGCAGAGTTGCGTTGCGGCATGACCTTCGTCATCAATTTTTCGACGTGCCAGTTGGGGTTTCTACACCGTTATCGCTGTGGCGCAGTGAAGTCGGAGCTGTAGTGTCATGGGGACGATATGACAGTGACGATGGCTCGCAAAGGGTGAATTCGGTGGGCGGCGCTCTCATGCTACTACGGTGGGTTTTGTCGGCGCAAGGCTTGCAACTTTCTTCGGCGAAGCTCGTCGCCGAAATAGGAGTTGCCTTGACCTCGACGTGTTGACCTACTTTTGGCGGGGCCGGTGTGGGCTTGGTGTGCCCGTTGTGGTGATCCCTGCGTTGGTGGCTGTCTGGAGTGAAGTCAGAGTCATCGGATCGAGAGCGATAGGTGATGACAACGACGTTTGTGGGTGGCCTCGACGGATAGATCTTCTCAGTGGTGTATGTCGAGTCTGTGTTGGTGACCAAGTCGGCTGGTAGTACCCTATCTTTGGATGTGTTGTAATTTAGGTTTTCACCCGGTTTTTATCTAATTAACTCGGAAACTTTTTTCGAGTTAATTAATAGATTGAGGCAATGTTGCCTCCGGGTATAAAAAAACATTTCTTTTTCTCAAACTTTTTAAGTTGTGGCGAAGAAAATTGGCGTCACAACAAAGCTTGCCTCAGATAAAAATTCACACCTCCTTGTGCATATGATGCGTGAGATCTGATCGAGAAAATGTTTAGCACGTGTAACCCAAGGCTAGGGATAAACACTGGCTTAACTTGGTCAAACTTAACAAACCTCGGCTTCCGACCAAACACCCTCGCTGCACAAGTTGCTGCTTGCAGTAAAATTTCATGGTATCACCGTATTGGAAGTGCAGAACTGTTGTGTACTTCAAGCTCACTTTGGAAACTTACAGATACAGCAACTGTTTGAGCAACTAACCTTGGCAATGTGATCGAGCATACTGGCACCCCCAAACTCAAGAAAGATTTGTGCATCCCAACAAATGAAATTACAGAAATGTCAACAGCTACAGGAAACAAAGGGTTGATGGTGGTACAACGGAGCTGCTGTTTGTGCAATTACACATGATGGTACAAAGGGTTGTTGCGATCTCAAACACAAAATTTTGAGATCAATATAATGCTTAAATTAGCACGTTTACAGACACGCCCTCGTGCATGCAGAATGCTGCGATACCTACAAGAGCAACAGTCAGAGGGAGAGGCGGATCAGAGGAGGGATAATCGACTCCAGTCAGCTTGTTTATGGAGTAGACTTGTTCAGGAGCAGCTTTGTAAGCACTTCATCCCTCTGAATTGGTACTCCAGCCTGAAATGCTCGCTCAAGGACCTTTAGCCATTCTTTGATGAGGGATTCCTTTATTTGTTGTATTGTGGTGTACTCCTGATTCATGATCAGCTCTAGCTCCTCAAAATGTTTGATCTTGTACTGGATCTTTCTTAACTGCCAAACATAAGATAGACAGCAAACATCCATCAGTGATTAAGCAAATAACATGAAGTGTTGTCGAACTGGAGTAATTTGATCAGAATATATTAAGATGTATCACACATGTAACTTTCAGATGGATGAGCATAGATTAAAAGTAAAACTAGAAACCCAAAATAAGCAGGGAGAGAGTACAAAGACTTCAATTTCTCAAAAAAAAGAGTACAAGACTTCACCTGAGTTTCAATTATGGACGCCATTAGAAGCTCCATTTCACGTTCTTCCTGGTCCACAAGCATCTTAGCACGGGCAGCAGCTACACCAACAGCTGTTCCAATAGCTGCCCTCACTTGATATGCGGTAGAAATAAACTTCTTTTCCATCTTCTTATCTGGCATGAATGGACATTAGTTTTTGATGAGCAGAGTACAATCAAGGACAAAACATGACACTAATACAGGCCAAGAGGAGGGAAGCTCCATTCGTTTATTTTACAGAACTATATGAGCTGGCAAACCTCAACAAAAACCTGCAGTTTACCAATCTGTGCAAAGTACTAGTAACGGACAAGCATACAAACATTCTAACTCGGTGTGCCTACAGCTTCCAGGATAATTCATCATACTAAGAAAACTACGGGACTGGCTGATCTAGTGCACCAATACAACCTTACAAGTTACACAGTTATACAGGTGATATGGGAGCATGCCAGGTGATGTAAAAAGGAGGCCTACTGAAGCCATATGGTGTAGACAGTGGCGTGACTAAATTCATAGCCCTCGCCCTCTTGAATGCTCACCAATCGCATTCCTTAAGAAATCAATCAAAAACCAACTAATTCCAGAGGTGTATCCTTTGGCACGTCACACAAGCACCATGGCTTTGTGCAGGATCAAGTTGGTGAAAGCACCCGATAGCCTTAAATGCATGTGGCATTCTTAACTGCTTATGTTTAGATGTGTCATTAACCCATCATTAATAAGTTGACAAACTTCAGGTCATACATGCTGATTATAATTCTTAATAGTTGGTAGGGATGGCTCAATTCAAAACTAATCCTAAGATACATCAGAAACAAATCCGACCAGACCAACTTTTGTCAACAGATATAGAAATAACTCTTCTATAATTCATATCCAGAAAATCAAATATATTTATAGTAGCTCAAAATGTGAGACATAAATTTGGCATACCAGGAACAGTTTGTCCATGCATTTCCTCTTCCTGATCACCAACATTGCAATCACTGTAAAAATGCCCTCTTAAAATAAACAGATGTGAACCAACACCGGCAAAGAAGCATAACTTGCAGCAAATGTTTACCTCTCTTGGACATGGTTAGAAGAGAATGCTTTGGCTTGGAATTCTTTCTCGATGAGATGAAAAGCTTTCTTTGCTTGGGGGTTTTCATTGCCCAATGCTTTAATTGACGCAGCAGCAGCTGCAGCAACAACATCTGGGCTCGTCGCCGTGGTCAGCAGTGCTAACTGAGGTAGTATTAGCAATTATTAGTACTCTGCTAAGTATCCATGTGCATCCTTAGAAAGTGAGTTTCTTCGTATATGTTCCTTTTTCTTTATTACCTGCTCCATTAATGAACTGGTGGCATCTATTGAAGAAGATAAACGTCTACGCTTTGTACGATGTTCTTCAACAAATTTATCAGCACCATCTTCCTTCCCATCAATCTGCATGCCATCAACCATTTCGATTGGCTGACTTGAAGACTCCTTCACAATATAGTGGTTCATTTTGCCATCACTGGTTTGGTTCGTCTGGAACCTGCTATCAGATTTACCATTTATGGTGCCCAGCATATGTTCGCCGAAAGGCAACTGAATAAGCCTTGCAATGCATTCTGATTTATTCTTTGTGCGGACATGTTGGGCAATGAGATCCCAGTCATCACCGTGTTTTAGGACACCTTCTAAAAGGAGTAGTGTCTCCGCATCTGTCCATGCACTAGAAGCATGGTTGTCAGCACTCTCCTTTTTATCACCAGTACATTTATTTGCTTCCCCCTTATTATCAATATTGGTTTTGCAACACTTCGAACATACTTTAAAACCATCCTGAAAAGCAAACGTATAAAAGGTATGGAATAGATAGCACATATTTTCATCGATTATATTCATCATAGCTTGATGACATCTGATGGTCTGAATAATAAACAACACAACTCAATCGAACTTTAGCTGGCAACTTAAATCAAACCCTCTGTTAACAAAAATAAATACAGCACTTGGATGCATTTCATGAATAACATAGAATGGTGCTGCAAGAAATCCTATGATAATATAAACATTTCACAGTATGTATTCTGTGAAAAACACTAGTGCGCTGCGCTTGCTATTTAGTAGAGCTTAAGTGAGCAGATTTCATGTGCAGAACATTGTGTAGATCTGTTTTAACGTCTAACTGCTTCCACCTATTCCATTGCAAACAACCTTCCATATTTCGTGACAATTGTTATTTCACGAAATATTCATAAATTCAATTCTCCAAGTACAAATTCAAATTGTAGGTTGCAGCATTCACACGGCATGCGTACAAACTAATCATTTGATTAGCACGGATTAGCACTGCTATTATCCACATCCTAAACTTAGCAATCCAAAGTCCAAGCCCTGAATTCGTTAACAGAACACGGTCTCGTGCAAAAGAAAAACATCAAATTTTGATGGTACCTCCAACGTTTCCACCTTCCCATCGTTGCACTCCCCGCCGCAGAAGCCACATATAGGCCCCTTCCCAGGAGCCCATTCTCCGAACACATCGATGTACGAGGTCAGCGGACGCAAGCGGAACCCGTTCTCCCCGCTCCCTCCTCCCAACCTCTCCTCCGCGAAGTAGGACGGCGGCGGCCGTGGCGTAACCTGCAGCCCCACGGGGGCCTCTAAGACGGCCTCCGCCCCCGGCTGCTGCGCCGCGGGTCGGGAGGAGGTGGCGGAGAAGTTGATGAGGCCGGAGGAGTCGAGGAAGGCGAACAGCTTCCGGAGGACCGTGGCGTCGCCGACGAGCGCCTTGCGGACCTCGGTGAAGGTGAGGCGGCGGGCGGGGTCCTCCCGATACTTGTTGATGGTGTAGTCGCGGTACTCGCGGTAGATCCGGGGGTTCCGCGACGCCGTCCCGAAGCCGCTGCCGCCGGCGCCGCCGAAGAAGTCCGGCAGCGCCTGCCGCTCCGTCTCGTGGATGTCGTCCCAGCGGAACCAACCTGCGGGGGCAGAAGACGCGCAATTGGTCAGGAGGACAAGCTTCCTGTCCCCCACCTACGCCTAACCCTAGGAACGCAAGGGGGAGGGGAGTCGGAGTCGGGACCGAATGCTTACTCGACGAGGCCGGGATGGTGTAGAGCTCGCTCGGCGGGCGCGACGGCGGCGCTTCGCCGGAGGAGGCGGCGCCGGCCGCCGGCGGTGACATGGGGAGAGGGCGGGAAGAGGGGGAGAGGTGGGGATCGGACGGGGCGAAGGGTGAAAGGAGAGATCTGGGCCGTCGGATCTCGTGTTAAGGGGTGATTTTGAAGCTAAGGTCGCGTGGTTTCGTTTTGGGCTCGGGTGGTAGGAGAGGAGGAAGGAGACGGCGCGGTGGTGCGGTGGTGCGGTGGTGGGGGGAGCTGTGTCCTGTGTCCGTGTGAGACGACGAGGAGCATTATGGTGCGTGGGGCCGCGTGGGTTTTGGTCGGGTCTCGTGTATATGGGCCTAAGTCCTTAGCCTGCGGGCCCCGCTTGATCCGGACCGTCCGATTGAATCGGACGGCGCTCATTAGCTTGGCACGGAACAAAACTAGCGCGGCCAGAAAAAAACACTAGGCCCGTTTGGGAGACCTGAAAATATATACCATTGTAATATGTATACAAGGGTATTCTACAAGCCCCCTAAAAAACACTTGAATACAAGAGTAAATATATACTCTTGTAAATTTCTGTTTGGGTACAAAGGGTAATCTCATGAATTCGATTTGGGATAGGAATTGGACTGGGAAGGAGATGAATCGCATGAAATGGAGAAGAGAGCATGAATAACATCTCAATACATCACACGAGAATATTGACACATCACGAGCCGGAGATGCCGTCGACGAGGCCGTTGATGCGGTCGCCGGTGACGCAGCCTTCGCGCATGACCTCCTCGGCGACGGACATGTCGATGGCCTCGAGCGCTGCGAGCGCGTTGTTCTGGATCTAGATGGGCCCGCGGTACTGCCCCTCCCCGCGCACCGCGTTGATGTCCCGCTCGAACACCGTCACGTCGTACCCCTTCCGCCTCACCGCCAGCGCGAACACCAGGCCCCCCGATGCCGCCGCCGGCCACTAGCACGCAAAAAGTAAAATCAAATCACATATTCACATATTCACCGCAAGCAAAATCGGATCACATATTCACAGCTATCAAAAAAATCGCATCACATATTCACCGCAAGCAAAATCGTATCACAGATGTTGGAGGGGGGGAGCGGCTCCTTACCTTGCTGGGTCGTCGGATCGGGCCAGGGGAGAGGAGGGGGCCACCGGCAAGATACCAGGTGGGGGCGGCGCAAGGGTTAGGCCGCCGACACGAGCACCAGGAGATGACGACGCCGGGAGCCTAGGTTCGCCGCTGAGGAGGCCGTCGGAGAAGCTTGGACCCGTCGCTGCGCCGGCCTCTACTTCTCTCGATCTGGCCGAGGAGTCGAGCGCCGGCCTCTTCTTCGCTCGATCTGCCCGAGGAACAAGCTGGAAGTCGCCGCCGGTTTCTCGTCGTCGCTGCTCTCCCGTCGCCGCCCGAGTCGCTCTCCCGTCGCCCCCGATTTCTGTCTTTTTTTGTCCGGCCCGAGTAGCAGTGTTTTGATTTTCGGTTGTAATTGCCCAATACCGGCCCAATACCGGGGAATTAGAAAACGGAAACGGTGATCCAAAACGCTCATTTCCAGTACAAGCTGAGTAATTTTCCAGGCCCATATTTTACACCGTTTTGGGCCGAATACCGGGCTTCCAAACAGGGCTTCCCTGAAAATATTTACCCTTGTAAACATATTACAAGGGTATTTTACAAGCCTCCCAAAAAAGGGAGATTTGAGGATTTGCCCCGTTTTCTTTTCAGGGTTTGATCATATGCCCCATTTAGTTGTTTTTAGGGGGGGCAGTTAAGAAGTGAGATGAGGCATATGATCAAGGGCACGGGGAAAACGGGGCAAATCCTCAAATTTTTCCCACAAAAAATCCTTAAATACAAGGGTATTTCTTTCCGGTTGTAAATTTCTGTTTGGGTAAACCCTTGTAAATCAGTAAAAGATGCATAAACCCTTGTAAATCAGCAAAAGATGCATAAACCCTTGTAAATCAGCATTAACAATTTTCTCTTTGTCCGCATACAAACCCAACAATTCCAGCAACAAAAAATGGACCGTTGCTCATACCCGTCAGAATAGCTCTGGAGCTCTAGAGCTATCAGGAAACCCGTTGCTCATACACGAGCTATGAGATGAAAACCTGATAGCACCTGGCATCTAGTGATACTTAACTACAGTAGTGTATCCCAAAAAGATAAACCAGAGAACATGGTAACCAAGAAGTAGCAAAATTATTCATCAAGAACCCAATAACAAAAGTGGAGCGTCAACTCTGTTAGTTGCAGCAGAAGTCTCCGAGCTTGAGCTATCTCCTTGGCCCTGAAGAAAAGTGATAGCCTTCTTCATCAGCTGCTCGCCCCAAACTTCAGTAGCTCTTTATCTTCATTGGAGATGCTCTTTCGATTTCTACATCAAACGGAAGCACACAACCAAATTAAGCTTACAAACTTTGAAACTATTACTGTCAAAAATTAAAACGTTGAAAACGTATTCACCCTACTAAACATCTTAGTTTTACTAGAGGTCCAAAGTTAGTTTTCACGTGCTCTGACCATGGTATCAAACATGCTAAACATGCTTACATGAACGGAATTAGGTTACACCATTTGTAATCAACTCAACTGGAGTTTCACCTACAGCCTACGCAAAGCTTGGATTCTTTTTTTTACCTACAGCTTTTCATGGAATCAGTTGCCCATGCTATCTATAAGAAAAGGAAATCTTATGTCAACATGCATCAAACAGTGCAGAAACAAAACAGGCCTTGGGGTTTCAACAAAAAGTAAATCATGTAAAATAGGCTGAGATGGTATTTCTTCTGTTAATTAGATGCCATATGCACAACATACTATCAAGTGTAAAAGCCATGGCTGATACTTACTAGAACACAAGCAACTCCACCAGAAACTTAATGAAAATCTGGTCTAATAGAGCACTATTGCACAAAAGTATGCAGACAGCATAGACATAAAAAGAGTGCACTTTTGTAAAGAAACATATATACTTATGCTCTAACTATATAAACATAAAGCAACAGTACAATACATGAAGCAGTCTATTTTCATACACTGAACCAGATCGATCATGCACAGGCACATCATTGCATCTGATCTCCCAACATCAAAACTCATGGGGCTGCAGGAATGTAGACTGTTCAGGAGTAAGGTTCAGGCCATGTCAGTGTTGCCCAAGGCCACACACAAAGGCATAGCATACATAGGGGCAGTGAAAAGAACAATCAATCGCAAGGGCATGCAGTGCATAACTAATTAAGGAAACCTCTTTGACCTCACCAGTTGGTTGGGGGTGAAGTCATAATGTGCAGAACCGCAAGAACCATAACACAAGTGGGAAAAGGGCTAGAACTGTACCTTCACCAACATCGATTACAGGCCTAAGTCAAATGAAGGACAGTCATCCATCAGTCTCTGAACCTTGGGACCTCTCTATGTTGGGTTACTTGAAGCAAAAGAGAGGCCACTGCTAGCTGTCAAATGTGGATCAGCATAAGGAATATTAGTGTACTATTCTCAATATATAAGCAAAAAACTTTCAAGTCACTTACATGGAGGCAATTGAGTTCCAAGCTTCGCCACTTCCTTCTTCAACCACAGCCCTCGAAACCTTGAATCATAACACAAAAAAAGCTCCCGGTTCATTGAATCTTTAAAGACATCCGAAGCAAGCACCTTGATCTCATCGGACAGATCAACCATAGCATTCAACACTTCCAAGCATTTGCAAATTGAGTATTGTTGTCCTTGTTGCAATGCTTGGTCTTTCATCCTTGAGTATTGTTCTCTCTTGAGTTCAACGTAAGCTAGCATGCTATCTTCAAAGCGTGGTGCCGATGTGGACCCTTTTTGCTTCTTGGGTTTTGCTCCTTGTCCTCTAGGAATCTTGCTCCTTGAATTAGCATGATCTTCATCATAGTCTTCAGCTGCAAATTCTTCATCATTGTGATCTACTGATAATTAAGGATCAAAACTCCTCCTAATAGCATCCCTTCTTTCAACTTCATACATGGAGTTTTATCCTTCGTCTTCAATGACGTAATTGTCTATTCCTTGGCTTTCCATGACCGTCATTTTTGGAGGCGGATCTATGGTACTGTCTCTTTCACCTCTAAGATGTTTCCTACTGGCACTTGACTCCTTGTTTTTCTTTCTAGCATCAGAACTTGTATTCAATGTGCTGTCTCTTTCACCTCTCGATTGAGTGGGCAAACTAGAAGTGAAGCAATGTTTACCTTGGGCCAATTGACCTATTAAGCATCAAATGAGTCTATAAGAAAGCAGTAGCTACCTTAGATCATTTAAAGGAAAAGCATGAACTTACCTTCATACAAGAGATCCAACGCCTCAAACAATAGAAAGCTCTTATTTTCATACTTCCTTAGCTTTGGGTCCTCCTACCAAGTAATAGAAGGATCAAAGATAGTTTGAAGCTGTGGTTAGAATTACTTCAATGATCTCATCCCATTTCTCAGCTGTGGTGTTTATAATGCATGTAGTTGGGTTCCAAGAAATACCACTACGCCTGATGATTGATTTAATTGCCTTGTAATCCTTTTTCAGTTGTGCTTCTTTATCTTGTATTTGTGACTTGGTAAAGCTAGCTTCTGGAAATAGCGTGCTGATATCCTTCACGATTCGGTTCTAACCTTCAGAACACCAACCATTCTGGCCACGGTAGTGAGAAAGATTGTATTCGGTGAGCACTTCGACCAATCTCTTTTCATACTTTGATGTCCACCTCGCCCTTTGTGCCATTAAAACCTAGAACAAAATAAGAGAAAAGACAAAATAACACAAAGCTAACATAAAGTTTTTGGATTAGCAGAAATAAGAGAAAATAACAAAATAAGACAAAGCTAACAACACAAGTCATAGAACAATACATTATCTAATGTTGATGCTCATCAAGAAGATCTCCGTTGCACCCTTCGGTTCCTGCTTCTTTCATAATCTATCCACATATTCTTTGCTATGTCATCTCTCAGTGAATTGCCTATGTTTCTTTGGTTACTTGATGACGTAGAACCCTCTCGTGGTGTATCATCACCACTAGGAAGAGTGACAAATTTGCGAGGGTCAATCGGGGATTTTGTTGTACTAAGCCATTCATCGTCACCTCTGTGGCTCCGGATTACAGTATGTAGTACAATTGCGACTATAGGAATTTTTACTTGAGTCTCTATTGGGTAATATGTACCTACCCTCAATATAGGAAACCGCATCTTTAGAATTCACAGTAGAATTTGATCTCCCGAGCAAAACCAAATCAGATAGTCAAAAACAACCAAACTTCCCGACAGACATCACGTGATAGCCAGCTGCTTTCAACCTATGGTGGTTCTGATTCATATTCTTATCTCTCTTATCAACAACAGTTTAACAAGTAGTAAACACAGAGCAAGGATCAGTTTTCTTTTCTAATTATCAGTACACCAAAGAGACGAAAAAATTGAAAAAATTGGGAGTAGGAATCAATCGAATTGCCCAGAACAAAACATAATATTGCAGAACATGCAGACATTGATCAATCAATCCATTTCTTTCAGCACATTGAGAACTAATCAATCCTAACAACTAACATCAATTAACCAAGAAATCAATAAGAGCATGGACCATACGGAGAGAGGGGAGGTCGTCGGATTTGAGGTCGCTCGGAGGAGCTCGGATTCGTCGGATTCGGGATGCTGTGGAGGAGCCGAGCAGTGTCGATGGCGCGGTCACGGTCGAGCTCGGAGGAGAGGTCCCGAGGAGATGGTCGACCTCAGAGGAGATGGTCGCTCGGAGGAGAGGTCAGACTCTGCCACGGGAAGCACCAGGTCCTACAGCACGGCTCCCTCGGACAGCGGCGTCGGCGGCGGCGATGGCGATGCGGGCGGAAAGGTTGTGGCGGCGGGGAAGCCGAGAGGAAGGAGAGCAAGCGGCGCTCGGCGGTCGCCTTCCTCGCGCGCGGTGGCCGGCGTCGCCTTCCTCCCGAGCGTGGGCGGCGTCGCCTTCCTCCCGGCGGCGGCTCGCTCCCGATAAATGTCGGATTAAAAAACGGAGCACCGGAGAGGAGAAAGTTTTTACGGGTGAAATTGAGAAACCGACGGATACGGGCCGGCCCAATACCGGGTATCCAAACAGTAATTTCCAGCCCGATCGTTTTGTCTTCGTGGGCTGTAAATTACAGAGGTATTTGGGCCAAAACCGGGTATCCAAACAGGGCCTAAAGGTTCTTAAGAATTTCGAAGAAGTGACACAGCATGCATCTACGGGGACATAAAAATTTCAAATAGAAATTTGATTCAACACATCAAAAACAAAAGGAGATAACACTGCCGTGAATAGTATATATGTCGACACATTAGGATTATTTGTTCTTTTTATTCTCGATGTGCGGATTGTATCATGACAGAACGTTATGGAAAAAATTCGCAATCTTTCATAACCTCCGTAAGAAGGCCACAATATATCCTGACACTGCACCGGTGACGGCCCGGGTTACGGAATTAAATTTGTTTATCGAGGTTTATTTAATAGAGAAGTCGCCACATATTCACGCGTCCTCTCCCTCAACCTAGCCTTTTGAGTGAACTGATTCGGTGCATACAATTTATTATGGTATTAGAGCCAAGAGGTCTCGAGTTCCAGACCCGACCAACATGCTATTAATAAAAATAGTTGCAGCTTACATCGATCCCACGTCTAAGGCCTGGAGAAACCTAGACGTGAGGGGGAGTGTTGAAATATATTGCTCACCATCCTCGAGTGAAATGGTTAGATGCATACCTCTTATAACCAAGAGGTTTTGGGTTCAAAACCTAGTTAATGCAATAAAAGATTGCGGCCTATCTCTGCTTTCGCTGCCCACGTCATAGCTCGAGAGGAGCATAAACATGAGAGAGAGTGTTAAAGTATAATACACCGAACTAGTTCACCCAAAAACCTAAGTTATAGAAGATGTCTATACTCTAACAAACCACCAACTCAAATATTCATAAAGAAATATAAATGCCTATTGAAGGTTGGGCTCCTGGTGCTGCAAGGGTCAACGAAGTCGATGTTGAGACATACACAAAGAACATATCTAAGGTTTGATTTCTGATGAACTGGGAATACAACCACTCCATTAACTGTCTGAGCTAGCTCGGTTCTCATTAGAGAAGAATTTCCCTGACACATGAGATTATAGATTGCCGATTCTCACTTGATGTGCCGCACCGCCCGACCATATATCGTAAGTGGGATTTCTTGGTACTGGTAGGCAACGAACAAACCTCTTGCCTGCCCTTTCTGGCCTGGATGGATACATCATCTGTGCGTGTGGGTGGGCGCGGCCTGTTAGGATCGCCGGTCGGATCCGGTTGGAGATAAGACCCGACGCAAAGTGCAAACAAAGTCTGATCCTCGTGTTTTCCGTCTAGATATATAATTCTCAAATTATATACTCTCTCCATATCAGAGGGTGCATAACGTTTCCTCAAAATTCCTAAAAACAGGGCGCGCTCTCAGTTTAGACGCAAATCTGCCAAAAATACCCCTGTGATCCGCACCTCTCCTCCGCTGCATGTGATCGGATAAGAAGGCACTTGTAGCTTCTGGTGTGTTTGAACGGAACGAGAAGAATAGAGATAAGAGTTGATCCACGTTTCTCGCTGGGATGGCTGCAGCTCCCCGCGTCGCTCAACGGGCACAGCCTCGACGACGGAAAAGGCCAGGCCTCGCTCGCCATAGCAACGGGCACTCGCTCGCTCACCGGCGGCAGCTACGCGCAGCAGCCGAGGCCTCGATGGCGTGGACACTGACCTGGGCGTCGTCTCGGGTGGCGACGACGGCGGCGAGGACAGGGAGATGCGCGCGCTCCACGGGCTCGACGACAGTCACGACAGATTCCAGCGCGCGCTCACCGGGATGGGCGACAGCGAGGACACTGACTTGCGAGTCGTCTCTGGTGGCGTCGATGGCGACGGCATGCACAGGGACCTGCGCGCGCTCCACGTGCTCGACGACGGCCACGTCGGGTTCCAGCGCACGCTTGCCAGGATGGGCGACGGCATGGACAACGACCTGCGCGTCGTCTCTGGTGGCGACGACGGCGACGAGGACATGGACTTGCGCGCGCTACATGGGCTTGACGACGGCCACGATGGGTACCAAGCGCGAGCTCGCTGGGCTCCACGACGGTGACGACACGGACTTTCGCCGGGCGCGACGACGGCGACGACAACGCCTGCATGGAGCACGGCTGGCTCGCCGGACGCGAGGAAGAGAAGAGAAGAGAGTAGAGATGTGGCCAAGTCTGTGTGTTCGTGAGCTACTTATAGGAAGAGAAGAGAGTAGTGAGGGAGTCGGATTATGAAAATTTGAATGCAACTAGCGCCAATTCTGAAATTATGTTTTGCCCAGCTTCTACAAAATGGGCGCCATTCCTAACAAGCCTGTACTTTTGCCCGCGTTTTTTAGCCAGCGCATCAGTATGCAGTGGAGGCAAACGCTGGAACGTCCATGCATGCGAGCGAGAGCACGACCATTGATGAAGAGGAGCACGCGCACGAGAGAATGGATTAAAGCGCAGCTAGCGAAGAGACTCAGCGCCGGCAGCGAGGACATGCAGCACACCGAGCGATGGCATGCAGGGCTTGAGTGGCGAGATCGGATCGTCTTAAATTAGGGGCAAACACGTCCAGATACAACAACACGGATGTGGCTGACTTGGTCTTTGCAAGAAAAGTTTAGACGCCCTGTAATTAGGAATGGAGGAAGTATATGGTTATGTGATACAAAATTATAATGATAAGCAAGTGGAGTATTTTGGATATGAATCTAATGATATTAATTTTATATCACATGAATTACACAGTACTAGTAGGGTGCCGGTGCGTTGCTACGGAGCTATTAAAATATGTAGAATTTTTTTTGCGAACACTGGATCGTCAAGTAGCCTACACATGCTATGAAACAATAATACACACGGCGAATATAATATAGTAAGACAAATAAAACTTTTAACCGTAATATGTCCTCAGTACAATGTTTTTCTATATAAATAAGCATATGCTAATGCCTCTAGATGAAGTTTCTGTTATTTTCTAGTTCGTAGCACTAAGAGTTGATGGAGAAAGTGATGTCATTCTTCTAGTCGTAACACCCGCGTTTGATTGAGCCATTGGAGAACTCGAAACATTATTGCTTTTCATCCTGTGACAGCAAAAGAAAAAGTTAGATATGTACAAGACCTCGATGGTTCAGCTGCAAGCAAATTTAAAGTAGTGAGTATTTCAATAGAAACATACCAATCAATGGTGATGGATTTTCAAAATGGTAAGTTGCAGGTGTATATAATCTTTGTATATCTAGTGGTAGCTAAAAAACCTGCAATATATGTATACTCACAATATCATATGATTTACGGAGAAAATAATAAATTTTATCTTAATATATATTTTGTATACATACCTGGTGCCTCAACGGAGAGCATTGTAATGACAACACCAGGTCGTGATGTAGCAGCATGCTTCAAACGACTTATCTCCCAGACCAAATGTGAATTATTCAGAAGAATAAAGATATGCTGACCCTTGAAAGTAGGTACAACAAATGTTAAAATTAACATATTAGTTTGAAGTAACATGATTCGAGCGAATGCAACTACATGTATTTAAAAAATACTTACGTTGAGAGCGCAAGCTTTATGCTTGCGAAGGGCTCAACCCAAGTACTTAAATCTAAATCTTCCTCATACATGACTATAATGGTATCACATGACAACACAGAGCCAGCAACATCTTCACATGCGAAAAAGACATGTCAAACTTGATAAAAAAATATTAACAAGTTATTATTTGTGGAACGTGTAAAAATAGTCTTACCCAAGTAATCGGCTTGTCTAGAATACATAATTTCCATGGGATTAAGCATGCGCGAATGCGCCTGGTGTGGTGGAAATCCACAAACAATTAGGTCGAATGTAATTTGGGTCTCATTGTTCAGTTCGATAACATACGTGCTATCCAAACAGATAGGCTTTTCATCAAGTAGATAAACCTCTCCTTTGATAATGTAAATGCCTCCTATATGCATTTTGAGACGTATTTCGTGTGCATACATATCACACCTCAAGCTTACGTGCCTATATGTTATACGAAACAAAATTAGTGAAATTCATGTCTTTTTTATCTTGTAAACACATATTTCTCACAGATTAGAGAAGTACCTTATCGTCGATGAGAACCATTCTAAGTACTTCGTCTAGTTATTGAAACCTCATCTCAGCACGAACCCACATCCAGGCCATTGTTTTGTGCCTGCAATAGACATAAAAAAGATTTGTTAAAAATCTCGATAACAATAACATAAAAAATATTTGGTAAAAAGTTCCATAACAATAGAAATAAGAAATTAAATAATCCTACATCTCTCATTTTCTCTGCACCTCCTAAGCTAGCACGGCACATCTTCTTGTCTAGACGTCACTCACCTATCCCAGAAAAAATCAGATGAGAAACAAAATACTCCCCTCTAGCAATCACACAGCTCACACACTCACCCCAAGCACAACACACAATCCTCCCCCTCACCGCACGCACCACACCCCAATACTCCGCCTCCCTCACCAACCCCGGTGGCCGACGGCTGCTCTTCCTCCCCAGTGCGCTCTCCCCCTCCTCCTTTTGGTTGAGCTCCACGCAACCAACGCCCCTCAGCCCCCTCCCCCCTGTCCTGGCCACCACTCACGGCCGGTGCCGCAGCTGAGCTCACACCGCTCGGATCCATCCTCCCGGGCGGTGACCGCAGCGAATCCGGCATCTCCTGCCACCAAAGCGAGCGGATCCGACAACGGGAGGGAGCAGGGCGGGGGAGCGATGATGCGCCGTACGCCGTCGGCGGGAGCACGCTCGGGCGGCGCTGTTGGCCGGAGGGAGGGCGCTGCGGGGGTCGCGCAGTACGCCAGAGGGGGCGGCGCCGTAGGCGGGAGGGCGCTGCGGGGGTCCCTCAGTCGGCCAGAGGGAGAGCACCGCTCGGGCGGCGACGTCAGCCGGAGGGAAACACGGCGCCGTTGGCCGGGGAGAGCGCCGCGGGGGTGGCACCGTCGGCCGGAGGTAGAGCGCCGCCCCTCCCCACTAACCAGGGCCTCCCCATCACCACGGCCAGGGCCCAGGTATGTACCTTTGCTGTTCTTGGATTCCCTTTGCTGTTCTTGGAGAGAAAGGGATGGTATTTTGGATGTGGCTTATTCATTAAGCTGATGAAAGAGGTGTCTATGACTTCTTCTCAGGAGCAAGGAAGGTCAGGAAATGCAAATTATTTACATCATATTGCATTCGAATTTGGACCTGTATTTCGATCCATTTATGATCTTATTGCCTTCCAATGTTAGCTAACGCGGAGCATCTAATAGAACGTATGATTAATTCTAGGCAGGTTCCGTAGTTAACGCGCTTTTATAATATGTAAAAGTTTCAGAGGTACTTGTCGTGTGTAGAACACGAAAAATTTGAGAGAAATGTCAAATACATGTTTGAGAGTGGTTGCCTTTCCTTATCCAGAATTTTGCTTGACAAGAAAACAGCATAGGTTTATTGTCACGGTTGCTTGTTTATTGGCTCATCTTGAGTTTCATTGTACTTGACATGAGATAAATGGATGATGGTGTCCATCCCATTGACCCGCTGTTCTTCTCTGTTAGTAGTGGAATGTGTTTAGACTTCAGATTATGTTGCAGCTGGTGCCATCTGACCTTGGTGGCTGTACTGTAGCATGGTTTTCATGTACAGTTATAGATTGCAGTGTGGTTGGTTCACTGATTCATAAATCATCATACGCTGATAGTGATAGAGCTAGGTAATGTAAAGTAAAACCATTTATTTCACTCTAGCAAACAAACTTCGAATTTGGGGGCCTATTAGTGCGTATGATAAAGGTCAAAAGGTTATGTTAAGATGTTATGTTTTACGCCATCACTTGTGCATATTCTTGCTCTCAGGTAATTGGAGGCACTTCTTTTGTTAAGATGGTATAGAGTATATAATAAAGTAATTATTGGTTAAAATCTTGTCTTAACCAGTTAAAATACGGCCTGTATATCCGGACGGAGGGAGCATTACAAACTATGATTTACTGAATTTATTATATCCAACTTTTTCACATTTTTACCAAGCGATGATTATCGTGAGCTAAGGTAACACTATAATCCCAGAGTAAAAAAAAAGAACTCTAGTATTATTTACTTCTCCACGTGGTTGACTGCCAAAGAAAAAAAAACTTCTCCACGTGGCTGACATGTGGGTTTGCTCTCGGTTGCCGTTTCTAGAAGCATTTTTGAATGGAGCTAGCTGTTCTCTTCTCCAACGGCTTCCAATCCACCTTTACCCTCCTCCATTCTCCGAGAGCTCGCCCCAGTCGCCACCACCTCTCAAACCCTTCTTGCTCACGTAGCCGCCGCCGCCGCCGGAATTCCACCGCTCCTCCCAATCCACTGCCAACAACGACCGGTGCGCGGCCGCCGGCCTCAGAGCTCAGATGGCCCACCTCTACTCAAGCGCAGGGACCCCCTCTTCTCTCTCACGCTCTTCCTCACGCGTGCGTGCGCCCCCCATCACTCTCGGCGGCCTCCCCCTACCGCCACTCTGATGCCGTTCGATGGGCTTTTCGGCGCATCTCCACGGCCCCTTCGGGGGCCGCTCTAATGAGGCTGCAGATGCGCCGCATGCGACGAGGAGCGTGAGCGGGGGACCTGCCAGCCCGCACAGACTACCGGTGGCGCGGCGTTCCGTGCACGCGTCCGTTTGGCTCTGCCGGGATGCCGCGGTCGTGCTTCCCCGCCTCATAAGGTTCGTGATCGACACGGCCGGGGAGCTACCTCTCTCGCCGCAGCATCCGTTCGATCACGCACCACCCTCCCGCCTGCTTGGCACAGGCCCCTGGTACCTCTTAAACCTCCTTCTCTGCGCTTGCAGTTAACTGCTATAAATCTTTCCTCTCATTCCCTCCCCCATCCTCCTCCCCTCCCTATTTCCCCTTCTTCCCAATAGGAGCTAAGAACGATAACCCAAAGAAGCAACTACGAATCCTATTCTGACATCTCCCCCCCCCATCTCTCCCTCTTCCCCTCCATCGGCAGGAACTCACAGCAAGAGGAGGAACTTGCAGAGCCATCAGCCGCAAGAAAGAGGACGGAGGGATGGGAAGATCTCAAGACAACCAGAGCAACAACGTGCAGGGTGATCCGCACCAAGAACACAATTACCTGGACGTGGACGGAGTAGCGACGGAAAAATCTCAAGAAATCCAGAGCCAGAACGTGCAGAGACATCAGCGCCAAGAACACAATTACCTGGACGGAGCGATGGAAAGCAGTTCACCCCAAGAGTCCGATCGTGACAATGAACAGCGGCAAGAAAAGGACAAGATCAGCCAGTGCGCTCGCCCCACCCAGGCCCGGTCAGCCAAGAAGGAGGAGGAGGGTGAACCAAAACTGCTGTCTCTTCTTGAAGCTGCTTCAGTAGAGCTCGTGGCTACGGGAAGAATCTCTGACCCCAGGTTCTTGCCGGGTTGGCTCTACGACAAAGAAAAGAAGTCTTCCAGGTCCTACTTTGAGGTCAGTTACCTTTGTCATTTGTGTATTGACAAGTTTCCTCTATCCTTCGTGTGTGTATGAGCCAGATTAGCAGGGTGCCAAAAATTGCCGCTGACTTTGCTTGAGAATTACTTTGTCTAATTGACACAACCAACGATCACGGACAGATTCTTTCCTTTTTCATTCCTGTTTCCTCGTTTTGCCTTTGATTTTTCCGTTGCCCCTCGCACTTGTACAGAGTTTTTAATGTTTCTGTTGTAACTTGAGCCTCGGCTCTTCTCTTTGAATATGTAAAGGTAGAGAATTTCTCTACCTTTCAGTTAAAAAAACTTTGTCTAATTGTGCTAGATTTTGCTGTAATGGAATTTGTCAATAATGAGAGCATAGTTCTGTCAATCTGTCATTTTGGTATGATAGGATTTAGGATGTTAGCAGTTGAAATGTATTCTAATGTTCTGTGCTGGTTGTTTGGTACAACTGAATACCACAATTTGAATGCTGCAACGGGCCGACTTATACTCAAAACCTTTATGTAATGGAATTCGGGTCCATCCCAATTTGGAAGAGATCCCTTATTTGCAACTAGTTATAGGTCTGTAAAGAAAACTGCCCTTTATGTAATAACATTTTGGTCGAGTGCCATATTAATTGAGTTGTCTTGTAAATGCTGAGTTTTGGTCTATGTCAAAAAAAAAGAAGTGACAATCAAGGCAGCATGCATAGGTGTCTCGGGACTATTCTGCATGTAATCATTAGCTTGTGTTTGTGATCAGTTTATAGAAGAGTTGTCACAAATGGGTATATGATTAGTGCATAAATATGTAAATCCTTCTAGGTGCTGCCTATTTGTTTAATTTTAATGGTGATGTCTTTTTATTTTAATCTGCAGAATGTGACAACTCCAAGGAATGAGGTCTTCTGGAAGGATGAAGCTGGATTGACAAGCAGAAGATATTCCAAAAATGACCGTAAAAGAGATAGGGCCCGAAGAGCAGCAAATCGTCACATGGTTATCAAGCTGAAGATACCAAAAAACATCAAAGTCTTGCTGGACTCAACCGCAGATAGTAGCAAGGAATGGAAAGCAGTAAATTTTGTCTATGACATAGCCAGGGTGAAACCTGAGGGGAAAAATGCCATGGTAGCAGACTGGGAAACAGTAGCTGTGTTACTCATCCGCTTGCTTATTGGCTCTCCATCTTACACGAAGTTCAAAATCCTGCAGCTGCTTCAGATCCTTGCTGAGGTCTACATAGCAAAGCTGCACATTGTGAAATTAGGTGGTTTTCATATCCTTACAAAGGTTATGTTACTAGGGAATACCACAATACGTATGAAATGAACGACAGTATTGCTCCTGTGCTCATTATGTGAGACAAGAGAGAATATTGGAAGTTTCTTGAAAGAAGGAGTGGCAGAATACCACAATACGTATGAAATGAACGACAGTATTGCTCCTGTGCTCATTATGTAAGACAAGAGAGAATATTGGAAGTTTCTTGAAAGAAGGAGTGGCAGAAGCTCATCCTGTGCTCATTATGTGAGACAAGAGAGAATATTGGAAGTTTCTTATTGATCCTGTGCTTATTATGTGAGACAAGAGAGAATATTGGAAGTGCTCTCAAGGAACTTCCAATATTCTCTCTTGTCTCACATAATGAGCACAGGAGCAATACTGTCGTTCATTTCATACGTATTGTGGTATTCCCTAGTAACATAACCTTTGTAAGGATATGAAAACCACCTAATTTCACAATGTGCAGCTTTGCTATGTAGATCTCAGCAAGGATCTGAAGCAGCTCCAGGATTTTGAACTTCATGTAAGATGGAGAGCCAATAAGCAAGCGGATGAGTAACACAGCTATTGTTTCCCAGTCTGCTGCCATGGCATTTTTCTCCTCAGGTTTCACCCTGGCTATGTCATAGACAAAATTTACTGCTTTCCATTCCTTGCTACTATCTGCGGTTGAGTCCAGCAAGACTTTGATGTTCTTTGGTATCTTCAGCTTGATAACCATGTGACGATTTGCTGCTCTTCGGGCCCTATCTCTTTTACGGTCATTTTTGGAATATCTTCTGCTTGTCAATCCAGCTTCATCCTTCCAGAAGACCTCATTCCTTGGAGTTGTCAATTCTGCAGATTAAAATAAAAAGACATCACCATTAAAATTAAACAAACAGGCAGCACCTAGAAGGATTTACATATTTATGCACTAATCATATACCCATTTGTGACAACTCTTCTATAAACCGATCACAAGCTAATGATTACATGCAGAATAGTCCCGAAACACCTATGCATGCTGCCTTGATTGCTACTTCTTTTTTTTTGACATAGACCAAAACTCAGCATTTACAAGACAACTCAATTAATATGGCACTCGACCAAAATGTTATTACATAAAGGGCAGTTTTCTTTACAGACCTATAACTAGTTGCAAATAAGGGATCTCTTCCAAATTGGGATGGACCCGCATTCCATTACATAAAGGTTTTGAGTATAAGTCGGCCCGTTGCAGCATTCAAATTATGGTATTCAGTTGTACCAAACAACCAGCACAGAACATTAGAATACATTTCAACTGCTAACATCCTAAATCCTATCATACCAAAATGACAGATTGACAGAACTATGCTCTCATTATTGACAAATTCCATTACAGCAAAATCTAGCACAATTAGACAAAGTTTTTTTAACTGAAAGGTAGAGAAATTCTCTACCTTACATATTCAAAGAGAAGAGCCGAGGCTCAAGTTACAACAGAAACATTAAAAACTCTGTACAAGTGCGAGGGGCAACGGAAAAATCAAAGGCAAAACGAGGAAATAGGAATGAAAAAGGAAAGAATCTGTCCGTGATCGTTCGTTGTGTCAATTAGACAAAGTAATTCTCAAGCAAAGTCAGCGGCAATTTTTGGCACCCTGCTAATCTGGCTCATACACACACGAAGGATAGAGGGGGTCCCTGCGCTTGAGTAGAGGTGGGCCATCTGAGCTCTGAGGCCGGCGGCCGCGCACCGGTCGTTGTTGGCAGTGGATTGGGAGGAGCGGTGGAATTCCGGCGGCGGCGGCGGCTACGTGAGCAAGAAGGGTTTGAGAGGTGGTGGCGACTGGGGCGAGCTCTCGGAGAATGGAGGAGGGTAAAGGTGGATTGGAAGCCGTTGGAGAAGAGAACAGCTAGCTCCATTCAAAAATGCTTCTAGAAACGGCAACCGAGAGCAAACCCACATGTCAGCCACGCGGAGAAGTTTTTTTTTCTTTGGCAGTCAACCACGCGGAGAAGTAAATAATACTAGAGTTCTTTTTTTTTACTCTGGGATTATAGTGTTACCTTAGCTCACGACTAGTAATCGTGCACGTGCAAGGCACGTTTTTCTCAATATGCAAACTTATCAAAAGTTTAAAGCCACATCAACTTGTAAAGATGTGACAACCTAAAGTTTGCTAGCTTAGACATATTAAATATTTTAAAAGTGTGATTCTTCTTGTAGCTCCCACGTACAAATATAAATCATATGGATTATTTAACCTCCTAGAAGAAATGTTGGAAATGGCCTGGGGTTGACCCTTACTACCCACACAATGTGATGATATAACACACCCGCTACACCAACTACCATTGATACAACACTCTTTAGTTGTTATCCTAGCTACCACTCTACCAAAGACTATGCAACACTCGCTAGTAATCTATTCTACTCATGGTGGCTCATGGTAGCTTCACTTACTTGTACATGAGAAAGGGGTGGCACCCCTATTTATACTTATACAAGACCGTTAGATGCATGACAACTGTCATCCTCCTAACCATCATACTACAAATATCTCTATTCTAGTAATCTCTACAATATTTGCAAGTCATAGATACTTTCTTACTTCATAACTTCTCTAGCACTACACTTAAAATATCTTACTCTAGAATCTTCCCTAAATTCTAGTGTTCTCTAAAATATCTTCACCATACTTATCCATAATATTTTCTAGTGTCTTCTTCTCAAATATCTTTCTCTTGAAATACTCAAAGTCTTCTAGAGTATTTTTAAGTATGCATTGCTCAAACAATAATTAAATTAAAGCGATTTTGGGAAATACAAGCACGTTGCACGCCAGGAAATACGAACCTTAATTAAGCTCAGACACTACAACCCAAACCCGCAAACGCCGTAGAATAACAAGCGCACTCCACGAACAGTATGGATCCTAATTCGACTAAGCTCGGAAACCCTAGAATCCGGCCCCCGAATGCGCAGGCAAAAATTCCCCACGCACGAAGCCAGAGACCCTCGAATTCGAGCTCAACAGCCTCTCCCCAACCCTCGCGAACCCGACCAAATCGCGACCAGAGCGTCCAATTTCGGAACCGAAGCAAAGCCGGAAGCAGAGGAGGAGGTGCAGACCTTCTTCTTCCAGCCGGAGGGCGCTGGGAGTTCGGCGCCCGCACCTTCCTTCCTTCGACCGCCTTCCTCAACGGCGTCTGCGAGGGCGGGCGGCGGGAGTGTGCGAGGGCGGGCAGTGGGGGCGTGCGTGGACGGCCGCAGCGTGCGAGCGCGGGGGGCGGGCGCGGCCGCCCGCGAAGGCGAATGGCGGGGGCGTGCGCGGGTGGCGGGCGCGTGCGAGGGCAGCCGGTGGCGGGGGAGTGCGAGGGTGGCGGGGGCGTGCGAGGGCGGGGGGCGAGGGTGCAGGGGCAGTTGGGATCGAGCGTGAAGGGGAGGTTAGAGCGGACGTGGTTAGGGAGAGTGGTTTGCAGCCATCCGATCGTTATTAGAAAATTAATTAATTGATATTGGATGGTTGAGATGATAAGTATTTCACTCAAACTGAGACTTTTAATATTGGTACAGATAATCATCGCTCGGTAAAAATGTGAAAAAGTTGGATATAATAAATTCAGTAAATCATAGTTTGTAATGCTCCCTCCGTCCGGATATACAGGCCGTATTTTAACTGGTTAAGACAAGATTTTAACTAATAATTACTTTATTACTGTGTAATTCATGTGATATAAAATTAATATCACTAGATTCATATCCAAAATACTCCACTTGCTTATCATTATAATTTTGTATCACATAACCATATACTTCCTCCATTCCATGTAGCGCGCGCAAGTCCATGTCCTCGTCGCCGTCGTCGCCACCAGAGACGACGCGCAGGTCGTTGTCCATGCCGTCGCCCATCCTGGCAAGCGTGCGCTGGAACCCGACGTGGCCGTCGTCGAGCACGTGGAGCGCGCGCAGGTCCCTGTGCATGCCGTCGCCATCGACGCCACCAGAGACGACTCGCAAGTCAGTGTCCTCGCTGTCGCCCATCCCGGTGAGCGCGCGCTGGAATCTGTCGTGACTGTCGTCGAGCCCGTGGAGCGCGCGCATCTCCCTGTCCTCGCCGCCGTCGTCGCCACCCGAGACGACGCCCAGGTCAGTGTCCACGCCATCGAGGCCTCGGCTGCTGCGCGTAGCTGCCGCCGGTGAGCGAGCGAGTGCCCGTTGCTATGGCGAGCGAGGCCTGGCCTTTTCCGTCGTCGAGGCTGTGCCCGTTGAGCGACGCGGGGAGCTGCAGCCATCCCAGCGAGAAACGTGGATCAACTCTTATCTCTATTCTTCTCGTTCCGTTCAAACACACCAGAAGCTACAAGTGCCTTCTTATCCGATCACATGCAGCGGAGGAGAGGTGCGGATCACAGGGGTATTTTTGGCAGATTTGCGTCTAAACTGAGAGCGCGCCCTGTTTTTAGGAATTTTGAGGAAACGTTATGCACCCTCTGATATGGAGAGAGTATATAATTTGAGAATTATATATCTAGACGGAAAACACGAGGATCAGACTTTGTTTGCACTTTGCGTCGGGTCTTATCTCCAACCGGATCCGACCGGCGATCCTAACAGGCCGCGCCCACCCACACGCACAGATGATGTATCCATCCAGGCCAGAAAGGGCAGGCAAGAGGTTTGTTCGTTGCCTACCAGTACCAAGAAATCCCACTTACGATATATGGTCGGGCGGTGCGGCACATCAAGTGAGAATCGGCAATCTATAATCTCATGTGTCAGGGAAATTCTTCTCTAATGAGAACCGAGCTAGCTCAGACAGTTAATGGAGTGGTTGTATTCCCAGTTCATCAGAAATCAAACCTTAGATATGTTCTTTGTGTATGTCTCAACATCGACTTCGTTGACCCTTGCAGCACCAGGAGCCCAACCTTCAATAGGCATTTATATTTCTTTATGAATATTTGAGTTGGTGGTTTGTTAGAGTATAGACATCTTCTATAACTTAGGTTTTTGGGTGAACTAGTTCGGTGTATTATACTTTAACACTCTCTCTCATGTTTATGCTCCTCTCGAGCTATGACGTGGGCAGCGAAAGCAGAGATAGGCCGCAATCTTTTATTGCATTAACTAGGTTTTGAACCCAAAACCTCTTGGTTATAAGAGGTATGCATCTAACCATTTCACTCGAGGATGGTGAGCAATATATTTCAACACTCCCCCTCACGTCTAGGTTTCTCCAGGCCTTAGACGTGGGATCGATGTAAGCTGCAACTATTTTTATTAATAGCATGTTGGTCGGGTCTGGAACTCGAGACCTCTTGGCTCTAATACCATAATAAATTGTATGCACCGAATCAGTTCACTCAAAAGGCTAGGTTGAGGGAGAGGACGCGTGAATATGTGGCGACTTCTCTATTAAATAAACCTCGATAAACAAATTTAATTCCGTAACCCGGGCCGTCACCGGTGCAGTGTCAGGATATATTGTGGCCTTCTTACGGAGGTTATGAAAGATTGCGAATTTTTTCCATAACGTTCTGTCATGATACAATCCGCACATCGAGAATAAAAAGAACAAATAATCCTAATGTGTCGACATATATACTATTCACGGCAGTGTTATCTCCTTTTGTTTTTGATGTGTTGAATCAAATTTCTATTTGAAATTTTTATGTCCCCGTAGATGCATGCTGTGTCACTTCTTCGAAATTCTTAAGAACCTTTAGGCCCTGTTTGGATACCCGGTTTTGGCCCAAATACCTCTGTAATTTACAGCCCACGAAGACAAAACGATCGGGCTGGAAATTACTGTTTGGATACCCGGTATTGGGCCGGCCCGTATCCGTCGGTTTCTCAATTTCACCCGTAAAAACTTTCTCCTCTCCGGTGCTCCTTTTTTAATCCGACATTTATCGGGAGCGAGCCGCCGCCGGGAGGAAGGCGACGCCGCCCACGCTCGGGAGGAAGGCGACGCCGGCCACCGCGCGCGAGGAAGGCGACCGCCGAGCGCCGCTTGCTCTCCTTCCTCTCGGCTTCCCCGCCGCCACAACCTTTCCGCCCGCATCGCCATCGCCGCCGCCGACGCCGCTGTCCGAGGGAGCCGTGCTGTAGGACCTGGTGCTTCCCGTGGCAGAGTCTGACCTCTCCTCCGAGCGACCATCTCCTCTGAGGTCGACCATCTCCTCGGGACCTCTCCTCCGAGCTCGACCGTGACCGCGCCATCGACACTGCTCGGCTCCTCCACAGCATCCCGAATCCGACGAATCCGAGCTCCTCCGAGCGACCTCAAATCCGACGACCTCCCCTCTCTCCGTATGGTCCATGCTCTTATTGATTTCTTGGTTAATTGATGTTAGTTGTTAGGATTGATTAGTTCTCAATGTGCTGAAAGAAATGGATTGATTGATCAATGTCTGCATGTTCTGCAATATTATGTTTTGTTCTGGGCAATTCGATTGATTCCTACTCCCAATTTTTTCAATTTTTTCGTCTCTTTGGTGTACTGATAATTAGAAAAGAAAACTGATCCTTGCTCTGTGTTTACTACTTGTTAAACTGTTGTTGATAAGAGAGATAAGAATATGAATCAGAACCACCATAGGTTGAAAGCAGCTGGCTATCACGTGATGTCTGTCGGGAAGTTTGGTTGTTTTTGACTATCTGATTTGGTTTTGCTCGGGAGATCAAATTCTACTGTGAATTCTAAAGATGCGGTTTCCTATATTGAGGGTAGGTACATATTACCCAATAGAGACTCAAGTAAAAATTCCTATAGTCGCAATTGTACTACATACTGTAATCCGGAGCCACAGAGGTGACGATGAATGGCTTAGTACAACAAAATCCCCGATTGACCCTCGCAAATTTGTCACTCTTCCTAGTGGTGATGATACACCACGAGAGGGTTCTACGTCATCAAGTAACCAAAGAAACATAGGCAATTCACTGAGAGATGACATAGCAAAGAATATGTGGATAGATTATGAAAGAAGCAGGAACCGAAGGGTGCAACGGAGATCTGCTTGATGAGCATCAACATTAGATAATGTATTGTTCTATGACTTGTGTTGTTAGCTTTGTCTTATTTTGTTATTTTCTCTTATTTCTGCTAATCCAAAAACTTTATGTTAGCTTTGTCTTATTTTGTCTTTTCTCTTATTTTGTTCTAGGTTTTAATGGCACAAAGGGCGAGGTGGACATCAAAGTATGAAAAGGGATTGGTCGAAGTGCTCACCGAATACAATCTTTCTCACTACCGTGGCCAGAATGGTTGGTGTTCTGAAGGTTGGAACCGAATCGTGAAGGATATCAGCACGCTATTTCCAGAAGCTAGCTTTACCAAGTCACAAATACAAGATAAAGAAGCACAATTGAAAAAGGATTACAAGGCAATTAAATCAATCATCAGGCGTAGTGGTATTTCTTGGAACCCAACTACATGCATTATAAATACCACAGCTGAGAAATGGGATGAGATCATTGAAGTAATTCTAACCACAGCTTCAAACTATCTTTGATCCTTCTATTACTTGGTAGGAGGACCCAAAGCTAAGGAAGTATGAAAATAAGAGCTTTCCATTGTTTGAGGCGTTGGATCTCTTGTATGAAGGTAAGTTCATGCTTTTGCTTTAAATGATCTAAGGTAGCTACTGCTTTCTTATAGACTCATTTGATGCTTAATAGGTCAATTGGCCCAAGGTAAGCATTGCTTCACTTCTAGTTTGCCCACTCAATCGAGAGGTGAAAGAGACAGCACATTGAATACAAGTTCTGATGCTAGAAGGAAAACAAGGAGTCAAGTGCCAGTAGGAAACATCTTAGAGGTGAAAGAGACAGTACCATAGATCCGCCTCTAAAAATGACGGTCATGGAAAACCAAGGAATAGACAATTACGTCATTGAAGACGAAGGACAAAACTCCATGTATGAAGTTGAAAGAAGGGATGCCATTAGGAGGAGTTTTGATCCTTAATTATCAGTAGATCACAATGATGAAGAATTTGCAGCTGAAGACTATGATGAAGATCATGCTAATTCAAGGAGCAGGATTCCTGGAGGACAAGGAGCAAAACCCAAAAAGCAAAAAGGGTCCACATCGGCACCACGTATTGAAGATAGCATGCTAGCTTACGTTGAACTCAAGAGAGAACAATACTCAAGGATGAAAGACCAACCATTGCAACAAAGACAACAATACTCAATTTGCAAATACTTGGAAGTGTTGAATGCTATGGTTGATCTGTCCGATGAGATCAAGGTGCTTGCTTCCGATGTCTTTAAAGATTCAATGAACCGGGAGCTTTTTCTGTGTTATGATTCAAGGCTTCGAGGGCTGTGGTTGAAGAAGGAAGTGGCGAAGCTTGGAACTCAATTGCCTCCATGTAAGTGACTTGAAATTTTTTTGCTTATGTATTGAGAATAGTACACTAATATTCCTTATGTTGATCCGCATTTGACAGCTAGCAGTGGCCTCTCTTTTGCTTCAAGTAACCCAACACAGAGAGATCCCAAGGTTCAGAGACTGATGGATGACTGTCCTTCATTTGACCTAGGCCTGTAATCGATGTTGGTGAAGGTACAGTTCTAGCCCTTTTCCCACTTGTGCTATGGGTTCTTGCAGTTCTGCACGTTATGACTTCACCCCCAACCAACTGGTGAGGTCAAAGAGGTTTCCTTAATTAGTTATGCACTGCATGCCCTTGCGATTGATTGTTCTTTTCACTACCCCTGTGTATGCTCCTGTGTATGCTGTGCCTTTGTGTGTGGTCTTGGGCAACACTGACATGGCCTGAACCTTACTCCTGAATAGTCTACATTCCTGCAGCCCCATGAGTTCTGATGTTGGGAGATCAGATGCAATGATGTGCCTGTGCATGATCGATCTGGTTCAGTGTATGAAAATAGACTGCTTCATGTATTGTACTGTTGCTTTATGTTTATATAGTTGGAGCAGAAGTATGTTTCTTTACAAAAGTGCACTCTTTTTATGTCTATGCTGTCTGCATACTTTTGTGCAATAGTGCTCTATTAGACCAGATTTTCATTAAGTTTCTGGTGGAGTTGCTTGTGTTCTAGTAAGTATCAGCCATGGCTTTTACACTTGATAGTATGTTGTGCATATGGCATCTAATTAACAGAAGAAATACCATCTCAGACTATTTTACATGATTTACTTTTTGTTGAAACCCCAAGGCCTGTTTTGTTTCTGCACTGTTTGATGCATGTAGACATAAATAGGCTAGTCGGATTTCCTTTTCTTATAGATAGCATGGGCAACTGATTCCATGAAAAGTTGTAGTGAAAAAAAAGAATCCAAGCTTTGCGTAGGCTGTAGGTGAAACTCCAGTTGAGTTGATTACAAATGGTGTAACCTAATTCCGTTCATGTAAGCATGTTTAGCATGTTTGATACCATGGTCAGAGCACGTGAAAACTAACTTTCGACCTCCAGTAAAACTAAGATGTTTAGTGGGGTGAATACGTTTTCAACGTTTTAATTTTTGACAGTAATACTTTTCAAAGTTTATAAGCTTAATTTGGTTGTGTGCTTCCGTTGATGTAGAAATCGAAAGAGCATCTCCAACGAAGATAAAGAGCTACTGAAGTTTGGGGCGAGCAGCTGATGAAGAAGGCTATCACTTTTCGTCGGGGCCAAGGAGATAGCTCAAGCTCGGAGACTTCTGCTGCAACTAACAGAGTTGACGCTCCACTTTTGTTATTGGGTTCTTGATGAATAATTTTGCTACTTCTTGGTTACCATGTTCTCTGGTGTATCGTTTTGGGATACACTACTGTAGTTAAGTATCACCAGATGCCAGGTGCTATCAGGTTTTCGTCTCATAGCTCGTGTATGAGCAACGGGTTTCCTGATAGCTCTAGAGCTCCAGAGCTATTCTGACGGGTATGAGCAACGGTCCATTTTTTGTTGCTGGAATTGTTGGGTTTGTATGCGGACAAAGAGAAATTGTTAATGCTGATTTACAAGGATTTATGCATCTTTTGCTGATTTACAAGGGTTTACCCAAACAAAAATTTACAACCGGAAAATAATATCCTTGTATTTAAGGGTTTTTTAGGAGGCTTATAAAATACCCTTGTAATATGTTTACAAGGGTAAATATTTCTAGGGCTTCCAAACAGGGCTTTAGAGGTGTTTTTAGGACTTGAGAGCACCGGAAACACGGGGCATATTGAATGCATTAGCAATTTTAGGTGTACTAATGTACTAGGCTGCTCAAAATGCCTCTAAAAGTTGTAAAAGAATGACATAGAAACAACACGCATCTATCATGACACAAAATTTTAAATCAAAATTGGATCTATGAATTTAAATTCAAATTCAAATTTGGAGTGAACATACTCCATTGGTTCTATTCACGGTCTGATTTGTCTTTTTTGTTTCTTAAGTTGTGAAATTTTGTGACATGGTAGATACATGTCGTATGAATTTTGACAAAAAAATCAGAATTTTTTATGACTTTCTGAATATGCCCCCTCCACCCGGAAAGGTACTCAAGGCCGTGAATAAGTTATTTGAATTTGGTTTATTCATAGCCTGTTATCTTTTCTGTTTATTAATCTGTAGATTAAAATTTTATAACTTTTAGAGGTATCCAATGTGCCTCCTAAGTTCTCTGTGTTGGTGTATCAAAACGTTGACATTTCAGCGCTCAAAAAAAAACGTTGACATTTCATGTTTTTTACACGCGATGACGCGTATGTTGCATTATTAGAAGCGTTAACGACCCGAACGGTGAGGTCGTCGGGAGCCGGAGCTGGAACAAATCAAGACGCCAAAGTAGCAGCACAATCCTACGAGTGTCGTCTTCCATTATGGACCATGAGTAAGTGTACAGCAGTACAAGTTGCTAACAATTCACCAGGCAATGGTAACACGAAGTCGTATACTAACAAGTAACAACCACATAACAGCTTTCTTTAGGGGAAGCCATGAGCTTTATTAAAATGAAATGTTCTTGTTACAATTTGCCGCAGGCAAGATGCTAGAAAAGAAGCACACGTCGTCCAAAGGCGCACATCCCTCTGAGTGCAAGCAAATTGAGCACAACAGTGGGCAGCCAAGGTAACCGAACGCCTAGCAAACTAAACATATAAAGAACTAAAACCAGAATTAAGCTCGTTAACTTCATGCAAGATAGGCTCGATCACAGATCGAACATTCCCGCCCTCGCCCCCAAAGATCGACAAGCTCTTGACAACCCGTCTCCATGATGACGTGAGTAAACGACTAGCGCTAGAGCTCCAATAACTTGAGTGTTGGGTAAATATAATCCTTTCGTAGGCCGGTTCATTAGTCTTATATAGTGTTCATACGAAATAAAACAAAATCAACAAATTAATAAGACCCCTCGTAAAAAAAATCAATAAGACAATTAGCAGAAAAAAAAGCATTAAGAGATGTATGTGAGGACTATTCTACTATGAACTATGAACCACTCCCTCCTCTAGTCCATTATAAACTCATGAACCATTTTATCTAAACTATCCCTGTCTCACTCCCTCTCAGAGGTACACATGGTCATTTGTCATGAGCCTTTTATCTAGATAAACCCCTCATAGGAGGGTGTAAATTTCATCTCATGGAAAATCTCACAAAGAGAAATCTAGAGCTTCAAGTCTCGAACAGGGAACTCTAGGAGTGACATTAGGAACTCTCCGACGGCCTAATACGCTAGAAAACTCATGCACGAGCTCCTCTCTTGACATAGAACTAGGCCATGCTCTACAAGATGGCTGAACCTATTAAAAAAACATCGTTGTGTCCCAAATTATCGAGTGTACGACAACCTTCCAATAAGGCTATCATACATTGCCCATTAACTTTGTAACATAGCCATCAAGCTCTCGGCACCTCCTCTCTAATGTTGTTTCTACAACGACAATAGTGGCACTATCCATGGGATGGTAGAGGATCACCACGAATGAACGCGCACATACCAAAAGGATCAAGTGGCAGAGTATGGAACAGCAACGGCTTCTAAGAGGCACCAACACAATCGTTCCCGCTTGTTGAGGAGGTCCAAAGACCATTGACCAAGCTCATTCTCCTAGGAGGAAAGCGACACCCAAAGTGAACGGCATCAGCAAGGGGGGAGGGGACAGAGGCTGTAGGCAAACTTACAACTCTTTGTCGAGAAAGATCAAAAAAGTTGTCTTCCCCCAGAAGTTCATACCAGCCGCACTGAAGCAATTTAGTGGGGACTCCAACCCTTTGCAAGTCTTGGAGGTATATTCTATGGTCATTTGTGCCACCGGAGATGTGCAACATTTTCCTGTCGAGTTAACAGGGATGTCCCAAACTTGGTTTTTCAACCAAAGGAGAAACTCCTTCAGGTCGTGGGAATGCCTCTAGGAAGTCTTCATCACAAATTTTTAAGGAAACTTCAAACAACCCATTACGTAAAATAAATTCTTCACCCTCAAACAAAAGAAAGGAGAATTCCTGCGGAGTTTCTTCAAGTGGTCCTAGAAGGTCCGAAGCCAAATTGCTGACGTCCCAAGCACTACGATGATAGACGTGTGCATGCAAGGCTTACTTGCTAGAGAAGTAAATCGGGCCCTCAATTGAAACCCTCCAAGAACCACTGAGGAATTGTACCTTAAACTACAGGAGTACGTGTGAGGCAAAGATAGCGCCATCACTAAGCTCGAGTTGCCATCACATAGCCACGACGCTCCCCTTAGGCGGAAAAGGCAGAACCTCTTCCAAGCAAAACTCTAGAAACAAGAACTGTCCGTACTACCGAGCGCAGAAGAACATGACCATAGACAACTGGCCTTGCCAAAAAAAACATTAGATTCGACGGGAACATGTGACCTCAAGATCACGGACCCCGAAAACCAGAAGAAAGGTGGTGCACCTTCCACAAAACCAGCAGCCACCAGACTAGTGAATGCCAAGCTTGGGAAGGAGGAGCCACGGTGCAAGCCCCACGCTTGGCCAAGTCGACAGTAGCACCGGGGGGCTCCTCCCCAAAAAGTGGTCGCTCCAGCACAATTGCTCGTGAATGAACCAGCTCCAAAGGCAAAGGAACTTCTCTTCCAACAACTCAACCACCTTGTCAGTTTCATACTCAGGGGCTCGGCTTCTGGGAGAAGTTCCAAGAGGCAATGCAAGGAGTATGCAAGAGAGGTGAACATCGTGGGAGCGCTCACTCCTACCCTACCTCCAAAATGGGGTATACCATTGAGCTACACAGAGGAAGATGGTAAGCAAATATGCTTCATGCACGATAACGCCCTCTTTTTGACCGCTACAGTGGCCAACTGCAAGTTCACCAAGATTCTTGTTGATGGTGGAAGTTCGGCAAATATCTTGTACCTTCACACGGTAAAAAGTTTGTTGGAGCCACAAGGGGGCTACAAGGATGTTCCACTAGAGCCGTCATTTTACCCACTCACCGGTTTCATACCAAGAAAGGTTATACAACTGTTTGGTCAAATTGAGTTTCTCATGACCTTCGGAACCATGAAAAATCACCGGATGGAGATGGTGCACTTTGATATGGTGGACATAGAGTCGACCTTCAAAGCAATCACTGAAATGTTCACTCTCAACCGCTTGTGCACAGCCGTGCACCAAAACTTCTTATGTCTCAAGATTCCAAGCCCATAGGGACTTATCGCGGTGCATGGAGAGAAAACTCAAGATCAAAACTTGCCTTACCTCCAAGAGATGAAGGATTCCACTAAAGAAATAACCACCAAAAGCGTAACCTCCTTTTTTGCATTGAGGAGCCCTGCATGGCTCCACCCGAAAGATTCATGCAAAAGCCACATCCTGAGGGAGAGTTAAAGGAAGTTCACCTCTTTGAGAATAAAGATGTGCACACGGTGAAGATAGGAGCTGACCTACCAATAAAGCTTCAAGCAAGCCTCAACACCCTCCTCAAGGAGAACATCGATCTTTTCGCCTGGTCACCCGCTGACATGAAGGGTGTCCCCCGTGAAGTAATGCAACCTCACCTCGCCGTCAGGCCCGACCGTGCCCCGGTGAAGCATAAGCTCCAAAAATTATCGTTAGAAAGAAGCAACGCCATCAAGGAAGATGTTGAAAAACTCACCAAAGCCAGTCCCATCCAAGAGATGTGGTATCCTAAGTGGTTAGCCAACCTAGTCTTGGTTAAAAAGGCTAACCAAAAATGGCGCATATGTATGGACTCTACTGACCTCAACAAGGCATGTCCAAAAGATGATTACCCTCTTCTTCGCATCAATAGATTGATCGATTTCATGGCTAGATGCAAAATATTGAGCATGTTGAATGCATACTCCAAATACCACCAAGTCCACATGCCCAGGAAGATGAAAAGAAAACAAGCTTCATCACACATATCAGTACTTTCTGTTACTTGTGCATACCTAGTTTGAGGAATGCTGGAACCCAGCACCTTGTGAGCCTCATTCTCAAGAGTCAATTTGGAAGAAATGTTGAATTGTATGCAGATGATGCCGTCATTAAAAGCCGCCTTGCAAGTACATCCTGAAGACCTTCAAGAAACCTTCACGAACCTCTGGAGGTATGGCATGAAGCTCAACCTAGTGAAGTACACCTTTGGAGTTCGTGGAGGAAAGTTCATGGGTTTCTTGGTGTCGCAGTGAGGCATCAAAGCTAATGCTGAAAAGATTCATGCCATACTCGACATGGAGCTGCCACGGTCCATCAAGGATATGCAACACCTCACTGGAAGAATGGCCGCCCTTAGGAGGTTTGTCTCCCATTTGGTAGAGAAAGGGCTTCACTTTTTCAAAGCTCTTCGTAGCCTGAATGACTCCAGGTGGACGGCCGAAGCACAAACTGCTTTCGGAGAACTCAAGCCATACTTGACCAGCCCTCCACTGCTTACAAGCCTGAAGTCTGGAGAGCCCCTGCTGATGTATCTTCGTAACGGACCCAGAATTGCATAGGGTTAGGGGAACGCGAAGTCGCCAAGGACCGAAGGACTCGTCCGCCCGGTGGCACGGTACCTGCGCCGTACGCACCAAGGTAGAACGATCCGACACCCGCAGGTGCGAGCGGGCCGGAAGCGACCAATCTTCCCAAAACCACATACGATTCCATAATCCGGTGAAAAGTCAGAGTCGTTCCCGAATCCTACCACGACAAGCAAGGTCGGAGGAGCCCGGCAATTCCACCCACACCCTAACCTAGCTCGGAAGCTAGTGGGTCGCTCGAAAGCCCGGTAGAACGCCCACACCCTGCCTGGCCGGCACAGCATCTCAGCCAGCGGGTCACTCAGCCAACTCCTGCTCGACTTAGTAGAAAATGGTACGGCCTCGATCTTTCACGGCATACCCATACACTTCATATCATTCACGCATTGTGCAGGGGCAGCCCGGATTAACAACTCGGATATCGTCACAAAGCTCTACATTACGATATTAATAATAACAGTCCACGAAGGGACTTCATATTACATCAGTCGGTTAACACCGGAAACATATCCGAGTACGGAGAAAATTAACAACAGCGGAAGCAAAATAATAGTCCCACAGCGACATAGTGATCGCTGAACAAACACTAACTATCCCATACATCGAACACAACCGAGGAAACCAGACACGTCAAACATCGTCGAAAAACTCTCGACCACCGGCTCACCTGCAAGCTCCAGGGGTAACCTGGGTGAGTACGAATGTACTCGCAAGACTTATCCGTGCTTGATTAAATGTCCTACTCATACTAGTGCAACAACAATTAAACATGAATGCTTCTCAGAGTAACAATATACTTAATTATGAAAACAAAGCATAATTAACATGGAGGGAGGACAACTAATCAATATACTACTCGGGCAACCAACCAATCAACATCAATTACTAGCACGTTTACTTGCATCATTTTCAATCACTTAGGGTTCAGCCCCTAGATTAATCCCAATCTCAATCATCAACACCTAGTTCATTCAATCTCTCGGACCGTTCCGACGATACAACCACTAGCGATATTCGAGAGCATTATCCCTTGGAGGTTGCAAAGCTCCAAGCGGCCTTTACCATCCGACATACCCTAGCGTTGATCTCGGCAACGTCCACGTGGTGACAAGGGAAGTAGCCACGCTGGAGTTACCTCAAGGTTGGTATCGCGACAATACACCCATTCACCTGGTCGCACCAAGCTCCTCCAGTGATACCAACTTTATCCAGCTGACCCTTTTTCCTTCGGCTCTCACATCTCACCTTAGGTTCAAATATTTAACTCATCGATTAATTCCAACCATCACTAGGCACACAATACAACACATCCTAACATGCTAGTTTAATCGAAATTAACGACAACTACGACTGATGATAGAAACATCAACACATGAATAGAATAAGCAAGTACTGAACACATAATAGGGATGCAACAAGCTCTGCTTGCCTTGATCGGTTTGTTCCTGGTCTTGCACGGAGTCGTAAGCCTGGAGGTCTCCTTCTTCGTAGTCTAGTGCAAACAAGTCGAACATCGACAATAAGCGATAATGCAATCAATGAATCCAGCATGTATGCATGAGGGTTGATGCAAGGAATATCTTTCTAACAATGTACCGATGTTAGGGTTAAATGGTTGTCTTAAGTTACATGCATGGTAGGTTCCTTTAACTACGAATTAGGGTTTAAGGGTGACTATTCATGTTGGGATGATGTGGACATAATCCTTCATAACTTAGACATGCTCTGAACTATTTGACTAACACATTTGGAATCATTTTAATCGGAGTTACGAGCAAATAGTTATGCATGGTCGAGTTAGGGTTTAGCGGGGTACGATGATAAATAGGGCTAACCACTCGAGACTTGTCGTGCATGTATCCCTACTGGGCATCCAGTGATTCCATGTCATAGTATATCTCGGGAGGATTCCAGAAATGTAAAGATCGTTGAAATCGGAGCTAGGGTGAAGATTCTAGGGTTTATCGACGCTCGACGGAGGCTACACTTCTACCCTAGATATCATCCAGTGCATGTATTCAAAATTCATTTTTGATTCAGCCATGTTGTAGAGATTTTCATGAGCTTTCCAAATATATAAAATTTATGAAATTTGGATGTGTGGTCCAAAAGTTATAAACATTTGAATTTTAGTGCAAAATCTGCCCTAAACAATTCGAAACCCTAAATGCTAAAGCCACCCGATCGCTACCCCGACAGACCTGCAAATCCTAAGTGCACCCGAGAGACTACCCAGCAAATCACCCCATTAATCCACGTCAGCAGAACCGGGACCCGCATGTCATACAGCCATGAGCTCGGGAGCCAATCCAAACGCGACACCTGCCCCCCCCTTCTCTCTCTCACCCGCACTCTCCCTTCTCTCTCTGGTCCGGCCGGAGCCGAGGCTCAGGCGGCGGCGCTCTCGCCGGAGGGCTCACCGGAGTGAGCTCCGGTGCTCGGTTGGGCTCGGGATCAGGGGCAAAAGGCGCGGGATCTCACCCTGAGCTCGTTTCTGTGCTCGGCTAGGGAGGAGGAAGTCAGGAAGGCTGCTGACGACGGCGAGGAGGAACGGGGAGCGACGGGTCACCGGCGTCGAGGTGCTCCGAGTACAGATCTGTGCAAAAGGGAGAGCGGAGGAGGTTAAGGGGGAGTTGCCGGTTCTCTGGAGCAAGAAAAAGGGAAAGGGGAAGGACCAGAGCATTGGGGAGGGCTCGTCGGAGCAGGGCGCCGGACTTGGAGACGAAGGGGAAGGCGACGGTGCTGGAGGCTCGGATCTGAGCAAAAGAGGGACGAGGCAGTTAGAGAAGAGGGTGAGGAAGCTTTGGGAAAGAAAATCAGTAACCGAGGCTCGCTGATGCGCTGAGAATTGCTCACCGGAGCGGGTCGCCGGAGTGGGGAAGGGAGCTCGGGAAGATGGGGATTTAGGGCTAGGGTTTCGGGCTGGGGAGAAGTGAGCGAGGGGAAGGGAGGCTGGCTGTTGGGAGGGGCTTTAAAGGGCGGCGCGCTCGGACAGGGGTGGATCCGCCGCCCTCACCGGCCAGCCGGCGTCGGAGACGTGGCGGGCGGTCCCTGGCGCGGAGGAGGAGAGAAGGGGAGGCTGACGTGTGGGGTCCGCGCGTCAGCGAGAGAGAGGGGGGGCGCGGGCGCGCTGGAGGGAGAGTGGGCCGGCCGACTGGGCCGGCCGAGTAGGCCGCCAGCCCGAGTAGGTTAGGGTTCTTTTTATTTTATTTTTGATTTTCTATTTTACAGAATCACCCCCTTTGTTATTTTATGTACCATTCTTGCTCCAAACTTTATGAAATTTTTACAGGGGCTTTGATATAATATCTAAGATGTTCTGGAGGAGTTTGAACTGGTTTGGATGAAGTTTGACCTAGGTTCCCATTCAAAATTCAATTTAGGACTTGATTTGGGATTTGTTTTTGTGGTATTTCATGTGCCAAAATAGCTCCAAAAGTTATGAAATTTTGGCAGGGGCTTCAAGGTGATTAATGGGACCTACTGTAAGGGTTTGAATTGCTTCGGGCAATGTTTGACCCATGACCCCATTCCATTTCCGACTTAGGGTTTACCCTTCAATTAGGTTTTAAATGCGTCCAGGATTTCTGAAATTTGTCGAGGGTTTAGGGTTTCTACCCTGGGAGCTATGGATGAGCTCATGGGACCTTCTTATCTACTAGGATCTGCTCTGCCACTAAACCCTAATTTCCAGCTCCTTAGGGTTTCCGGATTAGGGACGGGGATTCACCGGAGTGTTTGATGACTTCCTCTACCCTTATTAATGATTTTGTTATTTTGAATACTTCAAATAAGTTGATTGGTGTTTTGACATTGTTATTTGAAATACTTCAAATAAATTGATTGGTGTTTGTATAAATATCCACCGAGGATGAGATATTAACATATTCTATAAAGTAAAGTTGATATACAACTAAGTTTGAATAAGGTGTGGTTGATGGTAATGCCATGTATGCATGAATGCAGAGCAAATACCTATTTATCGTAAAGTGGGTATTACAATCTTGCTACCACATCAATAATAATCAGTGCGTTGTCTACTAAATTTGTAATTTGCTTTCGGCCTGTGTTGCACATGTGTTACTTGCACTCTCTAGCAACCTTGTAATTTGCATTGAACCTATCTGTGAACTTGTAATGTTATGCATATGTGGTATTTATTTGTTGGCCTCATGTGTTTTATTTTTTATGTGTATAATGGCAGATGTTTTGCTCAAGTTCCAATGAATCAAGTGAAGAGGAGGTAGTAGTTTCTAAGAATCCAAAAAAAAAGTTTAGATCTATTATTGTCTCTTCTTGCTTGTATTATACATGAGGATGGTGTTAGGGCTCATAGAAGGCCAAGAAAAATACCTAGCATGATAGGTATCCAATGGGTTGAGAAGATGAAAGATCGTATGTAGTTTTACGACATGTATAGGACAAGGAGTTCAATTTTTCTCATGTTACATGATACACTGGTGAACAACTATCAACTGAAGTCAACTGCTTACATGTGCTTGAAAGAGGCATTAACACTGTTTTTATGAACATGTGGATCACCTCAGTCTAATAGTAATGGTGTAAATTGATCTGCACATCTTGCTTCTATCATTAGTATGAAGTTCATAGAGGTTTTGGAGTGTGTAGACCACATGGCTAGTGATTATATTAAACCAAGAGATCCTATTGTTCACTGTGGTTCATCCTAGACTTACAAAAATAATATTTTGGCTTCATTTCAGAACGTCATTGGTGCAATAAATGGAATACATATTCCTGTCATAGTGGCCCATCATCAAAAGTGATGCACATTAATAGACATGATTATAAAATTCAAAATGTCATGGTAATACGTGATTTTGATATGAGATTCACCTTTGTGGTTACTGGATGGCTTGGATATGTTCATGACATACATGTATGGTTAGATGTTTTGGTAGCATATGGAGATTATTCACACCCTCCTGCAAGTAACACACTTATATATGCATTTCTTAAATATTTTATATATAATATATGATGTTCATTTTGCTCTAATTCTAGAAAAATATTATCTTCTTGACTCTGTATATCTAAATCAAACAAGCGATCTAGCCCATTCAAGGGACAACGATATGTATTCAAATTTCAACATGCAGCTACAGTTGGGATAAAAGAAATCCTATCATTGTCATTCATCTCTACGAAACGTTATCGAAAGATCATTCATTTTTCTCACGGTGAAATGGCATATTCTTCTTGGCATATCAAGTTACCCACTTGAGAAGTAAAAGATGATAATTTATGCATGCATGTGTTTGTGCAATTACATCCGTGATAGTGCTTTGTGTGATGTGCATTTCGAGAGGTTTGAGAGAGGAAAATATGTTCAATGGTCATCCTGCCTTTAACTGGTGCAGATAATAATGCACCTATAGATGTTGATACTATGAGATAAATTCGTGTTGAGATTGTTGCGAGTTTGGTAGGACGATGGTACTTACTACTCAGCTGCTCGTATTTGCATAGTTTATGATAGAGTGATCATGTCTCTAAAAGAACATGTTGGTTAGCATGGATAATCTTTTTATCCTTTTTGAGTTTTGTTTTGTATACTCCTTTTTCAGTGTTCAGTGGATGTACTCTCAATGGATTTGTGAGGAGTTCTATATACGTATGAGAATTGTTACTTGGCTATTTATAGAGCTATCGCATGGTGTGCTATTTATATATATATGTCGAACCCCATAATTCATAACAGAGAGGCTTAAGTGAAACCACCCGCTAAGTCGAAACGTCAACCCCGACCTCAACTCCTGGGTATCAATTCCAAGAGGAGTGGAGTGATATGGCTCCGAATAGCCCGAGACGTCAACCCCGAACCTTCTCCGGCAAATCAATGCACAGATCTAGTAGGGTGATATAGTCTCCTCACTCTAGTCCTACTGAGCCGGAACATCAACCCCGAACTCGTCCCGGCAAATTAATGCACGGCTGGAGTAGGATGATATAGTTCCCAATCTCTCAGTAGTAGAGTCGCTTCACAGGGGTGATTAAACTTAATAACTCTATGATAGGAACTCTGAATCCTACCCACAACATGTGCTTCATCAACATACACGCAGGGCACATGAGCAGGCGAAAACAACTAGCTAACACAACAGAACTCTACAACAGAACTGCAATATAGCAACATATACCTGCAAAGGATCCGAGGATCCCAGTACAATACACAGCGAAAGGTTGAATAGGGCTAAGAAGCCGAACAGTAGTGCCAAAAGTGGCAGCAAAACAAACCAACTGCCCAACCCCAGGGGCAGGATCACTGCCTGGGATTCCCAGTGACTAACCATCGTGGGTGTCGATCTCTATATAGAAACCACCCTCAGGAGGGGTAGTTTCCTCTGCAACAAAACATCAACAATAGCAGGGTGAGTACAAAATTGTACTCAGCAAGACTTACAGTGCGGAACTTAGTAATAATTGTGCCAAGTATCAACAAAAGGTTAATTGTGGACTATTTTGCGGAAAGCCAATTTACTTTTAGCAATATCTTATAAGTAGATGAAAAACCGACTACCGGAATGGTTTTCGAAAGGGGATAAGTCGAACACTTCGCGAACAGTCCTTACTACAGATCACCACACCTTAGATACCCTCGACCCATCCTCGACCACCCTGGGAGGAAGCTGTCGCTAACCACGGCCTTAGAGTTGGCAAGTTTTAGAGTTGGTTATAGTTGTCTAATTCGATGCGGATTCTTACCAAGCTATCCATAACCGCGGACACGGCTGTTCAACAGTTCTAACCTTGCAGGGGTGTACATCTTTACCTACACGTATCAACCGACTCCTAATGCCAATGGAATTCACACACTTCTCGAGGTGTGCTGGCGGAGGGTGATTGAACACGACATTTACAATGCTTTCGACCTAGGTATGAGCCACCCGTACGGGCCAGTCCATGTGCATCAGTCCGGCCGTGACTACGACACGGTCCCATACGTTGTAGCAGGTGATACATCCCCGGTCCTCGACCGTGTGTAACCCTTACACCTATATTGAAGCACACCACCACATCATTTCTCACGCACACGGCAATTGAAAACGGCAAACTATACAGCTCATACTCTAAGTCTAGGCAAATTATTCAGTCATGGGTGGTCCATTATCCCACCCGTGTAGAAGTACGCAAATCTTGGTTCGAAAGGACACCGGTAACCGGTCCTTGCGGGAAACGAGACAACCCACCATGCTCCCAGCCATGGCCTCTCGTCTAGCCCAATGATTATTAGTCAAGTTCATTAAATATTCCCGGTGAACACCCACCTACCACATAACCCATCCAATGGTGTGAATTTGCCCGCTATCCAAGAAATTATGACTTCTACGAGTCTAAGCATGTCTAAGCATTAGTAATATAGCAAGCATTACAAAAGTGTACACTATTCTACCATTCTAAATAGGTTGGGATGGTGGTGGAGTTGTTTGAGCGACAAAGTAAGTTTTATTCACAGGAATAGGGTTTTGCTTAGCGGAAAAGTAGAATTTGAACGCATGTGATAATGAATTTAAAAACAACTAATACTTTGCAAATAGCAGGAGTTTTGCAATGTGACCAAAGGGGCTGCTTGCCTGGTTGCTGAGCAACTAAACCCTGCTTGTGATCGGGACTATCGTCTTCTGGACCTTCCGGCTCTAACGGAGAAGAACGAAAACACCGAAAAAGAAGGGCACAATCGTAAATATCAAAATGCAAAACATTGACATGAGATGAAATGCATGCCATGATGTAGAGGGTGCAAAATAAGGACTAATGCAAGTGGAATCAATTTAATCGGAGTTCGGACGCATAAAATATCACGATCCGAAAATCCTCCGGCTAATCGGAAACCCTAATTTGAGTTTTTAGCAAATTGTATTACTCCTAGCATGCAAACATGAATGAAAATGATGTTTTTGAATAGATCTTCTTTTTCTGAACATTTGGATATATTATTTGCATTTTTCTGATGGAAACTGGATTTTCTACGAATTTTACAAGATTTAATCCATTTTACCCCTTTGTTGTATTTTTCTCAGCAAAAATAACATCTAATAGTATTAATTAACCGCAGAGGCTGACATGAGGGCCCTGGGTCAATTTTAGTCAACATTGACTTAGGTCAATGACAGTGGGGCCCACTGGTCCTATGCATTTTCTTTTCTTTTAGGTTTTTCTTTAATTCTCTCGGGTGGGACCCAACTGTCATTGAAACATATTGATTAAGCCCATTTATTCCACTGGTGAGCTATTAAATATACTAATTAATGTGTCTGATCATTAATTATGCTTACTAATTACTGCCATTAGCGTATCGGTTTAAACAGAAATGCAATCATTAGCTGCATTAAGCATAGATAGCATTGATTATGTCCGGAACACATTAATCAACCGTTGATTACACTTAATTAACCCTAATATCTATTAATGCACTGTTTACTTATTAATGACAGATATTAAAAGGTCAGTTAGTATTAATTGATCGTCATTAGCACTAATGACACTCTTTAATTACAGCAGCATTAGATGTTGTCCGGACAGGATTTATGGGTATTCAATAAGCTTAGTAATGAAGGGACTTCATTAATCACAAGTACTTAGTTAGAACATTAATCCTGCCCTAACGGTTAATTAGTGGGTTCAGTGCCTTAACCGACTTGGTCGGGGAGCCGGCTGTTAGCTCGGGTGCTCAGCACCGGGTTGAGGCCGGCGGCGAGCAGCAAGGGTGGCGGCCTAGGGCCTTACCGGAGCACGACGGGAGGACAGGCGACCGACGAGGGAGGCTCGGAAGGCGGCGCCTGGGCTCTGGATGGGGCTGCGGTGCTCGGCTGACGGGGTCACAGCGGAGGGGCGGCTGCTCCACGGAAAAGGGGGCGACGGCGAGCTCGGATCCGGCGAGATGGGAGGCTCGGTGGCACCGGAGGAAGGGCGGAAGGAGCAGGAGGTGGCGCGGGCTTAGAACCCGGGGCGGAGACGGCGAGGCGCGTGGTGGGGGGCTCCGGCGAGTGACATGGGCCGAGGAGGAGCTCGGGAGGGGGGCGAGCAGCGCGGAGCGGCGGTGCTCGGGTGGCTCGGCGAGCAAGCGGCGGAGGTGGCGAGGCTAAGGGAGGAGGCGCGGCCAGCGGTGAGGGAGCTCCAGGGAGGTCGGCACGGTAGCGGGACGGCACCGAAGTGCGGAGCAGCGAGATGGGGAGGGATCGAGCGGCCGCCGGGAGGAGGGAAGAAAAGGGAAAGGCTTCGGCCGAAAGATTAGGGAGAGGCGCCGGCGAGAAGAACCAAGCAGGAGGTGGCGGTGGTCTTGCCGGCTGCTTGCCACGTAGGTGCATGAGGTGGCCGGGGAGGCTTAGAGGAGAAGAAAGAAGATGGGGGCGAGCGGGCCAGCTGGGCCGGGGAGAGGGAAATGGGCCGGTGGGGAGCCCATGCGGCAAGGAGGGGGGGGTAGAATTAGGGTTTTAGGGTTTAGATAGATTTTCTTTTGGTTTTCCATTTTATTTCTTCTCCTTTTGCTGTTATTCATCAACTTCAACACTTCAAGAGCCCTTTGAAAAGTACTTTAATCTTATAAACAACTGAAAGGGTCTCCAAACATTTGGTCGAAGCAGTTTGGATCAAAATTTTAAGTTTTCTTCAAACCCTCATGAAGCATTTAAAGAACTCTTTCTCTCAATGGTTAAAATTCAAAATCTTACTCATTTTCCGATTAGGGTTTTCTAAAGAGCTTTCCTAGATAACTCAAAAATTCAAATTTCTTCTCGATTTTCAGATGATGCAAACATGCCATGATGCACATTACAACATTGCGGAAACGAGGATGTTACAATATATATCTGGTGTTGGCTTCGCAGATGATTTTTCTGATGCCTTTGAGCCTGGCTGCAGCCTCCTTTTATAACCGCGCGCGAAGAGCTCCTCTCCATTATTTAATAATTATAGGCTTGGTAGCCTTTTGTACGCTTCACGCATGACCGTCCACCTGGATGTCTAGGCTTAGAGGCCTTTGTAGACTTTATGCGTGGCTGTCCTTCTAGATTCTTTTTCTTCTTCACGGAAGCAACTGGTGCCCAGATGCTTCATGTCTGGCTTCAGCTTTATCCCCATCATGCGTCTTCAGCTTTCTGTCAAAGCTTTATTCACTATGCTTCACGAGTGATTCGAAAATTATTCAGTTTAGAATATTCTTCACATCTTTTACTTTTGCTAAATATATTCACTTGTACGGGTCTGCCATGCCCGAATAATATATATATATATATATATATATATGTGTGTATATATATATATTATATGATGACTGATGAGGGTCCGTTTCCAACAGACAGGCATCTAACTATTAAGAAGAAAACCTAAACACGTTCATTAATTTCAGAGAACATAATAAAAATTCTGCGAGATTCTAGGGTCATTGATGCTAATTATTAGTGATTACCATATTATACGTCTTTTCATGATTAAGGACAAGCCAAGCAACTAGTTCAGATCACCTCACCTTTGACAAATCGACCAATACAGGTGCACTTGACTGATGAGGGTCCGTTTCCAACAGACAGGTGCCTCAGGAAAAAAAACCCCCCTTTTTTTGTGAGAGGTGCTTAGACAGGTGCTTAGAAAGGGCGACAGAAGCAAAGTTAAGCACCCGGTGCTAGGCTGGTGCTTAGAGTGACACAAGTGACAGGTGCTTCAACCGGTGCTTAGCAAATAGTACTCCAAGAAGCACAAATAGTACTCCACACAATGCAGCGCTGCATTGAAGACAACAGGTGCTAGAGTAGGTGCTACACGAATATTAAAGCAACTAAGCACCCATATGAAGCACTCTGCATTGTAAGTCATATATTTTTTTGAGATGCCATACTACTCTCTCTCTTTAAGCACCGGGCTATAAGCACCCTGCATTGTACATGGCCTAAGAAGAAAACCTAAACACGTTCATTAATTTCAGAGAACATAATAAAAATTCCGCGAGATTCTAGGGTCATTGATGCTAATTATTAGTGAATACCATATTATACGTCTTTTCATGATTAAGGACAAGCCAAGCAACTAGTTCAGATCACCTCACCTTTGACAAATCGACCAACACAGGTGCACTTGAAATTTCATCCTCGGACAAAATCTCAATGACGCCACATTGCAGGGCAACCAAATGCAGCTAACTTCATTGGTAAGTCGCATAATACCTACCCTGATGTGACATATAGAAGCCTACCATTTACGTACAAAAAAAACAAGAGGAAACTATATCATCCAAAAAGTTTAGGAGACATGTACTTAACACGAATTGCCGTTCAAACAGCAAACAAATAAGTACAGAGGTATTACAGTCTTTTCACCATTTATCTCAGACCATAAACTCAAATCCTCGAAACTGTTTAGAACAGAATAAGAGTTTTTCAAGACCTCCCCACACCAGAGCTCCTGGAGACAGTGAAGCTGAAGCCGTGCATAAAGTGTCCTATATGACTAGTCATCTAAGCATTTGATGAGTGGGTTCCCTTCATAAGTTTTGCTTTTAAATTTCCAAAAAGTAGCCACTTTAGGTTATTTATAAAATACTAGACTACAATTATTATTTCAAAGGAAATTAAAATAAGTTTGACAAAATAATATGATGTACAAGTCGTGGTTTTGAGAAATTTACTCCAACATCTATCAAATTTTATTTTGTTCTTTTTTATTAAAAAAAACCCATTCGCCCAAGAAGGCCTCGCCAAAGTCCGAACTCTGAAGTTTCCCCAGACCCCAACCCAGCAATGGCCGCTACCGATGCCGCGAAGGTCTCCGTCTCCGGCGGGGCCCTCGCTGCGCTCCTCGATTGCTGCGGGGCCGCCGTCGGCGACTGCGACGGGCTCCTCTTCGGCCGCGCCGCGCGCCACCCGGCCCCTCCCCCCTCCTTCTCCGACGACGACCCCAGCCCCGGCTCCTCCGCCCCAACCCTATCCATCTCCATCGCCGGCCACGCCTCGCTCGCCCACCCATCCTCCCTCTCCGACGCCCTGGGCCGCTTCCAGCCCTACTCCCCAGCCTCCTCGGTCGCCGTCGGCTTCTTCTCCTCCCGCCGCAGCGCGACGCTCCGCCCCTCCATGCGCGAGGCCGCCGTCGCCCGCTCCCTATCCAAAACCCTAGCCCTCACCCACCCCCTCGTATTCCTCCTCGTAGCCCCCTCGTCCTCCTCCAACCTCTCCGTCCACTCATTCGACTACCGCGCGTTCCTCCTTGTTGACTCCCTCCTCGTCCCCGCCTCCCTCCAGGTCGTCAACGCGGGTCCTGGTTTTCGGGACCAGTATCATACCTTCGCGCCGGAGTCGCCGATGCCGTGGCTGCCGCGGCCGCCGGCAGAAGGTTACAGCATCGGAGAGCAGAAGGCGATGGATGGGATGGTGGAGGGGTTCGGGCTGGGGAGGGTAGGGGCGATGGTGATCTCGACCACGGGGCAAGCGACTGAGATGGAGGAGATGTACGCCGGGATGCTAAGGAGGCTGGAGGGGCTTGCACGGGAGGTGGAGGAGAGTAATGAGCGCGTGCTCCATCAGGTGGTAGATCGCTGAGTTCTTTGCTTGTTATGTTTCTGTGAAATTGAGGTGTTTGCATCTGTGGACAAATGATTATTAGGCTTGCGTGAAACAACATTCTGATATGTGAATGTGAGTGAGGTAAGATGATGCGCGTATTTGGAGAAGTCAGAATCCGAGGAGGAATTATTTGGCATTTTAGCGGCAATCAGGAGAACATAGGTTTTATGGTTGAACCTTGATTTTCCCGTTGAATGCGGTCCACTTGCAATGTGAAATAGTTGCAAGATAGAAAGGTTAAACTGGTTTTCACAGAATATGCTGCTTCATTAGTGTCACCTACTTCTACCAATTCCTTGTGCGGTGATCTATTTTCGCTTACATAGATCCGAATTTATTCATCAGAGACATTCTTGCTTCTTATTGATTTAAATGTTTATAACTTGCAGTAATTGTATGAACAATACAGCATTTGTTTGTTTGTTAAAAAAAGCGCATGCATGTGGAATGCTTGCACATATATGCCCGTGAGTGCAATTGCACGTGGATAGGAAATATAATGTAGGTTCATTTTATTGCACAATTCATGGCTTTTGCTTAGTTTTTTAATCTGCAATATGGCATCTGTATCTTCAATAAAATTTGCAAAAATAAATTTGGCCAGCATCGATCCCATGAGGGCTATGATGCAAAATGTGAAAGTGGTAAAGTGTGGCTTCATACCCGTACCCGCTATAGGGGACCCAGGTGGCTAAGTGAGCTGGAAATACTAGTTAGTATGACATTACCAAACATCCTTTTAGAAGGCTCATTTCAAGGGTATAGCAATGTTCTGTGTTATATTTTTAGACCAAAGGACCCAGCTTTTTATGGAAAGCTACCAAACCAGTACAGTGTTACATGCTGGAGTTCTTGCTTACAATACATGAAACGACTCAAAAGCTAGCCAGGTGAACTACACATAGAATAGACATCCAGGATAGAGAGTTTCAAACACAGCTAGCTAAGAGATTGCTATGTTCTTTGTTATGAGCATGCCAATTTGGGTTATCAAAAGTCAAAACAGAGTGGTAGGCTCCTTTGCCTAGATTACCATGGTGAACTAGGAGATGGAATAGATTGCATAGTTGAGTTTAAGGTAATTGATAACATTTTGAGTGGTTACATGTACAACCTATGCTCCTTTTTGGGCCATGTGTTAATCTATAGGAAGCATTGTGCAATGTGCAGTTGTACCTGAAGTGTGTATTAATCTAAAACTTGTTACTTGCGATCTTGTACTTGAACCAGTGTCATTATTCACTGGTTAATTGAAATAGACAAAAAGTTAGAGATCCTTCATCTATGTCATGTTAGGGTTGGCCTCACTTTTACCTATCAGGAGTCAATATACTACCTTTTGTATTGCGTGCATGTTGAGTTGGTTCACATACGTGTAACTTCTTTGAACTTCAAATTTATTGAATTTGCTAATCAAGAATTGTGTGAAAGGGGACTTTGAGACATGAACTAGAATAAGTACTAACAGTTGTGTTGAATACTCTAATGATGCATCTAAATTGGTTGGTGAACCAAATTTAAGCTTCTACATATCAAATTTTAATTACTTCTTATATTTTGCACGTGCTGGAACAACTTAAATACTGCACTTCAAATTTAATAGGGTGCATCTTCTTATGTTATTCTTATCATTTTTCTGTTGCTGTCTCTACCAGTTCATTCTTTGATCACCAGTTTCGTAAGAATATCTTTACACTGGTTACTGATATCAAAAACAAGTTTTTTCTTTCATGTGATTTTTTTACCATGTTTGTGCTGATATTTTTTTGTAGGAACATGAGAATTCATTGCTAAGGAAAAAAATTGCTGGATTGAAATGAGGACAGGCATTTTGGGTTCAGCAAGGTACACCTGATTTACCTTTTTGCTTTGTATGGTACGTGTATTGTTTCTTCGTTCATTTTAAATCACTCTGCTATTTTGGCAACTCGTTTCTTCTGTACACTCTCACTTTACATCTCCCTATTCCTTCACCATTTGTTGAATTTGAACCATTCTGTGTGTATGTGATTGTTTGTTTGCATATGTGTTTTGAGCTAACACACTAAGGACCTTGCTCTTCATGTACTCGCTACTGCTAGTAAATAAGTTTTCTTGTTAGTAGGGCGTATATGATCATGAAATCCTGTGTCTTGAGTTTCCACTTATTTTTGGCTGTGTGCTAGTGTAACTTGTGTTTTTTGTGATCCTTCATAAGAGGGCCTTAAATCTGAACTTTGTGTTTGCTTCACATTCGCCCTCCAACACAGAACTGATTGTAAAGTTTGATTTGAATTTCGCTGTTACACATCTGTAGTTACCCTAGCAAGGTGTTTGTGGCTACCAATCTGATGGCACGTTTCCATTTTTAAAGCTGGTTATCACTACACGTTGATATTTCTGTTGATCTTGTTTGGCAGTTTGTACAGGATGTAAGAGTGGTCAGAAGGCTTGAAGCTAGGATCCTGGGACTAATCTTGAGCTGAAGAAGTTCCCCTCTAGGCTTTCACTATCGTGTGTTTGTTCTTCGTTGCGAACAGAAAGCTCATGGGTTCAAGGACATAGAAGCGAAGATAGAAATTGTGAAACCAGCTGTTTACATCTAAAGAATGAGACATGGCATCATTTCTAACTGCCATCGTGATGGCTGAAAATACAATATGACATTTTCTGTCACGCAGTGAAACTGACTATTCCCAGTTCAGCTTTGCTTAACCAATAATCTAGTATGCATACAATACGATGAAGTCATGTAGCTGGCCTGTGTGCTGTAACTTACGCTGGTTGCTGAGTCAGAGCTCAGCTGATGTGATAGTTTCGTTTATTTGATCATTCACTTGCATGGACTGTTGGATTTCGACGCTTCGTATCTGCGGCCTGTGTATTTCTCTGAATCAACCTTGCGTACCAATTCGACCGGAACCGTATGGTATACATAAACGGGACACGGGCACACGTATAGATTCTCTTTGCGCTTGGAAAATTCCATGCTTAGTGGGCCCGTTTGCCAGAGACGCATCTTATTCTTGTGAAGGAAGCTTTGAAAGTTGGCAAATACAGAACAATCCCAAGGACTAAACCGCAAAAACAACTCACGCATCCATCTCCGCCGTCCCTTTCTCCTCCCTCTCTCTCCCGGTCTCCTCCTCCCTTCCTTACCGGTCGCTCGCCTCCGCTTTCCCGATCGCAATTCCGCATCCACCCGCCGCAACCCCAGCCAGCTCCCCATGGCGCGGCGATCCGCCCCTCTCCTCCGCCGCCTCGTCTCCTCCTCCCCGCCTCCCCTCCCCGGCCACGGCGGCGGCGCCCGCCGCACGGTGACCTACATGCCCAGGCCGGGCGACGGCACTCCGCGCCCCGTGACGCTCATCCCGGGCGACGGCATCGGTCCCCTGGTCACCGGCGCCGTGCAGCAGGTGATGGAGGCGATGCACGCGCCGGTCTACTTCGAGACCTACGACGTCCACGGTGACATGCCCGCCGTGCCGCCCGCCGTCATCGAGTCCATCCGCCGCAACAAAGTCTGCCTCAAGGGGGGCCTTGCCACCCCCGTCGGCGGCGGCGTGTCCTCCCTCAACATGCAGCTCCGCAAGGAGCTCGACCTCTACGCGTCGCTCGTCAACTGCGCGAACGTCCCGGGGCTGCCCACCAGGCACAAGAACGTCGACATCGTCGTCATCAGGGAGAACACTGAGGGCGAGTACTCGGGGCTGGAGCACGAGGTCGTGCCCGGGGTCGTCGAGAGCCTCAAGGTATGGCTAATCGCGCGCTTGCGGTTGCTTCCTCTTTGCCTTCACCACCGTGAATTTGATTGACGTGGAATGTGCTTTTTTGCGATGCTGTGAGGGAATTCATGGGCGTTTATTGCTCGTAAAGGTTATACGATTGGTGGATTTTACAGATCATAGTTAGTCCACGGTTGAGAGGAGAGTTTCCTATTGCGAAGTTGCGACTATTAGAGTAGATCACATGATTTATTTGCGATGAAGTGATGTCGTCAGCTTGTTAGCTCAATATATGTAAACTTGAGTTGCCTGAAATTGTGGCGGCGTTAACATATGTAACTAAGATGCTTTTAGAAATTTATTGTTTGCTCGATGGTTTATATAACCATTTCAGCCATTCATGTCTCATAAGGTTGCATTGGAGTTAGGGGAACAATTGCTGGTAGATCTGTGTAGAACTGTACGTGCAGAGTCCAAATTTGCAGTCCCATTACTGATGAGGCTATGCCAATTGACTGTTAAAAAGAAAAATCCTAATGTTTGACGTGAATTAGCAGGTTTTCTAATAAATATAAACCAGTTTAACTGAACTCATGGGCCATTGTTTGCCTGCTAAATGCTTTGATAATACTAGCTATGCATTTGAGTAATCTCCTATTATTTAAATTTGGAACATTATGTGAGTGTTATGCATTTGCGGTTGACTCAGCTTGAAAGCTTCTTGTTTAATTCATGAATGTTGTATTCAGTACAAAACACTATAGGCCTTCTGTAGAATGTATTGTTGTTATTATTTGGTCAGACTGTGATGCGACATGCCATGAGGTTGGTATCATGGATTTGGATTTATTTATCCTAGGCAATAGCCAATGGGTACGGTCATCTCCAGATAAACTGATGGGTGAATTTATTTTCTATCGGTTTGTAGATTCACTTGGGTATATTGTATCGACAATACATGAATATCCACAAGTTTTGTGTGGTTTCCATTATTATCAAATAGATCAAGGTGTGCTGGAAATGTGCTGTCTATATTCAAATATTCACAATATTGATCTCATATGTGCTTATCTCTGTGCATTGTTTGCTTTCATGTAAGCCTTATGTGCTATGTGAGTTTGCTCAAGAACCTTCCAATAGACAAAAAAACGCTCAGCTTATGCTTTACTTTTTAGTTTGTTCGCTCGACTGTTTTTCCTTGTTACTCTCACTGAATGGACTTTTTAGGTGATCACGAAGTTTTGCTCTGAAAGGATTGCCAAATATGCTTTCGAGTATGCTTACCTTAACTACCGAAAGAAAGTCACAGCAGTGCATAAAGCAAACATCATGAAGCTTGCGGATGGCTTGTTCTTGGAGTCTTGCCGTGAGGTTGCCTCAAAATATCCTGGTATTGAGTATAATGAAATCATTGTTGACAACTGCTGTATGCAGCTTGTTTCAAAGCCTGAACAATTTGATGTTATGGTATGCATCTGATTATCCTGGTATTCCCAAATGTTTCTTTTAAGTATGCCATTCCTTGGGGTTACCTGCAGAATTCCTAACTTGCTTTCTTTTGATTCTTTTGGTAGGTTACACCTAATCTTTACGGCAATTTGGTCGCCAACACAGCTGCAGGTCTTGTTGGAGGAACAGGTGTCATGCCTGGAGGTAGGTTCCACTCTGTACTTTGTTTCCGTGGTCATTTCTTCTTACAAGTATTGAACATGTCAACACTTGTTGGAATTTTCGAATATTTTGTTGGTCACTGACTAACATAGTTGTGCTAGATGTTTTGTGTTTTAGTCTCGTACAGGATTTTAACTTTCGTCCATTCTTTTGGAATAATTACAGAAATCTTACTCCTTTATTTTGAGATACATGGACCACCTATTGGTGTATTTTTTTTTAAAGCCGATTTGAGGTTGTGACCTTAAGTTCTATTAATTCTTTTATGCTGCATTGTGTTGCAGGTAATGTGGGTCAGGACCATGCCGTCTTCGAGCAAGGTGCTTCTGCAGGAAATGTGGGAAACGACAATCTTGTAGAGCAGAAGAAAGCAAACCCTGTCGCCCTGCTTCTATCATCAGCAATGATGCTGAGGCATTTGCAGTTCCCGTCGTTTGCTGACCGGCTGGAAACTGCGGTGAAACGTGTCGTTGCAGAAGGCAAATACAGAACAAAGGATCTAGGCGGCACCAGCACCACCCAGGAAGTTACTGATGCAGTGATCGCTAATCTGGATTAGATACCAGATGCACGCTAAAAGCCAATTCTTTTTGGGGCTGGTTGAGTAGTCCCGACTTCTGATCGTTATTTGTTCGTACAGCGTTAGATCATCAATTCTGTTTCACAAATAATTGAGGTACCCACGAGGATAATTCTTCGCACGATACTTTGTAGCAGGGTAAACACCTTTTGTCTTGCCGCCTTAAATTAAAACGACATACATTCAGAGTTGTTTCTCAGTTCTAATTTATGGTTATCGCTTCATGTTACTTGAATCTGTTCTTCTGAATTATCATCTGAGACTTTTCATTGTTGTGTGCATCGGCCCTTTGTGTTGCCCAGAAAAAAATTTGGTTTAAGAGTCGCTTTCTTAGAAGGCTCACTCTGTGTGCCATCGAATTAGTGAACACCGTTGGGTAGCTCGGAACACCCCCACGACCGGTGAGCTTGTCCGTCTTATTGAGTGCAAATTACGGTCACTAAGATTGCTGAAAGGTTTTGGTATAGTCACTAGTTTGCTTCTTTTACGTATTTGTTATCGTATTTATCTTCGATCAATATTAACACAGATAAATATAACCATAGGACACACTTATCAGTGAGCCAATTGTAACATAACTTTCTTCGTCCTCCTTCCTCCTCTTTCTACTGCTCTATCTCTCTTCCTCCTCTCCATGCGCACAACAACTAGCGATTACCTCGCTCTCCTGCTTCCCCTCTCCTCCTCGATGAGTGTACACAACAAAGCTAGCAGCGGCAGCAGCCCATGCAGCATCTAGCGGCAAGCAGTAGCAACGCATGGCGTGTAGCAGACGACACCTTGAGGCAGAGTGACAGCTAGGGCTTCCACCACCTCTTCAGCCGATCCGGATACCTCTCCATTCCTCTCACACATCCGGCCACCTCAACGAGCCACACCCGGCATCCGCGTGGCACAAACAATGGAGCTGCGCATGCGGCATGTCTCCACAACCTTGCTACTAGACGCATGTGTGACACCGTCGGCAAGCCAGCATAGGTAGCCGCTCGCCAACCAAGGAGAGGAAGGCGGGGACACATGGAATGCAGGAGACGGCCCGCTCTCCGAGGAGGGCTACTACACCATGCGCGCGTGTGGAGGCTCGTCGAAGGCGAATGCGGTAGATTGTTACTATTGCTCACCTTTTGCTGACGGGGTTGGGAGTAAAGCTGGGGGTCGGGCCGGGCTTTTTCGGGCCAGCCCGAGACACGGCCGGCTCGGCACGGCCCACGGCACGGCACGGCACGGACCAAAACGGGCCGGGCCGGCACGGCCCGAACAGCCAGGCCATGCCGGGCCTGAAAATTCGGCCCAGCGGGCGGCACGGCACGGGCACGGGCACCTGGGCCATGCTCGGGCCGGCCCGGCACGAGGAAGCCCCGGGCGGCACGGCGGCACGGCGGCCCGGGCGGCGGGGGTGCGGGGGGCACCTGGGCCGGGGCGGGGCGCGGCGGGAGGGAGATGGAGGGCGAGCGGGGGCCGGGCGGCAGGGGGCGGGGGGAGTGCCGCGCGGCAGGAGGGAGAGCAGGGAGAGAGAGGGGGCGAACGGGGGGCCGGCAGCAGGGGGCGGGGGGGAGCTCCACGCGGCGGGAGGGAGAGCGGGGGGCCGGGGCGTCGGGCGCCGTGCCGCTGCGCGTGGCGGGGAGAGAGAGGGGGCGAGCGGGGGGGACGACGGCAGGGGGGCGGGGGGAGCTCCACGCGGCGGGAGGGAGAGCGGGGGGCCAGGGCGCCGGGCGCCGCGCCGCCGCGCGTGGCGGGGAGAGAGAGGGGGCGAGCGGGGGACCGGCGGCAGGGAGGCAGGTGGAGCGCGATGCGCGGCCCGGAGAGAGAGAGAGTGGCGTGGCAGGGAGGGAGAGCGCATTTTTTTTGGAGATGGGCGCGGGGCTTTAGCTGGTTTAGCTGCTAGCCTGCTAGGCTGCTAGTGAGGCCGGGCGCGGTCCTTTTTTTTAAAAGGGCGCGGTGATAAAGGACTGAGAGGAGTGAGGCCGTGAGAGATGGCCAGATGGGACGGGTTAGGGGGGGGAAGGGGGGCCAGGCAGGAGATTTTTTTTTGGCATGAGGTCTATATAACATTTCTAGGGAGCACAAAGAGGGCAACAATGTTCTCTCTTTTTCTCACCATGTTCTCTCGTGGAAAGAAGAAGAAGGCGGAGGTGGCACGCCAACGCCGTCATCCCATTCCTCCTACGGCGTCACAACCGAGTCGATCCTCGCTTGGCGGCATGACGCCGCCGCACCATGTTCCTCCAACGGGGGACGATGAGGTCAATCCTCGCCTACTCTCCCCCAGTATGGGAGACTATGGTTTGGAAGATTAACACATGGACGGTCTTCAGGGCTATGAAGACGCTGGAGCCAGAGAAAGCCCACCGCATGCTACCCCTAGCTCCGTGCCTACAATTGCCGCCGAAGACGTCGGTGGCTCCTCAAGAAGTATGAAGGCAGAGGCTCCTCGAGAAGTATGAAGGCGGCATGCTGGGCCCACATGACGAGGATGGTTGTAATGCAAGACGATGTACGATTAGTAAGTGCGACATGCAATTATTGTCATAAAGAATTTACTGCAGGTTCGGCTAATGGGACGGGGCATCTCAACCGGCACGTCAAGAAGTGCCTACAAAAATTGGGGCAGACCCAAGGTGGAGGCATGCAGACCCAGCTGAGCAACGGGTCTGACGGCTCTGTAAGTAATTGGTTCTACCAACCCCAAGTAGCTAGAGACGAAGTAGCACGTTATATAGTATCGGAAGATTTGCCTATTAGGATGGGCAAGAGCGATAATTTTGAGCGAATGATGGGGCTTCTGTCCACAATACCAGCATTCCAGTAGACGAACAACCAAAAATGATATTATAGCGATCTACAATAAGCAGCTAACGGCACTAAAAAAAACTTTCGAAAGTGTTAGCTTTTCTTTTGCATTAACTTTTGATATTTGGACTTCCTCTCATCAGAGAACTTCGTATCTTAGTGTTGTTGCCCACTATATAGATGGTGAATGTAATTTAAATAAGAGGGTAATCGGGTTTAAGTTGATCGACGAGGCACACACCGGTGAGGCCATTGAGCGCATATTAAACATAATTACTGAATTTAATATTCAAGATATGATGTTTTCTATTACACTTGATAATGCTTCGTCGAATACGAAAGCTATGGAAATCCTCACCCCCCACCTGCGGTCATACATTGGTGGATATGTTGTCCACCAGAGGTGCGTTTGTCACATCATCAATCTTATTGTGCAAGATGGTATGCAAGTAATTGGGTTATATTTGAACAATATACGTGCCGCTATTCGTTATCTCTCAAGTTCTACAGTAGTGTCAAGGAACTTCAAGAGGTATTGCATTGCTCAAGGAGTAAAACCAAGAAAATTCAGTCTTGACATGAAGGTGAGGTGGAACTCAACGTATATGATGCTAAAGAAACTAGAGGGATACGAAAATCTGTTGACTGTCTTTGTTAATGCAAATTTTGAAGATGGAGGTATCGTGCTTACACCCACTGATTGGACAATTGCTAATGAATTTCGTGTTTTCTTAAAGCCTTTCTATAAATCAAGTAAAATTCTATCAGGTGTTTATTATCCTACCTCATGTCTAGTTATAGAGTATATTTTGCTAATGGCAGAATCATTAAACCAATATAAGAACCATCAATATGTAAGACATGTTGTTGCACCAATGGAGAAGAAATTCATTAAATACTTTGAATCCATATCGCATGCATATTGCTTTGCCACCATTTTCGATCCCCACAGGAAGTTACAAGCTTTGCAAGAAGCTATGGATGGAATAGGTGAGGCAATCGGATTGGACTATTCCGAAGCTTTTGAATATGTGAAACAGGAACTCTTTCGAGTCTTCCGCTTGTACAGCGACAAGCACGGTATCTCGGGTGGCACGAGGTTAGAAAAGACACGGCATAGTAAGGGAAGCGCGACGGCACATCTATGGAAGAGGAAGAAGCCCCAAGATTCCAATTCTACATCAACTCAGTCGTCCACTACCAACTGGAATCCTATTGCAGAACTCAACCACTACCTCGACCATAATTTTGAAGCAACGGATGGTGAACTTGCCAACGGGAAGGATGTTGACCTGCTTTTATGGTGGAAGAACACTGCGCGCATATTTTTTGTCCTGTCCTATTTTGCACGAGATGTTCTACATGTTCCGGTATCGACTATCTCTTCCGAGGCAACTTTTAGCATGGTTGGGAGAATAATAGAAGAAAGAAGGTCGTCCCTCATGCCCGAGACGGTGGAAGCAATCACATGCCTCAAGGATTGGAACAACGCAGATAAAAGACAACAACATCAGCTAGAGGATCCTGAGATCCTAAGGGCCTTAGCCGATCTCGACATCGTCGACGTCGAATAGTTCGTATATATATCTTAGTGTAGTTACTGTACTCTTTTCCTTACAGGGGAACCACACACTGGGGTGTAAAGTTTTTAACGAGGCAGTAACATTGTATCAGTATTTTATCAATAATAAAATTACACTGATTTACCCCAATAGTTGTGAGCCTCTTCTTTATTTTTTTTCTTTTTTTTCTCTTTTCTCTTTACTTCCGTATCCCTTTCCTTTTCCTTTTCTCTTCTTTATTTTTTCTTCCCTCATCACATCCCTTATTTTTGCTTCCCCCCGGCCTCCTGCTCCTGGACCTCCTCCAGACCTCCACCCGCGCGCCTCCTCCTCTTAGACTTCCTCCACCCGCGCCGCCGCCCCCTCGCCGCCCCCTCTCGGCCTCTCCTACGTCTCGACCTCCTCCACCCGCGCCGCGCCTCCTCCTCCTCCACCCGCGCCACCGCCCCCTCGCCACCTCCCTCCTCCTCTTCCTCCACGCGCGTTGCCGCCCCCTCGCCGCTGCCCTCCTCCTCATCCCGCCCCCTCGCGCCGCCGCCCCCTCGCCGCTTCCTCGCCGCCGTGCCCTCGCGCCCTCGCGCCCTCACGTCGCTGCCCTCCCGCCCCCTCGCACCCTCACGCCGCTTCCTCGCCGCCGTCCCCTCGCGCCCTCACGCCGCATCCTCGCCGCCGCCCCCTCGCCGCCTCCTCGCCCGGCTCCCCCTCCGCCGTGCACCCGCTGCTGCCGCCTCCCCCTGGCCTGGGTCGTGCCCGTGCCGGCACGACCCGATGGCGGCCCGGCGTGCCGCGGGCCGGGTTTCGGCGCCTCCGTCCGGCCGCCGGCACGCCACGGCAGCGCTGCCGGGCTCGGCCAGGCACGGCCCGACTCGGCCCGAGGTCCGACAGGTCCGTGCCGTGCCGGCACAGCCCGGCCCAAGTCTCAGGTTTAGTTGGGAGTGAAAATGAATTTGGATGGTCATCAACATCGCACGTAGATTTGATCTGTTGGCTAACTGACAAGTGGGTCCCACGACGATGTTGACCCTTATAGACCTTCAAGACAAACACGGTAGCAAATACGCAGAAAAAACGCGTATTAGACCTCTTTAGCAAACTTAATAATTGTAGTTTACACTTTTCTGACTATCGTGAGCAAAATGAGTAAGGTGGATAAGTTTGGTGAAGATTGGTGCATTTTACTCTATCAATAAAAAAGATCCTCAAAGGAAAATAGATACATATTTACAACATAAAGAATGATCGTATAAAGAATACGCGCACAAAGAATTCAGACAGTAATCATTGATTCCTTGATGTATCCGGACAAACATAAAGAGTGCATATGTGTGCACCCAGTCATGAAACCCACCTGCAAGTTTTGAGAAATTATGATTTTTTAAATGCATATTGTTTGGATGGTTAAGTTTTGTAAAATGACAAAACTAAGATGTATTAGCCAGGTTTGCCCATCCAGTACCTCTCCCGTTCCTCTGATGACCTATCTCGTGCTGTTCTGACCTACCCAAGCAGGCTCCAATCCGACCCCAAAATTTCTCTCCTATAGTCTACCACCGCTGTGCCCTAGAGCTGCCGCCGTGCGCCGTCGCTTCGCCGACGCCTCACACCCCAAACCCCCTCCGCCTCTCGCGCGCGTCGCCGCCATCGCCGCTCCCGTTGTACCCCATCGCGTCCCTGCCTCGTCCGCGGTCCTGGACATTGATTTTTGAGGTATGAGCTTCTGGTCATCCGTTGATCACTTAAATCCAAACTAATGAACCTCCAGAAATTTACATCTAGATCCGCCCGTGTTTACTCTACATGCTGTCAATCAAGGGGGCGTGATTTGTTGAAATAGATTCAGCTTATAGTTTTGGGAGGAGTTGAGGCTTGTAGCTGTTGGAAGAGTGGTTTCGTGCGTGCACTCAACCCTTTCCTGGGTAATGTGCAAGCCGTCGTGCCTGCACTGAGTCCGCTAATGCAATCTCCCCTATTGGTTCTGTTGACTCGTACCTAAGCTTTGTTCCTTCCCTTGGAGCAAATTATTGGATAGGCAAAAGCACAGTACCCAAACTTCCAAATAAACGTTACCTACATTGAAATTGCTAATTGCTTCTGTAATAAATGGTGGCATGATGCATGTAATTGTTGTCTGGCGTAAAAATGTGGGATACCTGGCTATGCATGATGCATGTAATTGTTGTGTGTGCTGAATCCTGAAGCAGGCTCCTGTCTTGACAATACTTGCTACTATTTTAGGATAATGGCTCACCATGGACGCCTAGATGGACGGAGTGCCCAAACTCCAGGTCTGATGCGCCATGGTGCCTTCTCTGCAGCCGGCCTCTCCGGCCGCCAACCTTTGGAGCCTTCTCCTGCCACCACACTGGAGATCCTGGAAAACAAGCTTGCCGTGCAGACTGCTGAGGCAGAAAAGCTTATCAGAGAGAATCAGCGATTGGCATCAAGCCATGTGGTATTGAGACAGGATATTGTTGATACTGAGAAAGAAATGCAAATGATCCGTGCCCACCTAGGTGATGTTCAGGTAGAGACTGATATGCACATGAGAGATTTGATGGAGAGAATCAGATTAATGAAGGCAGACGTACAGGCTGGTGATGCGGTGAAGAAGGAACTTCACCAAGTGCATATGGAGGCAAAGAGACTTATTACTGAAAGGCAGATGCTTACTTCTGAGATAGAGATTGTTACTAAAGAACTACAGAAATTCTCTGATGACAATAATAACCTTCCTGAATTGCTTGCGGAGCTAGATGGGCTACGGAAAGAGCATCACAGTTTAAGGTTTGTGATAATGTCCTTTTCTAACAATTTCTGTGCCAACCCGAGTTTTGGTGGTAAATAGGTATTTATTAATACCATCTTTTTTCCTAATCATGAAAAGATCTGCGTTTGAGTATGAGAAAAATACAAACATCAAGCAAGTTGAACAGATGCGGACAATGGAAATGAACTTGATAACCATGACTAAAGAGGCTGACAAGTTACGTGCTGATGTGGCAAATGCTGGAAACCGAGCACATGGTATTTCTCCTCGTTACCTTGGTGTTTTCCTGTGAATTCTCCTCATTCCCGTGATGTCTAGGATATGGGTGGAACCAGGTTGGGTTGCCCTCATAGAGGGTCACAACTCATTAGGGTGGAACTGGAGAGTTGTGACCCTCTATTGTACTCTAGAGGGGCACTTTCATTTACATTTCAATCTCTGTTGTATTTGATCTTGTATATAGTAGATCCCACTAGATTTTTGCCCTAGTTACTTTCAAACAGTTTGTACCTAGACTTCTCTGCGTATTGGATGATGGCTGCCCTGCCCATCACCAATTTTGTCATTTCCAACAGAAACATGTGTTCTGTGGTTCTGTCCCCTGTGTTACTTATGTCAAAGTACATGTCTTCTGAAACTTATGCACCATATAATCTTTTTGATGTAGCTCAAACTCCAACTTCTGCAACGAATTGGTTAACACGCTTTTATGGTCAGCTTAAATGACAAACTTCTAATAGCTTATGTGCTTAAGACATATGTGTGTTTTGTAATTGGACTTATTATTTGAGGAAAGACTAAAATCTGCCAAACATATTTTGCAGCTTATCTTACCTGCAGATTTCACGTCACTAGAACTGGAAGCTTATAAGTAAGCTCCCTAAATAGATCTAAACTGCCGCTAATGTCATGAGAAGTTACGATACATGCATATATGAGAAAAATTACATTAAGCTATGACATGGAAGGAGTGCAGCATTTTCTACTTCCTATGCGCTTATTTATTGGTGTTTATGATTAGCTTGTACATATCTCTGCATGCACAGAATCTATCTTGAGATATGTATGCAGATTTTGCTCCTGTTGAGTTTAATGACACACACTAATGTTTCAATTGCATCTTATTCTTTGAACGAGCAGCAGCTCAGGTGACAGCTCCACAGCCAGGGACAGCACAAGTTGCAGTGGTGTCAGCAGCCACAAATCCATATGCAAGTGTATATACCAATCACCCCTCCGTATATCAGCAAGGAACCCCTCAAGCTGCGGCATATCAGCAAGGAACCCCCCAAGCTGCGGCATATCAGCAAGGAACCCCCCAAGCTGGAGCATATCAGCAAGGAATCTCCCAAGCTGGAGCATATCAGCAAGGAACCCCAGCTGGGACATATGCTTACCCAACAGCTTATGATACTGCTAACGCTTACCAGCTGCATGCTGCGCATGCTGGTGCATATACTGGCTATTCTGGCTATCCAGTTGCAGGTTATGCGCAACCCAGCTATCCTGGCATGTACGCTGCACCTCAGCACCCAATAACCAGCAGTGCAGCTACTGATGTCACAAGCATGTATGGTGCGGTTAGTAGCACGGGATATCCTGCTGCCCTGGTTCAGCCAAGCAGTGGAGCTGCTAACTCGGGACAAGCACCACCAGCTCCTTATCCTGCAACGTATGACCCAACAAGAGGTGCCCAGAGGTGAAATCCAGGTAGCAACCTGAATGATGGCCTGTGTGCCATCCACAACTTTGTTAAGTAGCCTATTGAGAGACCATTGAACAAGCCAACAATGTCATGGTTTTTATTTCCATTATGTACATTCGCTCCCCATAGCTTTATGAACACCGCTGAGGCGTCGAGAACTTGTTGTGTGGAGAATTACAGATTATGTTCCAAGGGCTGAATTGATGGGTGTAACTGTTGGTTAATGACGATTCAAACAGCAATGTTATACTGTTATATTCTTGTTATACCAGTGTTTAGAGATGTAGGTATGTTGATCGTGCTGCTTGCATATGCACGGCGCAGCTGCCGGTGCAGTACGATGGCACATAGAGAAGCCAACACCTTTTGGCTTGTGATGAAGGCCATAAATGTTGGCTTCTCACTTCTCAGAGAAATCTGGAAGCTGATTGGCAGGAAATTTGCTTATGATAGAGTTGGGGACGAGGGGGAGCTGAGAAACTGCAGAAGCCTGGCTGTACCAGCTTCTGGCTTATTATGGCATGTATAGAAGGATGATATCAGTTGTCTATAAGAGATGCCACGCAGGATTTGAGGTTGTACAAACAGTGAATATGACTATTATAGACAGTGTTTTTGCTGTTGTAAGAAGCTGTTTGTATCTGAAATATTTTTTAGCTATAGAATGTGGAGTTTTTTAGACACCTTATATATTATCATATGTGTCATTTGTAGTGCTATCCATAAATGACATGGCATGGTACTATAGACAGCATTTGTCTGAACTATTGTATATGCCCTTAGGTTTCCTTATATTAGCTTCTAGAAACCACCGTGCCTCTGGTTTGTTAACTTTCTTCAATTTAGCTTTAGCTTCCGGAAACTACTGCGATATTTCATAGTATGTGTCACTTTACTTCTACATTTTTCCTATTATGTGTTGTCTGATTCTTGCGTTCGTAAAGAGGCCCTGAAGAAGTTGGGCGACTTAGCCCCTGCATTCCTTTTAGCCTAAAGAAGCTGAGGCCAAAGCCAAACAGTCCCATCAGTTTATAATTTCCATCTAACGCGTTACAGGCAAAACCTGGCACGCAAGAAAAACATACTTTGTAATGTACACAAAACGTTTCATGTCATGTTTCAAACTAGAAACAAATCATGAGAGGTAACAAGGTGACGTCCCTCAACGTGCAATGCGTCGTACTGTAACAATTTACAGAAGATTGAAAGTACTGGAGCAGCAACTACACCTATCCTGAACTTCTAGCGTTCTAAACCTAGAGATTGAATGGATTTGCTAGTATTTCAGAACATGACTTTGAATTAGCTCAAACTATGCATCATATCAGGGACATGGTACTTGAATTGAACTGTTAGCCATTTGCTCATCCAAGCAATCCACATGGAATTAACCACGTGATTCCAAGAGCTCTCTTCGCGCAGTCTGTATTAACGTGTGCAGGAAAGAAGAAGCGTCACAGCACGAAGGGTTCGGAATAGAAGCATGTGCCAGGAAAGGAAGTTTTCTCAATGATCTTCCGCTCAATCCCTGTGGAAGATTTTTTTTTAAAAAAAAAGTTAACACTGTAAGCCTGTTGGTCTTGGTTACAGCAGATAGCTTAATCCACTGTGAACTCTTTTTTAAGGCAATTGTAACCTTTATTATTTACCTCGCACAGTTTTGCACCTTCATGCAGTAATTTGGAGAGATGAAGTATATGGGGTTCTGCAGCCTCAGGACAGTGCAACTTCTCCTTCAGGGTTGAATAATTCAGAATAGAAGGCAAATCACCACCCTACATTTGCAGAAGAATAATTCTTTTAAGATTCAGAGATTGCAAGAAAGCTGAAATTTGAAGTGTTATACAGCAGTTAGTCCATGCATCATTTACAGCGAAACTGATTTGCTCAGATCAAGTGCCCCATGCACAAAGCAATCCTGAGCAACTTTGGTAAGGGTGTACAATAATGAAAAAGGTTGGCATTATAGGAACCAAGTTGGCAAAAAGAAAGAAATACCTGAGGGTATGTAAGAATTCCTACTCGGAAGAGTTCCTGTATACATGACCTCAGAATCTCATATCGTGCTTGAAGAGTAGGGGGTCCGACGTATGCCTTGATATCTGCCCTGTCAACAAATGCAATGTCTGCAAACTAGACAAGAGTTAGCATTTATTGATTGTAGGAGTCAGTATATGTCTAAAAAATATTTTAAAAAGCTACAGGCGTTATACAAAACAACCAAAAATAAGAGAATGAATTTCAATAAAGAAGCACTCCTCATTGTTGGTGGTCCAACAGATATGACTACTGACCACAGTTGATTTCTCTTTGTTGCTGGCAACAAGATATCTTAAATTTATCTATGATGTAATTGTAGTTACTACCAAAAAGTAGGAAATGTGCTGTTATAAAAATGGACAATTTCCCCACAGAACATAATCATGTTTCTTGTGCAATTGCTCTCACTCCTCACTGCCGTCATTCATTTGACCAACTAAAAACATACCAACACGTCCAAATATGAACAGATGTTGATCATTTACAGCACAACTGTTCAAAACACAGATAATCATGCAAAAAATGCCAGCAACTTTGCATACAGAAATGACACAATGGGCCATCAAGCGATGAAGTATTAACCAGCTTTATAAAAGGCAAAACTCAAAATGCAGAAAATCAATACCTATAGCTGTGGTGATATTTGATGTTGTCAAAATGATAACGTTTGGCCAAGCCTTCAGTTTGTCCATTTGTGTTAGCAACGCATTTACCACCTGAAGGTTGCACGATGAAAGAAGACTGTAACAATTACCTGTTAAATGATACATGGCAAAAGAAAACTTTACGAAATTTTACCCTAATGGAGTCTGAAGGTTCAGAGCCAGATATGGCAGCCTGTCTGGCAGCAGCAAGGCTTTCAACTTCATCTGCAATATTACGTATCAAAATGCAGAAATGTTATAAATAAGATTAAGGTTTGAAATACACAGCATGCAGCAAATCAAAACTAGCTAATCTCTCGAAGCCGAGTTAGCATTCTATAGGAGTGCTTCAATGTGTTTTGCTAGCCTGCAACCAGGAGACAATGCTGAAGAAATTAAACTGTGCTGGTTCCAATAAAAACAGTTTATGATCTTTGTTATCTCTATTCACGCACACAAAAAGGACAACATAAATTGGTATGATGCTTCATTGACCCATTTGTCAAGTAGCTCAACAGGGCTCATAATTTCATTAGTATCAAGGCATTTGTGAAAGTAACAAACTTATAGAGATGTTCAAATGAAAAGTTTTCTTCAATTATGCATAAACAAGATGAACAATGGGTGGATTCAGCTAGTCAATTCACAGATCATACAGAGAGGTATCCTCTAGCCATTTCACCAGTTTCGAGTTACTTTTCACTTTCAACTGATGGGTTATCATTGCTCAAGGACATACCAATCAATACAAATACCAGGTTACTTTCTTCCTCCACCATCTCCTGGATCTTCTGGAAAAGTTTCGCTACCTAGAAAAAGACAACGTATAGTATTGTACAACGTAAGGTGGAAATGAAGCTGTATCTCCAGTGGATAACTGTAGTGGGCCAAATTCACTACAAAAACTCCAAAATGTGTCATAAGATAGTTAACGTTCCTGATGCAAAATGGTGCACAAACATAACAAAACCCAATTACCATAAGATGTTAATGTGATTTTCAGCATGTGAATATAGCATGATAACATTCTTGCTACGTGCACGAAAAAGGCGTACCAATTTTCCACTTTCAGAAAACCACTTGCTGAACAAAGAATGGGCATTGACTTCGATTAATTGACACATAGAATACCTAGAAAAAAAGTGACAGTAATTAATAACACAATATTTACTTCCAAAACATTAGTCCTGTATATCATTCAGCACAAACCTTGACTTGAAGCGAATAGAAAGTTTCTGAGCTAGTGCTTTACACAATGAAGTCTTTCCTGTTCCAGGTGGACCATGCAAAAGTACAATCCTACAATTTGTTGTCAAAAACATATAAACCACTAAACGAATGTAATAATCATTTTATATATAATTCAAAGTACACATCCATATGTGCATTAAGATGAGTAATTTCTTACAAAGCTTAGGCTTTTACATCCAAATGTCTACATTGAGTAAACATCACTTAACAATTAAGGTGCAGTTCTTTTGGAATATTTTGTGTACTTTCCTTGGCTAGCTTTGCCAACAAACAACACACATCAAAAGAATCAAACAAAAAGAGGAAAGAGGCAATGGTGCACTTACAATTTCAATAAGTACTCATGCATGTCATTTAAAGGTTTCACAAGCTAAGCACAACCCTAACCGCACAAAAATAAAGGACTTTAGGAGTTTCTATGGCGGTACAACCAACTTTATGGTGGAAAAGTTCAACCAAAAAATAGCTCTTCTGATGGCATGTCAAGCCTCCGAATGCATATAACTATGTGAAAGATGCTTACCGGTTCCACGAAACAAGGCATGGGTCTACACCTCTTTCAGTAAATAGCAAAGCACTAGCAGCATATCTCAGCAACCTCTGCTTGAGACCAACTTCATATAGTAAGCTGCAAACACTTATGAGATCACCCACAGAATAAAAAACAAGACTGTACTGGTTAAGGATAATGATGTCAGACCAAACCTTTCCCACAATCCATCAAATTCTTTTGCAGGTAGAGCCCACTCATTGAAGCTAGAGAGTGTATCATCTTCACTTGCTTCCTCGCCTGGACCATCTTCACTCAACTGCAACATAACCAAATCAGCTAGAGAGCCTTGGGGTACAACAAATTCGAACCAAAAAAATGTATCTTCATGAGATGCATGACATGGAGCAATGTATCTATTGGGAAGAAACTATTCTCAGGTCAGTAGTAGCACGTAGACAATAACTTTGAATGTTTCAAGAGAAAACAATCATGCAATGTAAGTGAAAACAACAAAGACCTAGTACCTAAGCAGCATTAGAAAGAAAGCTAATAGTGTCAAGATGAAACAACTCTAGCATGCAATTGATCAAAGAAGAAAGATAGTCTGCATATAATCACACCAAAGAAAATCTTGGTTTTGAAAAGAACTGGAAGTGATTTAGGCAGTAAACATTGATAGATGCATACCTGGAAAACATGAACGACAGGCTTGACTTGCCAAAATAACAGAACTTTGTGATTATCAACCCACTCATCTATGTAGAAGGCAGGCATTCAGAACAAGAGCTATATAAATAATACACATTAAGAAAGAAAACTTAGGATCATCATACCGGTGTCACAGATTTGGATCCTTCTAACATTTTCGAGAAGAAAAGAATTGTCAGCAGGAATCGGGACAGGACCATCAACATAGCTTAAGCTTCGAGTCTCTAACATCCTGATTAAGAAAGCATCTAAAAATATTAAGTATGAGCAATAACAAATGTTAACGGCTGCAAGAGAAGATGGCAGTAATTGTCCAAATTTAATATATATCCTATGAACTTAAACCCAAAAATGTTCTTCAGGAAACTATTGTCAATTCCATGGCTTCAGATCTGATTACCACTTCAACAAGAAAGAAAAGAAAGGCAAACTCTTGAACATACCGCAATAAGCCAATGATGAACACAGTAATTTTGGAATGATCGGCTTATATGCATGAGACAAATTGCTGTCTGTTATAGAACTTAGAAGATATCTGATATTTTCTATAGAATTCTACTCGTACCGTGCAATACCCTATTATAAACTTTTCATTACTCCTAATTTGCAAGTTGCTACATTGAATCCACACAAGTTCCACTACCCAAATTTGTTGCATCATCTTTGTTTAAGAGAGTACAATTTGCTGCATCATTAGCCATCAGTTAACCAACATTTCTGTTATTTCCTCCTAAAGTACATCCCACTAACTCCACAGCAAAATCACAGCATGGCCACCTTCCTTCAACATCTCCAGTGCCACGCTCTATTTAAACCAACCCGCTTAAACTGCTCATACATCGGCAACTCCTCAAATAGCAATAACAAAACTAAGCTCAGAACAAAGTGTGATTAGAACAAGCAGCGACCTATCCACCGCCGCTTGGACGTCCTCGGCGCGAGCTGTGCTCGTGGCGCGCAGCAGCACCTCAACTGCAAGCACAAATAATCAACCCCACCGAAACCGATCAGCATTTGCAAAGGCGTAATCACGCGTCGCTAGGAGGAAGCCCGAATGAGTGCGGTCACGGCGCCACCTGATACGAGGACCTTGTCTTCCGCCGGAGAGGACGCGGCTACGGACGCTGACGTCGGCTGCGGCGAGGAGGAGACCACGGCGGCGGCAGCGGCGGCTGCTGCTGCAGGCTCCAGCGGTGGGCTGGAGGAGGAGGCGGGCACAGCGGGATGAGAAGGGTGGGGATCGAAGGAGATCTCCATGGGAGCGCTCATGGAGGCCAGGCTCCACGCAAGAGCCCGGGGAATTTGTTTCTAGGGTTTAGGATTCGGGGAGGAAAAGGTGGAGCCGTGGAGGAATTGGGGAGAAGGAGAATGAGCCTCGAGAAGATTTGGGTTTCCCGCGCTTGGAGCACCTTAACGTGAGGAGATGGGCTTTTAATTTGGTGCGAATTATGTTGTTGTTGTAGGCTATTGATGGGCCAAACTGGTGCCATTTGCACACCCTGAGTAAGCCACCGCATCCTCTCAGAAAAAGAAAAAAGAAAAAGACTAAGGGTCCGTTTGGTTTGAGGGCAAGGTGGGATGGGATAAGGCGGTCCAATTTTGTTGGGATGGGATGATCCATTTTTTTTGTTTGGTTGAGTGGATTGGACTGGATGGGATGATCCATTTTCTTGTTTGGCTAAAAACTGAATGAATTGAGCTGGATGTACCACTGACATGCGGGCCCCAAATGTCAGACCTCTCTCTCTCCATCCCCTCCCTCTCTACCCTCTCCCTCTGTCCATCTTCTCTCTCTCTCACGGGCGGCCGGCGGGGAGGAGTGGCGGGGCGAGCTCGGGCGTTGCGCAGCAGCCGGAGCTCGGGCCGGAGAGCGGCGGGGGCCGAGCTCGCGCCGGCCGGGGCGGGGAGCGGCGGGCCGAGCTCGCGCCGGAGGCGGCCGAGCTCGGGCGGGGAGCGGCGGGACGGGCAGCGGCGGGAGGCGGCCGAACTCGGGCGGGGAGCGGCGGGGCCGAGCTCGGGCCGGAGAGCGGCAGGGCGGGGAGCGGCGGGAGGCGGCCGAGCTCGGGCGGGGGCCGGGGAGCGGCCGGCGGCCGTGGAGGCGGGGGCCGGGGAGCGGCGGGGCCTCGCTCGCGCGAGAGGCGGCCGAGCTCGGGCGGGGAGCCGGAGCGGCCGGCGGGGGCCAGGGGGCGGCCGGCGGGGGGCGGGGGCCGGGGAGCGGCCGGCGGCCGTGGAGGCGGGAGGCGAGAAGCCGGCGGGGAGAGAGATTGCGCAGCAGCCGAGCTCGGGACGGCTTCATCCGGGAAAAAAAAGCTGGACTGCCTCATCCAGCATCTTAGAGGAATATACCCTTGGGTGGATATCCTGGTCCATCCTCATCCAGTGAACCAAACGTTGGATATCCACCCAAAAATGGGATGGGATGGCCCCATCCCACCTCATCCCTCCATCCAAACAGACCCTAAGCCACCGCATTACATCCAGGATAGCATTTTTTTTTGAGAGACATCCAGGATAGCATTCTCTGAGAAAAAAACACCCATGTTAGGAAGATTCTACCTTGACATGAACTTCGCACAACGGAAGAGCAGCTTCAGCGTCGTAGAGTCAAGCCTCATTCACCACACGACCCATGCCAGCATCAGAAGCCAACTAGATGACTCGGAGGTCCTGTTTGTTTGGGCTTCAGCTTCAGCTTTAGGGGCTTCTAGATCTCTAGAAGCTAAAGCCCAAACAAACAACAAAAATTTTAGAAGTGCTTGTGAGAAACACTTCTTAAAATTACACTACAAAGTAAAATCACCTCAATAGGTGCTTCCCGCAGCCTTAATTACCATGCTGCCCTCAAAAGTTTTGAACTATTTACGGAAAATGCCACCGCATATATAATCTGAAAACCTCTCAGTTTTTTGCCCCCTCCACAGATCCTTCCTCCTCCTGTTCCTCTCTCCCCCACCCTCCCTTTCCCCTTGCCTCTCCACGAGCAGGCTGACCTTGCCCCCGAGATCTGGCCGGCCTCCGCTCCGCCACCGCCGCCAACTGCCGCCCCCACGAGCCGCCATCCACCTCCCCCGGCCCTCCCTCCCCGGTCCTCCTCCCGTGGCCGTTGTCCGCGGCTCCGCCGTCAGCCTCCCTCACCGCGAGCACCAAGCCGCTGCCCGGATCCCACCGCCAGCCGCCAGCAAGATCCAGATCCGCGGCCGCGCCGCCCCTCCGTCTGCCCCAAGCCCCTGAGCAGCCGCCCCTCCGTCTGCCCCAAGCCTCTCGGATCTCGCCGCCCCGAGCGCCGCCCTCGCCCCCCACATCTCGCCGGCCGGGGCTCCCTCCGTCACTTTCCTCGCCCCCCACATCTCGCCGTCGTCCGCCGCCCGCCGCCAGCCTCCAAGCCGAAGTAGCTACCGCCATCCACACCGCACACCTCCCCCGGCCGCCGCCGCAGCCGCCCTCCCCCGGCCGCCTCCCTTGTGACCGAGTCGCCCGCCGTCCAGAAACAGCCCAAACAAATGGATCAGCTACCTCCCATCGGCTGACCAGCTCCAGCTGCTTCTCAGATCTCACCAGCTCCAGCTGTTTCTCAATGAGCCGCAGCCCAAACAAACAGGGCCGGAGACATGACGCGGCTTCAGCTTGCAAAGGGTCTGACAGACGGGCGAAACTCCCCCGTGCCCGCACCTTGAACCACGCCGTGTATGTGCCTGACACGGAAGCACCAAACCCCATCACCAAAGCTATAAAAAAAAAGGTAAATCTCACTTTTTACCCTGTAGTTGTCGTAGAGTGTCCTTCTTCGATTTGAGAAACCTCTTTGTGTGAGGTATAAAAAGGGATTATTTTTCTTAAATATTTGATTTTCAGCGGTGCATGCGCTCTTGAAATAAATTTCTTGTCATTTAACTGTATGATAGACCAAGTCAAGAATTTTTTTGATCAGATGACACCAATGTTTATCTGATCTAGTTCGCGTTCAACGATCAGTAGCTCCGCCTATGGATATAAACTAGTCGTTTGAAAAACCTATTGTGAATGATTGTTGAGAGGATTGATTGCACCACTGTGTGATAAGAATATTTCTGATGACATGTTAGGGAAATAATGTTGGAGTAAACAACCACCCTTGCATGATAGTCTTCAACTCTTGATTAATGCAGAGTAAACCAGTCTTGTATGTGGACATCTCCAACAGCTAAAAAAATGGAAGATCACAGACCGATTTCTGCGGAATTTCTGTGCTCCAAATGAGCGACAGTTGTTTTCAGTATTGCTCTGTCTCTCCACGCTAAATTATTAGTCGATTTGATTTTGAATCATATGTGTTATACTATTATCATGCCTTGGCATGGCCTTTAAGTAATGCTTTTCTTGATGTGGATCACAAGATATTAGCTAAGAGACAGGACAGCAACAGCCCCGGCATATTACAGCCAAAATGCTTTTATGTGCTTCGGCATAACCAGAGCACGAAACCGCAATCTACAAGCAATTGCAACTTGCAACCCCTCCAATTGAATCTTTTCTCTCTCACACAACTTTCAAGTACTCACTTCTATGCTATGATTGATTGGAACTACCTACTCGGCTAATCAAGGATTAGCAAGGCAAGGCGATAAACAACTGGCACATGACTTGGTACCCCATAGAAATCAATGAACTCAAAATATATTCGTATTGTTCGTAATGGGCAGTCTCCATGTGGAGTTCATGCCTGTGCATGTCCATGTGGGGACGAATGGGTTGTTTCTCGTCCTAGGCAGGTCTGAGATCCACTGCAAATTGCAAAAGATTACGTGTTCTGGGTGATCTGCGCTAAGCGTGCCATGGATTGGATGGAATCTGCCAAATTGCACCTCATTCTCGTATGTCATGTTTCACCGAACTGTATTTCAAAAAAAAATGTTTCACCGAACTGTCCAGATCCATCCGGACTGTTCACCCGTGGCTGTCTTATGTATCACTGATGATGCGTCTTCAGTCTTCACGTAATCAAACTCGATTAACAGATTTAGATCGATTCCGGACCTGATTTGTACTTTGAGTAGGATCTGTGCCGCAGATTTGATCGAGTTGGCAAGGATAGGCAGATCAAGCAACCAGAAGGTGCCATTGTCGCGACGCTGATGCAGCAAGAAATACTCTATGCTTTTCTGAGCGCACAAGTTTAGTTGAATCAAATTGCTAATGCTAACACCGATGGCAAACCTTTCCAGCTCTCGCCTCTTTAGCCCTCTCTATTCTCTTTCCTTGACTTTTCAACACCTTCCACATCTAGGCCTCCTCTTCCGCCGCCGCTGACCGAGTGATCGCCAATGATGTGAAGGGAGGAGGCCTACCCCCACCTACTTGTATATTTCTTAGGCTAGGCTAGCTTTTCCTTTTCTTCTTTGGTGCTCCTCTTGGGTCTTGATGTCCGCCGCTCAAGAGCCGTTGTCGACGTTCTTCCGATTGGCCGCTGATCTTTCCCGGCTGGCATGCTGCTCCATCTAGTCTTCTTCGATGGTTGGCTACTCAGATCTAGTGGCCCTTCCCCCTCTCAAGCCCTTTTGGAGCTTGTAAAATCTTGACACCCGCCTCTCTTGTGGTCATCTGCGTGGCGCATCCCTCTGTCGGAGCTCCACCGTCGGTTGCGAATAGGTGCCCTCCTTCGTCAAGTGCTCTTTGTTTGTTCTTTCGTGCTGGGTTGATTTGCCGGCTTGTATATTTCATCGGGCGGTACTTCAGGCCTAGTTTTGCTAGATGGTTTGCCCATTATCGGGTCATTGTATTGCAGTCCTCTAACTAACCCTACTCTGTGAACTTTTTGGCACAGTTTCCCACATAAATCAGGCCAGTTTATTATTCTTTGTGAAACTACAAGAACCCCCTGCCCTCATGATGAAGTTCGTTAAAAAAAATACTATTATGGATAAAAAAATTCCTATGAAATAGAACACAGATGAGTCAATAGAGAATCTTTTGTCGATTACAATCCTACGAGTTAGAAAACTACTCCTATGATAGAAAAAATTCAAATACTATACCCCTCCAACATTCTCAAAATATGCCCTTAGCTTGTTAGCAAAAATATGCATGATCGATGACTTGATTTCATGCAACTACATTTCTCTAAGGCTAATAGGCCCTTGGGACCTAGAAGTTGCTAGATTTTATTAATAGAATTGGGTACACCATAATTTATAGAAAATTCCCTGAAGGATAAAATATTACAGAGCAACTTGACTGTCTTACACTCAGGACCTGAGCATAAAAATGAAAAATAAAAGCCTTCCTTGTGCTGTCGAGGTCGCCAGAGATGATGACGTCTAGGTTGCTTCCGCCAAAATGCCTGAGACAAAAGCACCAAACTCCATCATATATGGCCACTATGAGCGGTGAGAAGCAAAGGGCCTCCACATCAGAGGTTGAAGAGGGTGAGAAGGGGTATTGGCCATGGGCAGACGATGCACCCAAGATCTGCACCGCAGCTACCAAGGACAAATTATAAGGGGGCCTTTTAGCCCTAGCAGCTTCCCAGCTCGACATTGTAGGCATGCCAAACCGAAGGTTTCCAACTTGAAGAGAGGAGGGCTAAGATGCTCCAAGAAAGGAGGAATGCCAAGATACACGGTGAGCAGTGCTAGATCCAAATGCCAAGCATAGGGAGGGGAAGCTTATCGAGGTCAGAGGCCAAGAAGATTGAAGCCGCCACCACAAGGGGCGGTAGATCTCGATGGAGAAGACGATGGTAGGAGCTCCAAACTATACAAGGGGGAAGGGCTTAAAGCAACCCGACAATGGAAGGGAAACCGCCAGTGCCGGAGATGGAGGGTAAGCTGGCAATGTAGACATAGATCTGGCCACGGCATCTAAGAAGAGCACCATAGAAGGGGAGGCTCTAGCTGTACAGGATCCGAGGATAGCTTGATGGAGGGAGGGCCCACATATCAGGTGCCTACGACGGGATCCGCACGAGGAAAGCATCGGCAGTGGCAACTTGAAGAGGCGAACACAAAAATCGAGAGGGACATGAAAGGAGAAGAAGAAACCTAAACTAGGTAACTGTGGCGGGCCCGGTTTTAAGGCCGGACACGTCATTTGTGATTACCGTACTGGTCCCTGGATCAGTAGCCAGTATGCACAAATATTTGATAGCATTCACATACAATACCGAATTCTTAATACACGGTTAGACCTTTACGGTCGAGGTTCATTACCTGGCCTATTGGCCGAATAAAACAGCAGCGGAAAACATAACGAAGTGGATAGCCCATCGGCTTGCCGAACCAACAGGCAGCTGACTGGGGGAAAATGTCCTAACCCTCGGCTTCGCTGTCGCCCTCTTCGTAATCGAAGTCTTCTTCCTCCTCTGGCCAATTCAACAAGCCAGGTGAGTACATTAAATGTACTCGCAAGCAATCCCCATTGGGGAATTATACCGCTATAATTCATGCAGGAATATTTCAAGGGACAGCTCTAACCTATGTTGGCAGTTGTGCGGAAATGTAAGTTCTGAATTTGAAAATACTGTATAATAGATTGTAAAAGCAGTTTGGAAAAACTGGTAGTAAATCCACAACATTCCATCACCTCCCTTCCTTTCTCATCTTGCGCGGTAAACACCGCTAAACATCTCCTGACCCATTACCCGATAGTTTCCACTCACCGTCTATGGCTCCGCCCATCGAATGGTGGCTTCGACCTATCAGATAACTAGGTTTTCCAACACTAAACCGTATTCCGGTCCCTCCCGGCAAATACGGCGGAATACTTCGGCAATTTCCTTACCACCGACACATGGCCTAAATTGCCCAACTGTGAACACATCATGCCCACGTCCTTAATCCCTTTGCCCAACTTTGGCAAACAAAACTTAGTCTAACCTGGGTGTGGCTGTGCCAGTTCATGTCCATAACCGAGGACGCGGCTATTCGAATAGATTTTTAACCCTCTGTAGAGGTGGTACGGCTTTACCCACAAGATGTAGGTCACCCTGGGTATACTTCGCGACGTATACTGACAGGGTTATTACAACGAGACCTTTCGCCTACTTTCATACTAGAGTCGGACCCGCTAAATGAGTCTTACCCCAACTCCGATTGTGCCCAGGCAGCCTGACACCACAATACGGAGAAAAGCTCATCTTTGTGTCGAATCCTCACCCACGCCTTGGCCTCACTATCTAAGAATATTGACACAATTAGCGTCGTGAGAATTCTCTAGGGGCCCAATGCACTACCTAGCACGTACTTCTTACTTCCTACGGGTCCGAACCCTAGTATTAGGCGGGTTACCGAGTCAAGTCCTTCCCATAAAGGACATGTGGACGTACGGATGGGGAACTGGTTTAGCGGCACGGTGGCTCGGTCCTTAACTGATTCGAGTAGGACTCCAGGTCATCATCGATCACCAAATAGCCTCCAGCTACTTCATCTCCCTTCAAACCACCTTACTTCCTACCCGAATCCAAACCATCTCCATCTCCATTTTGGGTTTTGGCAACATTTCTTTTAAACTCACCGCGGATAACATATGCTATCCGCGGGTTTTGATTTTTCCCATCCCCGGATTTTAAACAAAATTTTAGGTTTAACTATAGCAGAGCTAAGCGTTGGCTACTGCCTATAACCTTATTATGTCGTCGGTTGGAAACCGACCGACGGATCTCTAGGGTTACAAGGAATCAGATATTCGACCCTAGTCCATATGCATCTATCGGAGATAATTACTTCTACATAAAATACAGTTTATAACATAGCATGCATGTTTCGAAATCAAAATAATTATACTTCGCAAATATGGGATTCAAAATGGTCAAGACAGGAGATTGCTTGCCTGGCAGTTCTTGCTCCTGTTCCTGCGGTGGGGGTGTTCCCGGTTCGTCCTGACGCACGTACCTCACTCCGCTAACTACGCGTCGGAAGAAAACATCGAATAAGAAGCAATCCAAATACTTCAAGAAAATCAAACAATATGCAAGACAAAGGAAATGGTGAATACACGGTGAACTAAAGAGGATGGTTGCCCTAGAATGGTCGAGCTAGGTTTTTAGGGCTTCGGACAGCGATCTAGAATGGGGCGCATATATATGGGTTTTGGTTTTAGGTATGGCTCTAGGGTTTTAGGGCATGGGTTCTCGGGTACAATGAAGACTTTTGGCAACGGGTGCATGCGGAAATTTCCACATAAAATGACAACACATTAGCTCAGAGAATAGAACTCATGTTATTAGGGTTTCGCGATCAAAATCGTTTTCCTTGATTCTATGGGTTGCTAAGGATATTCTAACGTGTGAGTTTACAGGACCTCTATTTTGATCATTTTGAAAATTACTAGCATATGGTATGTATATGGTTTTAGAAAGAGAAGAAAGTTAAAGAAATACTTTAAACTGAATACCTGCTGTACATGGGGAATTGGCTGCTAGCTTTAATTCTAATCCCTATCATTTATATGCAAACGTTTTAATCCTAGAATGCATTTGAATCAATCGGCTGGAACTAAACCTAGGATGTCAGAACAACTCGGAGTAAGGGGTCGGCCACTAGGGCTGTTCAAAAGCTTATGCATGTGTATATGCTACATATGTGGAATCGGCTGCTTAATCAATTAACCTAAGTTCTAATCTCTACTAACATATGCAAAACTTTTCACATAAAATGTCGATGTAATTAAAGGGGAAACACTCCTGTTAAGTTTTTAACTTTAAAAACTTTATACCTAGGCAAGCTATGGAAGGTCATAAATGTCCTAAAGCTACTGGAGGATAGGGATGTTATTCTTGGGCTGGTCCTGGGTGCGTATATATATATATATATATATCGCATATGAGGTTTAAAACTTAAGGAACTAACTTAACCCAATTCTGATAATTACATTCTAAAAGCTTTAGCTCTTGAAAATGCATTTGAATTCAAATATGTGAACTAGCTTTGGGGTTCCAGAATTAAGTTTGAAGTGCAAAGACATCGGCCATTAGGGCTTTGGCTGCTCAATAAACTAACCTTAGCTCTAATCCCTATTAATTCTATTAAAATGTTTTGGATTTTGGTGAAGAACTAGAGCTAGTGCTTAGGACTTGGTTTAGGGATTCCAGGACTAAGATGGATTGAGAGAGGATTGGTAATTAGGGTACTAACCTGGCTGGCTTAGGGTTAGCTGCTAACACTAATTAAAACAGTGATTTAAATGCACTGGATAGAAAAGAAACAAAACAAAAGAAAGGAAACAAAGGGGGCGCACTGGGCACGGTTAGGCCCAGCTAAATGCTGCTCGGCGTGTGGACTTACAAGCTAAAGGAGCTGAGCTGAGCTACTAAAGAGCTACAGAGGAAACAGAGAACAAGGAGAGGGGCTGGCGGCGCATGGAATTGGGGCTTACTCCCACTGGTGGCTCCGCTGCGGCGGAGGGGAAAGGGGTGGCGGCGCACCAGATCGGCTAGAGAGGAATAGCCGTCGGATGCAGAGGAGCAGGGGCCAAGGCGAGCGAGTTGAGGGCGGGCGCGGGTGTGAACACGACCGGGCTGGTCGGGCGTTCAGACAGGGGCGTCGGCAGCGGTTGGAGCTGTCGGCGGTTGGGGCTCCGGCGGTTAGAGCGGTCGGGAGAGCTAGCTTCGGTGAGGACTGGAAATGGAGATGGGGCTTCGGCTTGTTCTGAGCTGCGGCGCCGTTCGGACCCAGGCGGCGGCGGCGGTTAGCGGTTCCGGCGGTTGGGGCTGTCGGCCGAGCTAGCTTCGGTGAGCTCTTGGCGCGCTCTCGGCTGAACAGAGGAGGTAGCGGGAGATAGAGCTCGGGTGACTAAGATGGGGAAGAAGAAGATGGCCCGGGCGGTGAGGTTACTCAACAGCGGTGGGTTTGGAGGGGCGATTGGGGAGTGAAGCTTGGGGGAGGAAGGGGGTGCTCGGCCGTCCTTAAATAGGCGGCGTGGCTGCTGCTCCAGGTGAGACGACGGCTCGGCGAGGAGAGTAATGGCGGCCTGAGCTGATGTACGGCGAGGGCAGGCTACAGAGGAGCGGAGGGACGTCTCAGGCATGGGGGTGGTGCTCGAACAAGGCTCAACGGCGGCCTGGCAGTGAGGAGAGTCAGCGACGCGTGCTGTGGCTGGACTGGACGCGTCCAGTGCGCGTCCAGAGCGGCATGGACGTGGCATGGCTGCTCTGGGACTTTTTCGAGGAGTCAAACCATGTCAAACTGACTCAGGGGCACGTGTTCAATATTTCTGCCAAGTTTGGGGACTAGACAATGCTCTGAGCAGTGGAGGCCTTAATGTCAAATGGGACGGGTCCTTGCTCTACACTAGCCTTGGACAGGACATGAGCTGCCAGGGTGATTAAATGGTGATTAGAGGGATGAGGGCAGCGTGTGGTAGCTGTCCAATAAATGGTTGCAGCTTTGGCAGTGGACAGTGGCTGTGATTTGATGCATGGAGTCAATACGAGTAAAGTGTTCGGTGCTTGCCTCGCTAGGTTTTTGCATAGAGCTTGCCCATGTTTTTAGATATCTGGACTCCTGGGAATGTGGGGAGTGTTGTGGGATTTTATCAGAATTTTCTGAGAATTAATTATAGGAGTTGCAGTGCAATGCCCGAAGTTGACCTAAGATTTAATAATTATGTTATTCAAGATTTTTACATTAGCCGTTTATATTTTATATTACATTTAGGTCAAGGGTATCGTTAGGGTTCGCCGGGAGTTTATTTGGGGTTTTTAGGGCAGACCGGGGAGAGATAGATTTCGCGATTAGGGTTTTTAGGAACGAAGGAATTAAATAAAGAGAGAGAGGAAATCGGGGTCGAAACCAGGGTTTCGTAGTGCGGCAAGGAAGGGGGTGGATGGGGATGTCTCCGGAGTCTCGGGACGGTGCTTGGGAACAATTGGCGAGGAGGTGCCGCGAGGGCATCACTGGATATCGATCGAGCAGGGAGATGGGGTGAATTCCCGGATTAGGGCTTTAGGAAGAAAAGATTAAATAAGACGGAAGAGATATCGGGGGTCGGAACTAGGGTTCCGGAGTTTTCGGTGCGCGGCAAGATGGGGTAGGGACTTGAGAGTCAAGATGACACCTTTGTGTTGGCTTAGGACGTGTTGGTGGTGAGGTACCGTCGATGCGGTGGCGTATATGGCGCGTATATTGCGTTATGGTTTTGCCCCTTTCGTCGAATCCGGGGGAAAGGAATTAGGGTTTTGCGTATAGTCGTATATGCAAAGGCAGTATATTTTTGCACATACTCGCGACGGGTCGTGGCGAAGTCGGTGGTAGAATTTCAAGTCATTCGGAAGGGATTTGGGATGGGTATATGCTCCGATTCCGCAGAAGTACTGTGAGGGCACTTTGCGGCAGACATGGATTTAGGTGGCACCGATTAGTTGGGGGGGACGGATGTCGAAAGTGTGTTTGCGGTGGGGAGAAGGGCTGTCGCAGCGGAGAAAATGTTGCTGCGGTACTGTCGTGGTGAGGAAAAGGAACTTGCCGCAGTGGAAAACCGGCTGTCGCGGCGGGAGGGAATAGTGGCGTGACATTGCCGCGGCGGGGGAAGGGTTGTCGTGGCAGAGGTATGGCAGGGACGGTAGCTGCTGCGAGATGCCGTGGTAGGGGATCGGTGGCGTGGCAGAAGTTTGTCGCGGCAGGAGCGGCTTGCCGCGGCAGAGAAGGATAGTAACGGCGGTGGCAGAGGCCTTGCCGCGGTAGAGAAAATGGGTAACGGCGGCTGCCGTGGCAAGAGCGTGGCAGCGGCAACGGTTGCCATGTGCTGTCGCGGTAGGGCAAGTTGGCTGTGGCAGCTGCCTCAGGCTGTCGCGGTAGAAACACAAGGGCGAACGGTCCCGCGTGGAGACCAAGGATAGCGCAGGGTTTGTATTCCTCGCTAGACAGGGTTTCGACGAAGCAGAAATCAAGGGAGCAGGAACAGAGGGAACGGTTTCGGTTGCTTTGCTTTAGGGTTTAGCAGGGACATGATTTGGAATAAAAGTTTTAATTTGGTGTATTTTACATCAACATTACCGGCAAAAAGTTTTTGTTAGCCCTAAATTTTGGGTTTCGGAAATTAGGGTGTTACAAATCTACCCCCCTTAAAAGGAATCTCGTCCTCGAGATTAGCGATCGGCCTTCTGCAGCGATCGGCCTTCGTCGTTCCAGCGCAGGTTCTGCTTCCGTTATCGGTGTAGAAAAGAGGAAAAATAGCAGGGGATGAGGGGGAAATCCTAGGTTTTTCAATATTTTCACAAACTAAAATGATCAACAGTTGATTTCATTAATGGGATCGGAAGATCTACTGAAAACACCAATAAAACATCAAAAGACTAACATGACACGCAGCCATGCGTCCACAAGAACATCGAACAGGGTCGCCTGAGTGCTGAGAGGCACTAGAACAAACCCAATCGCAAAGATCAACCATAACACATGACTTTTTCACGGGTTGGGGCAACCAACCAAGATCCAACTAAAACACTGAAAGAACATACATTAACAATAGCGTGGCGGTGTCTAACGACACCTTTCATACACAACATTGCGCCTAAGGGCACGGGCTAAGCCTTAATACAACAACATGAAAATAGGTCCTACGCTTATTATTATGCGGGAGCAGCTATTCCGCTCCTCACTCATCTAGTCTACCTGGTCTACATCCAGGTTGGAGGGCTGGGTCGGGGGTATCTCCCCGTGGGCATCTCCGTTCTCGGAGGGCATGGGTGTGTTCCGGGGTGTGGAGGGGTTCCTGTGGCGATGTGCGGCTCGAGTGGAGGCCGCGTACGCCGAGAACAATCTGAGATACTCTGTGGAAAGGGCAGGGAAAGGGTTGCCGTCTACCACTACGGGTATCCCTAGCAGGGGTTGTTCTTCGGATACGGAGGCACGAGCAGATGTTGAGGCAGCATCTCTGGTACGGGGTCTTGGCCGTGTGGGTGGTGGGGCTGGGGCAAGAGTGTTGACGAGCTGGGTGAAGACTTCGGTCATGGCGACCAGGTACCGGGTGAGATGCACCACGGCTACATCTTGCTCCATCTCGGTGCTGGCGAAGGATACATCCTCTCCCAGGGCGCGGCTGGGGTAGTACCGGAAGGCTCTGCAGTTCATGCTGGGAACTGTCTGGTGAAGGCAGGAGACAGCCTCCCATGCAGCCATTTGCATGGCTAGGTCGGGGTCAGGTACTGGGTGACCAATGAAGTGGAAGGTCGCTGTGTCTTCAACGCCATCTTGATAGACGTGTACTTCAGCCCAGTACATGCTGGCATCGGTGGTCTCCTCCCGGTAGACATCATACTCTGGTCGCTGGGAGGCTCGAAGAGCTCTCTGGGCGATCGTCCACAGGATGTCGACGAATCCTGCGAGCTCAGAAGCGGTGGTTTCATTGAAGAGTGTTCCGCGCGGCATGGCTTCTTCTTGGTGTTGCCTGAGAGGGGAAGAGAAGAAGGTTGTGGTGCCGGTTTCAAGGGCAGCTAAGAGTGGTGAGATGAGGGAAGAGGTTCGGGGTACTTATAGGGCAGGTGGGAATGGCTTAGGTCTTACACAGGGAATAGCCTTTACTGGGGATAAGACATTTATCTACCCTCATTACTCTTTGAGGAAAGAACACGTTTTGGTGTCGGCTTCGATTTAGGATCAAGCTTTCTCAATGGACATGTAGAGTCTCGTTAAAGGGTCAAACTTCGATAACAAATTTTCTGTCTCTCGTGCGGTTGTTTTCTTCCCTTCGTCATACTTGTTTCCTTGCGTATTTTGATCATTAGCATGCTATGATTTACATAGAGATATATAATTATATATGTAGCTGTCACGGACCCGGGAATTCCATATGATTAGGGGAACGACTAGTCGCCAAAGACCGAGAAGTCACCCAACATACCATACGCAAATACGTCGTATGTATCCATCACCGTTGGGCAACCCGACACCGAACCCACATACCATACGCACTCACGTCGTATGTATCCATCACCGTGCGTTGAGCCGGCCAGAGACGACTAAACTTTCCAGAACCACATACACTTCCCAAACCCGGTAAAAGTTGACACTTCTCTTGAGTCACTAAACAAAGTAGTTTCGGAGGAGCCCGACCATCGTACCCTCACCCTAACCTAGTCCGGGGACTAGTGGGTCGCTCGAGAGCCCGGCACGATAGTCCACACCCTGCCTGGCCGGCACTGCATCTCAGCCAGCGGGTCACTCAACTGAAACACTTCCCGGAGTGAGCACTAAGAGATGACATCACTTCTTTACGATCGATTCCATATACTTCAAACATACACGCACTGTATATGGAATGATCACAGATAACAACTTCATATCACAGTTCAAACTCTATTGAGAAGGAATTACAAGATACTTAAGTGTTTACTTACCCGAGAGGGGTTCTAAAACACATAACTTCCAACTCGAAGGCTGGGTACATTACTTCGAAGTTTTAAAAACAGCAAGGAACTCAAAAGATAAACCCTGAGATGGCAGCCATGCCACCTCCATAAACATCATCATAACCCACATTATCATGACCGGAAAGGATAACACTGAGCTGAGTATCCGAAACATCATTCCCCTCGTCGTAAAACTCACCGATACTGGGATCTCCTGCAACAATATTCGGAATTGAATTCCGTAAGTACTTTCGTACTTGCAAGCCACATTTATATACTCATCCCATGTTAATTTCAGCAAGGCTATTAATCAAGACTCAATTACTAACATGTACATCACCATGGCATGATAAACAACAACATGGACAATATTGATAAAACCATATCAATGAATATCACATGAACAAGTTTATCTTCAAATCTGAATATGAATCAATTCAACCAAGAACTTCATACCCAATCATCACATCAAGTCAAACAAGCTTGGGGTGATTTAAAGATAGTCAAACAAGACTATATCAAATGTTCTGAGCAAACCAAACAAGGTTTGACCAAGGGAAGTACTTCCGGAATGCCGTTAGTTCGAGGTTGGCCGACCTCGACTACCCGAGCATTGCGGCAAGTCTTCCACCGTGGGTGACAGGTAAAGCCCTACGACACCGGCATCGAATCAGGTTAAATCCACCCGATTGATCCAGCTGTAGGAGACAGTACCCCGGCACTCGCATCTCACCATTAGGGTTTCATATTGCATTAGTCCGATTAAAAGATCCTCGCTGATCTTACAACACAATCAAACCTAGCAATACTAGTGATTCGCCATCATCATCACATTGCAACCATTACGACAATACAAACTAGCAATTAACCCTAACCAATAGCAAGGCATGAAATAAACTTAAGGGAATCTTAGCGAGCATTTTTGTGAACTTGCCTTGCTGGGATTGATCGTATTCGTACTGTGGATCAACTTCGGAATACTCCTCGTTCACGGGTTCTATCGAGAGAAAACACCGAAATCCCAAAAAAGCGATAAAGCGAATAAAGAGTCAACACCAGCAATCTCAGAGGAACAAGCATGCATGAAATGCATTCTAACATGTAGAGGACGACAATACGAAACTAATGCAATTGGTTTCATGTCATTCGGAGTTATAGAATTAAAGTTATGAGTTTCGGAAGGTTATACATACTAGTGTTAAGGTTGCATCAATTCATGCATGTGTTGTTAGTATATGAAAAGATAATAGGGATAAAAGTATACTGAGGTTTAGAGGATGATCCTAAGGGTTAAACATGCCATTGTTATCATGTGCATAATAAGTCAAAATTTGAGGTTCTTTCGATTAGGGTTTAATGACGACAAAAGGGGTTAATACTTTTAGGGATGAAAAGGCAACATGGTAATGAAGCATGTTAAAGTTCCAGAGAGTAGTACATTACACACTAAGGAATTAGGTGAGAACCATATGCACTGAGGATTTATTGAAATTTTTCCTATAAGTTTTTATAGATTTTATAGCCCTAGGGGCATTTTAGTCATTTCATGTTCTTGGAGCAATGTAGCCTGAACAACAGTTATACCATGTTATTCTACAGGTTAAATGGAGACTAACAAAAAAAGAATCATTCAATTTGGAGTTAATTTGCAAAAGTTATGAATTTCTAAAGATTCAAACCATTTTCAGCCCATTTTACCATTTCTCAGAATTTCGAAATAGAGGCAAACTTTTCTCACTCAACTTCCTTCTACCCTCAGCCTATGGCGCGTGGGTCCAGCAAACCCGGCCAATCTCTCCTATTCACATTCCTTTATCCCCTTCTGTCTATTACAAATGGGCCCCATCCCCTATTTCTTTTTCTTTCTTCGTTTTCCTTTTTAACCCACGGGTGTAGCGCGGCTTGGCTCCGGCAAGGCCGCTCGGTGGCGAGCTCCGGCGAGCACCCGCGCGAGCAACGCAATGGGGGAAGGGGGGAAGCGAGTAGGGCAGGGGGTGGAGGAGCTCACCGCAGTTTCGTTTTGCTGCTCAACTGCGGCGGAGAGGGGCGGAGTAGGTGCTCGGCGGCAATGGTGGACGGCGGTGCTCGAGCGTCGGTGATGAGGCGGGCTGTGACATGCGAGGAGAAAAGGATGAGTCAAGAAAATAGAGGAGAGCATCAGGGAGCCGGAACTGCCAATCATTTGGGTCGGGGGAGCTACCGGTCGCGGCAATCGACGAAGCACAGCGGATGACCGGCGGCGGGGAGGAAGCTCTAATTGGGAGGCCTGGCGGTACAAAAATCAAATTAAGACGGTAGGGAGGTGCTCGGTATCTTGGTGAACCGATTTGGGGAGAAAGGGGGGAAGAAGCGAGGGTACCGGTGGCAGGAAGATGGTTGGGTGTCGCGGCTTGCTCGCCGGGCTCGGAGAGGACGACGGCGCAATGATCGTCCCGAGGAGACCCTGCGCGAATGGAGGAAGAAAACGAGCTTGTTAGCTCCAGGGGGAACCGCGCCGCGCGCGTCAGGGGAAGAGAAGAGGGTCTTCACCGGACTCGACGATGGTGACGACGCGGATGCTCCCGGCGGACCGAACGCCGGATCTTCCTCCGGTGGTTTGGCTCGGTCGTGAGTTCGACCGGGGCGTGGTAGGGGTGGCGGAGCGTTCGATGGGAGCAAGGGGGGAATTGCGTGTGTGTGGAGGAGATGCCGAGGAGGTCGCCGGGGTTTAGAGGAGAGCTCGGCGCCGGTAGTGCGATGGTCAGGGGAGAACAGCCGCGTGGCGTGGAGGAGCTACTCGCGGGGTCCGCTCGTCAGCGAGCAACGGAGGGGCGCGGGGCGCTATACTGGATTGCGGGCTGCGGGAGAGAAACGGGCTTAGCCCAGCGCGAGAGATAAAAGGGCCGAAAACTCGGCCTGCTCCGAATAGGAGAGGAATTCCCTTTTTAATTTTCTTGTTGCTGTTCTGGTTTGGATTTTTAAATTCGAATCTGAATTGGGCAGAGGGTTTGAAGCAGGGATTCAAAATTGACCAAAGGGACAGAGAGATGTACTAGGTATAAAACTCTTGGGGGTTCACCTTGTTGGCTCCATTAAACAAGGCATAATTTGAACCTAATTTTGGGAGTTAGCTATTAGGTACAAAGAACATAGCTTCAACAATTTAAAGACTAGGGGCTTAGGAAAGTTTTGAGGAGAAAATGTGAACTTTTGGTAACATTAGACCAGGTTCAAAGTTGTTAGGATGGTAGGTTACTCCCTTGCTCCCTTTATTGATTCAGTTCAAAGAAAAGAGATGTATCAACATGTTGGCTAAATTTCATGCATGTTTCAATTCAGTTTGGAAGCATAGGTTTTCAAAACTTTGTGTTTGAAATCTTTAGAAATGTTATTAGGAGTTCAGGAAGATATTTAAAATTTTCAATATGGAATTTTGTGGCATTGGTCTCCTCCATGTCATGGAATAGATCTAGGGTTAAAGTTAAAAGTCTTCGGCGTATGCAGGGTTTTTGAGCTAAATGCAACATTTCAATTGCTCTATATGATGGTATGAAATGCAAAACCCTAGCTTGTTCCTTTCAGAACTTAAGAGAGTTCAAATTACATGGTTTACAAAATGGGTCATTACAGTAGGATTTATTTTTGATATTAATTTTTGATAATCTTATATTTACTCTTTAGTCGATAGTCTAGATCCTTTTATGAGGTCGAACTCTCTCCCCTCCGAGCGCTAGCAAGCACGCCGTCCACCGCTGGCTTAAAAGAGGCCTATATCTAACCCAAAAAAACTGTAGAGTTTGATAAAGAAGACACCGAGGAGTGCGGTTGGAGTTCAGTCTATTATAACAATGCAACTACATTTGTTTCGACATAACTAATGTCATGCAACTACATTTGTTTCCACGTACCCAATGCAACTTTAGAAAAGTCATAAATAGGGGAAGACCTACAGGTGTCGGAACTGTCGTAATCAACGTGAGAGTGATTCATAGTCACACGATTTGCCTATGGTCGACCCACTAACCCACTAACGCTGCAAGGTGCCCGTCGATTTTTTTTCATGGACTACTTGCTATGCTGCTCTCCTTTTTTTTTCTTAGTGAAAGCGACCAATAACAACGTGGGAGCGGGTTTTGGAAGCCAGATTTCCCAATTGGCATGGCTCTTTCCATGATTTTTCCCATTGGTCAATGATGTAGATTAATACTATCAAACTGCATCACAAGAAACTACATCCAAGTATCCAACACCTCACTTCTCACGGGTTATGTTCGTAAAGGGTGAATCACCGGTAGAAAAACAAGGATACCGATACTATACGTTATCCACATAAGACACGGAAATGCAGGAGACGTTTACTGCATCGCAATTTTGCAACTCGTCTGCTAGTCAGCACTCAGCAGGTCAGTTTCATTAGGCATTTCAGGTGTACATGTAAAAGAAAGTTCACAGATGTCGATGACAAATTAACTATAGGCTTTCCCCCCTAGAACCCTGTTAGTGGATGGAAGCTAGCGGCTGTGGCAGCACAAAGGCAAGAAAATGAGGGCCCAGTGCCAAATAGATCGAACAAAAACATCTTTCCCTGATCAAATATTTTAAGCTTCTGGCGTTTGCCCTGGCCGATGCAACTGTCGGGCTGTCCCTCGTGAAGTCCGGCGCTTTTAGTTCGGCTCGAAACAAACAACCGTCGCAGGAAGCGTGGACGCGGGCGGATTTCTTATAGGTCGGCGTGCCTTCACAGTTCGCATCTCGTAGCCGGCCGAGAGAGACCCTTTAAAATACTCCGACGAAGGCACATTATTCTAGGAACCAGCTACTCCTCCTCCTTCTCGCTTTGCGGCGCTATCAACTTGTAAATCCCTCCTACGAGTATATGTTTGAAATGTATGAATTTCATACAAAAATCTAGAGCAATTTCGCGCGAAATTGATCGATTCACACAGAAATTGAGAAAATCCACGTTCTGAACAGATAAAAGAAGGGGCTATATATCGAAAGTTTGATGAGACCACTTAAAAAAAATCTTAAATTTGGGCTCTTAAAATACACTTATATATTCAGATGGAGAGAGTACAAGAAAAGCTCTCGATTAGCAATAAATAAGTGTTGCTATGTGTAGTAATCCTAATGATGCCACGCTGTCTCAATGTGTTGAAGGGGAGTAACGAGGAAATAGACCGCTTCATAGAATCCTAGAGTTTCTTGGATCATGGTACATGTCACTTTGGTGGAAAGATGCCTTTAGAAAATTTCTAGCGTTAGTTTAGGAATATGATGCTCCAAATAGGAACGAGTCGTGCATACGATGATTTCTTTGGGTTGGTGGAAGTGGACTAGGAAAGGGTTAAGAACTTACTTTGTGTCCGTGGTATGCTATTTTGTTGCATAAAGGTTGAGGAGAGACCAATTATAGTTTGTGGAGGGCATCTCACCTGCAGAAAACCTTCCCATTATTCCTTTTAACGTTTGAGCTTCTTCTACATTATCCTTAGTTAGGAATTAGGATAACTCGGATGCCAATCATATCCCAACTATTTCGGCAAACATCACGAGCAAATTCTTTTCTCTTCCCGTATAGAAAAGGACTTTCCTCTACCGAGAAAACCGAGCGACTTATGAACTACAGATTGCTTGACAAAAATGAAACAAGAATAGGAACCACGAGGTGTTCCATATGGTTTTCTAATTGCTACCAAAAGGTGTAAAAGTACTTCGTATCTAAGCATATCACAACGTTATCTTCTACCATCTATAAATCACATAACTCTACTTAATACAAACTAGGCAAAAACAAGGAAAACAGTGACACTAAAAGACATATTCCAGACCAAAAATACCATTGTAAAATTTGGGCTGCGACTCCTACCTAGCATGGACCAGAAATTATGCCGCTCCAAGCGTGAGGACAAGATTGCCCAGCTCGTAAGCACCAGGGCGGATGGATACCATACCATACCACCCAAACGGCTATAATTAGGCGCCCGCGACCCCGCCGATCACCCGTAATTACCCCGACCCGAGGCGAGACCCCCGTAACAGGAAAACGGCAAGAAACCTCGAGACTCCGAGGGCGAGAACCGAAAGGCGCCAACCACCAGAGCTGCGGAGTCCCCGTGCGGCTGCTGCAGCGGCAGCGGCTCCCGGTGATCGTCGCCGGGGAGGTTCCGGGGCGCGGGATCGCCTACTTCCCCCCGCCGCGCGGTTCGATCGGCGCCCATTGGAGGAGGTGCCCGCGCGCGCCTACTTCCCCCCGGCTGGTTTTTGGGGATTGTTTTTGGCGGACTCCTCCCTTGTTCGTCTTGGATTCGTTTTGCTCTGTTGGGGTTCCGCTCCTCCTAGGGCGCCGAGATGCCGGAGTCCGGCCACTACGGCCACAAGAAGAACGATGGCATCTGCAACGGCGTGTGCGGCGAGGTGAGCCATTCCCTTCCCGTTCCCCTTCCCTGCCCCGTCCAGATCTACTCCGTGTGTCGCGGGGGTGTTGATTCCTTGGTCCCCGAGATGTATGCTTCGTTATTCGGATGTCTTGTGCATTCGGCCTGGGCTACGTGCTCGGCGTCTTCCGCCTCGATTTAGCCGCGTGGTCTGGGGTCGCGTGGAATGCTGCGTGCTGGTTTGTTGCCAAGCTCCAATTTTCCGTTAGGATGTTGGTCGGATTTGGGTAGGTTTGGGAGTGGAGGCCTTTGCTCTTCCATGCTTTATGTGTAGTCCTTGATCTGCCATGGTGCGGGTGATGGGGAATTGGGTAGGTGGAGCTATGGAGCTCGGATTCTTCACGCCTTTTTGGTGGTAGAATCTCGCGACGTGTCCAACTTGCGTGTTCTGGGATGGCATTTCGAATTGTGGAATATTTCTTTGGATGACTATGGGGCTTCTCTGCTTTCTTGCTTCAATCACAAGAACTTGTGCTGTGAAAGCTTCGGGCTTTGGTGAATTTGCAGATTTGCGGCGGAATGTTTAATCCCTGTTTGGTTAGGAAAAGGTTCAGCTTTTGGTTAGTTATCTTTACCGGTAGCTGTGGTGAGTGTTCTTGTTGATAAAGCTGGTTTAGTTAGGTTATAGCTTGCGCATTGTGATTTCCTAGCCCTCTAGGTTTATCTGTTCCTATCTGGCATAATGTTGCTAACCTTGTGCTTGATTCGTGAGTGATGTTGTCTTTAGCCTTTTGCGTTTGTGCTTGCAGCTGTGGCATTTATTCTTCATCGGTTTGCTGCTAGTTTTGTGCGGTAGTAGTCAATTTCTGATGAATTTTCATGCAACCTTTTATGGCTAGCAAAATGTTTGGTAATTGCGTCATGAGTTTATATCTTTTCAGTAAGTAGGCTTTGATTATTGGCTCAGTTGCCATGTTTGTTCCTGCTTTAGGGATAGACTATACGAGTGCTAGTACATCCTGTATGCTGGAATTTTAAATAGCCGTTTGGATGAGTAGTTGGCATGTAGATACCTGGTGATCTTATCCCCCTCATGGATTTATTTTTGTCCACTGTTGCCTGCTTGATTTCTTATATGATTTATGAATTCATTTGCAGCCTGCGTCGAAGGCAGTTCTGGCCATGTCGAGGCTGAAGTGTGCTCTTCGAGGATTTGATTTCAGTGTACTTTTGGCCCTCTTGATTGGTGTGCCATTTGTAATCTATGTGATATATGCTCATGGTCAGAAGGTCACATACTTCCTCCGGCCAATCTGGGAATCTCCTCCCAAGCCCTTCAAGATAATCCCTCACTACTATCATGAGAATGTCACCATGGACAACCTTTGCAAGTTACATGGGTGGAAAGTCCGGGAGACCCCACGTCGTGTTTTTGATGCTGTACTCTTCAGCAATGAGCTTGATATCCTTGAACTCCGTTGGAATGAACTTAGCCCCTATGTGTCAGAGTTCGTGCTGCTTGAGTCCAATTCAACCTTCACTGGCATGAAGAAACCCCTCCACTTCAGGGAAAATCGCCATCGATTTGGGTTTGCTGAATCACGGTTGACATACGGTATGATTGGGGGAAGATTCGTAAAGGGGGAAAATCCATTTGTTGAGGAGTCATATCAGAGGGTTGCCCTGGATCAGCTGATTAAGATTGCAAAAATTGAAGATGATGACTTATTGATCATGTCAGATGTTGATGAAATCCCGAGCGGCCACACAATCGACCTGTTGAGATGGTGTGACAACACTCCTGAGATACTTCATCTTCAGCTCAGGAATTATCTGTACTCATTTGAGTTTTTCCTGGATGACAAGAGTTGGAGAGCATCGATACACAGGTACAGATCTGGGAAGACAAGGTATGCACATTTCCGGCAGACAGATGAGCTTCTTGCTGATTCAGGGTGGCACTGCAGTTTTTGCTTCCGCTACATCAGTGATTTTGCCTTCAAGATGCAAGCTTATAGCCATGTGGATCGGATTAGATTCAAGTACTTCTTGAAACCTGAAAGGATTCAAGATGTCATATGCAGAGGAGCAGATCTTTTTGACATGCTTCCTGAAGAGTATACATTCCAAGAAATCATTGCCAAGTTGGGAACGATTCCAAGTACATATTCTGCTGTTCATCTTCCTAGCTATCTGCTTCAGAATGTTGACCGGTATAGATATCTTCTCCCGGGGAACTGCAGGAGAGAAAGTGGCTAGATTTTGTGATTTACTCTGCAAGCTGTTGCGCATGGATGCAACTGCCAAGCTGTCTCCGCTGAGACTGGCTGGCTGTGGCACTTGCATCTGATACGAGTGGCTAACTTAGTTGGATGGTTGCTTGGGGAGTGGTTATGGATGAGTTCATGATTTTGTAAGGTGTAAGGGAACATGGGAGGACCTGACAGCATAGCGCATGATTGGTCGTGGCTTGATCAACCTTCCCAAAGAGCTCAGCGGTGTATGCTTACCATTAGAAGTCATTGCCATTCATATTCCGTCCCTGATTGATATATAAACTCAGGACTGCTGTAGATTGCAAATTAAGTGTGATTTCAGATTTATATGCTGTACAACTGGCCTTACTCTGCAGATAATTTACATATGCATGTGTTCGTATTTTCACCTTGGTATTCTGTTCCTTGGTGTTGATTGACCACTGAATTTGTGATTTCCTTCAAACGAGGTTCTTGAAGCTTTCTATGGAGTAGCTTCCAAGATTGTTTTAGAAAAGAGTGAATTGCTGTCGATGGCTGGAATGGAATATGTAAGGATAAGATGGAAAATATGGCAAGCTGCAACATGATGTAGCGTTGAACCTTACCATTTGGAAGCAGTTTCCCCTCAAGAGCTGGTGCGGTGGTAAAGAAAGCAGGGATGGTGGTGGTAACATACATGGCTTTAGTGCTTGTAATGGCTGTATAATCTGTTCCACTTTTTCTTCTGCATGCTCTTTGCTCCGTTTCTTTCCATGTTGTTTCTTCCCTGATTGATATAGAAACTCAGAATTTCTGTAGATTGCAAATTAAGTGAGATTTCAGATTTGTATGCTCCACAAATAGCCTTACTCTGCAGATAATATAACACACATTTATTCGTATTTCCCCCTTTTTATCCTCTTTCTCGTGTCGATTGCGCCGCTGAATATCTGATTTCCTGATAACAAAACTGTCTTTCCAGAATGTTTTGGAAGCTGCAGCATGTTTGTGTGAGCATTTCTTCTGCATGATCTTTCCCCCGTTTCTTCAAAAGGCGATGACTAGGCGTTGATAGGTCGATCGGTGCATCAGATCGACCGCCTCGCCAACTGTACGATTACACATATCCTGACACTCCAAATGAGCAGTTGTCACCCCGTTTCGTCCTCCTCCTTCCACCCGTTGTTGCGTCCTCTATCGTCCCGCTTCCACGCCATGCCTTCCCTGCCCCACTTCATCATCCTCACTCCATTGGCTCCTCCAAATGGACACCTTATCTACCCATTGATCTGGTCCTCTCCACAGAGGCACACGATCGTCTCCAGCAAAGGCCCCGACGGGGACGGGGTAGGAGGGAGGGGCTTGTACCCAAATCAAGGAAAACACGCGATTCGATGCTCAAGACTAGAAATACTTGCTCAAAATTACACATACGATGAAAACATACCAAATTAGTGGACATGACAAATTTGTAGAACCATTGGAATAAAAATGTTAGATGTATACAACAAGAAGTAACTTATACAATAAATATATAAGACCAATAAAAGGATATAGGCTATCAATTAGGAGGGGGGAGATAAATAGGATCTTAATAATAACTAATACCAAAATTAAATACTACATATACAACTCTATAACTCTAAGCAAACCCTAACATACTAGTGATCATAATAAGTAAGAAAACAAGTATAGAAAAGTACAAAGAGACAATCACACGAAAAATATAAGATTTGTTGTCGAAGTTCAAGCGCTTGGCGAGACTCTATGTCTCCGTTGAGAAAGTTTGATCCAACGATCGAAACTAGTACCAAATTGTGCTTTTTGAGTTAACTAAACAACAGCCAGGATCTTTTTCTTAGGTAGTATACTGCGTACACTGCCTACCGCGACGTGTGAAACTCTCCTACCCTGCCACCCTGGTGCTGTCTGTCCAGTCCAGGGAGACCAAATGATTTGCGACGTCAGTTCATGGCCGCCTCTGCGTGACGAGCCCGCGACGCAGCAAGATCACGGCAAACCCCCCTGCCCTGTAAAATTTGGTTAAAATGGGCTTTTTTTACTATGAATTTAGTAAAATAGTTTTCTTTTAAGAACTAATTCATCTTCTGGTCTTTAGACTTGGCACCAGACGCGACGGAGTTTAGATCAGATATATCGGCGTCAGATAGCCTGACATTGAGGTAGTCATCACCGATGTCAAAACATCATTCTTATATTGTTCTGCAAGGAGTCCAACCATTACCTATGACACGGACCCTATATACCTTCGTGCTAGGCCTATCGACATCAAAATATCAGACTTTAGTGTCGTCGGGTCTAGCACCAATCTTGAAGGCCATAAGATCAGTCTCTTAAAAGTATCATCTCTCCAATTAATCGTCAAAAGGGGCCAGATTATACCCTTGCATACTCAGCCTGCAGGATTCTCAATTATACTATCTGGACAACTGACTTACGTGTAAACTGAAGCTGTTCCTACGGAGGCCTAACGGGTGTGAGATGGGTTCGGTCGCTGTCTCTCGAATTCCAAGTCACAGCAAGTTTGTCTCAACAAGGCCCCGGTCAAGTCAAGTTCCGATGCCACGATCAGATTGATGGAACCAGTGAATGCACGTTAATGCCATTTAGGCACTTAGAGTCCGTTTGGTTGCTTGGATGGAGTGGGATGGGAGATGGCCATCCTATTTTTTTTTATAGATATCCAGTGTTTAGATGGGTGGATAGGGATGGATCAGGATATCCACCTAACGAAATATTCCCCTAATATGCTGGATGAGGGAACCCGGGCAATCAGCCCGGATGAAGCTGTCCCGAGCGCCTCCTCATCTCTCTCCCCGCCGGCTTCTCGCCTCCCGCCTCCACGGCCGCCGGCCGCTCCCCGGCCCCCGCCCCCCGCCGGCCGCCCCCTGGCCCCCGCCGGCCGCTCCCCGCCCGAGCTCGGCCGCCTCTCGCGCGAGCTCGGCCCCGCCGCTCCCCGCCCGAGCTCGGCTGCCTCCCGCCGCTCTCCGGCCCGAGCTCGGCCCTGCCGCTCCCCTCCCGAGCTCGGCCCGCCTCCCGCTGCTCCCCGCCCAGTCGCTCCCCGCCCGAGCCGCCTTCCGCGCGAGCTCGGCCCCGCCGCTCCCCGCCCGGCCGCTCTCCGGCCCGAGCTCCGGCTGCTGCGCAACGCCCGAGCTCGCCTGCCCCCCCGCCGCCGGTGAGAGAGAGAGAGAGGATGGAGAGAGAGGGAGGATGGAGAGAGAGAGGTCTGACGTATGGGGCCCGCATGTCAGTGCCTCGTCCAGTTGAATCCATCCAATTTTAGCCAAATAAAAAATTAGTATATCCAATCCACTTCAATCCACTGAACCAAACAAAAAATTGATTCACCCCGTCCCAAAAAAACTGGATGGCCAAAGCCTATCCAACCTCGCCCTTCAACCAAACGGACCCTTAAGCACTTAGATGCACTCGTGCCCTCAATCATTAGTTCATTCAAAAAGATAATAATTTAAAATAATTTAATAACATCCACACAACATTTATTTGACATGCTATAAAATTTTAGATCAAAACTTGATCCACACAATTAAAGACTAAACACTATTCATCTTAGATTTCTATTGTTCACAACTGAATTTGTCGAGGTTCGGAATCATGCCTATCCTAGAAGATGATGCATCGCCAAAGATCGAGCAGCCACCCGACCATGCCATATGCTTACCTCATATGCTTTCATGGTTAGGTGGCTCGACATCGAACCAAAAATCATACAAACACCAACTAACCACCTTGTCCTATGATCTCACTGTTGGTCCAACTGGCTAGAAGCAAGCATCATTGCCACATTTTCAAACACCCTGTAGAGCATTGATGCCCATCTCTTGCGCCGATCACCGTATTCTTTTGGAAGAGCTCGGCGTCCATGTCCACACCCTAACCTAGTCGGCCAAAACATGAACTAGTGGGTCACTCGGAGACCCGACACAGGCGTATATGATATTGAAATGTATGGGACAGCTGCTAAAAGTTAGGATTATTCTTTCGTTTCAATAAGTATGATGGTTTCCGGCTGATTGACTCGCTAGCTGTGATGCACTGGCTGGGTAGGCAAGGTGTGGGTGGTTGTACTGAACTTTTGAGCGACCCACTAGCCTTAAGACTAGGTAGAGTGAGGTACAACTATTGGCTCAGCCGAAACCATTATGTTTATCGGACTTGAGAATGACGCTAAGTCTTTATAGGACTTTGGGAATTGCATTTAGCCCTTGTTGTGATGTGTGTCTTTGCCCGGCTTGGCGAATGGTAACGCATACGCCTGAAGTGCGTATGAGATGTTGATCATGTGTCAGATTACCCAACAGTGATAGATGACGCAATTGCATATGGTATGTTAGATAGTTACTCGGGTGTTCAGATTGCATCACATATGAATGGATTGTAACTCCGAGATCCTAAAAATTTTATTCAATTTGGAGTTATAGAACTAAAAATATGGAATTTACAAGTTTCAATTTTAAATTTTAGGGTTTGAGGGCAAGTAAAGAATTTCAAAAAAATTCATAACAGTAATATTAATGAAATTTATACCTTTAAATTCTATAGATTAAAAGATGAATTTACAAAAGAAGAATCACCTCATTCGGATTTCATATGAATTTACTACAATTTTTATAAGCTTTAAGTATTTTTAACATTTTCTGTCTTTTCTTAGTAAAGAAAAATATGAAAAACTTGTGTTACTCAGCCTAAGCCCAGCCACTGAGTATGACAGGTGGGACCAAAAGTCAACTTGGGCTGGTCAAAGTTGACTAGCCCAAATGGCCTTTGGGCCATCTGTCATCCTCTTCTTATTTTCTTTTTCTTTATTGTTTATTCATTGAGTCTATGATAAAGGGGTTCACATGTCAGTTTTTCAGTTTCATTTTCTTTTCCTTAAACCAAATACTTAAGTTAGTGGGCCCCCATGTCATATGCACAAAGAAGATCTAAACCGTTTTAACTGACTTAACTACTAGCCCCACCTATCATCTGCTTGGGCCAACGGCTAATAATAGCCTGGTCGGTCTGACCGGCCGGATCAACCTTTCAAATCAGTTGGCGGCTAAAGGCTGGCGAGCCAAGATCAGCGAGGACCCGTGCAAGCATTCCTATGCACCATTTGGCGCTGCGGTTTTCGTGTTAAGATCCCCGACATGTCGCCGGTATATTTATGTGGTCAGGAGGATCACCGGCTCACCAGAGTCTTAAACCGACGCTCGTCAATGGCAATCTAAACATAGCACGCACGGATTGAAGCCGACAGAGGGAGAGAGAGCAAGGGAGGGATGAGGACAGCTTCTAGAGCTCACCACAAGGTCGTTGAAGCAAAGAACAGAGGCTTTGGTGGTCGGGATCATCAGCGTGGAGTAGATCGACGGTGGCGGACTGGCGGGCTTGATGCCGAGGAGAAAGAGGACTGCTCCGGCTCAGATCTTCCCAGCAACAGCTCCGCAGCACCATCTTGAGAAGGCTCAGGGAAGAAGAACACGAGATCATGAACGTTGATGGCAAATAGTGAAGCTACAAGTCACAGGGGCAAGGTCTTTCCGGTGTACGGGAGAGAACAGGACAAGTTAGAGAAGGAAGCTAGAGGAAGAGCCAATGGAAGCTAAGACTTACCAAAGCCGAGGAGAGGACAGAGGCGGACCTTCACCGGAGCGGAGGAAGAAGGCGGCTCCCGACGATGCACAAGTTCTCTACAAGGAGAGAGCGCGGGAAAAAGATCAGTGGAGATCGACGAATTGATTTGACAAAATCCGCAGGTCAGACTTACCGTTGGACGCGCAGAAGCCAACGGTGCCAGTGGTGGCACTCTCGTCGCTTGGAAGTATTCAAAGTTGTGAAGAAGCCGAAAATTTTATGAGGGTTGTAGTTCACCTACCGCAAGGTGAAAAAGCACCACAAGTGAAGAAGCGGTTGCGCATGGTCAAGCCCTTTGAGGAGACTTTTCCTATCCTATCACAGCCGTAAGTTGAGGAGGTCGTAGTAGTCTTTGGTCCTCCGCGAGAGTCAAATTGTCATTTCCTTCAAAAGAAAATGTCATGTCACCATTAATACATGTTCTGGCGGAATAGCATCCAAGGCTATCTAGCTAGCAGGAGCACACGACGCTATCGTATTCTTATCGAGCAAAGAAAAAACGCTATCATATTCTAAATTGCTGCTGTTCTTCTAGCTCCTACCGCTTTTTCACCCATCGCCATAATTCACTCGATACACAGATCGAGCTCATCGTGTTAACGAAATTAGCTGAATCCAATTAACACCAAGAGCAGGTTGCAGGTAGATGCCATGCTCGTGCAACCTACACGGACATTTTCCTTTTCTTTTTGAGATGAGTGTGATTTTGCATGTAAGCTTAATTCCTCGCCAAATAGAGCTGGCTGGGCCATTAGGCACGAACCATCCTTTGAGCCTACACGCACGGGCCCATCTAACACAACAAAAATGCATGTGATTCTTTCCCCACTCCTTGGGGATCGAGAATCAATCTCTTTGCAATTTTCTTTTTGAGAATCGATCTTTTTGCTATTGGGAGACACGTGATTCTTCGGATGCACCGTAGTACACACGAAAGTTTCTTCAGGCCGTGACGTGAGACCTGGTTGGTACTTACAGCATGTGTACCTCCTCGTGCACCGTGGACACGGCTGAATCAGGAAAGTATCCTGCTTAGGCGCCTTTTCCTTCGGCACCAAGGACTCAAGCACACTTCTCTCTCTCTCTCTCTCTCTCTCTCTCTGTTCTGGGAAACGCTGGGACCCTGGAGAGGAAGAAAACAGCGCAGGGGGCTTGGTGAACGCGGCTTCCTCGTACCTTTCCTGTTCCCTCTAGGTGTCATTCTCTTATTGGCTCTGGTTTTCTTGTGGGTCTCCTTGCTTTCACTCGTCACGCCAACCTCTGGCAATGATCTCCAGTTAGCCTGGAACTGGATGACCGTTTGTTCCTTTCCCATATCCATATGCATGGCTAGAAAATCTTCCCCGAAGGTTGTCAAATCTACACAAAGGATTTGTGGGGGATAAAGCACATCTACGAAAGCTTTTCAGAAGGTATCGATCGAGCGAAGAAAATACGTACTCGTTGTACTCCCTTGTTTTAAAATAAAATAGAATTTTAACTTTACACATTTTTCAATATATAATTTTAACAATTACATTTTAGATGAGTATGTAAATATAAAATTTATATTGTAAAATAATTTTTAATAATAAATCTAATAACATCATTTACATCTAGCTAGCGTAAATCATTTTTAATTAATTAGTGGTCACAGTGGTGGAGCCAGCCAACTTCCATAGCCCGAGCGGGAAAGGGGCATGGCCATAACTATCACACAAGGGTCGTCAGAGCTCCCTTGCTCGCCATCAAGAAGCCCGGTAACTTTAATGTGAAATCCGTGTCTGGTTGTTGTTAGGAAACATATATGTTACATTAGTGCAAATAAAAAATTTCTACCGTGTTAAATAGAAACCATTACCGTTTTATATCACGGAATTACTGTCGGGACCCGGAATCGCATCTGGCTTAGCGTACGATACACCGTCAAAGACCGAGCAACCGCCTAACGTGGATAGACATTACCTTGCGTGTATGCACCGTTAAGGGGTCCGACACCGAACCAACACAGCATACGAACACCACCTGACCACCTGGTCGTATGTCTCACTGTTAGTTCAGCTGGTCAGAAATGGATACCATTTCGTAAGCCAAATATGATTCCGAAACCCTGTAGTGGTTCAATACTTGGCTTCCGCAACGAGAATCGCAATCTCGAAGCGAGCCCGACGTTCGTGTCCACACCCTAACCCAATCGGCCGTAGCACCGATTGGTGGGTCACCCGAAGGCCCGACACTGACGTCCACACTCTGCCCAGCCGGCGATCGTATCACAGCTGGCGGGTCACTCGACTCGTGATCACAACCCTCGTATCGAAGACGCGTACCAACTCGCTACCGTCTCTTCGTACACTTCAAACATACACACACTGTGCACGAAGAGCCGTGGTAAACAACTCTGCATATCATTGCACAAACTCTACAGGGAGGATTACTAGATAATTAGAGCACATCCCTTAAGTTTGAGCAATTACTTAATTTACAGACAGTTGGCTCGAAGGACTTAAGTGCAGAAGATAAACAGCGGAAACATGTAGTTTTACCCTGAGATGCAAGCTAGCATCTCAAAACGACCTAAAATACCCAGCATAGTCCACAGGTTCGAAAAGCTGAAGAGACAATCAAATCAAGCGTCATCCGGAAAATAATCGCCGAGGGAGGGTTCACCTATTCCTAAGCATGCAATAACAACTACCAATGAGTACACACGTACTCGCAAGTCTTAGTAGTGCTTGGACGTGAAGTTAACAAGGCATAGATCAGAATAAGAACATCAGTCCTAATATGCTAGTGAATATCTTGATTAAAGGGAATCCATAACGAGACATAATCAAGTGCACATCCTCTAATGCATAGCATGATCCAGTAGATCACATCATGTAGTCAATAGGAACTCATACGATGATCGAGTAGATCAACATCATATCCTTAACAAGAACTCATGAGAAGACTGAGTAAATCAACATCATGCAGTTCAACTCAAGGAGACGTTGGTTGCTCGTTAACCCATGAATCCTCTCATGGGATATCCCCACGGAGACTCTGATGGCCCATCACATAAGGGTAGCTAGTCCTCAGCGAGCGGGAACCAACCAAAGGACATCCGTGGTTCCCTCACAACCAACTGTCTAACGGCTTATCAAGGAGCATCCCGTCGGGATCGCCGCTGTAACATCCTATGGCTCGAATTCGGGCTCGAGCTGCCAATCTCGATTTCGGGCTCGAGCAGCCACACCGTTGTTACAGCCCATCCCACGACCATGCTCCCACGTCTCTCATCTCACTCATTAGGGTTCAAGTTGATTAATCATCAAGTTAAATCTTATCAGGATAATAGCATCACGACACATTGAACTGGAAAGTAAGTTTTAGCAGGGTATACGGTAATGAAATAACAACGACAAAAGTAGCATGGCAGTGTCGCAAGCTCAGCTTGCCTGGACTGGGGAATTCCTCGGATTCCTGGAACTCGGGTTGCTGAGGCTCCACTCCCTCGTCGACGGTTTCTAGGATTTTGCAAAGCGACAATGAAAAGGACGGAAATAATGAAATAAGAATTCAGTATGACATTATGTGAATCTTATATGCAACGCACAGCAATAGCTAAACATTATAGTTGGAATTCAGGGTTTTTGGTGATTTCTGCCGATCGGTTAATCCCCAATTGACCATTTTTACCAGTTGATTAGTTTTCTGGACATCAAATTATTATGGGGTTATTTTTAAGTGGTAACATATAATTTGTCGGTCATGTTGGTAAAATTTTATAATTTTTGGGCAAGAATTGAATTTATAGGAATTTATGCAAGGTTTGAGTCATTTTAATTAATTGTGGAAATTTCCAGCACAATTACATAATCAAATTCATTTTTATTAGATATTTCTTGTTGCACTGATTCCAAATATAAATTTTTTATAATTTTCTGAGCAAATATGAATTTTTGGTGAATTTTATAAGTTCTCAGCAATTTCAAATGATTTCTGCATTTTCTAAATACAATAATACCCTAAATACATTTTATACCTAGGTCCATTTAGCCTAAGTCATTGACAGTGGGCCCTAGGCCATAGTTTTTATTTTAAATTAATTTTAATTTTAATTTTTTTTTGTTGGGTCTTGAGTTGGGCTGGTCCGGAGGGTCCGGCCCAACCGGGGCGGGGGGCGGGGAAGCGGGCCGGCTCGCCGGTCGGCCTCGCGGGCTGCGCGGGGCGAAGAGGCCGCGGGCCTCGCTGGGCCGCGGGGAAAGGGGGAGGAGGGCGGCGGCAACTCACCGGGCGGCCGGGGCCGGAGGGCGGCGATGGGAGGCGGCGGCGGGGTCCGACGGCGACGGCGAAGCGGGCGGGGCGGCGCCGGGTGCGGGGAAGACGAGGACGGCGGCGGCGAGGGCGGCCGAGCCCGGAGCTCTGACGGCAGGTGACGGGGAGAGGCGGGGAAGCGGCAGGGCGAGGCGGGGAATGGGGAGGGAGAGAGAAGGGAGAGCGGCGGCCGCGGCGGGAGTAGGCGAGGCGGCGGCATGGGCGCCGGCGCCGTGGCGGGCGAGGAGGAGCGGGGCGGCCGGGGGCCCCGGGGGCAGTGCCGGCGGGGGCGCCGCATGGCGGCGGCGGCAGGAGGGAAGGCGAACGGGCGGGGCGGCCATGCCGCGTGGCGCGCTGGCGTCAGCGGGTGGGCCCCTGTTGACGTCAGCAAAAGTTTTTTTTTAACTGGCTGTTACAATTACGATGCGCAAAGTAGCTGAAGCATAGTCAGTGTAATAGTTGTACTGGCTCCCCGCGGTTCCTCCTGGAAGTAGTGGATCATTCTAGCGTCAAAGCCAGCAACGACTCTAAGGTATCCACGCGTTCGATGAAAGACGCCACGTGCCAAAGTGCTAACTCCAGGTAGCACGGTTTGGGCATGAGAGGGGTAACAACCAAGGCTTTGGGAATTCTAAACTGGGATAACCCTAATGCCGGCGCTCCCTCTCTTTATATAGACGTCTCCATAATGAGTTTATATACTGGAGACCCATTAGGACTCGAGGCCCAATAGAATATGAATCCTAATCCAAATTGAATTCCAACCCTTTAAGCATACGACTCTATATGTTCATATGCACTTAGGCTCGACGCAAGTACTCCTACTCGGTCACTAATTGGTCGTAGTCCCAAGCAGGACATGCCAATTCCTAAGTGTACATAAAGATCAAATCGGACAGACCTCTACAATGTTTAATCATATGCATCCCCTTTACCTCACGATATCGGTCAAACCCAAGTCGAGTATATGACATCCTTCTTTGGATAGGTTGACCTTTTTTTCTTGTCATGTAACTCGAAATCCCCGTCTGTGGTTAACTCTTTAACCACAAGTAGTATGATCATGCACTTCTGAGTCCGATCACTCGAGAGGCTTAGAAATATCTCTCCAATTGTAAGGAGGTCCAAATGCTATCTTGATTGACGATGTCTCGCACAATGCTTTACGATAAATCTAAAAGATAACTACCTAGTTACGGAGTAGTATTTGGTAACCCCTAAATAAGTCGCTCTACATCTCAAGTGCATAAGATAATCTCAAGTCTAAAGATATATCATACACATTGTATATGGGACCAACATGTGACATGTAAGAATCCAAATTCTCGCTATGCCTCATGGTGGGTCGATCTAACCCCATGTTCTTTAACACGTGTCTATATTATTAATTTGATATCTTCATATTTATAACCTGTAAAATATAGTCATCAACCAATACATATGCTAAACTATGTATAAGTGTGCTCATATGTGTTTATCAGCCCGTGATCACTTTAACTAGAGGCACCTTGCTTAGGAGGAATTGGCAGGGGATGCACTTTACTTTTGCTAGAAAAAAGATGTGCGTATGTGATAGCGTATGCACCACATAAAAGTTTTAAAAAAATTCTGTAAAAAGTTGAGCTTGTAGAAAAATATATATCCATCATGTCATAATATTTTAAAACTAAACTGATCTACAGTTTAAGGAAAAAAAAGACAAAATCTTAAGTGTAATGTTGCATGTAAGCGTAATTCCTCGCCAAATAGAGCTGGGCTGGGCTGGGCCTTTATTGGGCACGAACCATTCGTTGGGCCTACACGGACGTGCCCATCATATGTATGTGGCCACCCACCGGCGAGCCCTCCGTCTTTCGCTCATTCCCTCTTCCTGGAGTTTGAGAATCAATCTCTTTGCAATTTTCTTTTTGAGAATCATCAATCTCTTTTGCAATCGGGAGGCACGCGACCCTTCGGATGTAGTACACATGAAAGTTTCTTCGGGCTGTCACGTGAAACCTTGTTGGTACTTAAATTAAGCATGTGCATATCCGGGTGCACTGTGGACACGGTTCAATCACGAAAGTATACTACTAGTCGGCACTCGGCAGTCCCCACCCCCCTCCTCTCTCTCTTACCCCGGGAGAAGCTAGCGATGGCTTGGAGAGGAAGAAAAGGGTGCAAGTGCGTGGTGACGTGGCGGCGTCCCAAGAAGCACGGCCAGGGAGCGCGGGTCCCACCCGAGCCTCCCGGTGATGGCCCACCAGCTGCGGTCCGGACTCTAGCCTAGGCTCACACGCCCTTTGTCCGTTTTCCCATACCCATATATGCATATGGCTAGAAAATCTTCTCCGAAGCTCTCGAAAAAGATTTTGGGGATAAAGCTGACGAACCTAGGACAGATTTAGGAGAGGCTCAGAAGTGTAACGCGTGCAGTGCAGATGCATACACATGATCAATGAGAAATTGCTCACAGCCGATTCTTGATTAGTCCCCACAAAAGCTTCCTTGGTTGTCACTCATGGGTCGTGGGGAACTAACCAAGTAGGTAAATCCTAAGTCGATAGATCGGACAGTGATGGGCAGATTTGTTAGGGCACTTAATTAATTTACATCGTTTAGAACGAGACTTCCCCTCTCATGATCCTCCAAAGATCAATGGAAAACATACTTTTAATTCTGCAAATGATCACACAAACATCTCACAGAAGTGCAAAAGTTTCGACTTTAAGCGCAACAACTGGAGCACCACATCAACATTTAACTAACACTGACAGCGAGCGACATGCTTGGGGAGCAATCTCAAAACCAATGAACAAAACATTGAACAAACAGTGAGCTGAGCCATGCAAGAAAAGGAAGAAGAATCTAAGCTGCCAGCATGGCACACCGAGCCTGCGTCCGAGCCCGGCCGCCTGGCGCGGCCGAGGCAAGTTTCCCGCCAAGCGACAGGACCCACTACTGGCCCCTGGGGAGACACGTCAGGAGGAGAGGGTTTTGCTTGTTGCGGTGGGCAAAAACAGTTTGGGACGGCAGACCGGAGCGGTCACGGCCTTGTTGGTCTTCTCGGCCCCAGCCCTCGTCGCCTATTTAAGGGCAAGCTGCTCGGCCACTTCCACCTCATCTGCTCAGAAGTTCCCCCTCACCCTCTCCACTCCCACCCTCGGATGCTCCCCGCTCTGCTTCCGATCGCCGCTCCCATCGCAGCCTGCCGCCATGGAAGAGTAAGCCGCGTCTGGGTTTTTGCTTCTAGTCTTGATCTGGTATTGCGGTTGTTGTTTCTGCTCGGGATTATATATATTTTTGCTTTATTTTCTTACGCGTTTTGGGATATTTGCTTTTGTTTTATGCAAAGCCTGTGCTTTTCCCTTCTTTTTCTCCATTTTTTTGGGATTTGGGGGTTTGGGATTGATCCCAGAGACCTAGTGCGGTGGTTTGATCAAGGAGAGGTGGACTGGGTGCGGGGTTTTGGAGGAGATCGGAGGCTGGAAGTATTTCTCTGGAGTTTGAGCTTGGCGTGATGATCTTTGATGGTGAAATGCGTGCGAGATCGGGCGGGGAGCAATCCGAGATGAGCCGGTGGAACGATGCCCCAGCCGCATCGTGACGTGATTCCCGGCTTCTCTCATCCTTGCAGACTTGCAGTGCAGGGGTTTTGCGGTCTGCTAAGGTGGAAGAGGGGAGTCTTCCTCTGGAAGGAAGCAGCAGAGACTGTCTGTTCAGTGAAGACAGACCTTGCGGTGCTGTCCGATCGCAGCTGGCCCTGTTTATTGTTTTGAATGGTCACAAAGCAGAGAGGGGTATTGCAGATTTGTGTTGTTGGATCGTCGATTGCTACTAGTCAGTGATGATGCAGGAGTGGCGTTCAGTATTGGTGGATCACAAAAAAGGGTTTTTTTACGCCATCTCGGCCATGATCAGTGTCTCCTCTCGATGCATGTTGCGCTCTCTAATTGCTAGTGAAATGCTTGGTCAGAGGTCTGTTTGGCTTCCAGGAATTTGTTTGCTTGCAGTGGTAGACAAATGACAACTGCAAATTTAAGAGTAGGCCGTGGAGAATTCCAGTGTTTCTTGCTGGAAAATATTGGTGACATTTTACCATACCTGATCATAGTTGGACATATATCACTGAGTGCCCGTTGTTTAAATCATTGGATGTTAGATCAATGGGCATGGTCTAGATTAGTCTCCTCTGTCTTCTGAAACAGAGGACCAAGCAGAGTTCCATGGTCTATATTTGGCTCTGGCTAAATCTTGAACTTTCCAATAATTGCAATGCAAGACAAAGATCTGCAAACCAAAAGTAGTGCCAGTTAGTTCTATTTGGCTACCGACCAATATTGATCTGTCAAAAACAATGTAGGGTCTATCAAAATTACATAATTAATTATCTTCATTCCTACGATTTTTATTCGAGTTAATCTACAAGGTAGTAAATCAATGTTCTTGGGAATACTGGCTATTCTTGATTAGTTGGCTTTAAATCCGTTTATAACAGTTAATATCCTATGATTGTACCAAGAAATTCAGATAGAGCTCTGTCGGTGTAAAAACTTATATTTGTATTTGCAGCTTAGCATAGTTACTACATCGTGCATTTCCAAAAAAAAGTTCTGCTGATTAACCTGAAAGTTTTGGAGATAGCTTTTTCTTGAGACAAGTAGGATCTCTGTTATGTATCAGTACTTGAATTTATTATCTGTTAGGTTCGATAGATGCTATCCTAAGATAGATTAATCTCACACATTCTGCTGCAGGTCATGGATCATTACTGGGAAGACAATTGCTACGATCATAAGAAATGCAACTCATTTGTCCCCTTTCCAAATCAAGGAATTGATTGCAGAAGCAAGGAGGGAGTGCCCAAAGTGCAAATATCATATTGATAATAGCGATGTAAGTCGGGTTAACTATTTAATATTACAGCTGGATTTAATTTTATGCTCAGTTGTCTTGTAGTATTTCCCCACTAAAATCAGGTGCATAGAGTTCAACACCGAGACATCACTAATGCACTTCTTCCAAACAAAGTATCTGATGCAACACTAGTACTTCATTTATGCACGATTTGCTCTTTAATTGATGAGTGGTTGTTAGCTCTATCCACATGGTAATGACATGTAATAAGTAATAATTTCATTGCACTGGATATGATTGTTGAGCTATTATGTTCTAACCTCATAAACGCTTAACTATTGTGTACCGTCGTCTTGATGAGCAGACAAGTAGAGATACTCTTTTTCAAGAGTAAGCAGAGATACCTCACCGCAGAACCACCATTTTGGTTTTTACATTAAATCTGGACATTGCCTATAACTAAGAAGTGATAGGTACTTGCAATAATATGTTTTATTTTAAACCTAATTTGTCCTGACCCAAGCCTAGCCTCTCCATGCTTCGTAAGAGAACTGATATTCCGTAGTGACAATTTGTGATGTGCCACACATTCATGAATTAGCCCTCGAAGGCTGTCACTCATAGTCACATGTCCTAGGCCCAATTTAATTACCACGAAAGGTGTCGTTGTTATGGTTGTCTAACCTTAGGTGTGTTTTGACTTCGAACCAAACATAAATTGCAGTTGTGTATTTGAATTCACATCGTATAAGATGTGTCAATTTCCAAGATACCTTTTAGGGGCACTTCATGGCTTCATGCCTTGTATTGCAGGTTTTATCACAGTGGCCAGGACTCCCTGCTGGTGTTAAGTTTGATCCATCTGATCTGGAACTGCTTGGGCATTTAGAAGGAAAGGTTGGCCGGGGAAATATATCGTCCCATATGCTAATAGATGACTTTATTCCAACCATAGAGGAGGTGGAAGGAATCTGCTATACACATCCTGAAAATCTCCCTGGTAAAGGATTCTTTATTTTGGACTTGTTATCAGGGCCTCCTGAATTAACTAGTTAGCTCATGTTTCGCAGAGTAAGTCTTGGTTAATTAATTCATTCACCCCTGTAGGTGTCAACATGGATGGGAGCAGGAGTCATTTCTTCCATAGAATATCAAATGCGTATGACTGTGGCAAGCGCAAGCGTCGCAAGATCAGCAACAGTGATCACATTGTTTCTGATGAGCATATCAGATGGCACAAGACTGGAAAATCCACAGCTATCTTAGATAATGGTGTCATAAAAGGCTGGAAGAAAATATTGGTTCTTCACAAAGGTTCTAAGAAAGTAGGTGGCAAGATAGATAAAGCTAACTGGACCATGCATCAGTATCACCTTGGGGTAGAGGAAGATGAAAAGCACGGAGAGCTTGTTGTTTCCAAAGTCTTTTGGCAGTTGCGGTCAAAGCAAACTGGGAAGTCTCAAATGCATGCTGTTAATGTGGAAACCGATTCATTTGCTGTGGAAATTGATCCTACAACCCCAAACCCTCCGCAGCCTCGTCGCCCAAACAGTAGCACATGGGGAACCGAGCAGAATCAGGTAAATCATCATTAACTTATGAAACTGCCTACTAAATATAACTTTGTTCATCATCAACCATGTGAAAGCCTTTGTCTATCTTTATGGACCACGTGAAGCTTCAGTTTTCCTATATGCATCAAATGAACTCCTATATACATCAAATAAACTCTGTTTGTAGGAGTCAAATTGTTGACTTACACTATTGATCTGGGTTAACCATTTGGCAGGTCCTGAAACAAAGCCTTGCAATACTAGGATCCTACTGCTTGAACAATTCCTTCTCAGATGTAGGTTCATGTAGTACAGATGCTATAACGCGCAAAAATAACAAGACTAGGAGAATTTTCTCTACTTGCAAGACTGCATCCCTAATTCTCATAAATATATCAGAAGCTTTTAAATCCTCATGAAAACCTATGCTTAGCAACTTAAAGTAGTACATTATCAGCCCAACAAGAGTGATGGCAATACAGAGAATTACTCTGGAACTGAAAACTTCTAATGCCTTTACTGCCAGCTTCAATACATAACCAATCCTGTCTACTGAAATATGATTCTGTAAGTACCTTCTTCCAAGGGAAAAAAGGCACAAGCACCAAGCTATTCATGAACCCAAATCACATTTTGAGTACGACCTCTTCACTTGACCTCCATACTGCTGCATTTTACTTGTGTTGCTAAGATAACTTCCTCAAATATTGCCCTTATCTTCCAAAATTAGTGTTTCTTATACTGAGCAGAGTGTCACCTCGTGGACATAGTTACCATGATACAGTCTCGCGATAATTCCTTGACCCCACTGTCATTCATGTTGCTGCATTGCTGAAATTGTGACAGGAGGAAGAAGAGTTCAGCTTATCTACTGTTCAGCTAAAGGCTGAAGCTGAAGAACTCGCATGGTCCGCTGGAACCTCACAGGCCGTCGAGGACGCCGCGCTGCCTGACCTGGATGAACAACCGCTGTGCAACGCAACCCTGGACTCGTCCCATGAGAAGCCACTGCCTCTTGACTACTGCAGCATGGACGATCTCCATGGATTCTCTGAACTGAATTATAAATGCCTCGGAACGCCTCCGGATTTGGGCACTTTGGCCGTAAGTGTATCATGTGCCTCGTTCTTGCTCGTTCCCAGTGTAGTTGTTACGGAAAATCTCCTGATCATGTGTTTGTTTTGTACTTTCATGACAGGAGATGCAGTTTGGGTCGCAGGATAGCCTCGGCAGCTGGCTAGACCGCATGTAGCATAGAGAGGTGAATGTAGCGGCACACTGCAGAGACTGTCTTTTCTCGTGATGTATGTATGTGTATGAGTGATCGGTCTCCTGAGAAAATTTTGTATATGATCTTGTAGTGTGCGGATTAACTTAAGCTGTGTTTCCAGTAGGAGTTAGTCTAGTCGGATAGTCTTGAGCAACATCTCGACTGGGAAGGCTGTTCTTGAGAACTCTGAACACCCCTGCCTTTCCCAGTCCCTGTGTGTCTGCATCTGTGTCCTTTTCTTTTGAGATGGACTCTAGTCTGTTAAAGTCAAAAGACTGCTGCACCAAGGAGACTCTTCCTGTTGGTTGGACATTAGTGCGGGAAATGACATGTTAACTCGTTTCTGTGAAGATTCCTGGTGCAGTAATTCATCTCTGTCAGAGGAGTTCCCTGTTTTATGTTGTTTTGTTTCAAGGTATCTAACTGTTACTCAAGCAGAAGTGCCAGGTTTTAGTTTCCAGTTTCTAGATGGCTCATGCCTGAGCAAAATGGTCAGCTTGATGCTGTTATGAATTACCTGCAGTACCGTGAATTCGACGCAACTGTTGATATGAAGTGGAAGTGGGCGCCAAATTACTGTGAAATCCTTGTATTAAGAGGATGTGTGGTAATCAGAACAGTGTTAACGTAAACCAACAGTCTTAAATTCCAGCTAAGATTAGGATCTTTATATGGCTTGAATAACAAAATGCAATTTTAACTAGACATACTTGCTTACAAGAAATTGGCAGGATGATGCACTCTGTGTCTTTTGCTCAGAAAATTCTCTCAGGAGAAAGTTACCTTCTAAATTGTAGCTCAAGTTTAATGTTCAACCTTAAACTCCAAAACCGGTCAAAAGACACTCCTCAACTCTCAAAATGGCTCATTTATCTCCCCCCACTCAAACCAGGATGATTTGACTGACGTGGTGGCTGCGTGCCAATTTTTGTGCTGATATAAGAGCATGTCCAGCAAAACCCACATCCCACCGCTTATAGTTAAATTTGAGGGAAAGTGTGAAAATACCAGCTCCAGCAAAACCCCCATCCCACCCCCCCATCCTGAGGGGGCCCCTAAAGAGAGCTCGGAGCACCTCATATTTGGGGGCTCCCTCGAAGCCCCCCATCCTTGCCCTAATCGTAATTATGTGCTAATTCATTCTAATTTGGTGTTAATCTGTGGAAGAGATTGGGGTGTTTGTGTGCTATGATTGTATGCTAATTAATGATAATTTGTTCTAATAATAGTTATGTGCTAATTAATGCTAATTTAGTGTTAATCGTTTCTTATCATGTCTGTCTTACTTGCAATTACTAACTATGATGTTGATTGATATTTTAGATGTGGATCAGTACCATTAGCATGCTAAATATGTAATTACCTGTGTTACAAATATATTGTTAGTTACAGGAAATTAATAAAATATAGAAGAGGGGAATATGGGGGATGAGATTTAGGGGTTTTACTGGAATGGAAAGAAATATGAGGGATGAATCTTTTAAGGGAAGCCCCTATTTGAAGATATGAGGGGTAAAATTTAGGGGCTTTGCTGGAGATGCTCTAATATCCGCATGGACAAAATCGTTAAGTCAACATCATCCAAGTTTTGGGCAAAAAATTAAATTAGATAATATTAAAAATCAGGGACAAAAATACAAAATGAACAAAAGAATTTTTTTTAGAAAAATGGGAAAAATATAAGAATTTAGGAAAATATAAAAATTGAAAAAAAAAGAAATCACTAAAAATATCAAAAATGGGAGAAATTAAATAAGTGAAAAAAGAAAAATAGGGGCAAATAAATTTTAAAAATCAGATAAATCTTTAAAATATCAAAAAACAGTTTCAGATTCCCTTTTATTTATTTATTACTATTTAAGCTATATTTTAAACTATTTCCCCCAAAATTTCGAATTTCCATTCTAAAGTTTTCGGATTATTTTCTATTCTTACTACTTTTTTTCCTTATATTTAATATTTGTCGGACTTTTCTGATTCAAAATTTTCTTCTGGAATTTTGTCCACCTGGACATTAGTTTAGCAAAAACATCGACATGTAGACGTCACATTAGCCAAAACCACTCTGGTTTAGGTAGAAGGGGGCAAAATGAATGAGTTTTGTGAGTTCAGAGTTATCTTCTAAACGATATCGAAATTCAGAGTTGAATATTAAACTCGGCAAAACCATCTGGGGTCTGAATTTCGTCCCAGTTCTGGGACAGGCCTGCTCTTCTGAAGACTGCTGCGCTTTGGTGTTCCCTGTACGAGAACGTCCATACTCCACGAATACCTCGCCAACCACCGCCTCCTCCCCTCTCGGTGCCTAGTGAGTAGCGAGCGACCTCCGCCTCCATGGCGCCGCCCACCTCCCCCGCGGCCGTCGCGGCGGCCGCCCGCGCGGCGCCGACGCCGGCCGCAGCGCTCGCGCTCTTCAGGTCGGCGCTGTCCGCTGACCCGGCGCTCTCCCCGCTCGCCGTGCTCCCGCACCTCGCCGCCACCCCGTCGCTGCCCCACCTCCTCCTCACCGCCTCCGCCGCCGGCCGCCCGCACGCCACCTCGCTCAGCCTCTACTCGCGGCTCAAGTCCCTCTCCGTTCCCATCCCCACCGCCTCGCTCCACCCGCTCCTCTCCTCACTCCCCTCCGCCCCGGCCTTCGCCCTCTTCGCCGACATCTTCCGCCTCCGCCTCCCGCTCTCCACCACCACCTTCAACATCATGTTGCGCCACCTCTGCTCTGCTGGCAAGCCCGTCCGCGCGCTCGAGCTCCTCCGGCAGATGCCCCGCCCCAACGCTGTCACCTACAACACCGTCATCGCCGGGTTTTGCGCCCGCGGTCGCGTCCAGGCGGGGTTGGAGATCATGCGAGAGATGCGGGAGCGCGGCGGCATCGCTCCCGACAAGTACACCTACGCCACGGTGATCTCTGGGTGGTGCAAGATCGGCCAGGTCGAGGACGCGGCCAAGGTGTTCGACGAAATGCTGACCGAGGGAGAAGTGGAGCCAAATGCCGTGATGTACAACGCGTTGATAGGTGGATACTGTGACCGGGGGAGTCTGGAGGTCGCTCTGCGGTACCGTGATGAGATGGTCAAGAGGGGGGTTTCCATGACGGTGGCGACATACAATTTGTTCGTGCACGCATTGTTCATGGATGGGCGTGCCGCGGAGGCGTGTGCATTGGTTGAGGAGATGGCCGGAAAGGGGCTTGCACCGGATGCATTCACGTACAATATATTGATCAATGGGTACTGCAAAGAGGGCAAGGAGAAGAAAGCAATGAAGGTATTTGAAGACATGGTTGGGAAAGGGATCCGTGCAACGGTGGTGACCTATACGTCATTGATATATGCCTTGTCCAAGAAAGGGTTGGTTCAGGAGACGGTTAGGCTGTTTGATGAGGCTGTGAGGAAAGGCATCAGGCCTGACCTTGTCATGTACAATGCTCTGATTAACAGCCACTGCACAAGCGGAGATATGGATCGGGCATTTGAGATCATGGGAGAAATGGAGAAGAAGAGGATCGCACCGGATGATGTGACATACAATACTCTGATGAGGGGGCTGTGCTTGCTGGGGCGCCTCGATGAAGCACGTGGGCTCATTGACGAAATGACAAAGAGGGGTATCCAGCCAGACCTCGTCAGTTACAACACGCTGATCAGCGGCTACAGCATGAAGGGTGACATCAAGGATGCCGTGAAGGTTCGGGATGAAATGATGGATAAAGGGTTCAACCCAACGCTTTTGACATACAATGCGATGATACAAGGGCTCTGCAAGAACGGCCAGGGAGATGACGCCGAGGAGCTGATAAAAGAGATGGTGGGCAATGGCATCACCCCTGATGATAGTACGTACATCTCACTGATTGAAGGACTTACCACTGAGGACGAGCGACTGACTGCGGCAGATGCTTTAAAAGCATGAGCCTTTTAGGAATCAGAGATGCATATTCTGGGCAGCATGATCATACGATTTAAAAATGCGCATAGGCGCATAGCTGTTGGCAGTTGCTTGCTCAACATGTACCGGCGTGCAATACCATCCTAGTTTCTGCATTTCCCTACCATGTTCTGAATTCTGATAAGAGTGCAAAATGATCATTTTCAAGATTATTGGCTTTGGGCTGTTGGCTATGTGGGTCGCCTAACTCTGGCATTTCATCTCATGAGTACCAAAGTTATAGCCTTACCAATGGCTCATTTGTTTTCTATCAACTATAAACACAGGGGGTGGTGCAATTGTCAAGATATGTGATTTTTCATAGAGGATAGATAACAATGTGGTTGACGCCTCCCATCTCCCCAACCGCCGTCTCCCCTTTCCCTCTCCCCACGGCCTTCCACCTTCTTCCTCTCGCCTACCTTCTTCCACTCGGCTTGTTGCCTCGCTGTCCACCTCCTATCTCCTCCAACCGCCGCCTTGCTTGATCTAGGCATTCTTGCTTGATCTAGGCATTCATTATCGACCTAGAGGACGCCGGTGTTACCTGTCTGGTACCGGTGAGCCGCTGACGGTGGCGGTCGCTATCGAGCTCGCCATCGTCTCGCTGATCGTCGTTGCCTCGCCCTTCTTTCTCCTTCTCCTCTTCCTCGCATGCTCCATTTCCCGCCGCTAGGTCATGCTCAAATCCGATGCCGCTTTGTTGCGTAAGACCAACGCGCGCACGATCCCATTTAACTTATCTTCCTTTGCATTGTAAATTGGAGCTAATGACTTAACTATTCTGTTCAGGGTGCTCTGGTCCATAATAAGACCATAACACACAACTAAGCAAATAACTGACTGACTAACCTAAATTTCGTTGTACTCAGGACCGAGCTGGTAGAACTCTTCCATTGTATAGATGGGTTGATTAGTGCCTCAGACCTCAGTGGCTCCCAAAGTCTCGATCAACTACATAGTATGCACAGTCCGAAATTTCTTGTCATCACTTTGTTATCTTTACGTATATTTTTTCTTTGTCCAGACGCAATGGAACATACCGCCTCTATGCATGCCATTCTCTGCATTTTGCTCCAGCGTGGCCTGGGTAGATCCTTCAATCGTGCAAATATTCCACGCCATTGGCATATTTAGCGAGTGCAATTTTTCCACTCATAAATAGAATGTCTATATGCTATCTGTACCGTTGGAATTGTTCCAAAATTCGTGTAGGACACTTTAACGATTATTTTGTATTTATGTCCTTTCATTTTAATGATTTTAATGATCTGTTCTTGATTATTTTAGAGAGAGAGGAGAGAGTGTACTTTTACCGATCAATTGTTCATGATTTTGTTATGACCAAGAGGAATCATGAAACACAATGTTTTGTTCATGAATATGGAAAATTTTATTCCATAAACATGGGAAAGAGCATTTTTTTCTTGATATCTCGTTCATGAGCGTTAAAAAACATTAAGACGATATTTTTATTTAAACATGAACATTATCTTCTGAACCAAATCCTCACCGAATGTATCTAAGTATTCTAATAATTTTATTATTTATGAATTAGTTGTGTGCTCTCATGCTCAGGAAAGTGGAGACGGTAAGATTAAGAGCGTAGAGGACTTGAGAATTAATGTATTTGGGGTCTTTTACGAAACGAAAGGGGTTGCACAATAAAAAAAAATTAGATGTCATTTTTTAGATTATACAAATCTTAAAAGCAGCATATATAATATAGATAGTACGTGAACATCCAACTACAGGTGGAATTAGCTTTTCCCGTATTCACCTCCACAAATACTCGCACTTTGCACCGTTGCACGCATGTTTTCAGTGTCAATTTAATGGACGCCAAAACGAAGCTAAATGAAGCGACTCCAGACTTGGAGCAGCAGCCGCCGCCTTCTACCGCGGCAGACCACAAGCCATCCGGCTGCTCCTGCACCTCGCCCGCCACGGCCGCCTGGACCCTGGCGCTGGTCACCGCCACGGCGGGGCTGGCCTTCGTCGTCGACCTGACCGCGCGCGGGGAGCACGTCTACCTCGCGGTCTTCGTGGCGGTGTTCCTGGTCGCCTGCGCCTCCTCGTCGCTGTTGACATGGTGCGTGGCCAGGAAGGCGCCGGAGAGCGGCGGGCGGCAGGAGCACCGGCCACACGTGTGGCCGGGGACGGCGGCGGCGCGGGTGCTGCTCTGGTCGTTCGCCATGGCGCTCGTCCACACCATGACGACCTTGGCGTCCCTGAGGGCGCCGAGGGTCTCAACTCTCGCGGTGGGTTTTCGACGCGGTCTTTCACGGATCTAGCGTCCTGTGTCAGCTACTAGTCCGACGCTACGAGTTCAGGCACGTACACGCGTACTTCTTCTAGGCGTGGAAACACCACGAATAAAACACCATCAAAGTCTTTCGATAAGTTGTGAAATAAAATTCATACATCCATGATCACTCGTGTGCACTTCAGACAAAATACTACAAGTACAGATGAATGATGGTTCGCTTGTGACTTTGTCACTAACGGTCAAGAGCGGCGCGCGCATCACGACGATATGTCCTGTCCCCCAAACGAACTGGGGACTGGCCAGCTTACGTAGTCACATTACGTGTCATTGCACTTTGGTACGAAAATATATAGTTAGATATCTCGAGCTGATCTCATACGTTCGTTTGTTTTATAATTCATGCTGTCATTTTATAAAAGACACTCTCAAATACACTTATTTCTTATTATGCCGTCTCTTTAATCTTGTAAAATATACCCTCCACTCTTCTCTTATCTCAATCTCCTCCACGTCCGCTTGTTTTCAAATAAATTTCATGACTCAATTTTCGTCTCTCTCTCTCTCTCTCTCTCTCTCCTATCTCTGCACAAAACTTTCCCTCTCGTGTGGACGACTTCGTATTAACAAATATCATGAATCAATCTTGAGATATGAAACAATGTGAACGAATTTCATAAATCCAAAATTTCTTGAATAATTTCTATCTCATGGATGGAGAGTGAGGAATGTGACAACATGTCAACATGAACACATTTCTGGGATCACCAAAAAAATGGTAGAAATGGAGCATAACTTGCTAGAAAAAGATTAAAGAAAAGGATGAACAAAAAAACGACAAGCTCTCAGATGGATTGTGAAGAAAGTGTTCATTCCATATCTGAGAACATGAAACCAAAAATCATGAGAAAAAGTTCGTGACCCAGTTTTTTGAAACATTTCGAATCATAGGACAAAATCTTTGAAACATTTAAGATCCGAAATGGTGTGAACCCATCCCCATCCATGTATACATCTCCATCTACGACCAACTCCATGTATGCTCCCATCGCACTCCCATGCAAACATATGGAATTCTTGAAGAAACGCTGCCTTTTGCGCCATGATTGGGAAACGCTGCCTTTTGCGCCATGATTGATTGGTTCATGCACGCAATCACGCCGCCAAACAGCCAGGGCGCCAGATCCTTTCGGCCGATGGTGCTCACCCAGGAAGGAGAAGTGGGATGTTGGCGGCAGCAACCATAAACAACGGCACTGGACGAACGCCGTCCTCCGCACGAGCAACCCGCCGCAGGTCGACGTCCCTAACCAGGAGTTCGCGCAGATCGCCGACGACGAAGACGACTCACTGCAACGGCAGGAGTACGTCCATCGCCCACGTCAAGTCGCTCAAGCAAGCTCCTTTTCACCGTGGACGGGCGGAGCCACCTTAGAACAACATGGCTTGTGGAGGACGGCGGGAGGCATGTTCGAGGTGGCCGATGGCGGCAACGATAGGCCTCGTGGAGGATGGCTTGGAGAAGTCGGCCGACTCGCGGTCGCCGGATCCAGCAGAGTCCGCGGTGGTGGAGCACGGATTCAGGGCTGCCATGGCCAGATTCGGGCTCTCCGTGGCCGCGGAGCATGGATCTAAGCCCTCCATGGCAAGATCCGAGCTCCCCGATCCACGAATGCCATGCCGTTGTTGCTCAGCGCGGTGAAGTTGGAGACAATGGCGAAGACGAAGGCGGCTGAGAAGGACTAGACGGCGCCGTTCTGTATGGGAAGCGTTGTCGGGTGGAAAATGTGGCTAGCGGAGGTGGTGGAGGCGCGGCTTAAGCGGATGGAGGTGGCGACGGGAGAGATGAGTCAGTCATGGAGAGAGTGAAGGAGAGGGAGAGAAAATGGGGTTGCCGAAAATGTACACCCACACTTTCGTTCTACGGGTAATAGTAAAGTAATGTACATGTTTTTTTTTCGAGAAAGAAGTAATGTACATGTTGTAAGTGTAAAATAGAGCTCAGGATGCTGAGCACTACTCCCAAAGTATGACAGACGGTAGAGATAAGCCCTACATGTTCAAGTATTTATGGACAAACTGCTTTGACTAATTAGACCTCGTTGCTGTTGCAAGTATCATCTGAAGATGCAGCTGGGTACGTTTTAAAGATTTTCAGTGCATATGGAGAGAGTCCCGATGCTTTTGAGTTCTGGCTGGTATCTTCTACAGTTGCTTACTGCCTGACATATTTATGCATCATTGTCGATTGTCATACTTATATATATGTTCGTCATGTATCATCGCTATTTCGTAGTCACTACTCACTATCCAGTCATCTCTATCTCTATCTACTGTTGTAAATAGGAACTTTCGTCCCTTATTCCTGTCCCTCACGGTTGTTCTTCCACGTTAAAAGACCAGCATTAACGACCAAGCTCCAAGTAATAAAAAAAGAAAAACATGGACGAGCAAAAGAAAAAAAATAAACAAAATGCTCGCCACCCTTGTGAAAAAAACCAAATCCCTCATGATTCCCTCCTTCCTCTCGTCCGCCACCACTATTCTCCCTATTCCTCAGAAGTGCCGTTTGCCCTATACCGTACAACACCGCCACTCCTCACTACCGTGTTCTATCGTCACCACTCATGAAGCTTCTATGCTGCCCCGACGATGCACTCTACCCCACAATCTGGTCGCGAGAGGAACGCTGCGTGATGGGATCGACGATGTCGAACTCCATAGGTAATGAGATGGCAGCGATCTTCTTGATGTATGGTGAAGACCAACTCGACAATGGGGATACAAAGGGGAACGAAAGAGAATAGCTTCGTCGTCCGTCTAAAGCGCCGCTGCTCCCGCGGCTGAAAACGGAAGCTTGGCCGTGGCCGCGTGCACACAGATCCCGGACTCCACCACCACAACTCTCGATAACTGCTAAGCTTGACTGTACGATGAACAGTTTAACTACAACTTCCATATCCACCTGCGAGTGTTTGTGCAGTCGTGCTTGGAAGTTGCATAGAGGTAATCCCATTTTCCTATTTATTATTCTCCTTCTCCTTTATTTCAAACTTTACCATCACCTGCCTCCTCCTCTATATACTTTGACATTATCTTATTCCTTGCGTCCTTTGCAAATTGTTGGGGCTAGAGTTTTTGGCGTGACCTGCTACAGCTAATCTTTGAAGCTGTGTCCACGACGAGTCGGGCAGGGAGTTTGATGGGCGCTAGGGTGTCTTGATCTTTTGAAGAGAACGTGAGATCGATTTGAGTGGAGATGACCTTGACGATTCGACTATACCATACGACGACAATGCACTTTAGCAGTCGCTAAACCCACTCCGAACGCAATTAATGAAGTTGAGAACATGGTCAACCTTGAACACAAAGTTCTAATCCCTACAAGCAATCAAAGAACTTTGAAGAAGCAATATTGCAGATATAGATGAAGTATAAGGAAAAATTAGGGTTCCGATAGCGGTCTCAACAACTGGTTGTTGAATACAATCGACGGATACGAAATTGCAAGTGGTAAACTCTTATCTAAACAAAAACCACGGAGTACATAGACCCTAGGGGTAAGAAGCCACGGAGTACATAGACCCTGGGGGTAAGAAGCCCCCTAGACGAAACAGACTCGAACTACCAAATCTAAGCTGGTTCGGGAAAATCCAAACCCTCCGGGCTGAGGTCAGGGTGAGGGTCTAGGGAAAATCTGAACCCTCTGAGCTGAGGTCTAGGTGAGAGTCCGGGCTCTCTAGTAGCAATCTAGACTGTCAGCCAGATTCTCCGGGTTGGGGGTCCGAGACTTCCAGAGACGATCTGGACTATCATTCGAACTGTCCGGGTGATGGTTCGGATTTTGACGGTGAGTGAAGCTTGATTGGACATCTTCTTTGTTCCCTCTTCAGCCTCCGTCATCAAGTAATTATGGTGGCTTCAATGTTCCAAAATCCTCACTTGAATCATCATCTCCGTCCTTGATCATCAGGCTCGGGCCTTTTTTCCTTAAGACTACAAGATAGTCGGATTTATGCATCATCATATTTATGTGTAAATCATATGAATCACCAAGAAATGAAAGTATCTGATAATTGAAATGTCGTGCATGAACTATAGTCATTGGTCCTTGAAGTGCCAGTACTTGAGTGGGTGTATCTATTGGTGAGATGTCCTCATCAGTAAAGGCCGGCAGGGTCACCGAGCTTGAGCGAAAAATTTACCGTATTGCATCAGGATAGGAGTAGGATAGAATTCGTGTCCACATAGAAGTAGAAGATGGCAGGTTTCCATAATCAAAGGCTCGCTAGGAAATATTGAGTCCGAGTAGAAGTTGTATGTCAGTATGTTATGTCCTAGTTGATTAGGAGTCTTTGTGTCCTTGCATCCATATCAGCAAGTGTATGTATGCAATAAAGAAACACACGAGCAAGTAAAGGAAATCTCCCCAAAGGTGTCTTGTGTTCACGTACATGTGTATTATCTCGGCGTGAGATCTCATGTGCGCTGGAGTGGGTCGTCAATTCATTTTAGGTGTGCGTAGCATGTAGCAATCCAGGGCGGCGAAAGCCAACATGACCAAATATTGAATGGCATCCTTGCACATTCGCACTCTAAAGGTTAGTAGTTCGTCAATCTGTATCCCTACTGATGCCAAGTGCCTACCGTAGCTTCTCGGTGTTTGACTTTGCTTGGTGAAGAATTGGAGAGCTGAATTCAATTAATTCGAGGCTAATCCTTCACACATAATATGAGCGCATGAAGATTTAAGTCTGGTAAAACTGAAATTTTACTTTTCTACTAGTATAGCATCATTTGATTTGCATTAATGGCCTATTTCCTTACACTCCAAACCGTTCACTCTATAGTGACCTATTTTGTAATGTGCAACGATCGGGTCACCACAGGACCTAATGAATTTGGGTGTGCTATGGATAATGAAGCTCTAAGTGTAATGTGCAATTCATTTAGTTGGTTGCTTCATGGTGCAAGGTTTAACCTCCAATTTTAATTATTTAGCAGCAATTATGCAAGTCTATTTCCATGCAACGACAGCGTGTGGGTTTTGCTGTGTTCAAAGTTTTCATTGGCTCTGAAATGTGTTTATCACAATTTTGGTTAGTTTTCACTTGGTCTTTCTTCACTTAGAGTCTTCATCTGTTAACAGTAGACATATGATTGTTTTAGTACCAATAATCAATGTTCAATATTAACCTCTGATCAGTAGATAAGATTGGAACACTTCACTTTTTCTTTATAGACCTATCTTCTTGGAATCTCTGTATTTTTTACTCCCTGCATCCAAAAATGTAAAACATATTTTGATTGGTTAAGACAAGGCTTTGACCAATAATTACTTCACTAATATGTGATTTATCTGATACAAAGTCATAATCATAAATAAGCACTTTTGAATAAGAATCTAATGACATCAAATTTATGTCACATAAATCACATACTAATAGAGTAATTGTTGGTCAAAACCTTGTCTTAAACAATCAAAATACACCTTAAATTCTGGGATAGAGGGAGTACCTTAGTATAATTTCATATTTACATCTTTCACTTTCAGACTTCCATTGAATTTTTGACATCTCTTTTCCCATGTTTTCCACATGGTTCACCACAAATTATAGAAATGGAATAAGTGTATATTTGACCCCTCATCCCGAAACTCTAAAACTAGGTAAATCTTACCTTTAACTGTTAAATCTGGATAAATTACCCCCCGACAGCAGCAAAAGGCAGTTTTGCGCTGACGTGGAGTGGTTTTGACCTAACTTAGATGACGTGGTGCCTATGTGTTAGCCACATCACCTCCATGTCATCAAATAAGTCATGAAATAGTAAGGTTAGAAAATTTTCAGGAAAATTAATTATTTTTTAGATTTTGAAAATCTAAAATATTTAGAATAAAATCCAGACCATTTTATTATTTCAAATTTTCAAGACAATTTGGAAATAGTAGGTTAAGAGGAGTTGTGAGGAAAATTTCAAATTTTCTCAAAATTGAAAAATTTTGGTCAGTTTTTTTATTCACTTTTTTTGAAAAACAAAAAAGGTCGGGTTTTTATGTAGAATATTTTGGACTTCCAAAATAAAAAGATTAATTTTTCTCAATGTTTCTTAAGTTTACTATTTCATCACTTGTTTGATGACGTTGAGGTGATGTGGTTAACACATAGGCGCCATGCCATCTAATAGGGTCAAAACCTCTCCACGTCAGTGCAAAACCGCCTTCCACCGCTGTCGGGGGGGAGGGGTAGTAATTTACCTGGATTTAACAGTCAAGGGTGAGATTTACCCGGTTGTAGAGTTTCATGATGAAATGTGCTCACGGACAATAGTTGAGGGGTGAAATATATACTTATTCCTATAGAAATCATGTTTTTAGTTTATTGCCTGCTCGTTCTTCTTACAAGCTACCGTAACACATATCTCTTCTCTACTATTATAAACAGAGATTTTACCCATCTATAAATCTATCTTGTTTTTTCACTATCTCAATATGCTCTTACTGTTGTTTGATAGTTGGAACAATGCAGATCTCAGCCAATGGAGGGGCTCAAGGGGGCAAAGAAAAGGAAAAAAATGTTAGGCAAGATGGAAAATTGGAGCAAGCACCAACAAGAAAGAGGTCTTAAGTTCTCGTCACCTGACGACCTATTCAAGATATGTTCCGTTGACTTCACTACTACAGCAGCTTAAATTGAATTAGTTTCTTTTCTTCAACTATAATAGTGGTAGACATATGATTGTTTTTCTACTAACAATCAGTATTTAGTAGTAACATTCAAGTATATAAAATTGGAATACTTCACTTTTCCTTCATGGACCTATCTTCCTGGAACCTCTGTTTTTTTTTAACTTTGTGGCTATTTTCTATCTGACCGCATTATGTTGGTTTGTCCCTAAATTATTTATGTCCACTAACCTGTCACTCGGCTGTGATGATTCATTAGGTGCAATACCTTAGTATAATCCTAAAAAATTTTGGATTTACATCTTTCACTTTCAGACTTCCATTGAATTTTTTATATAAATCTTTCTTTGTCTGTGTATCAGTTCCCTATGTTTAAGTACAACTTATAGAAGTTTTATTTTTAGTTCATTACCTGCTCATTCTTCTTACAAGATCCCATAACACATATATCTTCTCTACTATATAAACAGGGACTTTACCGATCTATAGATCCATCTTTCTTTTTCAGATTTCTATCTCAGTATGCTCCTGCTGCACTGTTTTGATAATTGGAACAATTGCAGATCTGAGCCAATGGAGGGGCTAAGGGGGTGAAAGAGTATCTAGGCCCCTAAGTGGTTTTGATGATTAATGACAACTCAATCTGGGATCTAATGTTTACAATGAGTGTAAGTAGGTTAAACAGGTTCCAGGGAGAAGGGTCATCAAGGGAATGATGACCACCCAAAAAGTTCAAAGGTGGTTTTCAGGACAAAGGAATGGCTGTGCTAGGCAGCTGTGTCACAGCTGTGAGGAAGCCGGTGCTGTGCAAGGAGTTGCAAGCAAGGTGATTGTGGCTTGATGCGTCAAGGGCCGTGAATACAGTAGGTGGCAGGTAAAGCCTAGATTTGCTAGTTTCTTTGAGTCCATAGGAAACACCTGTACTATCAAGAGGGATGAAGTAGTAATAATCTGTGGATGATCTTTTGCTCAATGCTCAGGGTGTTGGACAGTGGCACTGATGCTTTGAGGTCAGTGGCCCTGTGTCAACAGTTTTGCATAAGTGTGAAACTGGTTTTTGTTAGCACTCTGCAGCGCTAGCAATAGAAAACCCTAGGGGTTAGAGTCACCGGTGTGACACAGCTGTGTCACATGTGGTCTAGCGCTCTATGACTCAGGTACGTCTCTGTACCAGGGGAGAGTTTGTAAATGCTAAGGGACCTGCACTGCGATGGTTTGTCTGCTGAGTCAGAAGACTGTCGGAGGTTCTCTCGTTATTAGGGATCAGATTAGTTGTATGCTGAGGGCATGTCATGTGCCAAGATCGGGCTGAGTAGTGCTGCTACATCAGTTAAGGGTTCATCTGTGTCAGCCTCCGGTGCACAGGTGTCGGTCTGCTCGAGCCGGTTATAGGTTAGGCGTAGTGTGTAGCTGTGTCACCGGTGCCTGTCACCGGTGGCTCACTTAATCCTACGTGGCAACAGTGTAATGGTCGGGTTCCTGCGAACCCTATATACAGGGGACCAGGGGAGGTCTTCGACCTTAACCAATCATTCAAGCTAGCTCAAACCAGTAAAGCATATTCAACCGTTGCAAGCCTCTTTCACTCGGAACAAAAGCAAACCTTTCTAAGAGAGTTAGAGTCCTTGAGCAAAAGAGCATTTGGTGCCTCCAAGATTCGTTGCTGCTGAATCTATTACTCTTGGAGTGTCTACTCCTAGACGGGCGTAGGAGTTGCTAGTATCACCCAAGCTTGTGTGGGTTGAACCAATAGTTTGTGAAGGTGATTTGAAGTCTACCTGCTGCAAGGCAAAAATGACTTCCACAAGCAAAGCAAGGGGCCTGATCGTCAGGTACTCGGAGAACAAGCATGATTCAGTGCTGGCTATCTCTTCGGAGTAGTCTCTTCAATGGAGACGTACCTCTCTGAGAAGAGCAGGGAACTTCGGTGAAAAACATCTTGTCTCTAAGTACTTACTGCATTTCTTAGAGTACTTGCTATTTTTACATGTTTGTGTGATCTTAGACTTATTCTGTTCATTATTGTAGATCTGCCTTTTACCTGTGCTACCTTAGTTGTGTCACAGTTGCTATTGATCATATCTCTTACCCGTGTTAGCCACCTATTACACAGCTAGTTAGGTTGCACATTATTTCTAAGTCTTTAGCTCACCTGTGTTAGCCACCTGTGTGACAGCTGCGTGTTAAATTACACATAATATCTTGTCTGTGCTACTCACCTGTTACACAGTTAGCTCACCCTGCTTTTAACTAAGGCTTAATCTGTTCAACATAATTAAAAGAAGTAATTTTAATTAGCCTCCTATTCACCCCCCTCTAGTCGGCACCTTCGGTCCTTTCAGGGGGCAAAGCAAAGGAGCAAAAAATGTTAGATAAGAGGAAAAATTAGAGCAAGCACCAGCAAAAAAGAGATCTTAAGTTCTCATCAACCTGACTGCCTATTCAAAGGTTATGTTTTGCTGAATTGTACTACTACAGCTTCTTAAATTGAATCAGTATGCTGCTTCCAACTGTAGCTTCTTGAATTGAATGTAATCTGATGTTTCATGTGACTACATCGCCCTGATGAAAATCCTCTCTGAACTTAACTGCAATGGTTTATATGGTTAAATCTTTTAATTTATTCTATTACAACTTGAATGAGCATCACAATAATCACAAATTTATATTGTTCTCAAACAATGTATATTACCTTATTAATGATTGCTTGACAATTTTATTTTAATAATGCATTGTCATAATTTCTTTTATGGTTCAGAGTTTGAGCCTCAGACTTTTAAGTAGTGTTCAAGTTTGCAATCTATATTGCCTGATATGAAAAAAACATTGAATGCTAATTGTTAGCAAACAGCTCCAAAATAATTATCATTCATCATGCTCCTAAAAAGTGTTGTGCCAATATTTATTTTGTGTTCACACAATGTTTGCTCAAACTTTTAAGTAGTGTTCAAGTTTGCAACCTATACTGCCTGATATGGAAAAAACACTGAATGCTAATTGTCAGCAAACAGCTCCAAAATGATTATCATTCATCGTGCTCCTAAAAAGTGTTGTGCCAATACTTACTTTGTGTTCACACGATGTTTGCTATAAATAGATCACGAAAATGTTTCACAAACATGTCGCATAATCCAAACCAATCATCACAAAAAGGAAAAGAAGGTTGCAGTGTTGCCAACCCTTTTAGTATTGCCATATTATCCCATTCCATGTGAGATAGTAAACAAAAAGATGCTTCTTTTCTTTTCTAAATTGTTATTTGATCAGTGGTGGATGAACATCGTGCTCCTAAGCGATCTTGCAACAATAATGTGCCATGTGTCTCTATTGTGCTGTCTATACGTGAGCTTTCCAGCTCTGCATGTTTTTTGTCATCAAATGACAAAGATGAACCAACTCAAATACGCACTCCACATATAATTCCAACTCAAAGTACCCTCACCTGGACCGTGTCGATCCGAGGCAAAGGCACAAATGATACAATCCATTTCATGAAAAAAAATTAATGATGAACACACAATCACACATCTAATTAGATAAGTACTTGTGGTATACCTTTTAGGTAGGAAGCATGGTTGTGAGGTGATGGGAAGTTTTTCTGCCATGATATCGGAGCAAAGGCAACCAATGTGTGATCAAGCGACTGGGAGAACATGAATGGGATCCCTGAACATATCTTGTTGAGATGTGCTGAAAGTACATATATGTCCCTAGACTTGTATTTAGTGGTTTTGGTGATTAATGACAACTAGGTCTGTGGACTAACCATTTCCTTGAGTTTGAAAAGTATGTATGGGTTAGGTTCCACTCCGTGAGTTTGCACCAAGAGGATGAGCATACGGACCCGTGAAGCCCTTGTTAGATGAGTTGAGGTGTTCATCAAGTTGAGAAGAACATGATCATGTCAAGTGTCACATGAGAACAAATGACTTGAAGTAAAGATGAACCTCAAGTGAAGATTTAATATTGATCAAGGATTTGAAGAGGTGAATCCTATGTGATCGATAAGAAGCTTGAGAAATGAACTTCAAGAGATCAAGATTGTGTTCAAGACACAAACCACGTATGACCATGGTGAAGTTCAAGAGAAGATGAAGCTTGACCTTGGTGAAGTTCGAGGATGAATTCAAAATGATCGATATAGAGCTTGAAGGATGTGCCACTTATGATCATGTGATCAAGTAGATTTGGTAAGTAATTGTGAATTGCATATGTGGACTAACCCATTTGTTATGTGTGAGAAAAATAATTGCGGGTTAGGTACTACTTGGTGAGATGGTCATTAAAGTGCATTGAGTGTCATCATAAGACTTGGAGGGTGCTTCATATAAGGATGATCCTCAAAGGAAAGTTGAGGTGTACATCATGCGAGGATGAACCTCAATCAAAGCCTCAATGTTGATAAGCATCAAGAGATGACAACATCAAGATGTACAAGTTTAAGTCGAGCATTATGTGAAAACATATACTTAAATTTTGTATATATCAAGGTATGGTGGACAAGCTTGCAAAGATGGTCTCCAAGAGAAGGTTTCTCATAAGGGATTACGGGGGAGCCAAATGAAATACTCCATCAAGCAACAGTGATCAAGGTGATTCTGGCTTAGAGCGTGGATGATCGTGTTCATCGAGGTTCAAATGGAATGCACTGGTCACGGTGTTTTGGTCCAAACCTACGCAAATACTAGCTACTTGTAAACAAGAAAATATTGTGTTATACAAAAATAATATTGTCCTACGCATAAGCTGACAATATCCTCTTTCTTGTATGCATAGATTCTGCTATATCATTGGAAATCTAAGAAGCAAAGGTAAGATGCAAAAGAAATGGTCTAGCAAAACGTCTGGTCCACTGATAGGTTAGCTAACTATATGGCTTGACGGTGCTGAGATTTATCATGACATGACCTGTCCTTAGAGAGAAAGTGTGCATAGCTAGCTTGCTACGTGAGGAAGTAGATGTACAATATTATCATTTGGATTAAAGTCCTTATATATTTGAATTTAGGTTTATTCTTATGAGAAATTTGAAGATGCACCAAACTAATACAAGACGTTAATTCTATGTGATCCAACGGCTCATAGCTACTATTACCTTATAGTAAGTAAGAGGCTATTTCTGACCGCATAAGGTTAATGTGGACTTTGCATCTCGTACAAATGAGGAAGGAACTAATACACCATTAAATCATGGTAATTGATAAGAAATATTATAATAATGCTAATTTATGGTATTGATTCTATTTCAATTTTGCTTCATTACTAGCGAACACTAATCATACATACTACACATTACTTTTTACTCACCTAGACTATGTACAAAATAGTAAATATGTCAACGGTAACACAGATTGATCAATACTTATGAATTTAATAATTTGCCTGTCACTGATAACACATATAGGTAGTATACATGCATAAAGAAACATAGAAAAATAGACGGATTTGCTTAACGTGCATCTACTGGTCGTCCTTGGATTGTCAATATATTGTGCTAGTTGTGCTAGTTGCCAAATAAAAGAATACAACATAAGCATGTTGCACGTGCTAATAAATATATCACAAGAAGATTATAAACATTACGGACGCAATATCTCTAAACTTACATTAATTTGAAACAAAAAATATGTTTCTTTGATTTGAAGCTACACAAGAATAAACAATAGAAATATAGATAGTTCGTGCAAGCCGTTCATTATTGGTATGAAAAAAAAGGTCGGCATGTTTTACTAGCATATATAGAAGATCTTTGAAATATTTGAAAAGGATCATTAAGTCCATTAAAAACCTTTTTTAACCTATAGCTAATAACTTGCCATAAGCAGACTGCTCCTATGACCAAAAGTACCCTTGATCAATAGACTATTAGGATTAAAAACTACTCTTACCTCTTAATAGGTACTCCCTCCATCCCAAAATGTAAGGCATATTTTAATTTGTTAAGACAAGACTTTGACCAATAATTACTCTATTAATATATGGTTTATTTAATACAAAATTACAATCATAAGTAAGTACTTTTGAATACGAATCTAACGACATCAATTTTATGTCATATAAATTATATACTAATGAAATAATCGTTGGTTAAAACCCTGTCTTAACGAATCAAAATACGTCTTACATTTTGGGACGGAGGGAGTAAGTTAGAGCATTGTAAAAGAGCTCTTATCCTATGAGGCCTCTCCTATAGTCTTCCGTCCCAGTTTTTTGTCATTTACTTCACTGGCTTTATAGTTCTTTTCTTCTTCTTTTGAGCAGAGATCTTATCATCTCATCATTTACTTCACTGGCTTTGCATTTGCAAACCAAGGGATTATAATACCATCATAAACCCTGGCCCATGCTTTCCAGAATGCAAAAGAAAATTACCAGAGTATATATGACCCATGATGAAGCGGTCGCTGCACGTCATGCTACAGCCTGCAGCTAGCGAAAGGTTTCTTCTCCCGTTCCCTAAATTCCTAATGTCTATGTCTTCTTCCTTCCCTTAATCCCTAGCTCTCTAAATCTTCACCCGTTCGCTCCGATTGGCCAAAATCAAGTAATCAAGTCAAACTGCAAATTCTACAAGACTTATTTTGGGTTTGCACTTGCATATTATTGCTTGGTATTAAGCAATTGGTCATGTCTTCATTCTGAATCACTCTGTATATACACATACACCGATAAAACATCTAAAGATTAAACTCGTGAAGTTTGATGGTTGATGAAATCATCACAGACGCTTCGTTATTGACGAATATATCCAAATACTCGATAGACAAATGTACGTATGTCCTTGCAACCTTGTAAAGATACTCAGATACATGTAAGTTCTTGCAATCTTGTAAACCCCGCTCGCCATCCAAAGCTCAGGGCTTATTTTTATGCGCCTTTCTTGGTTCTGCCGCGTCGGAGCTTATCGGCTTATGCACTGTTGCAAATTTGCAATATACTTTGTAGCAAGGCGATGCCACCGGTGTCTCTATAGTTATATATAGCTTTTGCTTGCACGGATTTGTCGATGCGATTCACGTACCATCGTGGTAACGGAAGCCAGATCAAAGATGGACGAGTCGGCTGCCGACGTGGAGAAGCAGCAGCCGTTGCTGCCCGCGGCGGCGGCAGACGGGATGCCGCCGTTCGGTGCCGCCGGCTGCTGCTGCAAGGCGTGCCCCTGCACCTCGCCCACGGCGACGCGGACGCTCGCGCTGGTCGTCCTGGCTGCCGGCGCCGCGTTCACCGCGCAGCTGGCGGCGCGGGAGGAGTACGTCCTTCTCGCCGTCTTCGCGTCGCAGCTGCTCGGCTTTTGTGTCCTCACGTCGCTGCTCGCGCTGTGCGCGTTCCTGGAGGGGGACGGCGCCGGCCGACGACGGCTCACGTGGACGCGCGCGGCGGCCGCGCAGGTGCTGCTATGGTCGTTTGCCATGGCGCTCCTGGTGAGCATGGCACTCTGGGTGGTGGGGAACGTGCTGGTCGCCGTCGGCGCGCCGCTGTTCGGGCTGATCCTGGCCGTCGTCTTCGCCTGCTACGCCGAGCTTGTGCAGTTCCTGTGGTCTGGCCAGTGACGTCATCGAGGACCCGTTTGCAGTTCGTGTTAGCTAACAGGCCAACAGACCAACAGGCCAGGAACCTTCGGCCTTGGATTGGGCCTGTAAGCTAGTACAGAATGATGCACAAAATCCTTTTCTTGTTTCTGCGGAAAGAAAAGAAGTCCGATTTACACCCGAAATTAGCCTATTCGCCCAAATAGCAGCCTAAACTGAAAAAAGAGTCTAATTCACAGTATGAAAACCAGTTTAAGTGATTTTGCATATGTGGCGGTGTAAATGGTGCGGTTGCTTTATCACATGTCCTATAAAGGTGTCATTTCAATAATTATAAGTAGTTATTTTATTAAACTAGCACAGTGTCCCACGTAATTATGCGGAAAATATTTTTAATATATTTATTCTTTTACCAATATACGTGATATAAAGTAAAAGTTCAAATCGTGAGTCGGTCTGCTAGTTGTTGCATTGACCCATCTATTTAGGCACAACTATGAAGATTTATCGGATGTGATCTGTTTAATTATCTTTATTGTTTTACCTATACGTGTGATATTAGATCAGTACTAATTGTGTATAAACATCTTTAATCATCTCTATTTTTTTCCCTGTACGTGTGATATTAGATTAGTACTAATTATGTAGCAAGTGTTTTTAATTATCTTTATTTTTTACCCGTACGTGTGATATTAGATCAGTACGGGAAATAAAATTTTAAATCACGAGTCGGTCTGTACCAAGCGTCTATTTAGGTACAACTATGATGATCTATCAGATGTAATCTGTTTAATTGTCTTTATTGTTTTACCTGTACGCGTGATATTAGATCAATATTAATTGCTTGAAAAATGTTTCTAATATCTTTTTTTACATGTAGGCGTGGGATTAGATCAGTACTAATTGCTAGAAATATTTTTAATTATCTTTATTTTTTCACCTGTATGCGTGATATTAGATTAATACAGGAAATAAATGTTTCAATCGCGAGCCAGCCTGATATTAGATTAGTACATGAAATAAAAGTTCAAATCATGAGCCGATCTACTAGTTGTTGTACCAAGCCGTCTATTAAAGTACAGTTATGATGATATATCGGGTGTGATCTATTTATGTGCGGTTATAAAGGTCTATCGGCTGTAATTTGTTTAGCTGTAGTTATGAAGATCTATCAGCTGTGATTTGTTTAGGTGTAATTATGAAGATCTACCAGTTGTGATCTTTTTAGGTGCAGTTATGAAGATCTATCGATTGTGATCTACTTAGGTACAGTTAAGAAGATCTAACGGTTGTGATCTACCAATAATAAAAGAGTCCACCAGATTAACGGTCGGATGTTTTGCTTTTTTATGAGAATTTTTAACACCTCTTTATTTTTTCTATTGTATTCTACTTTAGTATATAATAGATGAGGCATTTATGCGATCCTTTTCTATCTTCTCTGCCCTGCAAAGACCCACATGTTACTAAAAATCCTATTTTTCCGCACACCATTCTTATCCTCCATCTTTTATCGAGTGCATCGGCATCACCACTGGATAAAGATTTTTAAAAATGCAAATTTATGAGAAAGATGGAGGAGAAGGGAAGAATATGACATGTGAGCCCCATTGTATAAATATATTTTAAATATAAATTTATGAGTAATAGTCACATCATCATCATGTTATACATCACGGTGTCAAAATCACCTATAAATTTGCTATGTCATTAAATCACTGCGCAGGGTTATTTATGTCGATTCTCATACTTCATGGCGCATATTGGCCTTTTTTTAGTTTAAGGGGAGGGAAAAGGTATTTGGCCAGATAAGCTAATTTCAGAGCGAAAAATCGGCAGAAGTGCTTGTCACTCGCCCAGTAACCGATCGACCGTATGTCCACTAATGTCCTGTGCTAAGACATGACTAATCCTGGGGAAGAGAAGGGTTGGAGACGGCTTTGCTATTGCTGATGATCTGCTAATGTGTCTGGCTGAGATTATGACACCCATGACTCGTGCGTGCACGTACTTGCAAGAAGGGGGTGCAATAAGGTGTCGATTTTTCCTATCAAGCCATGTGTTCCTATGTGTATGGTTTTTTTTTCTTTTTGCAAAGTTCATACTTGCAATCATGCCCCAACATACACAAAGTGGAATATAGCTTATGAACAATGACGATTGTTCAACTCTATACTAACTGGTTGTGCGCATCTTTTTAATGTAGAGGCTAAAAATAATCTTCCATTATCTGAAAAAAGTGCTGCCTCGGAGAGAAATTAAGTTAAGTGCTGAGTGGAAAAATTATTTGCTAATATTTGGCCCCTCGCAGCTGCACGGCTGTGCCTATCTCCGTAACTATATTATAATGCTTTTGCTATTACGTAGGTGAATATTCTTCTCTCGTGACAGTCGAACACGTTCTTCAACATCACGAGCTCGCTGGTGTGGTTAGCGTCATGAGACGGAGCTGCTGGCAACACGGAAGCAGCGATAGCGACAGAGCTGAGGAAGGAGACGTGCTAGAGTAATTAGGACTGTGACTCGGAGCCACCGGCTACGGCGGAGCGGCGACAACGACGGAGCTAAGAGAGGAGACCTAACCGGAGTGGTTAGTGGTTAGGGTTGGGATTAGGGTCGGGGATTCACTGGAGTCCAGAGGGAGGGGTTTTAGAGGAAAGGCTTGACCCGAAGAAAGCAATGATGTGGAGATGGTGGCACGTGAATCTCAACTAGGAAAGCAGGTTTCAACATCCTGTCGATGGAGATGAGGTTGGATTTGGGAGATGACGGTGGTGGCATGAGGAAGGAGACAAAGAAAATCCAATGGCTCAAAAAGTCAATTGCCACGTTGGAAAAACAGTCACCTCAACTGCAGCGGACCCATTTCATTTTTCTTTAGGAGCCAGTCCTATTTAATTTAAGGGAAAAGCAAATATACATGCACATGTGGGTACATGAGTTAATGATTTAGATCAATTATTATATTTTTGCATCTCAAAAAGTCATAGATGTTCATCATGTTATAACATGCACACCTATAAAATTTCATGCAAAGATATAATGAAGAGTACCATACGCAAAAAAAGATAAAAAAATTCAACTTATTTTTAAAACAATGCAGCAACATTTTTTTGTCTTTTTTGTGTAGGACACGTAATTATAGTTTTGTATGAAATTTTGCGGATATGCATGTTATAACATGATGAATATCTTTGAATTTTTTGAGAATTTTTGAGATGCACAATTATTCGAGATTGACCTAAATCCTTAACTCATGTACCCACACGTACACAAAATCCAATCTCTTTATTATATAAACTGAATTAACAAATCAAATTAAATTGTATGTACACTACGACAATCACATCAAATATACCTACAAATCCAGGCATCCTTGTATACACAGTCGCCATCAATTTTGGTGGATCAATTTGCCGCAACGGGGTTCTCATCTGCAAGTCTGTCAGCGCCTCTCGGTGATGGCTCTGCTCAGCGGCCATAGCCTGCTCAGCATGCGCTTGGGCGTCCGAGACGGGACGCCCTGACACGCGACGACGCGCTCCTTGCCAGCCCCCGCGCGCGTGGCACGTGCACGAACGCCTCGTCGTCCTCCAGTTTCATCCTCAGCGTCGCGATCCTCGACGCCGCGCGTTTCAGCCCCTCGATGCTCCAGTCGTCGTCCTCGGCCGCCTTTCTCGATTCGGCTTGCAGCGCCTTGATGTCACCGGGAAGGCCGGCGACACGGTTGCCGGGGTGGCCAGACAGCGCGGCCGCACGTACTTTCTCGTAGAACAGCACCTGCACGACGACGCGGAGCGGCAAGAGCTCGTTCTGGGCGGCGTGCATGGACGCCTTCTCCGAGAGCTTCCTGCAGTTGAGCACCCTGCACAGCCTCTTCCTCGAGTTCTTGTCCATCTCCGGGTGCGCCTACACTTAACACAAACTTAATTAGGTGGACACAGTAAGAAATCGAAATTAACCAGGAAGAATTGCACGTGAAATAACCAGTTCTGCGTACCCTGAGATATGCGTCGACGACTCCGTAAAGATCGTCGTGCTCCGGCCGGGCGCATTCCGGCACGGCCTCGGCGACGGCGATCAGCTTGTCCAGCGGCAAGTTAGCATCCTTGGCCACCTCCATCAGGAATCCGTCCACCAGCTTCCCCGCCCGTACCATCGCGCCGTGCGACACCGCCGCGGACGTCGACCGACGCGCGCCCTCGAACTCCGCGCTCTCAACGGACCGCGACCGCCGGTGCCTGCCCGCGCGCTCCGGGCTCACCCCCGCCGCCGCCGCTTGCCGCAGCGCGAACTCCTCGAGTATGGCCACCACCGCGTCCACGTCGTACAGCGTCTCGCTGGCGGAGGCCGACGGTATCAGGAGGTCGCTCGCGTTGGCGCCTTCAAGTTGCGAAGCCACCCTTCTCGTGAGCTCTGCCTTGGACGCGGGAGAGGCGCCGACGAGACTCGCCGCCTTGAGGAGTTTCATCAGGAAGCTGCAGGAGACGGCGTTCCTCCCGCTCGGGAGCAAGCTCACTATCGTCTCGAGAAGGAGGCGGTGGTTCTTGACACTGCATGCGCCGCCATCGGTTCGCTCCACCTGCAGGTACCCTTTCTTGGTGGCGTTCGGCAGCCACCGGCGCGCGTAGGCTTTGAGCGCGTCGCCGACGGCTTTATCGTGGACGGTAACCGGCCGCCTTGACGGCCACCATGATGCGCCAGTAGATGTCGACGCCGAGCTCGGAGATGTCGCGGGCCCACCACGGCGACGAGGAATCGGCGGGCACGGCGGCCGAGGCATAGCTGCTGGTGCTGGGTACCGTGATGAGGGCCGCGACGGCGTCGACGCAGTGGGCTGTGACGCCGAGCTCTTTGCAGGGCGTAGCATACAGGCGGGTGGAGTGGAGCACCGCGAGCGCGTCCTTCCAGCGGCGGAGGAGGCAGGAGGCGAGGAAGGAATCGAGCTTGGCGGCGAGGTTGCCGCGGTCGGCGGCCTCAGCCATTCCGAGGCGCGCGGCCGCGCAGCGGACGGGGACGACGTTGTGCCGGCCGATCGTCACGGTGATGCCGTAGCAGAATTTGGCGCAGGCCTCGAAGGCCTCGGCTCCGCCAGGGAAAGCCAGCAGCTCGACGGCGCTGACGCCGCCGGACTCCACGCATAGCGCTTGTAGCCGCAGGCATTTGGAAAACAGAGGAAACTGCATTCGTGAACGCATGGCAACAAGCCAAGAACGAAAAAACTTGTTTAACAGTTTGGCGTCGAATCGAAACAGAAGCAACCAACCAATTGCATGGTTAATTCTGTCATGAATTCTGCTCCTGAACATAACATCCCAAGAAACCTAGAAGATCAAATGTGTTCACGAATGCTCACGCAGAACTAAACTAACAATTCAGATGATCGACGCAGACCAAGGCATGAAGGCAAAAAGTTTGCAACTACCTTGTGAAGACGAAACAAGCAGTTATCCACCTGTATTTGTAGGTCAGTAGCCACCTCCGTAGAGACAGACCTGGAAGTAATCAACAAGCCACATCAATCACGCTACACGAAGACCGTAGATGATGGAGAAATGGAGTTCATGACCACTAACTACCTCACGGATCCGAGCTGAAGAAGGTGTCCGGCCGAGAGCCGAGTTTCATAAGCTTCATCCCGGACAAGGCTTCACGTGTCAACCACTCTGCCTAACTCTTGTGTGTGGAGCTGGATTTGGGTTCTTGGTAGTTATAGCGTACAGGTGAAGTGGTTAGGGAGGGATAGGACAGGATCCGAAGGCGAGGATGGGATTAGTGGGAATCGGAAGGATTGGAATGTCGTGACTCGTAGAGTTATATGGGAAACAAAAACAAAACTGTAAATCTAGCTCTTTCGATGCTCCTTATGGATTTTACACCTACGAAATTCATTTGAAAATCCCTCAGTCCAAAGGAGGCCTGAAATCTGCAATTGGAGATGCCCGAAGATTTGATGGCAGCATGGGATCAGAGCTTGCATGCCAAGAACATTGATCGGAAGATGATCTTCCTTGTCACCGAGTAGTTTCAGTGCCGATCGATTCAGTAGCAAAAGTATGAGCTTTGTTCTTAAAAATAGTTTATTGAGTTTTGCAACCTCATCAACTAAACGCAACAGGGTCAGTGTGCAATGAACTTGCATTTTATTTGGGGATCCTATGCTCCAGTGCGTGCTTGTAATTGATTAACAAAACAATAAGGAAATCAACTGTGGTCCAAAAAGGGAAGGAAGAGCTGAAACCCCACTTCAGTTGAGGCACATTCATCATCAAAATCCAATAGTTCCAGTTAATTTTAAGTTCCAAGCACTCTCTATGTGTATTGGATCAAGCGCTTGCAAGCTGCAACTTGGGCTACCATTCCACTTGAGGAAAGGGCTCATACCCCCATGACGAAAGAAATCGTTGGTGTCAAGTATGAGGAGATAACTTCAACCGTGATACAGTGAGAATGGATATTCAAATAACATAGCTAATTTCCTTAGCATTGTACCAGTTGGCAGCTTACAGAAAATAATATAGTTTGCCTTAGTTTCTCACAGTTCTGTCCTCTGTTTTGTATGCAGGAAACTGATGACATGATGAACTTGTAAAGCAGCGTATCACACATGTGCGAGTGCCGAAAACCAGGACGAGTAATTTTTGCTGTCAGCTGCTGTTGAGCCCAAGCACTCCATCGTATGCTCAGATTCTGAATAAGCCAGACGTCCTATCTGCTAGAAGTATTAGTTGGAGTGGAACCCCAGTGTTCATCATCGCAGAGGCCAGCTCGCACACACCTTTGGTTTGTTTGTCCTTTCTCCTGTTTACGTAGGTCCCGGAGAAGTCATGGAACAAGCTTTCTTAGTCCACGTGTTCAGTTCGTAAGTGTAGAAAAACCCTGGTAGATAAATGAGACGGGGCCTATATTCGCTTTAATCGAAGGCCTTTTCTGCATTGAACAGTTTGTTAATACTAATATTCCGCTGCTAAACAAATCCTCAAAAGTAAAAGCCGTACGTGTATACATAAAAATCACTGAGTGGACTCATGGACTATGATAGCTTCTCATTTCATTAGGTGATGTTTCTGTCAAGCACCAAGCGGATCCCTTTTGTATTCTGAAGTACCAAGTGTTAATCGTGTCATCGAAGGCAGAAGAGGATGATCTGCGTCCACTTGCAACTTCTCGACTCACCTGCAGCGCCAAGGTCAACAAGTACGCTCATATGTACCAGCGAGCTAGCACAGTCAATTTTCTCTGCGTTTTGCTGCGGGGCCGGGGCGCCGTGCGGCATAGCCACAGGGGCCGGGGTCGCGCCGGGCCGAAGCGTGCAGAGACGCGCGGTGCCGGGATGAACGCTGGGAGCGCGAGGCGACGTTGGCCCGGCGCGATACGGCGCGCGCGGATGCGCTCAGCGCATGGACGGCCGCGCCCGCGCGGGTGCCCGATGGGCCGGGACGCGAAAACGTACCGACGCGCGGCGCGAGGACTGCAGGATGGGACGCGCGGCGCACGCGAAATCGCCTCTCGCCTGGGGCAGGTTCGCGCGGCCTGGTGCGGCGGCGGAACTGAAGAAAAACCGTCATAAACTAACGCGTGCACGATTCCGGAATCCGCCCTCGGGGAAACGGGTGCGCATGCGGTACGTGCCGTTGCTCGACCGATCAAATCGGAGAACACTCCAGCACGGACGCCCCAACGGGTGCGCGTGCGGTACGTGCCGTTGCTCGACCGATCAAATCGGAGAACACTCCAGCACGGACGCCCCACGTTCGTAGGATACTCTGAGCAGCTGACGTATTTGCAGGTCTTAATGGCACCGAGTTATATCGCCGTCTCCAATATAACTAACGATGAGTATTATAATTCTATCGTACACAAAGATAGTATCTGTATACGATATCTGGATACTCTGAGTAGCTGACATATTCACAAAGAACTCCAAGAGATAAGGTAACTGACCGTAGGATACCGGACACCCCTTAAAATAAAAAGTGAATTCCTATGTTTAAGGACAGTATGAGTCCTAATCGAAGACGACTCCATACCAAGTATGTGGTACTCTCTATAAAGGGACATGAAGGCCTGTGGAAAGGAGAAGCTTTTCTACATTTTGAACCAAAAGCTTTTATAGATTGTTGACTAGAAGCTCTAAGCCTTTCTTACATCATAGAGAAGATTCGTTGCCTTCAGGAAGTCGAGCCCTAACAGAATATCGTAAAGAGATCTCCGACTAGTTCTAAATCCCATTTAGGCTAGCCACTAACAATTTCCTTTTACTCTACTCGAGATTCAATATATACCAATAGGACATAGATTTGTTATCCTGTGGGAGGCCCGAACTTGTATAAAAAGTATTGGCTGTGGTGCCTAGGTGTGGTTCGATACGGCTCCAAGGGTCCATACCCTTCAATATTTGATCACGAATACCGTAAGATAGGTGATTTACCAATTGTCGACACTAACGCTTTTATTAGCTTAGTTTTTTAAAGAAAGAGAATTCAAGACTTTTTGTAAGGCTATGTTGCTTTGTGGTTAAGCCTAGGGCGCAATAAGGGCTGGAACGCTAGCGTTTAGTAGGCTCAAGATTGCGCAATAAGGTGATATCAGAACGCGAGGTTTGGATTGGATCTAGAGGCAGTTCGGAGGAGCCCGGAGCGCATTGTGTAAAATTGTGCATCAACAAAGCGTCAAGCAATGCACATCAATGTGCGGGACGAACATGGCGCATGGTGAAGCTCGGCAATCAGGCGATCTAGGTGGGCGAACGGATAGCTCAGTCATGATCAAACGCTCTGGGCAGGTGCAGGCCGGTGGTTTGATCAAGATGGAGGCGTCCCTGTCTGACAGGAGATCGGGCAAACGAGAACCTTGGATCGGTGCAAGGCCGATCGGATTGGTCTCACGGCCGATGGAGCGCTTAGTTAGGCCACCACTTAAGTTGTGGACACGTTGCACTTGTTGAGCATATGCTGCGTTGCTCCAATGGGTGGGGTGGTCAGACCAGCAAGGACAAGTAGGTTATCTGGGCAGGCGGCTCGTGTTTGACCGAAGGTCGGTCAGACTGTCCATATGGACGCTCAAACCGGCGTTGGCTCGTGTAACACCCTGTTTGCTAATAACCCGAAGATTAGGGCTTTAAAAATTTTTTGGTTATAGTGTTGACTAAAATACACCCGATTAAAAACTCTGGCAAACGTGCTTGTGCTAAATCATAAAACAATACAAATCAAAATTCCCCATCCTTGTTCCTTTCCCCTTTGCCAGCAAGTGTGCAATTTCCTATTCTTGTTTCATCAAACTCCATATAGTTGAAACCGAACCCTCTAAAACCATGTCTAGCAAAACTTGCAGCCCCGCTTTATATCTTGTCTCCATGCATGGTTGTTCCGTCTTGCATTCCCGCCACTAACACATCTTCGAAACCTCTTCCCTCTTGTCTAGTCAGTGTACCCTAGCCCCACATCCGAAACTAAGTACCCAAAAGGTACTTTTGCAAAATATATATGGCGAACCCTCCCCTACACCATGCTCCCTCACCATTATCTTCCCTATGCCCTATCCTGAAGTTATGCACATATATACTGTATTCTTATGTACGCGGATATGCCAACCCCAACTCAACCATGTGACCTAAGTTATTTCTTTATATTGAACTCGCCACCTCCTTTGCAAGCACATGCTTGATTAATTCATACAGGTCTACGTATCTCTAAAACCTAAATGCCCTGCGGCACTTCTCTACCCTCGGCTTTGATGCCGTCTATTCAGCCATCATGTATATACATGTATACATATACGCATCTACATCTCAACCTAATGCTACCACAAATATATCCCGATCATAAATGCCAAGGCCATTCAACTATCCCTCGTGCCATTGCTCGAATACCCTAAACCTAAGTACAAAACTATGTCATAAAGTATAGCACAAAAAAATCTCAAATTAAATTAAGTGTCCGATTGAGCCATTTTCTTGAAATTGAATGAAGCCACAACTAATTGAACTTTCACCAATTCCCCGAAATTTTTGGAGATATCTTGTTATATGCAGCTCGATTCTAGGATCGACCATCCGCATCCTGTGCAAAAGTTTCAAAACTACTTAAAATCCAATACTTCATCGGTTTTGAGGATGGCCTAGTTCCAACTAGCTTAAATTCCCAACCATCTTCAAATCGAGAATGAAGCAGCCTATTTGAATCCTCAACCCATTTCTGAGTTAAAAATTTATTTCCCACGCTCAAGAATTTTTTCCTCGGGAATCAATCAGAATACCTGAGTTTTGCTACTCAAGTCTCTGTTGAACTGCTCACCATTCTATGCTAGGGTCACAATCTGTGTACCAACCAACTTGCCCCTTCTTCACCTGCATGTGGACCCGATCCCACCTGCCATCTCCTCCTTCCCAATCCCTTCTTTTTCCTCACGCACCTCCTCTCTCCATTCCCTGTTCCTACCCGCCACCTCACCTCTGCTCCAAGCCAGCTTCCCTCCTTCCACAGTGGGCGGTGCCCAATTTCACTGCAGCTATTCCGCCGCCTTAACCACGCCGCCCAACTCCTTGACTTCTCCTCCCCCTGCTTCTCAAACCAAGCCGGGTCCTCCATTCTTCTCGAGCACTTCTTGCTCCCCTCTTCTACAAAGCTTCCACCACAGAGTCTCCTGCTAGCCCCTTCCTCCTCAAGCCAGCTCCCTCCACGGCTCAAGCTCCAAGGCCGAGCTTCCTCCTCTGCAAATCGAGCGGCCCCAATTCCTTCTTTCCTGAGCAGCCACCCTCCTCCTAGCCTCTCTCTTCCAAGTGCCTGCGCGAGCTCCCCACTGCTTCCTTCCAGTTCCCCGATCCCGAGCTCACTCTAATCTTTTCCCAGGCCCGCACAGCCACCTCCTCCCGCACATCTGAGCTCCCTTGCCATTCTTCCCCCACGAGCTCCCCAAGCCGCTTGACTTTCTTCCCCACTACAAGCTCCATCTCCAATAGCTCCGGCAGAAGCAGCTACTACCACCACCATCCCGAGCGCCTCCCCTACTCCCTACCTCTTTCCTATTCCCTACCCGAGCTCCCATAGCTTCTCTCCCAGCCGAGCTCCTCACTCCCCCGTTCTCCTCTGCTCCTCAAGCAACACCTGAGCTATCCCCCACTCCATCTCTGTGGCTAAGGAGCTCACCGCTAATCTCTTCCGCAGAGGCCTCTGGCGGCAGCCCCTGGCACCGCCCCAGCTCCAACGGGTCCGGCGAGGAGCTTGCCGCCCATCCCGCTGGCATTTTCCCCCCAAGCCGAGCACCTCGGCATTCCATACCTGCTCAGCGAACGCCACCGCGCCCGCCCCTCTCACCGAGAAGCTCCTCGGTTTGCTTCACTCCACCGCGTCGCCGTCCGGGAATCACCGGGATACCCAAGCCCTGCCGGCACCAACGCAGGCTTCACGCGGTCGAGAGCCCCACGACTCGTCGCCGATGAGGATTCCCGAAGCTAACCGCCGCCATTTCTTTCCTCCTCCCATCAATCTCTCTCTCCGCGTTTAGGCCTAAATACCACGCTAATGACGGATTAGCCCTAACCGATACTGACAACCAGGCCCATGGCCGATTAAGTGGAAACGACAAACGAATTTGACGTCTTCCACCTTGAAAAAGAAAATGCCTTCTTGTTTCTTCCCTTCCCGAGAGCCATTTCTTGCGCCGAACACGTATTCTCATCTATGTCCTCGGTCAAACACGCTCCTTTCGGGAGGCGTAGTTTCTTATATTCCCTGACCATAAGCCACTTCCCATCACCGAAAATGTATCCCTCTCTTTTACGCCAATTGCGTCATCCCCCCCACCTTTCTGCAAAACTCTCTCTCGGTTTCTCTCCCGGTAGATGCTCGGAAGCTCATATTTTCTCCGATATGAACCCAAATGACATGATTATTTTTCCTAGGTTCATCTAAATTCAATCCTTCTCAACAGTACAGATTTCATAATTCTTGAAATTTTCTAAAATTCAAATTTGAACAGATTTCAAATACAAGTCTATGCGGCATATCTCTTTCAATTTAGCCAAAATGAAGTGATTCTTTTTCCAGCAATTGTCTAAAAACAGACTACAATGTTTCAGTAGGTTTGGGGAAAATTCAAGTATGTTTATTAATACCACAAAAGTATATGGAGCCCTAACATGCTTAGTATATGATTAAGTAAATTACTTACCTGATTCGCCAAAACCTATATGTTCGTCAATACCTATAGTGAAAGCTTCATCTTTAGCATAAACCTCAACCCTCGGTTTTAAGGTGAAATTGAACCCAAAGTCCGTCCACCTTAATATGAAAAAGTCTAAAAAAAGAGAGAAAAACCTATGTCAGCCCTAATTACTCGAAAATATATACATGAACATCTCTTGTCATGATAACCTAATGTGCTGCTTCCTAAATTCCTAAGCTTCATAAATCAGTAGGTACGCTAACCTGCCATGACGTTACGATTTTGATGCTCTGGTTCTATATTCGTTGCTATTGGATTTTTGCTCGCACCGCGATTTAGTCGACGTCTTTCAACGTGTAGTTCTGACATTATAACAAATCACGCAAAGGAAACTGGAGGACCGTTGAATCAAGTTCAAGACCAAAATAAGGGCTAGCGCTGCCAAGCAAGCATTCCCACCCTGATCATGTTGCATCCCGTATGTGTGAAAGCTTAATTATTTTGTTTGCAACTATACATGCTATGTGAGTATCAAGGATATTTTATGTTAGACATAGCTACACTCTGTAGTTGCGTATGACTTAGGTGCGTAGATCAACCCTTGTAACCCTAGTATTATTTGCTGCTCATCGTACGTCCAGCAATGTATTTAGTAATATAGGCGATAGCCATGCTTAGCCCTGCTATAGAGAAAAACATGTTTTTGTTTGATCCACGTGAACCATCCCTTTGGTTATGGGATTAAAACCCTCGGGAAGACGTGTACCTTCCAAGGTGAATGTTGGAAATGATGTTGCCAAAACCCCAAAACAAAATGGAAGATGATTTTGATTCGGATGAGAATGGTAAGAGGAGATCGGAGGAATGGTTGTAGCATATAGAGACATGGCTATGGGATGATGTTATGCAGTCTTGCTCGAATCAGTTAAGGACCGGGCCTAAGTGCCGGTCGACCAAGTTCACCCCGTACGTCCACTTGTCCTTTGTGGAAATGACTTGGCTAATTACCCTATCGAGTACTAGTGTCTGAACTCGTGGGCAGTAGGAAGAGAGTGCTAGGTAGATTGGCATCCCTAGAAGACCTCTGCCTGACTACGTAGGGAGTTGTTCGACACAAAGGTAAGTCCACTTCGAGTTGTGGGTCGGGAGTCACCGAGCACAAGCGGAGACTGTGTAGATCTTATCTAACGGGTTCAGCTCTGGTACGAAAGTAGGAGAAAAGTCTCGTTGCAATAACCTTGCCGGCACACCTCACAAAGAGTGTTTATCGAGAATTAGCAACAAGGGGGACTTACATCTTGTGGGTAAAGCCATACAATCTCTGCAGAGTGTTAAAATCTATTCGAATAGCCACGTCCTCGGTTATGGACATAGATTAGAAATGCCACACATTGGTTAAACTAAGTTTTGGTTATAAAATTTGGGAATGTGATCAAGGTCGTGGGCATGATGTGTCCACAGTGTGCAGTTTGAGCTACAGGCTGGTAGTGAGAAACTGCAGAAGTGAAACCTAGCCCGTACTGTGAGGTGATAGCATGGGTAGGTTTTAAGGACTGTCTGAGGCGATACACGGGTTATCGGCCTCTAGTCAACGATTGTCAGAATGTAATGTTTGGCACCAGATACTGACCTGTCAGAGACGGGCCTGCTTTCAAAAATGCTTTTGAATCTATTACCATCGTATTTCAAATGAAAACTTACTTCTCCGCTCAACCTTCAACTTAGGGTAGAGTCTTTGTATTGAACAAATCTTGCATGAAATATGTTTGTTGTACTCTTCCTGCGGGATGCTTGCGAGTACATTCCATGTACTCACCTGGCTTGTTGATTTGGCCAGATGAAATAGATGCCAACTCCGAGGATACAAGTGTGTTCACAAAAGTTAGGGCGTAACCCCAGTCAGTTGCCTGTCGGGTATGGCATATTGATGGTGACATGTGGCACGAGAGTAGGAGTGTGGTGCTTGCATCGGAGGAGGCTTGCGGTGTTCAATACGGCGAGGGCACGAATCGGTTCAGTTTGTGTCCGCGCACAAACCCAAAGAGGCCAAATCGAAGGATGCGGGGTGGTAGGGATAACCACTAGGAGTCGTATTGGAGATCGAGTTGAAATCAGTATAGGGATTCTACTCTAGATCGGGATAGACCATATTTGTCGTTGGTTCAAAGTCGATTTCAGTTGAAGCGGTCGAATTGGAGAGTGTCTAATGACATGGCATGAGTGAGAGGCTACGGTGTAAAGCATTGGAGAATCGAAGTTCAGCAAAGCGAGAAACACGTGATCTGGAGGAGAAAAGCGCTTGGTGGTCCGGAGGTGAGGTGTGCAACTCAGCATCAATTTGGACAAATTAATGGAGAGAAAAGGAAGGAAAGTTGAGGAGGTGTGGGCTACCTACACATGAGATCTTCGACTAGGCTGTGAAGGCTTGGCACAGGCGTATTGCGGCGAGGCATGTGGCTGCGGGTGCACGACAGTACATGGGTGGTCTGATCGACCCTTAGGGGCGGTCTGATCGATGTTGACGAGAGTCTATTTTTACTAGATTTGAGTTGGCGACAACTTGATGGATCCCGTGACTTCTAGCTTTGGAAGACAATGATTAGAGCTGTAAGACTATGAAGGATGTCAAGCAGGAAAATCGGAACCAAATATTGACAGGACTCAAAATCAAGGTGACCGGGACCATCCGACCGTGTTTATCAAGATTGGTGAGAACCATGTGATGGAGAGAAGTTCACTAAAGGAAATATGCGAAAGGTTGATGAGGTAATTGCAAATTTGACTCATGGACTTGGGATATGACTGTGAAGTTCCTTAAATTTCAGACAGACAGTTAACATGAGCGAGGATGTTAGATTCAGGTAATTCTTTTATGTGACACCCGACAGTGAGTGCTTCACTTTCATACAGGTCTGGAAAGAGGCTACCGAAGTTACGACATAGTCCATTGTGTTGTCGAATATGGTGACTTCAAGGTCGCTGTATGATGACGTTGAGCGGATACAGAAAGTTGGGCGCACATACCAAGGTTGAAAAAGAATATAATTTCACTGGATTGTCGACTATAATGAAAAGGAAGAATGAAGCATAGGTTCAAGTGGAGTCAGGGAATAACGTGGGAATCTCATTGGCGGTTCAGGTCACTAGGCCGTAAAAGTGCAATCTAAAGTCCAAGGTACATGGAGTCGAGCAAGACGGCTTCAACGTGGCGAAGGACATATTTGCTAAGGTGGATTTTGTTGAGTTTATGTTAAATATGTGTATGAGTTGGTTAGAGTTTGACATAGAGATTTTGTAATATTGTAATAGAGTATTACAAGGAGTGTAGATAGGGTAGAAATAGAGTAGAAGTCAGACTCTTATACCCCAAGCCTCCTGTAAAAGGAGGGGAGGCGCCACACATTGTAACCAAACGAAATCCGATTCTCGGGGAGGGGGTGTCCAACGGGCAGTTTGACAGGCGGTTAGACTGTTCCTCGGGATGGACCGCCGGTAACCTCGGAATCGTCAGGAGGGGCTGGTCTAAGGGGCGGTCTGACATCTCTTCGGACAAATCGGCGGAATCGGAGGTGATCCGGATAGGAAGGGAGTCCGATTCGACTAACGGTTTGACTGGTCAGACTGAGGGCACTTGAAACTGTCAATGTCAGCATATTATCAATAATATGTGGGGCGGAGCGTCCGTAGAAAAACTACTCGGGATATAAGCTTTGGCTGAGTCTCGTCAACAATCAGTGGTGTCATCTTCTTCTTGTATGTTATCTCATAGATCCTACGTATTTTAGGAACTATGCAGCAATGATAGTCGTGAAAGTTAGCCGTGGTGGCATGCCATAAAACGCTAATTTCTTAACAAGTGGTATCAGAGTCTATATGACTGGATACGTATTTCAAAACCTCACAGTTACGGTTCATGGTTAGCATGTTGGAGTGCCGGTTCTAAGCTGATCCATATATGACTGATATGTGAAAATGAGATTTGTTAGATTTAGTCCTATATTAATTATTAAAAAATATATAACATGATTTATAAAAATAAACATAACTCCGGGTATCAACCTAGTCTTTTATAAAGAAAAACTAGACTAGAACATAAAAAAAAACCCACAAACACCGGTGTTTACGGCATTGTGCAGCAACCATTGAACCCAACTCCAACTCGCACGATACGAAGGGACTATAAACTACTACTACGAGACATGTTTCTCTTCCTCCAGGAGTACTATATCTCAAATTTTTTATGTCACAAAGACAGAGATAAGACAAAGACATGTATGTGGCCCACAGACCAGAGAGGCGGACGGTGATTCCCTCCGGGAAGCAAGCTGCATGCACAAGGTCGTAATCTTGCGTTCTTTGCTCCCGAAGAACTGATACATGGCACGAAGTATTATTATATCTTTCCTGACAAAAGAAACAATAATATATTCCAGTCCATATCCGCCTCAGGCAACTGCCAATGGATCCCACGAGGACGAGCGGATATGTACAACTAAAAACCGCAGCCTCGCCCCCAAACAATTCCAATTTAACACACGTTAAACCCCAAACACTCCAGCTCACCGACGCGCGGGCCCGGTCCCGGACGTGATAACCTAGTAAAAACTGCGTAAAGTTACGAAAACTTCCTCCCCGTCCCTCCTTCCCATCGAAGGAATCGGAAGGGCTCGATAAAACGGGGGCTTAAGCGGCGAGGCTTTGGCCCCTTCTTTCTTCCTTTCTCGTCACACCACCCCACCACCATCACCACCACAGCGACGCACTGCTCCTCCTCATCTGCTCCGTCTAGGGATCTCCGGCCGCTTCGCCGAGGCTAGAGTTCCGGCGGGCCGCCTTCGCCGATGCCTCGACGGGACACGCCGCGGTCGTTCCACGGCCTCGTGCCGCTCGACGACGCCTGGGATCTCGTCATCAAGGTGGGGATTCCCGTGTCCTCATGTTCGCGGTTTGTGTTTTGATGTTTGATCCGACAGGGTAGGAGGGGAGAGCTGCGGGTTTTTTTCCTCCTTGTGTAGAGTTTGGCGTTTCGTCGTCGGGAGGCGAGAAGGGGTTTTGCGGTTGGTAGATAGTGGGGCGACGGGGGTTCGAGATGAGGGCGTGGTCTGGCGCAGATGATCAGATGGGTTTAAGTGTTGCATCTGCTCGTTGGAAGGAGGAATATTAAAGATTGCTTTGATACTGTTCCGCCATTGTAAAAGCCTGGAGAAAATTTCAGGCATTCAGGGACGGCTTGTGATGATCGTTTCAAAATTCAGATCACTGTAGGGCGATCTGTGCTTCTAGTCTTCTCAATTCGTTTTGGTATTTGACGGTAGAGTACTTCAATCTACGTCTCGGAGCACCGGAGCACTGTTACACATGTTTACTGTGATCGCACACTTCTTCCCGTTTTAGTATAAATCCTCAACGTTGTGTTATTTTACATGTGCTTAGTATGCTTGCTGTCATTGCACACTTCTATCCGTTTTAGTATAGATCCTCAACATTTGCAAGTATTGAACTTGTAGCTGTTGTTATCCTTAACTGGTTAATAACATAACTTATTAGCAACAAGCGATGCTAGAAAGGGAGATGTTTTCTTTGTGCCACTTATCATCATTGTATAATTTTTGTCTTACATTGTTCTTGTGAATTTTCAGCTTACCTTCGGTTGATGTTTCAGGTCAAATACGCTGGCACTCTTAAGCGGTTCAACGCTTGTGTGAATGCTTCACAGTTTGATCAAAATCTTGCTGCCCTTCGGTCAAAGATTGCAAATGCTTTTAAGTTCAGTCCTGATGCTGAATTCACCCTCACCTATACTGATGAGGATGGGGATGTTGTCATACTGGAGGACGATGATGATTTATGTGATGCTGCTGTTAGTCAGAGACTAAACCCTCTTAGGATTGATGTTCAGTTGAAGAGCAGCAGTGCTGGAGCACCTCAGACCAAGCAGCAGTCCTCGAATTCCAGATCTCAGATGTCCACAGTTTTGGAAGATCAACTAACTCAGGTGAAATCAGCTATTGATGAAGCTTTAAAGTTTGTACCAGAGCAAGTTCCTGTTGTCCTTGCAAAACTATCTCATGACTTGCATTCTAAAGCTGCATCATCGGCACCATCATTGGCTGAGTTGCTGGACCGATTTGCTAAATTGATGACACCCAAGAGTGCCATGCAGCCTTCCAGTGGTCCTGCTGATGGTTCATCTGTCTCCCCTAGTGGTGGACCACAAACATTGAGAAATTTTAGAATTAATCGTGAGTCTGAATTTGAAGCCGTTTCAGCTTCACAGGCCTTGGGCGTGCAAGATCCTAAATCATCTAAAGCACTTGCTCTTAAGAGTGTGTTAGTAGGGGAAACCAAAGCTCAAGTTGAACAGGAATTAGCATATCCTTCGTTCGAGGATACATCGATTTTAGCTAGTTCAGGTGAAAAAATATGTGATCGTAGAAAAAGAACTGATGCCCAAATTAAGGGGAAATCTCATGCCCAAAGTAGGGCGAAATCTGTTATATCCTCTTCTGTGCCACCTGTTGCTGCTGTTCATGGTGTTCCTACTCTTGGTTCTACTCCTGCTCCATTTACTGTTCCTACTCTTGGTTCTACTCCTGCTCCATTCACTGTTCCTACTCTTGGTTCTGTTGGTGAAAACACATTAAGCTATGGAATGACCGGGTATGTGCCCATTGGATCCAATGGAAGGAGCAATGTTGATTCACATTTACTATTTCCTCCTCCACCAAAAGGTCCCATGTACTGTCCAATTCCGCGCCTTGGAGATAATGGAAAGATCAATGGTGGCTTGCATACGGCATTCCCTCCCCCACCTGCCTATAACTACAATCCATTTAGGTTTAAGTTGCCCTCGGTTAATCCTTATGGACCTTATCAAGAAGGCATCTACTCATTTGGTGGTTCATACAGAGATCTTGGCAACAAGTACGGTAGCACGCCAGAACAAGCAATCCATAGATGGATACAATGTGATGGCTGTGGGGTGACACCGATTGTTGGGCCTCGCTACAAGTCCAATGTGTAAGTATTACAGTTTCAATAAAATGTTCCTGGTCTTCAGCTTTATTTTCAGTTGAAAACTCACATGCTTTCCTCTTTGCTGGCAGTAAACATGACTACGATTTATGCAGTACTTGTTTTCCTCACATGGGCAATGAGGCTGAGTATACCAGAATAGACAAACCAACTTTAGTAAGCAAAAGATTGAGAGATATTGATAAGGTGACCATATCAATAGTTCCGGTGAAGTAGTAACATAATAGTTTCACCTTACATTCACCTGACCATTTTCAGGAGCAGAGGCTCCAACTTGACTGCCGCTTCATTAAGGATGTCACTATACCTGATGGAACACTAATGGCGCCATCAACTCCATTCACTAAGATCTGGCGCATGCGTAACAGTGGATCTACCATCTGGCCATTTGGAACCCAGCTTACCTGGGTTGGTGGAGATGAATTTGCTCACCAGAGTTCAGTAAAATTAGGGGTACCTACTAACTATGTACTTTCTGTTTTTGCTAATTTATAGTTGTGAATGTGAGATGGCATGATTGCATCATGTCAACAAGAAGTCTTAAATTTGACTTGAATTTCTCAGGTTTTGGGGAACGGGATTCCTGTGGATCAAGAGATCGATGTTGGTGTTATTTTGTTGCACCTGCAAAGCCTGGTAGGTACATATCGTACTGGAGATTGGCATTGCCCGATTTTCAGACATTTGGTCAGCGAGTATGGGTTCTTATTCAGGTTGTTACTCTGCCCTTTACTCTGACATTGCTTGCTCTTGTCCTTGTCAGCCTTGGTACTCCTTATCTGATCATTTGCATGCTGAATTTGTGTGCAGGTGGAACAGCCTGTTCAAACCAGTGGCAATAAGCAAACTGGTGCAATAAACGTAAATTTGGCAGCAGAAGGCAGCACCACAACACAGAAGCCTTTCATTGATGTGAATGTCAAGCCCACAGATCCTGTATATGAATACCCTGCTGATGTCACTTATCCGAATGCAAGTGCATTATGTGATTATTTCCTCAAAATACGTGAAGCCAACAAACCAAGGGGATCCGATCCTGTTCGAAGTGCTGTGCCCTCTGCATCTAAAGCAGCTGAACCAGTTGAAGTACCCATTACTGATCCTCACACTTCATCTGCTGGGGCTCCAGCGATGCCTGCTCCTGGACCACTGCGAAATCCTATCAGGGTGCATGCACCTGTTCCTGTACCTACTCTTGTCAATTCACCTGTGCCTGTGCCTGCTGCACCTTTGCCTGATGAAATCGTCAATGACATGGAGGTGAAGCTGTTGAGGGAGCTGGAGAAGATGGGCTTCAGGCAAGTTGACCTGAACAAGGAGATACTCAGGCAGAATGAGTACGACCTCCTGAAGTCCGTCGATGATCTGTGCGGCTTCTATGAATGGGATCCACTCCTCACCGAGCTGCATGAACTGGTAAGTAACATGCCTAAATTCTTTGTGCTATTACTGCAAGAATCTTCTTAACTTATGGGATTCTTAATTCTTATTCCCGTCAGGGTCTGGATGACACGGAGGCAAGAGAGGTGCTCGCGAAGGACGATGGAGGAAGCATCATCAAGTGAGTGGCGATGAATCTTCTGTCCAGGGAGAAGGACCAGTGACGGCCTTGTGTGCTCAGCTGTTAAGAATGCTGCTGCCTAGTACCTAGATATAGATAAGTAGTATATGCGTGAATAACTAGACGAAGTGTAGCTGTGCTGCATAATGCAGTGCCACTGTAGTAGTGGTAGCCAGGACCATACCGGCGTCGTTCCGGTGGCTTTGGTCGCCTGTGTACCGTCGGTGAATCTTTCGTGGAATCAGCTACCTTAGTAGGCAACTGTAGCATGTCCATGATTATGGTTGTCGTTGCTGTTACTGTGTCTATCAGTTATGCTTGCTGTGCTCTTCTAGCAGATGTGGTAGTGAAGGCAGGTACCTTAGCAGGCGAACTGCGTATGCAGGGGCTGCTTTGTTGGGTACCTATTTTCGCCCAGCCAAATAGTTGGCACACAACAATTTGGCCACTAACAATTGGGTTGGTGCCAGCATTTGGCAAGCCTACATTTCACCATATGTTTGTCTATTGCTGGCTTGGCAATTTGTTGCAGACCCAGCATTGTTTGCCTAATGTTGGCTTGTCGATTATTGGCTCGGCGAAATTCGGCACCAGACCAAACATACCCGGTGCCACGGAGGGAAGTTTTCAATCAGATGGTTGCTGTGCTGTTCTCGCTGACGTTTTTTTATATATGGCTTGTTTCATCCCCGTGATAATTTAGAGTTGTGTCCAAGAGTTTCGTAGTCCTGGTAGTCGTATTGGTTCTGTTAGGCTCACACAGTAGAAGAAACGTGCAAACACAAGAACACATGTCGCCTTCAGTTCCAATACTAGCTGAAAACACATGTCAAAAAGTGCTAGCTGAAAACAAAGATCCGTTGCACAGATTGAATTCCAATAACTGGTAAAAGTATGTTTCCACAGTGATCGTCTTGAGTTTCTACATTATTGTTTGACAATATAAGTGATATAACAAGCCCTAGAAGGGCATGACTCAGAAGTGAAGTAAAAATGGGAAAGTAAACACGAAAGCCTGCCTCCAGGACAGGGCTTGTAAGAGCGATGTATCTCTCTCCGAGTCACCGGGAACACAACCATTTCCAGGTCTGAGAGTTTTGTAAACTTAGTATGTACATGATGCTCAATCACCACGCGAACTGTGCTTTCAGAACTGCTGGTCCAGGAAGGCGTCTTTCTCTGGCTTGTTGTGACCACTGACGTACCCCATAAGGCTCCCAGAAACGTCCGAGACCCAGGAGACGCTGCGTGCCAACCAAGCTGTGGGGGTCGACACTTGCAGGCTCTCTGCTGCAACCATGCTCTTCTGTTCTTCCTCGAGCAAGGCGTCAAGCCACCTCTTTGACATGTATTCTTTTACCGCGTCTATGCCTTCCTTCACAACGTCCATTGGTGGCATGGCCAGAGGATTCTGTTCCAGGTTGAGCTTCTCTAGCTTATCTAGCCGGCCAAAACTGTCAGGAAGAGCATGGATTTGGTTGTTGCTGAGGTCAAGCTCACGCAGATTCAGCAGGTCACCAAATGAAAAGGGGAGCTCCTTCATGTCACTAAAGTTGCTGCTTAGGTTGAGAATTTCAAGACTGGAAAGTTTCCCTATGGCAGATGGCAGACCGCAGAGTTCATTGAAATGTGCATCCAAGAGGTATAGTGATCGCATCTCACAGATAGATGATGGGAAAGATCGCAACTTGTTCATGTGGACCCAGAGCTTTTGCAGATTTACCAGTTCATAGCCAATATTTGTTGGCAGATAAGTAAGCCCATTGTAGCTTGCATCAAGCTCAACTAGCGACCTGGAGTGTGAATTATCAGTCTCTTGAACAGTGTTAACTAACAAACCCAAGGGGAGAACTTAAGTAGTATCTACCTGCACTTTGAGATGCTATCTGGCAGTGTTCTCAGCCTGTTACTTGACACATTCATAATCTTCAGATTGGATAGTAATCCAATGGAATCAGGAAGGGAAACCAACGCATTAGAAGCGAGATGGAGCTCTTCAAGATGATCAAGCCCTCCTATAGCATCTGGAATAACCTACAGGCACATTTAAATCCACCAATAAATTAGGGGAAAACAGTACAATACCATACCTAACGAAATTCATATGGCAATTTTGTCGAGGATGACAAACCAAACTGACTTTCTAAGGGTTAAGAAATAAATTCAGTATTTTAAAGCTAGCATGTGTTGTGTCCACTGTTAAATGATTATAGACCACAACAGATCAGATATAAACATCCCTTATAAGTAAGCCAAACAATATGGGTAAATAACACAAATTCAAAACGAAACTTGTGTTCCATATTTTAATCTATGACTCTAAATGTCCAATCCAAGCAAGACATCCAGGAATTGAGTTCTAAATCAAGCTAGCATACCAAAAACAAAACATGGACCCAATTATGTAAAGAAATTAGTAATTATTTATACTCTGGACTCGTAACTTCTACCAATTTGGCAGTCTATTTTCACTCTATCCTGACCGCAAAGTATTACTTCTGGGACTTCTGACTCTCGATGAGTCAATATTCATGCGTGCATAGCCTAAACCTGTGATCAAATCAAATCTAATGACAGAACCCACTTCCTTCAGTCTTGATTGTTGCAACCAACACCAACACATAAAACTTATAGCATTTTCTCCAGTTATAAGGCATGGGATAACTTGTACCAAATCTGCCAAAACAGAAGTGTACAGACTCACTGTTCATACCTGGCCATAACACAATAGGAACCACGCATATCAGAATTCACAAAAATCACCATCCTTACTGACAAATCAGTACTCAAATTATTTAGCACATAAGTCCATTCATCCACTCAAAAGCCCAAAGACAGTCGCACAGCAATGCCGAATCCTCAACAAACATATCAAAAGTGAGTTTTTTATGGCTCATCTACAAGTCTTCACACGGTATAGCGGTACAAGGGCTCCAAAAAACAGATCTAAACATATGGAGATTCGACAAGTTCCTCACCTGGAGCTGGTTGTGCGAGACGTCCAGCACGCGGAGCCCATGAATCCTCCCGAATGCCTCGGGCAGGTGCCGCAGCTGCCGATCCACGAGGCGTACGCTCTCCACCGCCTTGCCCTCCTCGGCCTGCTTCAGCACGGCGACGACTTCCTCCTGCACCGCCACATCCCCCGCCTCAGCACCCGCCGCGGATTCATCCTTCCCCTCCACCTCCTCCAGGTCCCTCCCCTCCATCGCCGACCGATACACCTTCTCGAGCCTGCCCTCCGCCTCCTGCAGCAGCGCCTCGTACGAGTCGTGGGTCTCCTCCAGCTTCACCACCAAGCGGCACGCCTCGAGGTCCTCCTCGGGGATCCGCGAGCCTCCTTCGCCAGCGGTGACGGCGGCGATGAGGGCGCGGGAGGAGTCGACGAGCTCGTGGTCGGGGCGCGGGCCTAGCTCCTGGAGCGCGGAGCGCGCGGCGGAGACGTCGGCGACGGCGCGGGTCATGGCGCGGAGCACGGAGGGGTGGCGGAGGCCCGGCATCCGCTCGACGAGCTCGAACTCGCCGACGGAGGAGGGCGTCCGTGGGGACGGCGTCTGCACGGGCGGCTGCTCGATGTCGAAGTCGCCACCGGGGGCGGGCCTGGTCTTGGAGAGGGTGGGGAGGCGGGAGAGCACGTAGGAGAGGATGGGGTGGGATTGCGGCGCTGGATCCATGGCGAGGTTCCGGGGATCGGAGGAGATGGGGAAGCTGTGGAACTGGAAGCTGTTTTATGGTGGATTTGCGAAAATGGAGAGGAGTTGGAGACCTGGCCGGCAGATCCGTGGGGCACTTGCGTCACCAAGTCACAGAGGCACGAACAGAACAGAGCTCGAGTCCCAAGTTTTTTTCCAGTTCAGGTTAGAAGTTCGTTTACTGTACACGATTAATTTTTTCCAGTTCAGGTGAGAAGTTCGTTTACTATACACGAATTTCTACTCCTGGTTCAAGAAACGGTCAAAAGTGTCCTACGGTCTCTGTGGACGACTCCGATAGAAAAAAAGTAAGGCAGAAGGCAGAAGCGTACACGACGTTGTTAAGAAAGAAAATAAATTCGAGAAATATGAATATAGTAAATAAGATACAGACAAACAAGTGCAGTTTTTGTTGTTTATTAATCGAGCAAAAAACTTTGTACAATGATTGCTCTTCTCTATTTATAGACTAAACAAAGTCAAAAATAATGATCCAATATAGGTGGCTCAAGAGAAATCGACCCTCCTTTATGAAGGTGGACCTATTATGAATGGACCTAGTAGATTATTTTCTATTAAATACTTATATCATATATTCCACGTCTTAAAAACTATGAAAAACTCAGTGAAAAATTACCTAAAAAAGAACATACGACTTACGAATGTTACGTTACATGAATTGCCTCTAAAAACCTCAATTGAGAAATTGCAAGACAACTTATTCAGGAGTACAATCCACCTAACTGTTCTGTCAGGTACTCGACTTTTCAAGTTAAGATTTATCGATGATTTTGCAAAGATTCTCTCCCTCCCCCTGAACATTGCAATTCTCTAAGTCTTATCATACCAATTTCACGCATACATCTTTTAAAATATGATGCTGATAATGACTTAGTGAATAAATTTGTAAGATTTTCACATGACTTAGTATGCGATATTATTATTTCGTCAATCTTTCAAAATTCATGAACATAGAAGAACTTAGGGTTGATATACTTAGTGAGATTACTCTTTACATAACCCATATGTACTTGTGCAACACAAGCTGCATTATCTTCAAAGATAATTGTGGGGGTTTGTACGATGTTTAATCTACAGGGATTCTATATGTGGTTGATCATCCGCCGAACCAAGCAGGCTTCACATAGTGTAATGATTTCTAAGTGGTTCCTCGAAGTTGATACAAGACTTAGCTTAGATGATTTTCAGGAAACTGTAGTTTCACCACATAAGAAAGCATACCCAATTTGCTACTTGGTTGTATGTAGGTTTGAAAGATACACAACATCGATATAACTATCATGGACAAGTCTTGGTTCTTTATATAGAATAAGCCGAGATCCTTGGTTCCTTGGAGGTAGCGAAGTATGTTCTTAATACCCTTCCAATGTCGTTTGGTATGCTCAGAACTATACTTTGCTAACAAATTCACAACAAATGCAATGTCCGACCTCGTGCAATTTTGAAGATACATGAGTGCTCCAATTACACTCAAGTATGAAAATTATGGTCCAAGAACTTCCTACCCCTCTTATCTAGATCTATATGGGTCCTTTTCTTGCTGTAAGGACCTCCCGATCATGGGAACCTTCGAATGATATGCCTTTTTAAAGCCAAATTTCTCTAGCACTTTCTGAGCATAAGTTGACCAGTGCACTAATATCCCTTCTAGGACATGCTCAAGTTGAAAATCTAAGCAATATTTGGTTTTAACCCAAATCTTTCATCTCGAATTCCCTTTTTAAGTAGGAACTCGTTCCTCAGTGTCTTCAGGTGTACCGATATTGTTCAGATCATCTACGTACAATGAGATTATACATAATTCATCCTAGAACCTCTGTATAAATACACATGGATAATCTTCATTGCTCGTGCAGCCTTTCTTACTAAGTATATCGTTTAAACAATTATACCGCATCCTGCAAAACTGTTTGAGTCCATATAGTGATTTTCTAAGTTTCACACTATACAGTCCCTTGTTTGCTCTATCTTGGTTTGGAAAAGGGATACCTTTTGGTACCTTCACATAAATGTCTGAATCCAAGTTCTTATATAAGTATACTATTACCACATCCATTAATTTCATTTACAAATTTAAGTTTACTACCATTGAGATTAAGTATCTAAAAGTAATTCCATCCATGACTAGAGAGTATGTTTCCTCAAAATCGACTACTGGTTATTGAGTAAAATCTTATGCAATAAGCCTTGCTTTGACCTTATCACCTCATTATTTTCATGTCTCTTTCAAATAAAAACCCAATTGTGTCGTACGAGGCGTATGTGGAGAGGAGTTAGGCATACGAGTTCAAATACCTCTTGTTTGTTTAGAGAAAGTATGTCCGCAATTATCTTTTGCCATTCTTTTCGATCTGATCTTTTCTTATAATCCACGAGCAATGTGGGCTCAGGATCAAGATCGATGATTGTGGCAATCTTCTATGCAAAATAGATGTCGATATTGACTGTTGTTCTGTTGAAAGATTCCCCTAGTACTTCTTGCATTTCTTCTTTGCAAAATAGTTTATGGTCATTTTTTTCATAGAGCGCTTATTCTTGCACTTCGCTTTGCTGATCGTTATTTCTTGTAGTGGAAACAAGGTCCTTTAGTTTTTTCTGCGTCGATGTGTGCGGACACATCTTTGTTGGGAACTTCTTCCAAAAGAAGGTTCAAGTGAGGGACATTCTATTCTATACTTGTGCTAGGTCACAACTGGCTCCCCTTGTCCTTTGGGGTTACTTCACTGGTTTTCTCTTGCAAGTCTCTCTTGTCCTTTTGTCGGGCGTCCTTGGTTAATTGGGACATGAGGGGCCACAGTTATCGTCCTTTTATTCTAAGGCCTTCGGAAGGGAATGTGTATACCTTCATCATTTCTTGGTATTTCAACCCTCTCCAGTGCATTGCGTGTAGGCACATGCGACTTGGTCAAGGATTTCAAATCATTAAAGTGATCCAGCAGCTGATTCGCTAGTGCTTGCAAAACTATTATTTTTTGGACCTCTCTGTTTGCTTTATTAGTACGTGGGTCATGCGCTTGGATCTCCGTGGCTTGCCACGTAATTTCCCATCATTTTTCATCAAGGGGTTGATTTCCTCCCCTAATGTCAAGAAATGATCCTCGTGAAAAATGCAATCATCAAATCGAGCCGTATGATAATCTTCAGTCATGGATTCCAAATACCTTATTATGGATATAGTTTCATAACCAACATATATCCCAAACTTTTGAAGTGGACCGAGTGCTAATGGCTGAGGTGGTGGTATAGGTACATATACATGGCATCCGAACCTTCTAAGTTGAAATTTTTTTGGTGCCGACCCTTGTGCTAGTTGTGTAAAGAGTAGATGTTATAAGCCGTCAGTCAAAAGTTGATGAGATTTGCAGCACGCAGCAGTGTGTGACCCATGTTGTTGGTAAACTACAACTCTGTGAGAACGCTCAGGCAATAAATTTAATTATTTTAATTAACGCATCTGCCAAATCATTCTAGGTATGGACATGTCGTACTAAGTGCTCTACCTTAATCCTCATTGCCATACAATAATCATCAAAATCTTTTGAAATGAATTCTTCAGTGTTGTCCATTCTGATGGAATTTACTTGATGGTCTGGGGATTTATTCTTAATTTGAATTATCTATGGGATTAGCTTTGCAAAAGCGTGATTTCTCGTAGGTAGCCGGGCGGTGCCCTTCGTTGGAGGAGAAAAAGAAGGCCCCTGCTGCTCTGGCTCGATGGGTTGTGGACACAGAGGAGAGAATGAGGTGGGAGAGAGGATGCTCGGGGAGAGGAGGAATGAGAGGAAGGGGAATGGAGTAGGAGGGAGGAGGCTCAGTTTAAACTTTTATGGAGAACGAGGGAGGAGCGGATAAGATGAAGGGGGCCTGGTCGGCGCTGCAGTGTCAACAGAGGGTCAAGGGGGTCCGACATGGCTATAGCAAGGGAAAGAGGCTGCCTCGGGCGCGATTGTCGTGGGCATTTGGCATGATGCGGTTGGAGCTCGGGGAAGGTTGGCGCATGCACTTGGGTGGTGGGGAGAAGGAGGAAGGTAGAAGAAGAAGGTGGGGAAGAAAGCTGCCTGTGGGACTCGAGCCTACATGCAAGTGAGATGCAGGTAAGAGGGTTGGTAGAGATGAATGTTGTAGTTTAAGGCTCAAATTAGCCCATATTCAAATTTAAAATTATTTGAAATATTTGCACCGAAGATCTTAATATTATTTCATAAATTTGTTAGATTTGATGTCAGAAGCTTTGTGAATATTTATGGGAATTTTTTGGGGTCAAGAACCCACATGAAATAATGAATTAGAGTTTCAACCCTAAATTCAATATTCAAAATAATTTGGAAAACAAAATTTTAAAATATGATTTTTTTTATAAGGTGGAATAAAATCAATAAACCTTTGAGATTAAACATGCCTCATATTTTGAAATTTTTTGAAAGGATGCATAGGCATATGTTTTGCAAATTTCATAAGTTAATCTTACTTTCGAATTGAAGTCAAAATAGAAATAAAGCCAACATGGATCATAAAATATTTTGAAATAGCATAAATAGTTAGTATTTAGATGAAAACTCATGTCCCAAAGAATTTTGTTTGGAAATAGATATAGGGTTAAATAGGCAGGACATAGCAACAGGAAATGCTGAGGCTAGGGTTTTTGCAGGTTTGAGTTTTGGAGGGGGTATGGAGATGAGGTGTATGCCCTCATGTTCAAAAGATCACTTAGATAGTGAGAAGAAGGATTGCCGGACTCTCGATAATCGGAGTTAGAGTTTGACAAGTGAAAGAAAAGTTGACATAGGTATAGCTATACCATAGGTGGCTATATGGATTGACATAAGGACGTAGACGGATAAAGAGGTCGGCATGGATAAGGCATGATGTATGGGTGGCTAGATAGACTTTTGCATGTATCGGTAGACACAGGGTTAGGTTACTGGGTAGATAGACGGGTAGATAGATGGGCCTCAAGAGAAGATAAAGGTTTTGGATAGGTGCCATATTCAGGGTTTCACCTATAGCATGATTTGAGAACTAGGTCTTTAATAAGATCCAAATTATAACAAGGTTACAAACAGAAAGTTTTTGTAAGCCCTTATTTTCAGGTTATTAGAAATCAGGGTGTGACATCGCATATGGGCAGCGCGACCGGCGGCGTGCACATGTGCAATCGTGTGCATGTCCTTCCATGACATGATCGTCAATTCCCGTTTCGTTAGCGAAAAGATCAGCTTTGGTTGGCGACTTCTATTGGCATCATTTGCTATGGGATTTCACATCATTGAACCAAAGCCAATCTAGACACCAAACTAAATTGCAAAAGTGGAATGTAGATTAATAGTAGAACTCAATTTTCACGTGTTCGTCAGATCTATAGCTTCCCATCCGATGTCAAGTGAGCCTACAGGAGGCTCGGGGGTGGAGCGGAACATGAGTACAGTAAAAAAAATGCACACACGGAGTAGGGAATTTTTCTTTTTTATTGATTGATCAAAAATCTCTATATAATGATTGCTCCCCTCTATTTATAGATTAAACAAAGTCAATGGATAAGGATCCAAGTTAAGTGACTTAGGGGGAACCTACCCTCCCTCATGAAGATGGGCCCACCACGGGTGGATCCAAAGGTTCCCCAACAAAAAGTTTCTTGATACGGGGGAAGATTCACATTTCTTTTTATTCAAGACGTAAACATTCATTGCTTAGGCAGGTGGTGATTGACTTCTTGAGAAGACATCTTCCCTAGGCATATTCCTTCCCCAAGCTATTTTTTTGTTACCGCATCTTATTTTTCATTCTTTCCCCGGTCATCCGCACCTTTAAGTGACATTCTACCGCCACAGTCCCCGCTCCTGCTTTTTTTAAACTAGTATATACTATATTAGAGGTCATGATTAAGGGTTACAAGGCTCCGAAAATCTTTAGAGCGGAACAAGGCTGAACACAACCGCAAAGAAATAACAATTCAAGGGGCCCAAAGGACTAACAACAGTCACTGAAGGTGACGACAGAAGCCAACTGCAATGTTGGTAGAGAACACCAATCACAAATCTGCTACCGGCACCTCCAAAGGCCTTAGGCATGCTATCCAGTTGATGCCTCTCCTGTGGCTCTTCGGAGATCGCTTTGGCATGTGCACTTGAGGAAGAAAAAGTTCGAGCTATAGATCTGGGATATGCTTCACCAAGCTCGATCGATGAGGAGCAGTTTCATCTAGGGCTCAACAACGTAGATGCTCTCATTTGTCTAGCGCGAGCAACCCTAACAAAGCCGACGCGACATAGAAGATAAATCTTCCCCAGGGACACTGAGTAGATACTTGCAGCTTTGGCTGAAGATAATGTATCCCAGCCTTGTCGAACACATGGCCCGCAGTACTCCGACACCTATCTGGAAGACCACGTCCTGCAGCACATGTGCAATATGCTCCCAGGCCATGCGGCAGGAAGCTTGGCGGCAGCCCTGCCCGACGGAAGGCTATAACCGACAGCACCACGCCACTGGCCTTAGAACAGCACGCAAGCTTCGATTGGACCCTCGCCACTGATAAGCGCCTCCACCTTGCACGCCGAGAGAAGCTCCTGGCATTTCCTTGTCTCATTGGAATTAGAAGTGGGTGGCGATAGCGTCGACACCACAAATCCCACACCCATGCTTTGCTGAGTCAGTCTAGCTTGTTGGTTTTGTAGGGCATGAACTCCAACTCCATCCCCCAAAGCACCTCCACCATGACGACTTCCAAAGAAGGGGAGGAACGAGCAAAGCCTGAAGGTCTGGACCCATCTGGTGGAAGGTGGCGACCCACAGCACGCCATCAGCCTAGTTGCCACACTCGATCTACAGGCGAGACCACACTCACTCCCATGAGCACCATCACTAAAGGATCAAGATGTCAGCCTAGAAAGGAGGGGCGAATAGGTGACTAACAAATTTTATCAATTTAAAGCTCAACTTGCAATAATGCAGAATTAAGGGTTGCCTAATCATAGAGGTATATGAGTATTGCTAGATACTAGTCAAACACAAGCACAATAATATAACAACAAAAGTAATGCTTGCAAGAAGTAAATGATGGAAAAAAAACAAAGGGGACACAAGTGATTTGTTGTCGAAGTTCAGATTCTTAGAGGAATCCAGTGTCTCCATTTGGGGAGCTTAATCTCTTTGATCAGGAGCTGGCTTTTGCTCATGTTTTTATCTCTCGAGGACGCACTTTACATCTCCTCTACTTCTTGGTGATCTTTCCCTTTCGGAGGTGGATTCCAACCTTCATAAACTTCGTAAGGCTCACCGCAACTTTCTTGGGAGTTCTCAAGCACTCCTAGTCGTCTAGGAGATCCTAATCTCCAAGAGTAACAAGCGCAATGAAGAACTTGAAGATGAACTCAATGCTCTAGTGCTCAAATAATCCCAACACTCACTCTCTTGAGATCTTCCTCACAAGAATCAAAAGTTTGAGGGTTGACGAAGGTTGAGAAGCTTTCTTCATAGCGTTAAATGATTTGGCAAAGAGTTGGGCATGGAAGAGAGAGTTGGGGTATAAATAGCTCACAAAAAACTTATCGTTGTCTGAAAAGATACATGCCCAAAGTATCTGGGATCTAACCCAATGGCTATATGTGAACGCTCGGGTAAACAGACTAGAGGCTCGGGATTGAATTTCGCTAGAGTATCCAAGAATCATCCGGACACTCCGTTTAACAGAAACCCCTCAAAGATGAATTAGCACGGCAAGAGAAAGAGCTAGACCCTCTCGACATCCGGAGTATCCCGGACTTGAAGGAAACCCGGATACTCCAGGGTCCGAGACAGAAGACCCCTCAAAACGGGTTTCACACCCGGAGTTATGCTCAAATAGTCCTAACCTTCGGAGTATACCAGATAAGTCCGATACTTTGGGTCCAAGACAAAAGGTTCTTCAAAACCGATTGCATACCTAGAGACTAACTCAGATAGTCTGGACCACTCAGAGTGTCACGGACCTGGGAATTAAATATGAGCAGGGGAACGGATAATCGCCAAGGGCCGAGAAGTCACCCAACATACCATACACGCTTATGTCGTATGTATCTATCACCGTTGGGTAACCCGACACCGGACCCACATACCATACGCGCTTACGTCGTATGTATCTATCACCGTGGGTCAAGCCGGCCGGAAGCGACTAAACTTCCCAAAACCACATACAATTCCCTGATCCTGTGAAGGTTTAGAGTCGTTCCCAATCCCACTGCGCAAAACAAGGTCGGAGGAGCCCGTCGATTCTACCCACACCCTAACCTAGCTCGGAAGCTAGTGGGTCGCTCGAAAGCCCGGTAGAATACACCCACACTCTGCCTGGCCGGCACAGCATCACAGCCAGCGGGTCACTCAACCGATTCTTGCTCGACTCAGTGAAAAGAGGAACAGCTTTAACCCTTCACGGCATACCCATACACTTCAATTCATACACGCACGGTGTATGGGCAGCCACAATAACAACTCAATATCACAACAAAACTCTAATAGAGAAGAACTACGAGATAGTATAGCACTTCCCAGTCCGGGATAAGTACTTAACATACTTACATTGCGACTTGGAAGTCGTTTACATTAAACACAACATTAAAGGCAGCAGCGAAAGACAAAAGGAAAACACCGAGATGGCAGCCCTAGCCATCTCCAAAGTTCCACAAAAGCGTCCCTTGACCAAGTTGGGCAATCCCTGCAACTAAACATCCAAATCGAAATAACCGGAGTCATAATACGCTACGATACGTGAACAACCTGCAGGAATGGAATTCCCGAGTGAGTACTTTCGTACTCGCAAGCTGCTAATGTGCTCATTCTAGGTTAAACTTAAACATAGCATGGCAATTGCAATGATAATGTGAATAAATCAACATAACATGGATAATAAACTACACAAGCTATCAAATTAAGCATACCATGTCATGTTTCATTCTACCAAGTTGACCACTTGGTAAATCATACAATTTACCCTCAGGTTCAGATCTGAATAGGTTTGAAAAACAATCATACTTACCCACCAATTGTCACATATACACCATTCAAAGCAATTCCTAGAGTTGGGTTGACCACCCAAGCTACCATATCACCAAATCATTCCATTTTCAGGTTTACAAGCATGGAGACAACCATTGCAACCAAACCGTATTATTCTCCCTAAGTCACATAGACTAGGGATATGCCGAATGGGCTGACCACCCAATTCGACTAAATTGTGGTCAGGCCAGGGAACCAGAACTTGCCTGACTCAAGGGATGAATTGAGAAAGTGTAAGTACAGGGTTGGCCGACCGTGACTTCCCACCAAATCTCAATTCAACCCGTCGTGGGTGACAGGTAAAGCCCTACGATACTGGTATCGGTCGAGGTTAAATCCACCTGCCGACCCGTATGTAGGTGACAGTACCCCGGCTCTCGCATCTCACATTTAGGGGTTCAAGTATTAATTCAATCGGCTTAATGGACACATCCATTGACCACAACACAAACAAACCCTGCTCATGCTAGTGGTCCACACAATCACAATTATCATTCAATCAACCAAGCATAGTAAAAGAATAACCGGAATATTATCAACAAGCGAGCAAGCTTGCCTGGTTGTTCTAGATCGTAAGTTGGCTGAGGATTAACTCCAAGGTTACCCTTGTTGCTCGACTCTATTGAAACGATACCCAAACACCGAAAAAAGCGACAAAAGGCATAAATCAAAACCAGAAGCAAATTAGAAGAATAAACGGTATAAAATGCATACTAATGCGTATGAGATGTTGTTATGAAGCTAACACCATTGGATTGGTTCATTAGAGATTAGGTTATGAATGTCCAAGTTGTAATGTTTTTAAGGTGTTTACAGTTGGACTTGGGAGAGATTCGTAACTTTTAAAGATTAGCATAGTTGTGACATGGGGGACATGGGGGAGCATGGTGTCAACATTATACACTAGTTCTCAGATGAATTATGACACCAAGCATTTTGAATTTGACTGTTAAGCTAGATTCTCTAACATATATTGTTAAACCTAAAGGTGCAATTTAAATCATTTCTGAAATGTATAACTATAATATCATGCAAAATAGTGGCAATCATTAAATTCTACAAGTTGAATCAAATTTAGCATTTCTTGTCTTCTTCTCAGTAAAGACTATCAGATTAAATATCCTTATATCAACTTAAAATATTCCTACTGACATGTAGAGTCAAGTTGATATACCCTTCCCTTTTTCTTATTTATCTTCCTTAGTATTGCAAGGTGGGTTCAATCTGCCGTAATAGGAAAACTAACTAGAATAGTGTACCAATCATGCTAACCCGTGATTAATTGTATTGGCATTAGGTAGCTCCCTTATATTGGTCATTAACTTAATAGATCATTGTTAGTTTTTTAAGGTTGCTAATTGACCACTGGAGTATTACTAATCAGACGCAACAGATCATGGTTGCATTAGCTAGTTATTGTATGTGTGTATAGGTATAAATCTCACTAAGGACCAATGATCAAATTTAGCAGCTGTGTCTCTACGGCAAGCCTAGTGATTAGTATCTCCATGTGGTAATTAGCGGGTTGATTAACCGACCATTAGTTACTTTTAGTCACTAAGTTATTATTGAGCTGGACTTGGATTAGGATTTGGCTGAAGTCAATATCTCATGCCATTGGTGCACGACATACTGGTTTAGCTAATCCTTGGGGAAATAAGTTGCTATAGTAGCAATTGGTGGTAGTCAGTTCCTGATATGAAACTCAATTTAAGTTGGATTAACCAATGAGTGACAACTAGTCTATTAGAGATGCTAATGATCGAATCAACTGTACCATCCTGCCATACATTTAGTTGATGCCTCAACTCGTAACTACCACAGTGAACAACCTTCAGAATATATATATATATATATATATATATATATATATATATATATATTACGCTCGGTGTTTGGATCAGATGGTAGAATTTAGTCCTTTGAGTTAAAAGGTATTTTCTCAGCATATGATTATTGAAGTGTTGCTAATGCCCTAATCCTGGCTAATCACTGTCATTAGCATAGCTATTGCCAACAATACAACCAACCATTGTTAAGACAAAATAACAGGCATACATCTAATCAGTGTTTTGATTAAGCCATCCTTAGCATGTCATTAGGAACATTTTGGTCGAGCTTAGCCGTTTACTGGTCGGTTGAGCAGCGCGGTCAGGACAACAGTAATCGCGGAAGCTGAGAAGGGGACGGAAGGTGGTCAGAGGTGAACAGTGGCTCACCCTATATGGATGGTAAGGAGGCACCGAGGGGGACTTACTTGCCGTCGGTTGAGCCGGTGGTGCCGCAGCCGAGGAGACGTGGTCGTCGCAGAGGCGCTCGGTTGGGTGGGTAAGGCGGCGGAAGCAACCGCCGGTGTAGGGAGGAGAAGCTTGCCGCTGCGGAGTTTTGGAGACGCGGCTTGCTGCCGGCGGAGAAGCCGAGGTTGATGCCGGTGAGAGTTTTGGGGACGCGCCTATAGGGAGCTCCGGGAGGCCGGCGACTCGAGCGGCTTGTCTCCGGCGGTGGCGAAGTAGGTGCCGACGACAGGGCTTCAATGGCGGCCGGTGGCGCGACGTGGATGAGGAAGCCGAGCGCAGGAGGGCGAGGAGAATGGGGTTGAGCACCTCGGTGATGTCGGACTGGTTCCGGCCGTCGGTCGGGGAGAAGAGGTTGGGGGTGAGCGGCGAGCTGCTCGGACTCGACGGCGGCGGGGAGCTAGGCAGTGTCGAGCTCGGTGACTTGAGGAAGAAAACCGAGTGAGACGGCGGTTTCGGGGGCTTTGGAGGAATCGGAGATGGAGGGGCAAGGGAAATGGCCGGCGGGCTTGCTACGTGGAGAAGATGGCCTGTCGGCGGGCTGCTGGCGCTGGACGCGTGCCCAGCCACGCGGTGGCGGGGAGCTGCGGGCGGGTCCCGCTCGGCAGAGGGAGCGGCATAGCGGCGCGTACTGGGGAAGGAGGCGGCGCTGTGTGAGGAAAGGAGAAAAGTGGGCCGAAGCCGTTGGGCGTGCGGGAGGAAAAGAGGAATGCTGGGCCGGTGGCCCAGTACGGGAAAAGGGGAGAGGAATTTTATTTTACTTCGGTTTAACCTTGGGGTTTAAGAGAAACAAAACTTCTTTTCAAAACATGTTTAGCAGATGTCAGAGAATCTTATAACCCTACTGAAACGTATATGCTCTTTAGAAATTGTATTAGTTTTTGTCTTGGGCTGCTATACTAATATATATGTTTATATCAGATAGTCCAAATTGAGGTTTGAGCTTGGATTAGCTTAAGTAATCTTCAAAATTCCGTTTTAAGAATTCTTGTTTGGGCCTTTTAAAATATAAATGAATTTTTAGCAGAAGCTTTTACACAATCTGGAGGGAAAGGGTGTTCATCTGGGTGACTCCTTTTAGTTTTGTTTCAAAAGAGAACAGCTTTGAACAATCCTTTAATTAAATATTCAAATGTAGTTTAATGATTTGAACATTTTGATGTTAGTCCTTTGAGATATTTGGTTCTTATAAAGAATTAATAGGGTGAAGTTTAAGCGAAACTAGGTGCAGAGTTCCGTTTAAGATTGTTTTTCGGATCATATGATCAAGTTTTAAATCGGTGTCATTTCTAATTGACGTAAATACATGCATGTGAAGAGAAGCACTCCAAATTATTCACCAAAATCTTCACTAGTGTCGTAACTTAGGATTTGGGTCATTACATATCCAAGAAAAGTCCGGACACTACGGGTCTGAGACAAAGGTTCCCTCAAAACTAGTTGCATACCCGGAGACTCACTTAGAGTATCCAGGCCAATACTTAGCCTAGAGAATGCTTTGTACCAAGAGTATCCGGGCAAAAATCCGGACACACCAGATGTCAGATAGAGTAGAGATAGCTTGGAAAACTCTGGAGATCTTTGAGACTAAGGATGTGGTTGAGAATTTTGAGAACTAAGTCACTATTTCAACCCTTCAAGCACACCACTCCCCCTTTATAGCATGGCTTTTCCTATATTTAGTGTGATTTATTAAATCACTAAAACTTAGGAAATGAGGTCTAAAGCAACTAGAGCTCCACTATTTCTCTTTTTCATCCTTTTTAGGGGTCGCAGTTGTTGGTCTGACTTCATATGTGGGGTTAGAACTTGCCTACACACTAAAAATTCACATTAATATTTTAATTATTCATCGTTAATCATAGAAATTCACTTAGGGGTCTAGATGCACTTTCAATCGCCTTCCATGGCGAAAATAGCGGCGACGTCGTCGACATACTCGTGCTCCCGTAACACAACTTGACTAGGCGCTTCTACACGGCCGAAGCTCTTCCTCCATCTCCCAAAACTCCTCCACCACAGCGGCTATCCAGGGAAGGAAGAGGAGCAGACAAGATCTATGGATCTAAATCGAGCATGTTATTTGGTTGCCCTTCTTGAGGTCGTCGGAGGAAGATGACATCCCTGGCAGTGAAGACGCCGGAGAGAACACCTTCCCAAAACCACCGCAAAAATCTCTATCGGAGTATTATTCCGGCAATACTGAATACGGGGCGGTGTGAGCACAGCAAATCTAGATGGGTGTATATGAGAGACAATGATTAGACAGGTTCGGGCCCTCGAGGAGAGGTAATACCCTACGTCCTGTGTTTAGTGGCTAGTATTGATGTATCCCGTATGAGGGTTTGTGTCTATGCCTATGATCACATGATCTGAGAGCTTTATTTTTTGTGTACCTATCCAGGGATCCCTAATCCCTAATCCCTTATATAGGCGGCCGGGATAGAATTACAAGAGTCCGGATCGGCTTACAGATATGTTTCCTAATCGGTTACAACTACCACCCGGGATTCCGGGCAGGTACGTGTCCATGTCTTGTACTCCAAGTCGATGATGCGCCCCCGTGTTGTAGTCGGACCCCAAGTAGTCGGCCTGGCCCACCCTATACCCGGATGGCCAGCTTTATCCTCCTTGACGATACCCGGGTGCTATGACATCGTCAGTAGCCCCCGAGCCTTCGGCCAACTAGGATAGTCATGCGGAGGCTCCTTTGTCTTCTGTAGTATTCGCTCTGGGGGCATGAATAGCGCACCCAGAGGGTGTAGCCCCCGAGCCTTCGGCCGACTAGAATAATCGGGCGGAGGCTCCTTTGCTTTATTATAGATTTCACTCTGGGGGCACGAACAGTGCACCCAGAGGGTGTAGCCCCTGAGCCTCTACTCGGTTCAAGGAACCGAGTGGAGGGTCTTTAATGACCCTTCCCGAGTAACTGGTTTACTTGTCTTTCCGTAGATTTCACTCTGGGGGCACGAACAGTGCGCCCAGAGGGTGTAGCCCCCGAGCCTCTACTTGGTTCGAGAAACCGAGTGGAGGGTCTTGATGATTTTCCTGCCTTCGACCGACTCGGCCAGCGCAAGGCCGAGTGCTCGGCAGCTTGAGGTGGAGAAAGCCGCCACCGAGCCCTCTCTGAAGAGAACTCAGGACGCCACCACTAATAAGCCCCCGACTCATGTCTACTCAGTCGGAGCCTGCCGAGTAACTTTGCTGCCGACATTGTCGATGAAGAGGTCCCCGTGCTGATGGAGAAAGCCTAGTCGGCGGATACCAGTGCTGACAACGTTGTCCTGAAAAGGTAGGGAGAAAACACATGAACCGTTCCATATACACGTGAAGTACTCGGGAAGGCCGAGTGTAACTTGATTATGCATGTTTTGGTTAACTTGTTCTGTGTCTTATTAACCCCTTCTTTCGTAAAAATTCGTTTGTGTGTAAGTTAGCCCCTTGTGTGTGCTCTTGCCAACCCGTCGTATCCCCCATTGCGTTGAGATTAGCCGTGGGCTGTTTCCCGTGTAGCGCAGGGTTGTGGTGTAGACCGGCTGAAAGGACCAAGGGTGCCGACTAGAGGGGGGGTGAATAGGAGGCTAATTAAAATTACTTTGTTTTAATCTTGTTAACTGGATATTGACTTAGCAGGCTATCAGAATTAATTGGCTGTGTGACAGGTTCCTAGCACAGGTGAAATATGACAAGTAAAATAGCACGTGGCTGTTACACAGGTGGGTCACACAGGTGATCTAATAACCTAGCATAGGCAGGCAAGTAAAGTGACTGTGACACAGGTGACTAAGATAGGTAGCAAAGATGATATATATAACACCTGAAACACAGCTAGTACAAGCAGGCACAAAGCAGATTAAGCAGGTATAAAGTAAATCTGAATCAGATGAACAAGAGTATCTCAGATCATATAAGCATGCAATGAATATAACTGCTAGAGGAAATAGACTAAGCACTCAGAGAGAGACAAGTGGATTTATCCTGAAGTTCCCTACTCTTTTCAGAGAGGTGCGTCTCCGTTGGAGAGACTACTCCGAAGAGATAGCCAGCACTGAATCGTGCTTGTCCTCCGAGTACCTGACGTTCAGGCCTCTTCCTTGCTTGTGGAGGTCCTTTTGCCTTGCAGCAGGATGACCTCGATGCTCCTTCACAAACTTACTGATTCAGCCCACACAAGCTTGGGTGATATTAGCAACTCCTACACCCGTTTAGGAGTAGACACTCCAAGAGTAACAGATGATGCAGCAGCAATCTCTTGAAGGAACCTTTGCTCGTGCTCAAAGCTCACAAACTCACTCGGACTGACTCTTAGGCTTTTCGCTCTTGTTGAGTGGTTGGAGGCTTTGCAACGGTCGTATGTGATTCACTGGTTTGAGCAAGATTGAGAACGAAATCCTCCCGTGGTCCCCTATATATAGGGTCCTCAGGCACTTGACCGTTACCCTGTTGCCACGTAGGATTAAGTGAACCACCGGTGTCAGCCACCGGTGACACAGCTACACACTACGCCCAACTGTTCCTGGCTCAGGCAGACCGACACCTGTGTCACCGGCAGCACACACACAGGTGAACCCTTAGCTGATAGCCACACTACTCAGCCCGGTCCTGGCACATGACATGCCCTCAGTATACGACAAACTCTAATACCTATAAGGAGAGAACCTCCGACAGACTTCTGACACATCAGACCGCCTATCGCAGTGCAGGTACCTTAGCATTTTCAAACTCTCCCCTAGTACAGAGATGTACCTGAGTCATAGAGCGGAAGACCACCTGTGACACAGCTGTGTCACACAGGTGCCTAAAGCTCTAGGGTTTTCACTGTTAGTACTGCAGAGCACTAACACAAAACAGCTTCATACTTCGTTCAAAGCTATTGACACAGGGCAATTGACCTCAAAGCATCAATCCCCTTAACCAACACTCTGAGCAATGAGCAAGGTTCCCTTAGACAACTGCTACTGTTTCATCCCTCTTGATAGTACGGGTGATTCCTATGGACTCAAAGAAACTAGCAAATCTAGGCTTTACCTGCCACCAACTGAAGTCACGGCCCTTGATGCATCAAGCCACCATCACCTTACTTGCAGCTCCCTGCACAGCACCGGCTTCTTCTCAGCTGTGACACAACTGCCTAGCACAGCCATCTCTTTGTCCTTGAAACCACCTTGTACCCTTTTTGGTGACCATCCTTCACTGGATAATTCTACTTCATGGAACCTGTAAACTCTGCTTACACTCACTGTAAACATTAGATTCCAATTTAAGTTACCATTAACCATCAAAACCATACTAGGGCCTAGATGATCTTTCACCGGCGATCGAAGATGAAGAGTTAACGCCGGGCTATTTACATAGTACTAAAATAATTATTGAAAGAGAAGAGCCCGAGTGCGCTTAGGCGCACTTGTGGTGGTGTAGCCCCCGAGTGTCCGCTATGCATGGCCGTGGGCGTACATAGCGGGCCAGTCGAAAACCACAAAAGTTACTCGGATGGAGCAAATAAAATGTTTATTCATTTAAAGTATGAAAGTACAAAGCTTAAGCATAGAAGCGACTTAGTTGTTCAATGTTTCAGGCGTTGGCGATGAGGTTGCCGTCTTTATCCTTCAGTCGGTAAGCCCCCGGGCGTAGTCAGGCGGCAACATACGGCGCATCCGAGTCCATCATGAAGTCCTCCTGAGAAGGATGGTGGCTTCCCGAACTCTCGAAGCCATCTGAGTCGTAATCGAGGACGGGTAGAAGGGACTCGATCATACCGACCAGTCGGGATCCCTGCTCGACGGGTGAAGACCCGCCCGAGCAGTAGATCCATCTTTCGTGTGACCTCGTCCTTGGAGATGGCCATCGAAGTCATCCACTTTGACGAGAGTCCGAGTGGGAAGGCGGTGAAACCTCCGCCGACTGGCTGGAAGCCGAGTCACAGAGGTGAAGCTTGCCGAAGCCACTGACTCGAACGAGAGTCCAGGTGAGAAAGGTGATGAAGCCTCTACCGATTGGACGGGCGCCGAGTCGCAGAGGTAGAGTTTGCCGAGCTTGTCGACGATGAAGTCGAGTTTTCCAAGTTGGAAAACCTGTCCAGGATCGACGACGGAGTCCTGGGGGCCAAAACCCACGGCCCGACCTGGAGCGAAGTCGCCGTTGCCGAAGAAGAAACCCATCTGGATCTGTTCAGATGGATCTACGCGCACAGCCCCTACCTGGCGCGCCAACTGTTGGAGTATTATTCCGGCAATACTGAATACGGGGCGGTGTGAGTACAGCAAATCCAGATGGGTGCACACGGGATACAATGATTAGACAAGTTCGGGCCCTCGAGGAGAGATAATACCCTACGTCCTGTGTTCGGTGGCTAGTATAGCTTGAATCCCGAGTGCCGCAAGCCCGGGAGAATCGATCTCGAGGTTACTTGAGCTACAAAACAATGAAGATTGTCTATGACTATAAAGCTTACCGATCGGAGGCCCCCACCAGGCCTTATATAGGCGACCGGGATAGGGTTACAAGAGTCCGGATCGGTTAACAGATTGATTTGCTAACTAGTTACAACAGATTCCGGATATGCCGGGCAGGTATTAGTCCATGTTTTGTATTCCACGTTGATGAGGCGCCCCCGTATAGAAGTCGAACTCCGAGTAGTCGGCCCGACCCGCCCTATGGCCAAAGGGCCGGATTCGTCCTCCTTGATGATACCCGGATGCCATGTCATCATCAATCTCCAACGGGCGTTCCACCCGGCCGGCAGCCAGGAAATGAGCGACATAGGGCCAGTCGCCTCTAAGGCAACATCTATACTACTACTAACTAGATATACAAAGAGGAAAAGAAAAATGAGCCATGTTGACCCTTCCTTCTAGCCAGCAAGGCCGGCAGATGAGGAGGGGAAGGGTGGCGACGGAGATGGAAGGGTATAGGGTAGAGGAGAAAGCTTGGGAGGGAAAAGGAGGGGAAGAGTCTACCGTTCCTGTTTTCACTACCTGCTCCGGCATGCACTATTCCTATGTTGCTCCTACCCACCAAACCTAACATCATGTTCTTCTTGTCGCCGTGTCGTCAGCTGCCCACTCTCCTCGCCCCAACTCGCGGCCAGTAACACTACTGCCGACACAACTCCGTATTGCTCGCCATTGCAGAAGAAGAAAACTAGGTTCGGATTTAGCGAGTATTGCCTAGTTATCTCTAAAAGGTGATCACACATTTCGTAACATTCACCAAAAACTATACACTAAAAGTCTAAAGTTATCAAGATTATGATTCACAAGTTAGAAAATGCAGGCTATGCCCGAGCACAACTATTGTAGAAATAAACTTAGCCTTATATGGTGAAATCAACAAGGCTACGTTTGCCATTGTAATGAATTATGGAAACACATTTCATTGAGCCATTTTAACATATTTTACCCCGTACCAATATGTTTTTGGTTTAATCAACATAAAATCTGTTTAAATCATCTTGCCTAACATAAAAACGTAAGAGAGATATCAAACCATGTGGTAAACATATATTTTTTCTATTTTGGTATATCCTGAAGTTAGTTTGATTATAATATGTTCGCTGAACAATACACTTATATTTTTACATTAAGCACAACACAACTTAGAGATCGTAAACGGGTCCAAATCACGTAATCCCACAATCAGATTGCACCAAACAAAAAAGTCGATCCTTTACCTCGATACTAACAACGTTGCTCTAGTGGAAGCAACAAGCAAGCACACAAAATAGAGCTATCACGAGAAGATGTCAGCAGATCCGATCATCCGAATCCCAGCATCGGGTACCACGCCACGCGCGGCGCGATCGAAAGACAGAAGGCGCAAGTGCCACCTACGTTCCATACGGCGTCACCTGATCTATCCAACGAGCAGCCAGCCATGATGCGGTGCCGACGCACGACACCGCACCGGGAGGCCCCCGCACCCGGAAGCTGAAAAATCCATAGACGCCAATCCCGCTTTTTGACGACATGTGCTACGTGCCTACAGCAGCAAAGCATACGGTGACACAGTCCGTCGTGCATAGAACTTCTTTGCCGGTTTTAGACGCTATATTATCTCGTAGTTTTATTTACTCATGTAAATTGCAAAGAAATTGTTGGTACTATGTATCAGTATCGCTCTTCTCGTGTAACTTTCCTGTCAGCTACGAAACGAAAAGCTAAAGTAAAAGACAAACAGGAGCAGTGGGCTACACGCTTGCCGGAAGATCGAGAACAAAAACGCCGAAGCCTCCAGCTTAGCTATATAGTTAATTAGCTATCCCGACATGGCCGAGGCAATCTCCTTCCCGGCCACCTCAAGGATCTCCTTCGCCCTGTGAGCTAGCTTGTCGCATATGTTCCTCGCAATCCTCTTCTGAAACTTGCTACTCTTCAGCCACTCGATCCCAACGAACACCTCGCACAAGCAGCTCGGCGGCCCTGACGCGACGCTCCGTATATCATACCTCAGATGGACCTGTAATTAACAGTGATACACACGTAGCATATATAACTATCCCCTTTTCTTTGCCTAACCCAACCACTCCACATCCACTGCATAAACAAAGGCACATGATGGTGAACTCGGTCGCGTCCGGGCTAAGAAACGTACCCGGAAGTAGTCGCCGAAGGGGACGTTGTGCAGCGTCATGACGTCGTATACTGTCCACCCGTCGCCGTCCTCCGAGGGCGATTTCAGCTGGGTGCTGACCACTTCGCCGCCGAAGATCGTCATGTACCGGTTGAACTTGTAGCTGGCGTGCCGCTCTAGGACGCCCGGCTTGGTGTGCTCCCACTGGGTCACGGTGTAATCGAGGCACCCGACTCTGCTCATTGTTTTCGTCTCCAGAGGGCCCCCTTCAAACACCCCCATGAGCAAATTAGCCTGCAGTTCGAACGATGAAATAAGGGTCACTGTAAAGGCGGGCTCTCGTAGGTGGCATCTATGCTACTATAAAAAGTACGACTTAATTTTGACGCGACCAATCCTAACCATCCATCCACTTATCTCACAGTTCACAATTTAAGTTTATTACTATAAATGATCTCTTAATTGAGAGACATAATTACTCCCGTAATTACCCCTCTTAACTCCCCTACTAACTACCTCCTCCTAATTCTCCTCTATTTCCGTCAATGTCACGGTAAATCTTATTTATAGATACAAAACATATTCCAATAATATAGATAGGGAACACATATCTGTTGTCTATACTACTATAGAAAGCACGACTTGAATTTTGACGCCACCAATCCTAGTCATCCATCTACTCATGTCACGGTTCACAATTAAGCTGATTACTGCAAATGATCTCTTAATTTCAAGGCATAATTACTCCCCTAATCAAACCTTCTTAGGGGGTGTTTGGTTGGGCTTTTCAGCAGCTTTTCACTGGAAAAAGCTGCAGCCCAACCAAACGGTCAACTTTTCAGCAGCTTTTGCCAAGGGTAGCTGTGTGCTTTGCAGTGCAAATTCAGCTGTTTGAAAAAGCTGCCTTCTGCTAGCTTTTTGCAATGTGCTAAAGTTTCAGTGCTCAATTTTTAAAATGTTGTAGATGGTTTAGATCAACCAAAAGCCATATGTTCACTTTCCCACAGCCACAGCAGCTTTTCTAGACAGCCAGCCAACAGCAGCTTTGTTAACAGCCACAGCCCAACCAAACAGGCCCTTAACTCTCCTACTAACTACCTCCTCCTAATTCTCCTCTATATCTCTCCATGGCACGGTAGATCTTATTTTTTGATACAAAATATATCCCTATAATATAGATAAGAAACACATTATTTGTTATATATTAAATGTACAACATATTTAGTGCGACATACATAGGGTCAAACGTGCATTGCACGTGTACAATTACTAGTACTACGGGAGCGTACGGGCAAGCTAAATTCGACTGTAATGTCTCTTGGTCAACTAGAGCAATGTTGCTAGCCTAATGATGCTCAAGCATGAATAGAGTTTCTGAACACGGTAAGACAAAATTAAGGTGAGATAATAATAGTTATCCGATATTTCAGTTGTCTAAAACTGATTAAAGAAATTTCTATGGCATTCTAAAATAAATAAGTGGTAAACTGAGAATGCTTGACAACTCCGAAAGATTTTCACGCATATCTTAGCCAAGGTCTCAACCCTCTTGAATCTAGAGCACTTTCCCAAAAGTTGAGGTAGACAAAATATAGTCTACTAGCATTGCTTGCAGCTCATCTAAAATAGACTTCCATTACTTCCTCAGATATACTTATGGTACTTTTGAATCAAGATAGAGAGAATGGTATCTTTTACTTTATAGACTAACAGCCTAACAAAACCTACTGTTAAGAACTAAGGATAGCTTATCCAACCCTATCAGCAAGAAAAAAAAAGATGAGAAGCATAGAGATCTCACATCAATAGGATGTTCCACGATATGCTCCTTTGAGAGAGTCACATCTCCAATGGTCAACACAGATTGAATGTCCTCAAGGTCGTCGTAGCTCTCATCTTCCTGATCTTCTTCCAGCTTGGCCCTCAGTTCAATAGCTGATGATTTCGTTTTCCACAGACCAATTATTGTCCTGACAAGAAACAATAGTTTTTCAGCGATCAGAGTCTCCTTATGTTCATACTGATGGTATTATTGGAAGATACAAACCTACTAGCCTTGCTAAACGATGCAAATGAATGGAACTGAAATTTCAACCTCCCTTCTTTATCTTGGGATTTTGCACCGCTCTTAGCATCAAGCCCACGTCCACTCTTCAACATAAACAACAGTGATGGGGTGCCTACTGTTGTGAAAGATGGAGGTAACACTTCGACTTCCTCGACATCTTCCCAAAGAAAGAAGAATTTCGTTTTGTGTCCAAATAGATTAGCGTAGAACCCAACTATTCTGGCTGACAAAAATAGCCTTCCCTGCAGCAGTAGCAGCAACTACAAGTGAATATCCATGAACACACATCTATCATTTGCTAACTAAACTAGTTGCATAACCTGTTGACCTTGTATTGTAGTGGTCCAGAAAAACAATTGGCAATAGTTATAATAGAATAGCTTTGTTAATTAAAATGATGTGTTCCAACTTTCAACCAAAATATTAGGCTTGATATTATATCACACCTTCCAATCGAATTGTTAGCATATCTTAAGATCTTTCACAACTACTGCAGCTAATATCAGACCATATCAAAATAAAGTAAATCCAATAAGCTAAATAAAAAAAAGGGAAATAGCAATACTAAACAATTTTACCTGCAATGGCAGCTTCCTCTTTAAGGAGCATGCATAATCTGCTATAAGGAATTCTTCGTGAGGCAAGTCAAAAAGCTTCTGGAATGTTGAATTTCTGTGAGGTGACCGAATGTGTAACTGCAATGAATTTATACATACACTTGGATTGTCAAAATGGTTACTACTACGAACATCCATGAATAAGTTAATCGAATAATACCTTCTTACCAACTTCCTTTTCCATCTTGGTAAGGTACTCTCTCATTGATGCCTCAGGTCCTTTCGTGTTCTCGAGAAATATTCTCAGATGTAACCTACTCTGGCATGTCTGAGCTAGTTTTCCCTCCAGTGGTACCCATATATCTGCTAGTTCTGCTGATGTGTGCTTAAGGAAGTTAATTCTTGCATGTCCAAGTGAAATTGCCAAGTCGAATGGGCCATCAAAATTAAAAACCTCAACATCCAACATAGCAGGTGGCTCTTCCATGGCATCAAACTCCATTATCTCTGCATCAATCTTCCAGTTTGTCACAATCATAAATCAGATAAGGCTACAAGTTTTATCATAGGTGTGCAGTGTGCTAATATGTGATATATACTAACCGTTCCACTGAGGTTCCTGAGTCTGCAGTTGAACAGAGCTTGTTCTCGTTATACTGTTACAGCTGAACACAACATAAGGGTCTACTGATCCACAAGAAACAGGCGGCAAGCTTGTAGCCTCTAGCAGAGCTACAGTTAATAGCCAACCATCACCATTTGCTTTAACTCCGTGATCGCCTCCTGTGGAAAAAAGTTGTTCAGAAGTAGCACACATATGACATTGATGTGTTTGATTGCATGTTTGGTGCATGAGAAAAATAGTTGCATTCAGAAAGGGCATACCTCGCTGTATTCTTGCTTCTACAAAGCGAGATATCATATTCAGTAAACGCTCCATCTGAAGGACTAGTATGCCAGATGTGATCAGCTCTCCAAATGTGTCAGGTAAATCTAGACCGTTGAACTCAAGACCCATAAGTGGGCCTGGTCTAGATAGAAGGATATGCACAAGAACATACAGTGCCATTATCAATGTAGAGATGACAGTAAAATTGCAAAAATACTTGTAAGCGAGTCTGATATGTGACTGGTGATCTATCTGTAGTGGTGCCAACAACTGCTCTTTATCCATCCCTGCAGAATCAGCCAATTTCACATGCTGAGACAAAATTTCTGCAAAACTTTCGAAGTTTTCTTTGAGTCCATCCCGAACACTCCCCTCAATCATACTTTTCATCAAGGTACTCTGAAGGAACTCTACATTGTATGATACAGTCACTTTTGAGCTTTCTTCACATGATGACAACTCAGGGCAGTGAGTTATTTTGTAGAGTAACACAACCTCAAAACAGTTTCCAAATGGAACCTCAGGAGTACGAACACGAGTCATAATCACAAAATTCTTGCCATCAGCTTTAAGATATGTCTGCTCCTCAATAGTTTTGACATCTTTCATAAGTTTCGTTGCGCCTTTGGTGTATCGACATGTCCTAGTTAAGCTAGGAGGATCCTTGCTCTTCCATGTCCACGGCTGTTCGTCGTAGTCCGTAGTTCCTTGCAGCTCACGCAGGTCTTTGGAGAACTGAGAATCAGGTCCAAAGAGAAGAGAGTTTAAATCCCTTGACTCCACAAGGTAAGTGTGCTCAAAGATAATGCCCCCACCGAGATCTTCCAGCATGTCTGGCGTACTACCTTTTGACTTCATGGTTTCCATAGCTTCTTCAAAGCTTGCATCTGGAATCGGTGGTTCAATGTCACTGTCACGTGTACTCTTTGCTGTTGCTGAACTAGACTCTATCAGATCATCATCTTCAGAAACTGAATAGGAATTTGCTTGTGTTGAACGGTCAGAATTATCTAGAGAAGTTTGTTCCACCGCAGAACTCCTGGGGAATCAACCATCCCACCGTTAGGACCTGAATGTTCCCTACAAGCTAATCTCTCAGATTCAACATCCGTGTCACTCTTGGAGCTCGAACAAGGAGATGAGTGGATGACTGTATTGTCATTGTTTTCTCCATACAGTGAAAATGTCAGAAGAATTTTTCCTAGCACGAGCCATAAAAAATAAAGTCACTGTCAATAAACTATTCAGCAACAATGACGGGGAAAAAAGGGAATCATCAACTCTGAATTTCGCCCGATTCATGCCTCAACTTATTCCTAACCTTCTGTATAGCTTTCTAGACCCAGCACTTATTGAGTCTCAACTCACAAGACCTATATGCACATTCGTATAGCGTCTCGATCGGCCGTGACAATGAATTGCGCCGCCGGTATGCTCGACTAATACTTTCGAGTGACTTACGATAGCTACCGACTTTTCCTTCCGCAATAGCATGGTAATCGCTTAAGAGCTTGCGTGCCGCAACTGGCAAAGCTATATAAAAAATTACGGGTAGCGTCACCCAAAAGTCGGCCGCGCGCGCCGACCATGTCGAGAACGAATTAACCAGGGTACGGCAAAAATTCCCAGGAAGTTAAGCTAGCTAGAGAAGCAAAATGCGTGTACGCACCGCAATCCGCAGCCGCGGCGGAGGCGCCCCCCTTCCGGCGGTGCTTGGGCTGCAGCGTGAACCACGTCGGCGGCACTGAGTGCCTTCCGCCGCTAGTCCCGGAGGCCGCCACGGCGGGCACCGGCAGCTTCACCCTGCCCACCACCTCCCTCCCGGCCGCCCCCCTCCCGGAGCCGCGCCACTCCGACCTCCACCACCTCGTCCTCCGCTCCCACCGCGAACACGAACTCCTCGTTCCACGCCGCTGCGCCGCCCGCCAGCTCCACCGCCCGCGTCCGCGCCCTCTGCCTCCCCACCTTCACCCTCGCGTAGAACCCGCTCCCGGCCCTGCCGCCGTGGCAGTGCGGCGCCGGGAGGCCGCGCGCCTCCAGCACGTACACGTAGAGCCGCATGGCGCTGCCGCGGCTGTCGTAGAGTCTGCTTTGCAGGTGGAACCGCGGAAGCGGTAAGATGAGAGCAGAGCGGTAATGGGAAAGTGGGAAACGGATTATAATTTGAGGTGGTGGGTTTGAGTTTGTGGGGAGCGGCGCCGTGACGTGGGGGGGGAGGAGGGGCACGCGGCGGGAGGGGGGGCACGACACGCGGTGGTGGGGCTTGGGACGCGAGGCGGTCTGTGCTGGGCAGCGCCGTGGGAGGTTTGAGTGCGGAGGGGAGAGCTGTCAGTTGCTACGGCCGACGAGGGGAAGGGGCCAAGGGGGCGTAGTTGGCGGACGGGTCGCGCGGCTTTGAATTCTGGGCATGTTCTAGATCGCCTTCTCGCTACGTCGTGGCAGGGTGGGAGTGCTATACTGATGGCATGGTCGCATGGATGCATGCCATAATGGTGTGATGCACTGTATTGGTCAAACGGCTGTCTTGTATTTCCGGGCCTCGTTCTTCTGGAGAGGAGATCCTGAGCTTCACGGATGCTCGCCACCAACAGCGAGCCCAATAGCTATCTTCCGCAGGAAAAAAAAACACATGCAGCGAATAAGTAGATGTCTTTCTCTCTCCATCTTTTGTTCGTTGACACTAAAATGATGGGTTGTGTAAACACATGTTGCAATGCAACAAGAATTCACATGACTTAATTAACAAACTGCATCTCAGTCCCGATCTATACTACTCTTGACTTCAGTCACCTTGCTCACCTTTGTGCAGGGAACGTGAAAAAGCAACTCCTATATCAGAACTATCAAAGGTTCATCCAATCAGCGCAAAACTGGATCAAGATCTGAATTTAAAATTTCTGATAACTGATAATTCAATGCCTTAAACACCATATGCAGTACCAGGGCATCAGTCCAGGTCTAGGCATATCACTGCATCACCATGCTTCAATATCCACATCACAACAGATAGTGAGCTTGTGTACGATGAAAAGTATTAGTGTCCTCCTCTAATAAGAATAAACTAAGAAGCATCGGTGGCTGGCCGTAAATACAGTGATTACAGAATTGGCGAAAACTCCAGAAAGATAACAAGCGTGCAAGGGTAATACCAAGTACCAACCTGCTCTAAGTGGTAATCCACAATATCAGAAGCAGACTAATATTCAGACGCTGCACTACATATAAGATTACTTCCAACTAAAGGGTGATAATGTACAGTAGGCTGTCCAAAGCTGCACTAATTAGGATCAGTAATTCCAAGCCAAGGGCGGTAATTTACAGCAAGCATTCCGAACGGCAGCTCATCCTGCAGCAGCAGATGATGATAAAGCAATAACACACATGCACGCCTCTTTCTAAGCCTGGAATTGAAAAAGGAAGATGATATGAACAAATTGATTAGCGGGCAGCATTATAAAGTAGAAAAAAAATAGAAGCAGCATACTGCGAATAGCTTACTTCATCAGTATTAGAAGATCAATTATTCCCCTTTCTTTTCTTTCTCTTCTTCGAGGAGTTGGAAGCGACGCCCCTGGCATTGGCTGCTGGTGCTGGAGGTGGCACTGAAGGTGGGACTGCTGCTGGTACTCCAGTGAAAGGTGGGAAAACCATATGTGGGTGCATTGGTACTAAAAACATTCCTGGGGGCACAGCTGCCGAAGTGGTTGCCATAGCCATCATTGTTGGTGGCACTGACATTGGTGTAGATGACGGCACTGCCAATGTAGCCATTGCTGTAGTCACAGGTGATGAAACTGATGTGCCATTTCCCACACTAGAAGACTTAGCACCTTTCTTACCAGCAGAAACTGGACTTTCTCCAGGCCTTTTCTCTTTTCGAGATTCCTCAAACTTGCGTACCTTCTCTTTAGCTTCTTTCATCACAGACAGAACATACTCCATTGCATCAGGGTCAGTTGCTCCCATTTCCACAATGTCAGCAAAGTACTGGTGACCATGATTGTAGAGGTTGTCCACTTTATCTTCACGCACATTTTCCGGTTTTGCACCCTTCCCTGTAGCTTTTGCCTCTTTGGTGAGATGGGAGTTTCCTTAGATTCCTCAGGGCATTTATAATCCTTCCTCCACCGATCAAGAATATATTTGGAAGGTATTAGCATCACAAGCTCTTGCTTCAAGACAGCAAGAGCATGGCTACACAGAATACCTTTAAACTGGAATGACCTGCAGATACACCACACTTCTTTCTCGGCACTGTTATACATCACTCTATAGTCAAACTTCCTCTCTTTCCCAATGACGGTCACAGTGTAAGTCACTATCGATCCATTCCTACTGACTTCAGTGCAATTCACATTCATCAGCTGCTTTAACTGATCCTGGAACTTCTGAAACATATTTATCGTATAAGCATTTGCAAATTGCTCCTCAAACAACAGACCAGAGAGGACTTGTGGCCTTTGCTGAAATGAACGGAAATCATCATAGGCTTCTCGATCAGACCTAAGTTTCATAGCAGTATCAAATTGTTCAACAAATGTCTTTATTGTGGTCTCCGGTGTAATATATCCATCAAAAAAGGCCTCCAACCGTTCACTGCGGCGAACAGTAGAGATACCAGCCCAGAAAGTATCCTTCACATATGCTGGCACCCATTTTGCCCTCTCTTCAAACAAGGTTGTGAGCCAACGATTATCATGAAGGTTGTACTGATTGATCATCTCAACCCACTCCCTCTCAAAATCTGCTGATGTAATGGTGTCATAGACTACCTTTTTCATTCTCAGGCTAATTGCCTCCTTATCCTCAACTCTTCCAGACATTTCAGGAAGTTCTTTCATTATATGCCATAGGTTGTATCTGTGACGAGTATTTAGAAATACCTCAGTGACTGCTTTGACTACTGGTCTTGAATGGGTGGTAATAATTGCTTCAGGTGCTTTATCATTCATACATTTTAGCCATTTCTTAAATAACCATGAATAAGTCTCTGGAGACTCATCTCCAAGTAAACCACACCCTAACAACACAAACTGTCCATGATGGTTGATTCCAAGAAAAGCGACTAATGGAATGACAAACTGGTATGTCAAATAAACAGTATCAAAGCAAACAACATCACAGAAATGCTGATATGCGGCTCGAGATCTTGCATCGACCCAGCAAACATTCTTGAGCCGGCCTTCATCATCCATGTCCCAGTTGTAGAAAAAGTTGGAATTTTGAGCTTGCATCTTATCAAAAAAGACTAAGAGTGCCTCAACATCACCCTCCGCAAACCTCAGCTTCCCACATTTGCCAGCTGCTTCAATTGAATAATTTGACTGAGAGAAGGACCTCACCATGAAATCTTTGTTTTGGTTGGGTGGCCTGCCTCTACCAGAATGAATCTTCGGGTTCAATCTAGTCTTCGCATTGAATGGGCGGTGCTCCCTCTGCCAGTCAGGGAGATCTTTAAAGCACATCATGAATCTGACCATTTCAGGATTACATGGGTGGTTATGCTCCATCTCAACAAACACTACTTCCCAATGGGTCTCACTTGTGTTATACTTCACTACAATCATAGCTTTGCAACCAGTCTTTGCAACAAGCCTCCTTCGAGCTTTGAGGCCAGGCTTAATCCTAGCAATGCCACCTTTGTAACAAACAAATGTTGCGCGGTATTTGACCCCATCAACACTATGGGAAGTCCTCTTTGAGACCCCAAATCCTGCACGGTACCCGTACTCTAAGTAAAACTTGTATGCCAAATCAACCGTCTCAAAAGTCATGCCAACTCGAGGGTTGGGAATCTCATGCTTAACCAAAACTGCATCGTTGTTCTCAAAGGACGTGCAGGTGTCCCTGACCTGCAGTTGCAAGCTGCTCCTTGTATAAGGATCGCTATTAAGGGCATCCATCACATCAGCGCTCGCTAATCAGAATCCTGGGTCAACATAAACACAAGACAGCAATATGTGTGTAAGAACCGCTTAGAATATACTAAGTAAAACCAATTGAAATACTTAGTTGGATTGTGTTTCATTTCTATGTTATTAAGCAAATTTATAAGTTTGACAATACAACTGTCTTTTTACTAAAATGTCTAATGCGAAGAATTGCAAGACATACTTTAATTGCATGAGCAAATAGATGTGCCCAAAATCAATACCTAGAGTAAAGAGAAATATGGCTGTGTTTCAGATGAAAACATAGCATTGGCTATTTATCATAATAGATGTTTGGATTTTCACCGAACAAATATGATTCAATTTTGACTTGCTAAATCCATCCCTCCCTCCCTCCCTCCCTCCCTCTCTCCCTCTCTCCCTCTCTCTCTCCCTCCAAAATATCCCTCTCCCTCTCCCTCAAACCAACCCTAGAAATCAAACCCAGATCCCTAAATTTAGAATATACAATTCCCGAAATTGGAATACTAGAAACCCTACAAGGGGCATTGATTCATGTTTGAAAGTCATGACTCAGGATCAGATCGAATTTGAATTTGAAGCCAAGCCTCACAAAAGATCCACCATTTGAATCAGTTCAATCATATCCTGCACTTGCCATCTTTGTACTGCCGTTTTCTACCGTTGTCATCACCACTTCAATGGATCCACTGCCAACGTTGCCCTTGGCTGACAGCAGAGACAGATACATATTTTAAGCAAAGAGAGGAGGGCAACAAGCAGAAGGTGAGGAAAGGGAGGTAAAATAAATAAAGGGCACTTTAACTTATGTTCTTCTGAAATATCAGAGGGAGCTCCCTCCGCCACTCACGCACACTGCTTGCTGCGGGAGTGGGTCGGCAGCAGGGGGGGAAGAAGGACAGCCACCGCTTTGATGTAGGGAGTCACAAGGCAGGGGTAGAGAGAAGAATAGAGAGATGGAGAGGACAGGATGGATGAGATAGAAACGAGGGGCAGTTCTATCTTTTCCCAGCACAGGAGTTCTACAGCCAGTTTATTTTTCATTATGCAGTTTTCTTTGTTCCAAAATACTAACAGAGGTGACGGGAGCTAACAGAGTTTTGTATTATTCTCAGTGTCATATGTGCAATTGGATGTCTTTGCCGTGGCATTTGTGCAATAGTTTCTTATTATTTAGCAAGCTTTCAATCATAATTTCCCAGGGCAAATCCAAATCTTCATAATGCAAATGCCATGCTTTCATAAACAGAGCCAATTTTCCAAATTATAAATGAGTGAATTACTGCTATTAAACTTACTTTCACATACATAGGGGTGCTTGGAACTCCAAGTTGAATAATAGTGACTGGAAAATCATTGAAAATAGATAAACGACTAGGCGTTTGGAAGGTTAAGCTCTTACAGTTAGGGGACTGGGCTATTCTGATTAACACATGCCTGGATTTTAGCATTTGTACAATCATGTATCTTCTTGCAAAAAACAAAAATAAATTTTAAAGAACATTGATAGCTTTAGTGACAGAATGTGGAAACAGAAGGACTAAAAATAAGTACAACGGAAAACTGTGTGTCTTGTGCAACACAATGATGGACTGGGTTTCATTGGTCAAGATAATGCGAGCATTAGACAGCCAAATAAAGACATTTGTAACATAAGTCAGAGAAATAAGAGGGTTATCACTGCGAGAAAGCGATTGGAAGAACACATTTTTGCGGAGGACACCCAGTCAGATAGAATCTAGGCACATAAAACCTAGCAAGGGAAACCTGCATTACCTCAGCTCGCACAGGGTATTTTCTCCTTGGATAAAATATTGAGTGGAGACGGAGTGGTGACTTGTTAAGGAGAATTGATGAAAGGCTAGCTAACTTTGGGGGAAATCATCAATTCTCCCTTATTAGAATCCAATGATCAATCTTAGAGGGCCTTTTTACAAAACTAAATGAAATAACCCTCTATTAGACACGTGAAAAGACCACTTCACCCTCCGCTTCCACCTCACGCTGCCTGGGAGGAGGGGATCGATTGCTCCTCTCTATCTGTTACGCTCGAAACAGACCTCTCTCTTTTTCATCTCAGTTCAATTTTCTCTCAATTCTTTTCACAAAAATAATTTTGTTCAAAGACCAAACTTGTTAATGCATATGTAGATAATCCATTTTTGACCGAAAAAAGATAACACACATTGCCTAGGTATCCAACAAATTTATAAAACTAGGGTTCCATGTCATGAAGAAGGGAGGGAAGGAAAGAGGGGATTACCTCCGGAGACCATCCTTGCTCGCCGCCGGCGACCTCCCTTGCTCGTCGCTGGCAGCCAGAGCTGCGAGCCGCCCGTCGCCGACCCTGTACAGGGGCGCAGCAGCATCAGCTCGAGAAAGAATAAGGGAAAACGGGAAGGAGAAAGGACTTACCTGCCCGCGGGACGCTCAGATCTCGCCGCCGGAGCAGCCGGTGGGCGTCGGCTCCTCCCAGCCGCCGTGCTTGCTGTGTCGAAGTCGAACACAGAGGAGAGGGAACCGTCGGGTCGGGTCGGGTCGGGTCGGGTCTGAGTAGTCGGGTGTAGGGGTACAGACAAGTGAGGGGTAATCTTCTTCCAATCTAACGAGTGGAGGGATCCAATGGGAAATTTTGTTTTCCAAATAGAACCTTGCAGAAGAAAAGATTAAAGGCAGCCCAAGTTTGCTGACATGATCAAAGGCTAGCTAATTTTTGGAGAGAAATCATCAATTCTCTCTTATTAGAATTCAATAAGCTAGGGCCACCGATTAATCAAGGGATTGGAAATAGAATCATAAGGATTGCTCAAGAATTTGGGAGAAGCAAAGCTATGGCTCATCAACAAAATCCAAATATCCAACAACGTTGTGACCCTATTCTTCTTTCAAGATTGTAGGGATAACTCATGACAGACCACAAGCTATGCCAACTTAGCAGCGCTAGTAGCGGGGAGAGAGATTGCGAATGAAGAGAATCAGGAAAGATGGAATTTGTACCTTACGTCGGGGGCTAGAACACGAACCCTCGCAGCGGGCAGTGAAACACTCTCGCTTCGTCTCGAAACTTTTTCCGCCTCTCTCTACTTCATAGGCTTCGAACGAGAGGCCAGCAAGGTTGAGGTCCAACTAAGGGCACGACAGTCCTTCTAGAGTCCTAACCAAGCACCCCACCCCCCGGCACTCTTAGATCAAGCTACATGGCAAACTGGCCAGCGCACTTTGCCTCAGCCGTGCCACCTCCTCTACCTGACACGCTTGTGGGATTAGTGGAATTGTGGAAGCAGTGGAACTCTCTAATCTGATCGTGGGGGAGAGGCGAAGACGGCATCTTCAAACGATCGCGAGGCTTAAACTTCCCTTTCACGGGGATATCCATGAAATTTCTGTTCTTGACCTTGCTCGAGTCAGGCTTGCACCACCTGATTGGACCGATGTTTCGCTACCGGTGTTCATGCCGGTTTGAAGCAGGTTAGAAAAACCAACAAGGAATTACTTTAGTACTAAATTGCACTAGTATTAAGACGGTCTAGAAAATTGTGTTTGAACATCCTAGGCGTGTCAAGAGTGTCAAGATGATCAACAAGAGAGGTGGAAGTAAGGGAGGGCCACCGATGTTGTCAACAATTGATCGCTTTCATCATCATGGTCCTAGTTGCATGCGGCCCACGTCGTCATCATGCAAGTCCTTTTGTACGCATATGTGGGAGTCGTTGTGCGTGAGAGCATGTTTGTTGCGGGGCGGGGAGCTTTATTGTTTGCTGTCAAGCTCTAATAGTAGTGAAGTTATACATCAAGAAGCCACTGACACGAGGGAATCTGAGAAGCATGAGAAGATAGTGGCACCATTGTTTAACTCTATGCTTTGTAGAGGGGCGCGAACATGTGTTTAGGAGGTGTGTTCTTTTGGGAGTAATCTAATTTCGGTCAAAATCAAAACACTTACAATTATTTCAAACTCCTTTAATGAATAGGTAGAGCTGCTACCTTGTCCCCAAAAATACACCCCTCTAGAAATTTTCTGAAAAAAAATATGATTATTTCTCTTGATCGTATATAACCTCCGTAAGAACTTTTTATCTAGTTGGACCGGAACTTTCTTCATATAACATTTGAATAAATTATGGGTACGAAGATGAACAATAATAATATATGATTCGCTCTAGCTTTTAACACGAACCAGACTGATGAACATTAGCTACTCGTGTGGGACATTGTTTCCTTCGATTTTGATGAAAATCTTTCCTTCCAAAATGGTCCGTAGACTGCAGTGAGCGAGCGATGATACGCGAATCTTTAGCTCGTGTCACACACCCAGCTAAATCCTATAGAGGAACATGGGCTGCATGGTATACAATGCTACAAGCACTTACCACAGTGTCGCTGATGCTCTGTATACGATATGATCGGCATAAAAATTCAAAATAATAATAACAACATTGACAATAGATGAGATGGATTTTTAAATCCAAATTTGATGTACATATTGAGAAACAAAAATCTCAGCCGAAAAGGTGGACAAAGAAAAAGGACCGAGCTATCATGCATGGTAGAATTTGTACTTTTTTCTTCAATAATAATATATGCCGAATATGGATTTGAAATGCCGTGTAGATTAATTTTGTGTCAATATTATTCAATTTTCTGAAAAAAAAATATGATTATTTCTTCTCACGAGTATTAAGAGCTCGTAGCACTTAAATTTTTCTAGTACTAGATACTTCCTCAATGCATAATATGCACAAAGAGTGCATGCAAACAATTTCTAGTGCTAACAAAACTAATGTAACTACAGTGCTACCAAGTGCTAACGCTCCCGATAGCATCGACAAAAGATCACGAACACTACTAGAAATATTGTACAACTTGACACAAGATACATCTACGGTGCTACAAAATCTCAAATAAATATTTGGTCCACACTTTGAGAAAAAGAAAAGGAAATATATGTTGTGAGTGGTACAATTCACGATAGTTTGTCTTTTTGTTTCGATGTATTGAATTAAATTTGAATTCAAAATTTTGTGTCATAGATGCATCGTGTGATATTTTATCTGAAAAAATTATGAATTTTTAGTGCTGACACCATATATTTATTCATTGCACTGAGAATACCGCGAGGGCAGGAGTCACCGGGTATCGAAAATGCTCTTCCCCTGTAGCCTTATCACTCCACTGTTGAGGCCCTTGTGCCCTGCACGTGTTTGCCACGTGTTTAGAGGCACGTGTCGCCCCTTCATTGCCTTGCCGTGCACATCACATGTGAAGCTTGGCGACGGGCCACGTGCGAAGGCGCACCATGCACTAGTCAAACACCAAAGCAATTCGAAGCTCCATTATGATGAGACTTCGTTTGTCAATGGACAGCTATATAAAACGCGAATGAGCATAGTTGGTCTGCACGTAAGGCAAGAGAAGCTTGTAGACAATTAAGTAGTACCTTGCAATTGCCTTTCTATCTTAGCTTGAATCAATATACAAAGCAAGCAAGGGTTATGCATGTGATAGAGCTGCATTTGCACCTGCACCTCCGAAGGAAGAAGGGGAGAGTAAGAATGTTCTTGATCCTCACTCCTAGGTGCAGTGGCAGATGCAGCTGTATAACGAGCATTCCAAGTACGTACGCAGATATGCTATACCTCTATCCTCTTATTTTTGGTGAAGTGCTCCAGAAAGTCTCTTTCTGCAAGTAGCTACAGGAAGAATGGTGTGATATGGCTGCATTTGCACCTGCACCTACAACGGAATTCCGAAGGATTGCACCTGTCTCATCATACTTGTTGATCCTCCTTCTAACGTTGGTAGGTGCAGTGGCAGATGCAGGTGTATCACAAGAATCTCCAAAATAAGACGCAAGTTAAGTTCTATTGCTTACTATTTTCTTCGTCCTGCTGGAACCTTAAATGCTGCACTCATGGCTTTGCTTGTCGACCTTCTATTCGGGTCCAAGCCAACTTCAAGGCAAAGATGATACGATCTAACGATTTCTTCAAAATCACAGCGTCAGACAGCTAGGGGGGCCAGAATGAACACATAACTCGATTTTTGTATTGTCCCAAGGAGAAATATGATAAATTGGATTACAACCAGCTCAGGTTACTCAAGCAACCGTAGATGTTCAGTTATCGCCTCTGCCGGCAGTTCCAAGGAGATGGCTAAATAGGGTACAAATACATTGCAGTAGGACAGTAAGGTTCATTGCCCAAATAATCAAATCCACGCCTACAATGCTAAATTGCTAGTTTACTAAGGTTTGAGTTGATTCAGCTACACACACAAGCTTTCAGATAGGGATCCCTGGGCGGAGAACCAACGATGGCATGTGAGCGCATCCAATTTGGAGATAACCTAGCAACTCCAAGAATATCAGGCGCATTGTGAGGAGTCCATGACAAAATCAGGCCGACATATACTCATATGGGATCATGTTCCTTTCCTTGTGACCCTTCGGAACATGTCTTGATGTTTTTGATTCTACCTCAGTCTTTTTGTTTCTTCGGCGGCCTCCCTCTGCTTGACTTGGCGCTGCCATTTCCTACGTTCCCCTGTATTGACACATTGATGAGCTTAGCGCATATGGCGTGAGCGCTTGAAAAAAATCTAAAGCACTGTCCAGGAGTTTACCTCAGAGAGTACGAGCAGGAGCAGGTATGGGGGAACTCTCAGCAAAAAAATAGTTTCATTGGTTTGGTCGTATCATTGATTTCATTGATATCCAACCTGCAGTGGAATGATGTTCTAGCATGAGGCAAATGGATCTGTACCGAACTATGATTCTTCAGACATCCAAAGAAAGAAGCCTTACTGGAACTTCTTGCAGAGTACCGTTAACCATGTTCATCCTTCAGGTTTTCACGAATTATATGGATGGAATCCTTCACTGTAACAGAAACAATAGATATGGACATATTAGTTCACATTATCAAGAAAATTTTAAGCTAAGTTCTGAAACATAAAGTGATTCGAGAATTTCAATCTATATTGCAATTTCTCATATTGAACTATTGAAGTAGTACATACCACATGTACAGTTGTACTAGCACAAAAGCCAGGTTAATCTCAGGTGCTACAGAAGCAATGGTACTAGCAAAGTTATATAACCTGAACAATCCCTTTTCCCTAAACCTCTGCCCACCAGGCCTAGTTCAAATCTTACCATCGAGCTCCTTTAAGTTTACCCAGTCCAATTTTGTGATGCAAAGTGGAAAAGACTTAAGGATCAATGTTATAGTTTAAGGCATGTTGTATATAGATTGCACCAATGATTTCAAATAGTATGGTTATATCATTATGAAAGTTAGTGAGCAATGCTCAACAGTTTGATTATGAGATGAAAAAACACTTGTAAAACTAGCTGCGCAATAAGATGACAAGAAGTTACAGTGACATACATAGTTCTCTTTCTCCTTGGGCAGCATAATTTTTAACCCACTTGGGTATAACCTCTTTTATGCTGTTTACCTGTAAGTGAGATTGATAAGAGTAGATATTTAATTCTCAATACTACAGAGGAAATGATTAAGAATGAGTTGCAATTCGATTCACACATGAATGTGGTGTATGCGGAAAGCAGGTGTACGAAGATGAGCTCAAACACAAACAAAAATAGAAATTATGTTTACATGTGAACTTCTGAGCACTCAAACAGATTAGCAACTTACCATGACAAACTATTATTTCTTTCTGTTCTTGTTCATGAATTAAGTGAATTGACAAAACAGCATGATTTCTTAAATTCTGACAGATATATATTAAAAAAAACATGATTATCTCAAAGTGGTAAAAATACTTCTTGAAAGCATATAACTACGGAAAAGCTAAAAAGAGCCTGCATGCTCGTACGTCCTAGCGCACATGTCTGGAGTTTCACGTTTTCCTGTTCTGCATCGTTTTACCCATTGCACTCTTCACCATACACATTGCCACCGATTATTTTTACGGTGCCACCCTACGCAGCTGCCAGCATCATCCTGTCGCTGCCACCAGCACCATTCCGCACGCTCAAAATTGCTGGGCATTCTAAGTTCTAACAGCTGAGACATTTGTGTTGTTTTAGTAGTTTTTCTGAAGGATGCTCCTCCATCAAGTAGAGAATATGAAAAGGTGCATTGCATTGACTTTAGAAGGAATGGTTTCATCTTCTCTTTTTTGTGACAAGGAATGGTTCATCAGTATAACAAGTGTCGGCTCACATGGCCTTATTGCTCATATACCTGAACTGACAGGGAGACAGTCCTGCAATCAGATGACCATGCCGTAGGACTCGCTGTTTACTAGTCGGTAGTCACCATAGTAACAAGTATACTAGTCAACTTCTCAGCAGTGACAGCAGGAGAAAAATTTACATCAAACTATTGACTTGTTGAGAACTCAAGATGCTCTCATGTTTTCCAAAAGAAAATGCATGGAAACAGATCCAAAAGAGTTGAGCATATTGGAAATTGTGTAGGGTCAGTACGATTCATGCTTTATTTGTCATATTCAGAACCATAGTGAACTTGAAGACTAGTACCTTATTTGCATAATCTATTTGATCAAAGTAAACTACAAAAACGGTGTGGAAAAATTATGACTTAGCACATCAACAATCTCAATCGTGTGCTACATGGTAAGGACTTGTGACTTCACTGCTAACTCCCTTATTCAAGGCAAATGGCAAAAAAACATTAAGTCATTACAATTATCAGAAAAATCTGCATGTTTCTCAACGCAGTATAACATACTCCTACTACCCTAACTGAAGGTTACGTCATTGCTTTTGTAAAATGCTATACTGAAGTAGACTTTGCAAATAAGGATAAGCATCAATAGAGGAGCATAATGCAAAAGTTAATAAAAGTAAGACCTGACACAAGCTACCTTACAGCACAACCAAGATAACACCTTGGAATCATCCAGCCTGAAGAACTTTATATAGCAACTTCTGCAGCAAAGGTAACATCAAAGTGAAATAATTCTATAAAAAACTATTGGTTAATTTTTTTTGCTTGGTACAGAAACAAGTTATACCAGAAAATAAACAGTAAATGATGAAATGGATGTGTCTGTGACAGTACAACTGGCAGGAAACCATTATTCAGTAAAAGAAAAGAAGACCGCATAATTGAACAGTCTTCAGTGTTTTAGTTTAGCATGATTGGTAGTAACTAGTAAGTGATGAAAGGGAACAACTGTCACATTGCAACTTGCAAGCAAGTGCTAGCAGTTGTATGACAGCTACTTGATATAGTTAAACAAACATACATGCCAAACATCTACCTTTAACTTCACAAACCAGTTCCATATGGTTTCCTGCTATACTCATGAGGTGCTGATATCCAGGATATCCTTCGATGTATAATATTTCATCCAGTTGTCTAAATTTTCCCAGATCCTTACCATTCTGCAGCACAGGAAAGGAGTGGCTTTTAAATTGACAAAGGTTAGATGAAACAAGAACCACGTGTCACAGTTCTATCTTTGATTGTTCATACCGACAATACGTGCAGCTTCAAAAAGCGGTAGAAAATGAAGATGGGATCAACAAGTGTGCAATAGTAGAGGCTGCCATCTGTAGGAAGGGAAGCAGGATCAGGTATCAAAGTCAGGTATTGAAGGTATATGTTGATGTGTACTAAATAGTGTGCAAAATAGAGAATAAGAACAGCATCATTCCTTTATTTTATCATGTTCCTTACCCCTAAGCTGATATCTGATTCCTTGTTTTAATAAATTTAACTGGCTGGTTTGCAGAGGCAAAGCAACAAACCTTGCCGCCTAGGACACAATGACAATAGGAGACGAACTTTATCCCAATTGAAAAGAAAACCTTTGCACAGAAATTACAAACTACATAGCTAGTTTACTACATAGCTAGTTTACTTCTAGCATACCTTCACAAACATAATCTCCCAAGAACCAAGAGCCATAGCGCTCCTTAAACCAATTGAATTCATGAAGCCGGCCATCGATGACAGATATTGTGTTTCTTCTTCTGTTTGATGACAAGACAAGAGTAAATGCAAGCTGTTGGTTCATCTTTAAGGATGCTACTACTACACGACTACCCTACATTGCCAATAGACCCATCAGAAGCCACAAGCATCATCACATATTTGCCTACATCGCTGGTGATCAGAAACTCATACTGAAAACAGTAGGCATAAGAGCACCTAGTTTGGATGGCGGAGTGATAAAATATTTCCCTGGCCATTGGCACCAGAAGGACCTGCAAGGGAACACAAAATGAGGTTTTATTAAAATTGTGGGGCTTTCAACCAGGCCACACGAACTAACAGAGCTACCTCGAAACAGCATACCATACAGCAATGGAAGCCTCTGAGGCTTTGGAATCAGTAACTCACCCTAGATTACAATTTCCTGGGCAGCCTACAATATCATCGTAGCTGGACTAGATAGCTATGACTAGATAGCAGTAAAAAGTACAGGAAGGGAAGGAGGAATGACCAGAAAGGTTGAAAGGGTGGGGGAACTCACAGGGGGCAATAAGGACGCGGGGTGGCAGCGCCATGTTCTCACACCACGACGCCATCAGTGGTGGTCGTTGGCTCCTTCCACTTGGTCGGTGCTGGTGCTGGTTTTTTGGTTCTGGTACTACTGCATTGTTCAGATTAATCCAAAAGGAACAAATTACATAACAAATCATTGATTTGTACAACAACAACAAAAAAACAGCAAAGCGTCATGAGAGCATGAAGAACTTACCCCAAATGTTCTTTGCAGCATCTTTTAGACTGTCAACAAAGCACTGCTGAAGGACAGCCAAGCTAACATTCTTCTCTGTTGCACTGCATCTTTCTCCCCATGAGTTGTAGTGCTAGGTTTTAACTGCAGAAGAAACGAATTGAGATTAGACATTATTTAAGTGTCTACATTATCTGACATCTACATTTAACAGGACTATCACGCAAAGGAATTCTGAAAATATACAGGCACATTTGGTTATCCAGCCAAGCTAACATTCTTCTCTGTTGAACTGCATCTTTCTCCCCATGAGTTGTAGTGCTAGGTTTTTAACTGCAGAAGAAACAAATTGAGGTTAGACATTATTTAAGTGTCTACATTATCTGACATCTACATTTAACAGGACTATCACGCAAAGGAATTCTGAAAATATACAGGCACATTTGGTTATCCTGACTAGACTATGAGGGTGTTTGGTTGGGATGTGACTTATCTAAAAATAGTTGTGGGTTGTCTGCTACGGGAAAGCAACAACGTCGTTTGGCAAACTAGCTGTCGGAGTTGTGGCTGTGAGTGAAAATGTCTAAAATGCCCCTAGGATGCTGAGAGATTGTTTATATACTGATTTAACATTAATCACCCATTTTTATGCTGATTTATCTGTATATGACTAGTTTTCTCATTGATTTCACGCAACTAACCTACTTTTGAGCTAATGTACTGTAATTATGAGCGTTTTCTCAGATAATGATTTATATTTTGAACCATGGACCTGCACACAAGTTCAGTGCCAAACATAGCCCATCTTTGCTTCTGACTATATATCAGTTTCAAATGGGAAAAGTTTACGGCCAAACAAAGTACTCTCATCTTTGAGCCTTATATAATCAAGCCTTAATGACATGAACATTCAAAAGTATCAGCCACAAGTAGTTGATTAATGCATATAGATTTCTTATCATTAAGTAAACCATGGGACTGTACAGTGAACAATTATCCATGTCCTAGCACGGTGCTACTGCCATACAACACTAGCATTTGCACAAATTTGATGCTCCCAAATTAGAAGAATTCAAAACTCATCCATTGGCAGCAACCAAATCTCGATTTTTTTTTCCACTTACAACTGTGAACAAACATCAATTAACTAAGTAATCCATCTGTTTGCATATCCGGAGGAGTCCACCGACGTGGCGATCTGGATCCAGATCCAGAGGGGCGGACGGCGGAGGGGCAAAAGCGCAACCAAACACCTAAGCTAATAGGCTGATCTGTAGCAACTTGTTACCTGCTTGAACTACTCAGTTGCAAATGCAAATCTCTTAATGCACTAGAATAAACCGATTCAAAATCGGCATCTGATACATAACCAAATAGCTGATTTCCCGATAGAAAAGAACATATCATAGCGATACGGCGGCAGGGGAGTCCATGTGGGCTCAGGACGCTGCGGGACGCGCCCCGCGGTGGGGACCATGGCGGCGTGGAAGCGGCTCAAATGGCCGGGCGGAGAGGATTCAGGTGGGAGCCGGGATTAGCTAAGGGAGGGAGCCGGCGGTGGATGCATACCTGGACGGCAGCGGGAGGTCGCCAGGGTTGATGAAGGTATCCGCCGTCGTCGCCCTCTGCCTCCGAGTTCGCACTCTGCGTCGCCCGGCGGGAGAGATGGAAGGGGCAACGAGCAAATGGCTAGTTGAGAGAAAGCAAATAGCTAGTTGGGGACGCGGGGGAAGGGATGGGCGCACGGCGGTAGGGTTTTGGCGGCACGCCGGCCTAGCCTCCCGCCCATCGAGTTTTCAGTTTCGCGCCCTCTATTTTGCCGCCTTCTGAGTGCCATCAGCCTCATTTGGCCCATCTGCAGTCGTAAAATAACACGCGGAGTTTCCAGCCCGTCTTCTTATTTGTTACCCTGAAGGCCCATACACCAAAGATACCATACGGATTACGGAGTACCGACTGATCAGTTTGACCTCGCCGGAGCTGTTCTTGGAACTCCGGGTTCCGTATCCGTACTTGGATCGACCATTGGACGGCACCTGCGATAGTTTGAATCCGAGTCCAGCTGTCCTTACTCTGCCGGACTACTTCGAAGCCTGCCAACATCCTTCACAAGTTGGATTCCAAGTCCGCAGTTAGCACAAGCCTCCTTTCACGGCGATGGAGGCACTTATGCAGATTCCTGGAATCCCTCTATTTCAGTGAGGCGATCTTTCCAGACAATTATTGCCGGTTACGCCTCGGACCAATGAAGGAGTACCTGAACAAAAATAAGGACCACCACTTTATGATAGTCCCTACGATGGTAGACAGCATTGAGAAGACTATCCCTCGTGTTCTCAGGCATCACCGAGTGTACTGATGATGTCAACAGCGCCATAGCCTCTGCAGTTGAGCAAGGTATCGAGGAAATTGACATGGCAATTGTCGAGCACACGGAGTACGAATTCCCTTGGTTGCTGTTCTCCGGTGACAGAAACCCATCGCTGACCAGCTTATGCCTGAGTCATTGCAAGCTTTCTGTCCCCTTTAACTTTGGAGGAGTTCTCTCACGAAGCTTGCTCTTATCAATATGCGTATGAGCCTGAAAGAGACGTACGTTCTCCTCAGGTGTAGCACAAACTTAGTGAGTTTATACCTGATTGGCATGTTTGATATCAGAATCATGCGGTTCCCAAGCTTTTGTGCTACACCTGAGGAGAACGTAACATGTTCTTATCAATCTAAAATTGAATGCAATCTAAAAATTGATAGCAGCTGCCTTGATTTGTTGATAGCAGCTGCCTTGATTTGTTGAATGCAATCTAAAAATTGAATGCAATAGCACATATGCCTTGATTTGTTGATATGGGTTAAGCACATATAATATGGGTTATAAGCACAAACACACATCACAGCATTAGCATCACAAACTTCAACAGAGGACAATCGTGGCTTCACCTTCTAACTCTGGCTATGCTCCCGGCCGTGCAGCTCCTGGCGTTCGAGGCGGCGTCGGGACCGGACGGAGGTGGCGCCGAGGTACTGGATGGAGGCGGCGCCGGGGCACGGCGTCGGGGCTGGACGGAGGTGGCGCCGGGGCACGGCGTCGGGGCTTGACGGAGGTGGCGCCGGGGCACGGCGTCGGGGCTGGACGGAGGTGGCGCCGGCTGGACGGAGGCGGCTGCGTCGGTGCGGACCGGACGGAGGCGGCGTTGGCTGCGGGCGTGGGAAATCAACGGCGCCGGCGTGGGGACTTGACCGGTGTGGGGAAAGAGTAGCGGGCAGTTGGGGCGGCGTCGGCCCGGACGGAGGCGGCGTCGGGGCGGCAGATCTGTGCTTGGGGAAAGGGAGGCGGCGCCGGGTGGTCTGCGCCTGGGGAGGGGAGGCGGCGGGGGGTGGTTTGCGCGTGGGGGAGGGGAGGCGGCGCAGGTGCTGTGCGCTCAGGGGAGGGGAGGCGGCGGCGGGTGGGATGAGTTGGAGGAGGTGAGGCGGGTTGCTGCGGGAGGAAGGAGATGCGGGGGATTTCGGATGCACTCAGCGGAGAGACGCGCTCAGCGGGGAAATTTTTCGGGTCCGAGCGCGCAGAGCTGAGCAGCGAAAGCTCGATTCCACGGTACGTGGTGGGCAGGGCTGTGGAGGCTGTTCGGTACGAGGTGGGCATGGCCCAGATCAGTATTCGGGCTACCAAACAGCCTGGAAAATGTACGAGAACAGATATTCTGAGGTCAAACACTCTATCAAACACACCCTAAGGAATTGATATGGTCATGGTCTTCACTGTTAGGTAAATTTAAGATTGATACACCAGCCTTACAAAGACTGGAGTATTGTGGAGAAACGCTCCCAACATCTACGTTTCCATACATTCCAAGCCGTGAACATGTTTCTCTACAGTACATTATGATGGTTATCCTGAATGTCACGCAAATAAGTTACAGGATATCTCTACTTGTTTTCCTTATGTCAGAAGCCTATTCCTGCCGTATGAGGTCCTCAAGGTGAGCAGGGGAACACTTTTTGGTATTCTCTAATGTAGTGTTGGTGTATCACTCATCCAGCTTATGTTTTTCCTGCTGTTTGTCAAACCGCGACCGCCTGACATTCTCTTAACCTCAAAGTCCTAACTCTGAACATCACTATAAAACCTTCTGATGGTCTTCTTTGGATGGCTATGTTCGTAATTGATACACCTTATTTGGCGACACAGAAAACTACTGTAAGATCCCCCCCACCCCCGGGTACCCTGTCGTCTTATTTGAAGTACTCTTCAATGTTGTTGTCCTTTTCCTCAAAAAATGTTATTGTCCTTTGGAGGGAGTCAGCTCTTATATTTGTTTTGCCTTTCTCATTTCCAGATACGCTATTTATCATGTCTTGAATCTCATGGTGGGGTAGCATGGAACGATGTCAACTTCCAGCACAACAGTTTGAAGAATGTACAGATGTATAATTTCAAGGGAAGAGATAATGAGATAAGCTTAGCTAGACTACTGTTATGTAGAGCTCCTAATCTGAGATACATAGCTTTCAACCAAGCTCCTCTGGACGAAGCTGATGATCGCCAGTTTTGTGCCCCCTGACTGTCCTAGAGCTGAAACTTTTGTCGCAAGAGACAACCAATCTGTTATCTCTAAGTTATTCGAGAATATTTCTTCCCGTGCACGTGTGGTATTCATGTAATAAGGCACTTATGCGTGGAATGACATGGTCAGCCGAGTGTCTACAATTTTTTTACAACCCGCTCTCGACAGTTTCTGATGGGCTTTACACTGCACTGGCCAGTTTTCAGTTCATTCAATGTATCAGGTCATAATAAACTCTCATTGTCAATTTTGACACGAAAATTTATGGAAACTCAAACTTCCATTTAAGACTAAAAATTTCATATGGTACTTAGAGAGAGGAGTTATCCCTATGAAGGATGATCTAATTCGATGAAACTGACGTGGGAGCAAAACTTGTTGCTTTTGTGATAAGAATGAATCAATTAAGCACCTATTCTTTAAGTGCCATATAGCTTATTTTGCTTGGCTAGTAGCTCAGATTCTAATTTACTTCCATCATCTAGCATTTTCAGATTTGGTAGGAAATTGGCTTCGTGCATTGGGGTGGGAGCTACGGTCGCAAATTTTAGTAAGAGCAGTGACGATGTGTTGGTCCATTTAGTTATGCTGAAATGATGTTATTTTTGACAAGAAAATATTCTATCATCCAATCAGATGATCTACAAATGTGGTGGTTTGTGATCTTGAGCGTCCTTGCAGAATCTAAACTTTAGAGACAGCATGGTAACAGAGAGCATACATTTGGAGGCTATAGTGATAGAGTTATCCTCTACTAGTAGTTCAAGCACCTGCAGGTGGCTGAGCGATATTTAAGATGTTCAATGCCTTTATTTATCTCTATCATGAGTGCTTGATGGTTCTTTTATTCTATTTTAAACTCTATAATAATATTATTATTAAAGTTAAGTACATCCTCTTAATGCTGAGATCGAAAGATTAATAAATTCATTTTAAAAACAAAAAGATACCCCATGTTCGCACAATGTGACGTGTGACATTACATAATTGTAAATGGCAACTAGATTAACAAATATTCCTATGGCATTTGTCCACAGTATATACTCCGCTCTTTCTAGACTCCAACATTCTGGCTGGGAGTATGTACTTCAACTTTCCCATGTACCAGTCATAGGTTGTGTCATACTCTTTTTAAAATCATTTTGAATGCACTCTAAATATGATAGATGCTCAAAGAGAAAATTCTCTAAAAGGTATCATGTTGGTATATTGTTGAAGTTAGATCCATCTAGACCTCCTTAGTTATCATTCCTACTGTGAAGATTAGGAGCCCTCCGTATAAGGAGATGTGGTGCTAGGGTTAGGAATTTGGTGTTCCCGGAGTCGCCCTCAGAGTGACATGGGAGGCAGAGTCGTTTTTTTCTTAATGATGATTTGCATGTATATCTATAGACCTTTTTATTCATCGACTATATAACAATGACTCTAGTGGTTGTGTGTATTATCTTGATGTAGAAGTCGAAGATAATAAAATTTTCCCCTTTTAAAGAAAAATATAGATTGTCATCGAGGTACCAAGAAACCATACGGAGGCTACGGATAAGTTAAATGTTGATCTGCTCATCCTGGGGAGCCATAGCCGTGGACCTGTACAAGGTGTTTATCGTACTTTTGTGATAAGTGATTCCATTCATCGGTCCTTTCTTTCTCCCCAAAATGCTGTGTTTCCTTGGTGCTGTGCGCATGGATTCGAGATCCCATGGATGACTTAGTTAGGCGTTTGGAAAATCCAAACATTTGGTTCGGACTAGGCTGCGTGTGGCATTGTACTGAATTATAATCATCCCATTTGGTTGAATCGTTTTTACATGGTCTAGCGGTTGGTTATTTGTTTTTGATATATCCTTTGGAAAGGAACTTCAAATTGCGTCTCGAGGAATGTAAAACATAAGAGATAAATCTATCATTATGGAAAGTGCGATATTCCTATTCTGGTATTTTAGGAGTTACTAGTTAGGTTATGCTCTGATTTACCAAAAGGACGCAACTTTTGTACAGCAACTTGTTAAACTAGCAATTGTGTATGTCTAATGCATGTTTTACACAATACAAATTACATGAAATTTGTACTTATATTTGTAACTGAGAGGAAAGATATATGTCACAAAATATTTACTAAAATATGCAACCAAAAGATGGGGCCAGGGAGCATCGTGTGCATTAACGCACAAATAGAACCGGAAGAATAAGATGTAATTTGAAACCTCAAAGAGATGCAAAGTGCAATTATTCGGTGACAATTAAGAGAGTAATTGTGCAATTAAAAGGAAAGTTCATGTGTGAGTGATTATCGGGTGCAAGATTTCAACTTATTTTCTCATCCATTGGATCAATTCTTTTTAGATGGTCTCTGGATTGGTCGGATCAAATCTAACTCATGCTTTTTAAATTGGTATAGATAAGTTTATTAAATAAATTTGACATAACACGGTTCGACATTAAATAAATTCGACATAACACGGTTCGACAACCGCGACATTAAATAAATTCGACATAACACGGTTCGACAACCGCTAACTAGGTCTTATTCTACTCTTATCTCCTTTTCCCCGTTAGGTCCCCTTCTCAGTATCTGTTTGTACCACCTTTCCCTAGTCCCTACCATCGACACAAAGAACGCCAGCACCGACGTCCAATTATGAAACCTTGAGCTCCGCAGATAAAGCGACATATCTTTTTTAGAAGGGAAAAACTGGGCATCGATAGTCTAATTCTAGCAAAGGATCGAACTACCATAGAAACATAAAAAAACAAACTATGGCAACATTGAGATTCTATGAATGCAATAGAAAAATTGTGCTACCCAATATTAGTTCGTGAGATGTTTCTATGTAACAAATTTCATACGATGGAAATAATTTTTTCGTGCAATAGAAACTTGTCCTACCATAAACAAAAATCAGGCTACCTATGTATAATATTTTTCTTTTTAGAATCGATAAGAACATATCTAAAGATGTTTTAGTATCATAGTACAACATACAGTACGTGATGCGTCAAGTGGTAGATCATTGTATTGAGTCAAAAAATTAAGCTAAAAAAACTGAGAGAATTGCCGCGGCACACAGGAATAGTTGTCAAGCAATTTTAGACATCAATTTGCATAAACGAGATCAAGAAAGCAAACTCATTAAAGGCTATCTAGTATACATTTCATACCCAACCGAAATTTTTTAACTTTGAGGATGCATGAGGCATCATTGTTTGTTCCGAGACTGAAAGTTCGAGTAATGAGAATAGACACTTCCAAAGTTTTTCTCGAGGTGTGTATCGAGGGAAGATAGAGGACTAAATTGGTTGTTCTCCGAAATTTATATACCACGTTTCAGTTGACGCGGCGGCGCTTTGCACCATCGTTATTCCTGTGTTGCGAGGGGAGGAGCACTGCCGGGGGGAAGGCCCGGTTTCTTGTTGAAACGTCTGCATATATACAGCACGCCTGACCATTTTACAGTCACGGAGAAAATGTCCCATGTGACTTCTATTCAAAAAAAGAGAGAGAAAGCAACAAAAGAAATTAAGCCGTGTTATTATGTCTGTTAGCATGAGCGCGAGGATAGTGGCTACTGGCTACACGTGATGCCGTGATACCGTCGTGCACCACGGCATCCACAAAAACTCACAGAACTCGGGCGAAGAGGCGGTAGCACGCGCCCGGACAGGGCCGGAGATGCGTGCATGGGTGTGCGTGGTCAGTGGCCCAGGGCGTGCAATTCGTGCGCGACGAGGCATACAAGGACAGCTGCGATCGATGCGATGCATGGCTACTTGGCTAAGCTAGCTAGCTGCTGGATATCAGGTTATGTTGCAGGCATAACGCCAACGGCTAGCGCGCGCGGCTGGCTGCGCAGGGCGTGGTGGCATGCATGATCGACCGGAGTTGGTCACCGATCTTGTACGCAGTTGGTGGTGAACAGGACTCCACTTATTATTGCCGTGGACTGTGATAGCACCCGTTGGTTTGACGCATCCAGCTGTGCGGCACGATGCTTCAACTTGGAAGCATATGCATTGGCATGCAGCGCCCTCGAAATCGAAGCCGGCCCCATGAAGCTCTTCTGACGTGTCATCCTGACGCACGGTTTTGGATAATATATGTCGCTTTGCTGTGCTCTGCTCCTGTTTGGCTAGTCACTGAGTCGCGTAACCATGGGTTCGGTTAGGTTAGTGGAGTACGTACGTGCTCGCGCACATCGATTTGTTGAGATCTATTGGCTATTTGCTGGCTATTTTTATCGTGCATGATGAGGCGCACTATGATTTGGGTAGCTAAAAGCTGCGACCATATCAGCACGTATATATGCTGTTATTATCATTATTATGTATCGAATCTGAATCTTCATATCATCAAAATTGTATGGAGAAGGGGCCACAGTTTTACCATTGTTCTTGGCTACGAAATTGGGAGGTGGAGTCCGTGGAGACCTCATCTTAATCCAATCAAGAGTTCTATTAAGTTAATCGGCTGGAGCATTGGATTCCGACATGACATGCGTGCGTGCGTGCGTGCAATCATGCATCCAAGTGGAACGTACACTTTGTCTAAAAAAAAAGTGGAACGTACACGTCGCTCTCATACCTAGCACAAAGCAGGACGTAAGCACAATGCATTCGTCGAGATCTTTCTTTTTTAAAAGAAAAGAAAACAAAAGGCAAATAAGATGTTATGCGTGCGGTGCGATCGTGGTTGCAACTTGCAAGCAGCATGGTGTATGGAGACACGGGTGAGTAGATGAGAACTTATTTATAGTGGATCGATCACCTGGTCTCTCCGGAAACGGAACACAATTTAACGTCCGGTCACATCATCTTCCACAAGCTACAAGAGTCAAAGAGAACACCGGAAGCTTTACGAACGTACACTTCCATGCATGGGCAGCATGCACGGACCATGCCTTCAAGCGCCGGCAGCCTGAACTTTACTCAATTGCCCGGGGCTCATATAGTCCTATATAGGCAATTCTTTTTTTTTAGAAAGAGGGCAAATCCCTCCAACTTCCATTATCGGAAACCAACCAAACAAGATTCGATATAAGCAAAGTTATAAGTGAGTGGCATTGATGCAAAGTTCTCTTGCATTGCATACTAGTAGCATGTTGATTAATTCGTAATAGATGGTCCATCCATGGTGATCAAAAGGAATGTCTAAAGCTAATTAGAAGCATCGATCGACAGGGACATGCACCAGCAGCTAAGCTATGCGGCTGGTGATGTCAACGTTGCCAAATTTGTAACCACGGACGTAGGCACACAGTTTTACTCCCATGAACCTAGGAGTGGGTCAGCGGACAGGTAGTGCGAAGTGCCGGCTGCCACCACGCAACGTCGACGTACGTGCACAGCACCAAAAATGCCTCTCACTGTCAGAGATGATACTAGCCATCACTTATACAATATTACACGAGGAAAGGGCGATATAAGATAATAACTACCCGAGTTATCAGTCACCCTGCAAATCAAGGCGTTTATATTCAGTTGTAACAACCAATTCACCATAAGAGTTCTATAGCCCTGCTTCGACACTTCTCGCATAGCCTCTTGCTAACATATGCTCTCTCCGTGTCACGACACATGTCGTTTTAGCTATTAACAACTTTCAAGGTAACATTTTAACTATCTTTTTTTAAATTATATTACTTCGAATAAAATTAAGTATACATTATGAGAATAAATGTCATGATCTAAATATTATCAATTTAGTGTTGTAGTTGTTGGTATTTTTTTATATTAATGATTAAATTTTAAAATGTTTGACTCTGGAAAGGTAGTAACATATAACCTGGTTTAAAGTGAGTTACAGTTACCTGCCCATAAATTCAGGACCTCCTAACTTGATCTGACACTCATGCGTTGAATTGACAATTCATGGCAGGCTTAACATTTACAGCGAAATCCTCTTTGTGCCAGGCCGGGTGCGTTGCGTACCGGGACAGGTCAACCATTAATCCCACTGGCCACCAGCCTCCACTGATCACACTTTGATTAAAGCAACATGTACCCATGTCATGCGCACAAAACAACCAACCAAGTCCCACTGACAAGTGTCCCCAAACCTACGTGGGCCCATGCTGTCATCGAAGGTGTGCGAACCCAACAAGTCCCACTACCATTCGATTTGCTGCTAAAAGCGTCACTGAGTCCACACTGGTTCCAGATTTGGACCCGGGTGATGTGGCCTGTCAGCGATAAAGCCCGGCTAGGGCCAACACGTGGGTTCTACATGGCGTGGAGCCATCCAACCAGGGAATCCAGCTGGGGCCCGCGAGGGTATATTACCGTAGGTTTTCTGTACTCCATCAATTTTTACATACGTATGTTTGTTTACTTTTACTATGCTTTTCTTCCAAAATACTCCCTTGTTTGATGTTTGTAAGTTGTAGCTTGACATCCTAAGTTGAACTTTAACTTATAGTTAGTCTAACAATAGTGACGTAATAAACAAATTAAAATCCTAAGATCCTTCAGAAAAACATTTTTCTATAATTGTAGCCATGCACAAAGTATTGTGCAAGAAATATATAGTTAAACTTCGACTTAAGGACAGTCAAACTACATCCCATAAATCAACAGAGATATGTACTCTCTCTGTTTGTAAATAGCTATCGTTTTAAGTATTGATATGTTATTCAATATGCATCTTTGATCGTTATATTTTATATGCATATGTTAGTAAAAATTATAAAGATTTATAGTTTAAAAATATGTTTATAAAAAATCTAATGATATTATTTTCACCTCACAAATGTAAATATTTTTTAACCTATTAGTAGCTTAAGTTAAAAAAATTAACTACGTGTTTTTTTATTTTTAAATAGAGGTAGTATATTTTTGTCCATCCGGCTCTCCTCCTTTTGTGTGTAACTCTATCCCGTTCTCACTTCCACGCCATACTCAAAAACGATTGCCTTTAGACTGAAGAAAATAATGATAATTGTCTAGGTTTTTGGTTAAATATGTAAGCACTTGGAAACAGTTAGTATATTCTACTTTTTTTCTGACAGGAGAGTATATTCTACTTAGTAAGACACAGCATATGCTGAAATACGACTGACGAGAGAGTGACATATTGACATGTCCCTATATTTTTCGGTGCATTCTTAGCGGTCAGCCGCACCGAGCCGCGCAGCAAGTGAGGTGACTAGCGCGTGCTCCTATCATACCCGCGTACTCCTATCATGTGGTTCTCTTATCTTACCCGAGCCATGCCTTCGTCTCTCACCCCCGGTGACCCTAATCCTACGGCCATAGCTATCGCCAAGTCCACAACCTGATGAGAAGCCTGATTTCACAAGTTTTTATTTTTCATCACTTCTTAACTAATTGTGATCTTCAATCTTCACTTCGAATATCCTTATGTTTTCGAAGAGAAGAAGAAACTCATTTCATTTCGAGGTAGCGTCCGAATGACGATGCAGGTCGACATCATGTACACGTTAGCCAGTAGCAATCATTTAGCAAGACAAAACAAATTTAATTTGGCTTCTATGTTTCCCTGCACCTGAGTCAAGCGAGCAGCCCTTTTAAAGGTCACTAAATCAGCTGTAGCCACATGTAGAAATGACTTTTGTTTGACAAGTCAAAAGGTATTAGGTGACACCGTACAACAGAAGTCAGAAATTAAATGCCTTAGATATCAACTTAAACTGAAAAGCTGTAATGTACTCCTCCGACGTTATAATATAAGTCGTTTTGAAATATATAAATGTCAAATATTTTTTGTTCGATCATAAAAGAAAACTTATCAACGTCTACGATGTTAAATTAATATTACTAAATTCATCATGAATTATACTTTCATAGTCTATACTTAGTTTTATTAAAAACAACATAATTTATCAAAATTGATGGTTAAAGTGTCATCCTAAAAACTGTATTGATATCTAAAATGACCTACATTGTGATACCGAGGTACTATAACGTACAAGATACTAGCAATAGTTTCTATGGAACCTTGTGACCAAGCCAAGTATTGGGATAGCCGGTCAATCAAGCATTCTAGAATCTTCGACATAAGTGGTAATGGACGAATGATAAGTGGTAATGGACGAATGATAAATTATGTTTTTCTTCTAATGAACATGGTGTCCTGTATAATTACGCGAGGAACATCTTTTAGCATCTTAGATTTGTATGCGATTGGAATACGAAATTTCATATCGCATGACAGTCGGCCAATCATTGTACTAAGCCGACGTGATGTTAAGGCTCATATCACTGGTCATTGATATTAGATCAATACGCATAAATAAAGCTTATTAGCTTTCTTATGAGGTGTAAAATTAAAAATATCTATCAATTTTGGGCTATTAATAATTAAGTACACTATATTAATGTCGAATAATGTTTAATACAATTATAACTATATATTGGTTGTGGTCTATTAATAATAAGGGACTACTAGATCGATGATTGGATGTCGTTCGGATGCATTATGAAATATATCGGCTGTGATCTGTTTAGGTACAGTTATGAAAATCTATCGGCCGTGTTCTCCTTAGGTACGGTTATAAAAATCTGTCACTTGTGATCTGTCTAGGTACAATTATGAAAATCTATCGGTTATGATCTACTTAGGTTAGTTATAGAGATTTACTAATTGTAGTTTTCTTAGGTACATTTACAAAGAGCTATCAGTTATGATTTGTCTAGGTACAATTATAAAAAATCTGTTGGCTGTGATATGCTTAGGTACACTTATGGAGATCTATGGTTATAATCCATTCATAATAAGAAGATCTACCAAATTAACATCCATATATTTACTTTCTCGAGGAGTTTCTAATATACCTTTTTTCTATAATTTTTAATTTATCTATTTTGCTATTATATTATACTTTTAGTACATAATAGACTATCATCAAAATGAGTTTTTGTTACGTAGCACCCGTCGAGGTGTTGGCATCAGGTAAGAGCATCAACCATGGCCGTTAGTAGTAAGAACATGTGTAATATAAGTGGCTGGAGAGATGCTTAGCAAAATAAGCTGGTTTTTCTTACCATATAGGCTAGCATTGATGCTTGTTTTATAGCATGAGTGCTTAATAGGCACCCATGCTTAAGAGGTACTTATATATTTAATTAGTACTAATTAATATATAGTAAATAATCTAAGCACTCTTAGAGAGAAGTTTGCATTGGAGTAGATAAAATTTACATGATACCTGATTGATGATAAACACCTTGCATTGTATGCGCCTTAAGGCTATGGGCACAATGTGAACCAACGAGATCCAGGCTGTTATGTTTTGCTTGTTACTAGTCTGCCTTCATGTCCTAGTGGCGCTCTTGCTCTCGCAGCTCACTTACCACCAATTAGGCTTTGAAACAGGCAAATATTATAGAAATTTAATAGGATTGACATTTTATAGGAAGTTTTTCTTTGAGGCCTTTAAGTTGGTAGGAATGAATCAATAAATTCCTATAGGAAACTTTTTTTCTTTATGTTTTGGATGATTTTAAACGTGAGGTTAAGCCTTATGTTACAATTTCTTTAAGAAGTTTGGGTCTTTCTCTCCCCTCTTATTTCTCAAATCAAGAAATATGTTCCTACAAAAAATTTATAGGGAATCCAAACAATGACTCAGTGAAATTCCCGTATTTTTCATTTCTGTAGAAATTTACAGGATATGATACTAAACTCCTACGTTTCAAAAAATTTTAAATTCTGTGTTCCAGAAGGGGGCTCTTAAACTTTTCTAACCGATTAAGCGCGATGAAAAAGAATCGCTGAACTTTAACGCGTTCAGGATCAGGACACGCATGCAGTACTACCGCCTGCTTTGCCATGCTGAAATATTCCTCTCTCGGTACATGACAAGGAGGAGAGAAAAAGTGCTTTCTGGTGCACGAATATGACCAGTACTAGTTGCGCTTTTTAAATATATAAAATATAAACCACCTACTAAGTAAGTATCAATCATTCACCAGCAGGTAACTGAGTAGCTAAAATGTGTCCATATCCTAGCAGTTGCTAGAATACATATATGACATATCAAACAGTTACTAATTACCTAGATCGCGATCGTGATCTATAACTTGATGTTGTAACCCCCACGCAATGCACGCACTTTAGAAACAACTTGTTACATCGTATCAAAAATATCTCGAACACAGCAGAAAAAGCCTAATTGCACGGATCGATGAGTGCATGCGTGCTGTGCTAAGCATCAAAGTTTTCCTAGTTTGCAAGGTACAGTTTGTAGTGGAAAATTGTCATCACATCACTAGTCCTCAGCGCAGAGAAACACTAGTAGCTTTCTACCCCTTCCCAGACCCATCCACACACGAGAAAATCACCAAAATTACCAGTTACCGTGTGCATGACTCGATTGCTTCTCAGAAACATATGTTTCTCTTTTTGCAGTGTTTCTCCTCAATAACCACAAGTAGTGGATACATGATCAAACCATTCCCATGATGTATTTTAGAATGAAAGGTAGAAATAAAATTCAACTTAACATGGACACAATTACTTCGTGATTCTTTGCATTTATACTGGAAAAAATCGATTCTCTGATGTATGATCAACATATGAATATGAGTATTAGGAAGGGAGTAAATATAATTAATGAGCCAATTAGGGTAATATAACTCTATATAAGTAAATGGACAAAATTTATGGATAATCAAGATACAGAAATGACAAAATTTCTAAATATAAGCTACTCCTTGATTGAGCCAACAAACGGCTTTACGGAGTACCAGATGGGTGGACTTAGCAAATAACAAACTCATAGTATAAACTGCCATTGGAACTAGAAAGATTAAAAAAACTGAGTTCATTAGCAAAATGTATTCACCGTAGAAGTGTACACTGATTTGAGAATGACCTTTTAATAGGGTGTTGGGAGTTAAGGGCACGACTCATAATCACTTTTACATATACATAATGTATTTATTAGGATTTAGTGAGATTTATGGATTTATCCCCAGTCTCCATCACTTGTAGCGCGTGAGTGTGTATGCGTATATAAATGGTGTGTATGTATGTGATTTTTTTTAAAATACAGTGATTACATTTTAATATTTTCTTAGCCCCCTTTCCCGTAGCGATGTTGCGCTACAGTCACGGGTGCATCCAGCACTACGATAGAGAGAAACCCGGAAGTATCCTGAATCCAGCCCACCCACCCACATCACACGGCCAGTCACCTTTCCCCTCGCCTTTTATAAATGCACGTGATCCCCCGTCGCCTCGCTCTCCAAAACACCCGACGCACCAAACCTTCTCTCCGCCACCGCCACCACCCCCACCTCCACTTCCAGTCTCCACCTCTCCTCCTCGGCCTCTCGCGGAGAGAACGCGCCTCCTTCCCCTAGGGTTCTCGAAACCCTGGCCCGATCCCGTAGAACCCCTAGGCGCGGAGGTCCCGACGAGGAGGAGTGAGCGGACAGGGGGGAGGGACGAAGGCGCGGGGAGGCGGAGGCCTGTGCTGTATGTCAGATCGTGGGAGCCGGCGAGGCGGAGGCGGAGGCGGAGACTACGGACACGGTCAGCTCGCGAACCCGCTCCAATGGCCTCAGCTCAGGAAAAGGCGGCGGCCTGCTGCGGCCCAGCGCGCGACGTCCCCGGGGCCCGCGGCAGGGCGATCGCCGCGGCTGGGAAGGTCTCCATGGCCGGAGGCGATGGGCGCGTCGTTGCGGCGGCCGGAGGCGGAGCCGTGATGGAGGAGATCGCCGCCGCGGCCCAGCCCACAACCGCGAAAGCCTCCTCCAAAGGTATATACGGGGTCGCCACCTCTCTCGCTCCCTCTCCCTCTCTCGATCAAGTTGGATCATGGGTAATATGAGTTGTTTGCGATAGTATATGTTTGATTGGTGTAATCGGGTATGGTTGATTGGGTCATGGGAAACCATGAAATGAGTGCCGTTCTGTGCATGGATCACATAGCAGGGTAAGGCATGTGATGATGTTTCTGTTGATCACGATTTCTCGTGAGCTCATATGCGAGTTCAGGAAATGTAATCCAGTGCTGGTGTTTGTACAGAGTGCACAGTTATCGACTTCCCGTGTGCATGCAAGCAGAAGATGCAGATTAGGATCAAGCAATTATCGTTAGGACCGGATAGGAAATGTGGGAATTAAAATCAACTCGTGAAGTTCGTGCAAATCACATAGTCCTCGTATGCATGCAAGCAGAGTATGCAGATCGGCGAGTAGGTCCTATGGCAGGGGCATTAATCCACCATAACAACAAAAAATTGTGGTTTACACTACATTATCAAGCTAATTGTTGATTGGATAGTGGGGGCATGACGTGATGGCGCGTGCTTACTGTGGGACTTGCTGTCACAAATCATGCAAGTGTGCGTTTTGTTGTTTACTGTTCTGGCTTTTGTGCTCAATGGTAGTAGTTGGGCGCTTGAACCTTTTCTTTCATCACTAATAGCAGTGATCATTTTCTTTCTTCCATACTTTTTGGTTGATGGTAAGGTTCAATATAGGAAAGCGTCTGGAAATGGATAATGATGTCAGTTAGCAATGGACGGACCAATAAGCTTCTTGTCATTTGAGTCATGGGGTCATCAGAGTTTTTCGCATCCACGCTTCCTTACCTGGATGCGCCGCCACTAGGCACTAGGGATAAGCTGATCATGCAGTCTGGTCTACCCGGCCCACACAGTGGGCATGGACATATCTTAATGTAATGTTTGTGGGGATGCCGAAATTTTGCAGCGTATGCAAGTTTAACACTTGATTGTTATGTAGTGAGACCCATGCTGGCTGGCCTTTAAAGCTCATTGGGTGCTCCAAGAGTTGTAGATTTTTGTGGTATCTGTCTGGATTTGTGAAAGGACATCACATCACCTTGAACTTCTCATATAAACCAAAATTATCATTAAATATTAGACAGATCCTTCTTCGTAGCATATCTCTTTTGTTTGCAAAATGGACAAGCACCCAGGCTCAGTTTGGCTGAACATATATCTTTTGGAAGAACAGTGGAACACTGACAGATAACTTTGCCTGATCAGAAGAATTGTCTGGTATCTAACTCATCAGATATGGCTTCAAATTAGATTTACTTTTTATTATGTAGAGACATGATTAACAAGACATGATTGACACTACTATTTGCTTCGTCTAACTAGATCATACAGTTTTCTGATTCAGTCTTTGTAGTGAACAATGAGTGGCAATTCTATATTTCTTTATATCTGTTTTATAAGTTGTTCGAACAAACAGTTTGATCCAAGATGGAATATTAATGGATAGAACAATATTTTAAGACTTACATTCATACAGTATGGTCCATGTCAGTGCAGTTTTGTTTAGTTGTGGCCTCAGAGAGAGGTCAACAGCCATTTTTTTAATCAAATGCCTCTTTTGCCATCCTGGTAAGCACAAGGAGCATGGTTCTCTTGAACTGCCAAATTATCTATTATCAATGCTTGACCTATGTCATTGAAGAGGTCTGTATGATTGTTCATTGCTTGGTTGTTTGAGCTTGGTGATTGCTGTATATGTCCATATTTTAGAAATTTGTTGGAAGTTGTTTGAGTGAGTTAAGCAGGCATAGTTTTCCCCTATTATAGTTATTTGAAATGTATACCATGTCTTAACTGAGCTATCTTCATTACTATGCATTCCATTCATAATGTTCTGCTGGGTTGTGGAAAAATGCAGGGATACCTATAATGACAAGAGCCCAGAGATTCCACCCTTTGGACCCATTATCTGCTGCTGAAATTGCAGTTGCTGTTGCAACTGTAAGAGCTGCTGGAAAATCTCCTGAGGTTTGTGAAGAAAAATCTTTCAGATACTGTTGCAATACAACCTTGAAAAATAAGGAGCTGATAAGCAAGGTTCTAAAATTGTAGGAACGAGACAGCATGCGTTTCGTTGAAGCTGTGCTATTGGAACCAGAAAAGAATGTTGTAGCATTAGCTGATGCCTACTTTTTCCCACCTTTCCAACCATCCCTGCTCCCTAGAGCAAAAGGCTCTGCTGTCATTCCAAGCAGGTTGCCTCCCAGGAGGGCCAAACTTGTTGTCTACAACAGGCATTCAAATGAGACTACCATCTGGATAGTAGAACTCTCTGAAGTGCATGCAGCGACTAGGGGTGGACATCACAGAGGGAAGGTGATATCATCTGAAGTTGTTCCAGATGTTCAACCCGCAATGGTATGCCTACTTTATTTGTTTAGTATCTTGCCTTCCTTTTGAGTATTTTGTCCCAATCTGCCAATCATTTAGTCCATGTAATAGTATGTAATGACCATGTGAATACAGTGCAATTATTGCTGTCAGATCGCAGTTCCATAGTTATCCAATATTTATGTTTACGCAGCTGCCTGAACTTGTCGGCTCTTTTGAACCTCATGCACAATTTATTTTGACTTCTTTTACGAGGGTTATATTGAATTTTTATACTTTACAGGATGCTATGGAGTATGCTGAGTGTGAAGCTACTGTTAAAAATTATCCTCCATTTATTGAAGCTATGAAGAGAAGAGGTGTGGATGACATGGAGCTTGTCATGGTAGATGCCTGGTAAGCTAGCTGTAGAAACTTCTTTTATTGCATTTTTCATAGCGGGTTGTCTTTCAGTTTAGATCATCATATTGAAAATTGGATTTGGACTTTGCTCATAAATTATCAGGTGTGCTGGCTACTACAGTGACGCTGATGCTCCCAGTCGCAGGCTTGCTAGGCCTCTAATCTTTTGTCGAACTGAGAGCGATAGTCCCATGGAGAATGGTTATGCACGTCCTGTGGAAGGGATCCATGTTGTTGTTGATATGCAGAATAATGTTGTTATAGAGTTTGAGGATAGGAAGTTTGTTCCTCTGCCCCCACCAGATCATCTGAGAAACTACACTCCTGGGGAAACGAGAGGTGGTGTTGATCGAAGTGATGTGAAACCTCTTATTATCAATCAGCCTGAGGGTCCAAGCTTCCGTATTAATGGCTATTTTGTGGAATGGCAGAAGGTACATGGTTGATGTGATCTTTTACCTATCATGCTAGTAGTAATGATTTTTTTTTGCCACTTGGATTTAATAACACTCTTAATGATGTTGATCAGTGGAATTTCCGTATTGGCTTCACCCCTAAAGAGGGTTTGGTTATATATTCTGTTGCATATGTTGATGGTAGCCGTGGACGTCGACCTATAGCTCATCGGCTGAGCTTTGTTGAGATGGTTGTTCCTTATGGAGATCCAAATGAACCACATTATCGCAAGAATGCGTTTGATGCTGGAGAAGATGGACTTGGCAAAAATGCCCATTCTCTTAAGAAGGTCGTTTGCTAAGTTATTGGTAATTTTTCTCACCTCTCAGTTTAACTTTGATCTCACTACACTCTCTTGTCCTTTTTGTGTAGGGATGTGACTGCTTGGGTTACATAAAGTATTTTGATGCACACTTCACAAATTTTACGGGTCATGTGGAAACAATTGAGAATTGTGTTTGTTTGCATGAGGAGGACCATGGAATCCTTTGGAAACACCAAGATTGGAGAACTGGTTTAGCAGAAGTTAGGCGATCAAGGAGGCTCACTGTGTCATTTATCTGCACAGTTGCCAACTATGAATATGGTTTTTACTGGCACTTTTATCAGGTAACTATTTGAATTTGTCTGCTTCTTATAGTGTGTGCAACAAATAGTATTTAACCTACAAGGGTATGTTTTGGTACTCAAGTTATGTGTGAAGTAGTTCCGTATGACTATTGCTTTGTGAATGTGGTTCTTTTTCTAATCTTATGATTCTTTAGTGTTATCTATCTCATTTTGTTATTGCAATATAATTATCTGTTCATTTTCGTGGCTATAGGATGGTAAGATAGAGGCTGAAGTAAAACTTACTGGAATTCTTAGTTTGGGAGCTCTGATGCCTGGGGAATCAAGGAAATATGGTACAACTATTGCTCCTAGTCTGTATGCACCTGTTCACCAGCATTTCTTTGTTGCCCGTATGGACATGGCCGTTGATTGCAAACCTAACGAAACTCATAATCAGGTGGGTCCCTTATTATGCATTTTTATTTAGTTCTTGTTATCCAAATGCCCATAAGAAGCTGGTGCCATTTCCTGCGTAATGATATATTGCTTCGTTGCGTTCATAGGAAAGGTTGAGTTGTGATATGCTCTGTTGTCTTGTAATTACAACCTCTTTTCCTGCTTAATGATATATATGAAAAAGCCCTCCATTGTCTTGTAACTACAACCTCTTTTCCTACTTAATGATATGTATGCAAAGCTTTTGCATGTTCTCTAAAAATGTGGTGCAATTAATGTCGCACTGCATCTACTAAATGGAAGGTGATTCATCCTAGTTCCAAAGGATGGCATATTATAAACTTATTTTGACTGAAACCTGCTGTCTTTACACGAAACTTTTATTCTCTGCGTAGTTCAGTTCTAGCAGCTTCTTTCTTAAAGTTCCTACCCTGTAAAATAACCTTGTATTCCTTCTGTGCAGTGTGCACTTGTAAATTGGCATAGTATTTTGACACATCCTTTCCTATCACAGGTGGTTGAAGTAAATGTCAAAGTCGAAAGTGCAGGCACACATAATGTGCACAACAATGCTTTCTATGCTGAAGAAAAAATATTGAAATCTGAGTTGCAAGCAATGCGAGATTGTGACCCTTCATCTGCCCGGCATTGGATTGTAAGGGCTCATGCTTGTTGTTTCTCTTCTCTTGAACAGCTTTGTGTTGTGTTATTGTTGATCATTCGTGATAACACGTCAATTTAACAGATTTTGCATAACTGCAAACACTGCTTGGTTAATATTTTCTGTCGTTAAACAGCCACTTGTCTCTTGATTTTCGTTAGAGTGCATGTCAGTATGCCATACCAGTCGCACAAGAAAACATATCAAATATAACTTACATCATATTCACGCCTCTCAGCAAGGCACATTATTTTGTGTTTTGGTCCTTTTGGGCAACTTATCAAACATACTGAGATTTCCTTCTATGTTCCTTGTTGGCATGCTGATTAGGTAAGGAACACAAGAACTGTGAATCGTACAGGCCAACCAACTGGTTACAGGCTTGTGCCGGGTTCAAACTGTTTGCCGTTAGCTCTACCTGAGGCAAAGTTTCTCAGAAGAGCTGGGTTCTTAAAGCACAATCTCTGGGTCACACCATACAAGAGTGATGAGAAGTTCCCTGGAGGGGAGTTCCCTAATCAGAACCCACGCATTCACGAGGGTTTAGCTACTTGGGTCAAGAAGGATAGACCCTTGGAGGAGACTGACATTGTTCTCTGGTACATTCGCTTGTTCACTGATAACTAGCGTTGTTTCTTCAGTTTACATTTCGCGATCCTAACAGCTGTATTCTACATCGACAGGTATGTATTTGGACTCACCCACATCCCAAGGCTGGAAGACTGGCCTGTCATGCCAGTGGAACGCATCGGCTTCATGCTCATGGTATCACATCTTGAGCCTTTCGATCCTCTTGCAGTAGGAAATGCCATGGCTTCAATTCCAGAGAGGAATTCGCCGTTTTGATTTTGTAAGTTCTCAGCTGAAGGCGTGCATGCTTGTTTCCTTCTTTGCAGCCACATGGATTCTTCAACTGCTCGCCTGCGGTTGATGTGCCTCCTGGCTCTTCCGATGCCGATGTCAAGGAAGCTGAGTCGCCTAAAGCTATCCAGAACGGCGGCCTTGTTTCCAAGCTCTGAGCTTCCTGCTACTCAAAGGAACAGACTTGCGCGTGGCTGCTACGTCTACTATCGTACTATATTGCTCCAATAATCAAAACTTGTCTTGGTTTTCTTGTGGCCTGTTTGGTGTTTTGTAATATCTTTGTTTGCTGTACTGATTGATTGGTGGATGGTGAGCTACACAAGTAGCATCTAATAAAGTCTGGACTGGCATAATGCCCGTAAAAAGAAATGTGTTACATGAACATTATTATGTCCTTTTTTGTAGGGAATATTGTATGAGTATTAATCGTTTAGTTGTTAGCTCTAAAGATTTATGTCTTTGTATTGCAAATTTGTTGGGACTTCAAAGGCTAATTGAGGTCAAAAACCTCAACCACGATTCTGCAAATGTGCAAATGTAATATTAGTGCAAAATCAAATATCAAAATTTCTATCTCCTACTCTATAAGGACAATCTAGAAAGCGGAGAGCTTTATTTATATTCAAATGGAAAAGCTGACATACAAGTGGTGAGAATATCTTGAAGGAGCCTAATGGAATCAAAATTCCATATTCCGAATTAGAGACGCTAAAAATAATCAAACCAACGTCTGACTATAACTCCTAGCCTTCCAAGCTAATGCTGCGGGTTTGATTTCCGCTACCTGCTCCACGGGTTCTACTCCCGCTACCCGCTCCATTTGTAAAAGTAATCAACCAACGTCGACTATAACTCTTAGCCTTCCAAGCTAATGACGCGGGTTTGATTTCTGCTACCTGCTCCATTCTATATAAAAAGAGTATTCTATTTATCTAGACGTGGTAGAGACCTGTATTCCAGAGTGGAGTAGAGCAGTTTAGTAGCACAAAAGCACCCGCTGGCAACTTCGACGATACCCGTGAACACAAGAACACTCGCGCATAGCAAGACGAGCGTCTGTAAGCAACAGCAAATGGCAAGCGGAACCAGACTACAAAAGACGAGCAAATAGTTCAATCAGAACTACAACGCCACAGGTAAGAGTCATACAAGTATAGAACACAGTAGAATCATCAACCTTTTTCATTATGGCGTTGTTTAACCTCATATGTCTTTAACAGCCATCAAAACAAAGACGCGATGCAATTTGTGTTGCATCCTTTCTTTTGATGCAGTACAGTACTATAGCTTTCACACATGTGGTGACTATAGTAGTAGCACCCAAGCATTTCTGTTGATTACAGAGATGCAATGGTTCAGTCTTTAGGCCACCTGAACCATAAACTGATGAAACTGTCAGCTGTACAGTTTTATACTGCATTCCGCCACTTCATGTCCTTTATTGCCACTTGAACCAGGCTTTGTGCTGCCGTCTGTGATGGTAGGTTTTGCATGAAAAGCCAAGGCGAAGGACATGCAGATGATGTAGATGCATACATGCCCACTTGGCCCTTTGCATGGTGCTTTCCGATTCTGACTTGGAAATGATGTAGCCAACGGCCAGCTCAATAAAGGTGTTAGTATTTGGGAGGGGGCCATCTGCTCATCTTCTGGTATAGAGTGCTTTCGGTCGCCATTTATCAGCATCTGACAGGGCACGTTGTGCATTCACGAGCGAGAGTGATTCAAGTATTACATCTCTCATATGCGAGGCGGCAGTTTCTCCATGGCGTGTTGCCAGCTCTAGATACATGAGAGACCTGACCTTGTCTCCTGCCTAAAAAGATATACAACATATTACAAAGGATGCCATATAAAGCCACAGGTAAATCCAAAACTCTTTAACATTGACGAAGCAATAATGACAATGTAACAAATGGGAATGCACCTGACAAGTATTACTACTTCAATACAAGGCCAGTCTAGTTTTTTTTCATCCATTTTTTTTTAAACATTGCCCCCAGCTTCATTAAGGAAAGCAAACAAATGCGAAGTCCCAAACAGCAAGAAGGCAGAACAGATGAATGGTTGATCTACTTAATGGCATATCATAAATAAAGTTATGAGTTAATGGCCCACTTATTACCGGTGTTTGATGCCAATTTTGGTGGTAGTTAGCCTCTCTGTGTAATTAAGTATTGAGCATTTCTTCATTACCAGTACACAATGTATCCTGTTCGTTTGTTTTAAAATTTCCCTTAATCTAACTATCTTGCCAAAGATATTAGTACTACTGCTTTCAGTTCTGTCTACCCGAGTCTCCTTTCATAAGAAGATACCGAAGTCGGACTAAGCCAACATCAAAATGACAGGTTTCATGTAGGTCCTAAGGAGGAAAGTTAATCACACCTATGCAGTCTGAGGAGTACCAACACCGAGGGCCGAACAACCAAGCATTACGCACATGACCTTATATGGGCAACAATATATGCACTGACACATGGCAAGCAATGCGGGATGGAAGGGGGAAAATACATATATATAATGAACACAACAATTCTCCACAAGAAACCATCCAAAAAGTGACATGCGCTATTATTTTAAGATTATGAACAAATGAGTTTGTATAGGCAAGACAGGCATTCCCGTGGAGGAAAAAGAGGAATGGCATACCGCACAAAGCTTAATACCACACTCATAAAGAGCCTTCCTGTGACCACAGTCAGCAGCTAGTTGCAGCCACTTCTTTGCACGCACGGGATCGTGTGTAAACCCTTCACCAAAGCTGTAACACAAGGAAACATTATACATCGCTCGTAGATTCCCTCCCTCTGCAGCTCGCAAGTACCATTTTGCCTGCATTTACAAGTTTCTCTCAGTCTGAAATATAAAGGCAAGCATGAACGTTAACATAAGTGCTACAGAGAAGGTTGAGGAGCCTGCTAGTAATCTCATACCAGTCAAGATCGAAGGATCCTTTCTCTTAGCAAAATTTAACAACCAAAACAGCTGAAGGTTAAAAGCTTGAAAAGCACAACAAACCAGCTTCAAAATCCCAATGGAGCTAAATAAAATCACGTGGAGGTTGTCTGACTCAAATAAGTTCACATGAGATGTGCTACAGGCAAATCTACTGGAAACCAGATATTACAACAATGAAATGACAAGGTGGTTCAAGAACTGAATACATCTAGAGTAACTGATTACTTTGATTTCGGGGCAAATTTGTAAAGCACAGGTGCGTAACACAGAGCTGGTATCTTACAGCTTCCTGTTGATTACGCTTGATTCCTTTTCCATTCTGCAAGCAGAGGCCCAGGTTGTATTGGGCACGAACATTGCCTGCGGACGCAGCTGGATAAAACCATCTAACAGCTTCCTCGGCTTTGGGTGGATCAGCTGTAGCGTAAAGAGATTTGGCAGCATTGTCAGTTCTAAATTTCTAATGCCTTGAGATGAAGAGTTTGATTGAAACAAGTAGGTAACAAACCTAGAAGGTATTTGCACTGCTAGTTAGGTATTTTATTGCTCTTTTAGAGTTTAGAATCAGACCGAAAGAACCCTATTTACTAAAAGAACCACATAAAGACAAACGCACGAGGCAGACCAATCAGCAATTCCCCTAAAAGCAAATATTTCTGATCGTGCTACAAACAAATCTAATCAGGCGTACCAATCTAGGATACTTGGAAACTAGCCAATTCGTCCTAAGATTCTAATATTTTTGCTACCACCTAGAACAAGTACCCAACAAAGCTAATCTCGTAAGCGAAATCCGTGATACCTTCGAGGTAGGAGACCCCGAGATTGCACATCCCGACGGGGTGTCCCAGCTCCGCCGCCCTCTGGTAGTACTCCACAGCCTCCCCCCGTTGCCCCTCCTCCCAGAACATAAGCCCGGCGTCCACCATCGCCGCCGCGTACCCCAGCCTCGCCGCTCGCTGGAACAGCCCCAGCGCGCGCTGCCTCGCCACCTCCCGCCTCTCCCCGCCGCAGGTGGCGGGGCCGTCGGGGCCGTGCTTGAGGCGTCGCCCGTGCGCGTGCAGCGCCGCCGCCTCGCGGAGTGGCCGCAGCGCGTCCCGCCACGAGCGACACGCGCGGCTGGCGGCCGCGATGTCGGTCGAGCCCGCCGCGGAAAGTGCCTGGTGGACGAGCTCCGGCGGGAGGTCGGAGAAGTCCGCGCCGGGGGCGTCCTTCGGTGGCGTGGGAGGCGGTGGCTCCGGCTTCGGCTTCTTGGAGTGGCGGCGCCGGCGTCGCCGGTGGGGATCCGGCGACACGCGGGGTCGGGAGGAGAAGGGCGCCGGCGAGGGGGCCGGCGGCGGCCAGGTGCGGCTCGCGGCGTCCATGAGGGGACGGGGACGCGTTGAGCCGCGCCGCGTTCGGGGGAAAGCGGTTTGGGAGGTCGGGATTGCGAGGGTCGGTGTGCACGAGTGGGTTGGGGAGGGAGGTCAATGAATTGTGGTGGCCTAGTGGGTTTTTGGGCTGGATTGTTGTGTTCATGGCAGGTGGGGTCCCGTCAAGTTGGGCCCGGTGACAGTGACATGTCCCGGTCCGCAGGGTTGGGTTTGCTTTTTTGGAGAGAAAAAAGGGTCTACACCTTTGACATCTGCTGGTGTAATACTACCGGCCAATTAAATTAATTCACAATTTTGAAAACCAGTTCTTCCAGATAGGGTTGATTCGCTGAATCAAGCCACCAAATGAGCCATGTGAGCAAACGATGTCACATGCTGAGTCAAGAAAGTTAACTAGAAATAGAAAACAGCATCCTGTTTCTTCCTCTCTTCCTCTTGTATCTGAGTGATTTAGATTGGTATTCGAAATTACGGGGTTTTATATGGAGATAAATAACCAGTTCTGTAGTATAGATAGAATATGGACATTTGAAGGGCATATTAGGTCCTTTCCTTCCTTATAGTTTCAGAGTTCCTTGTTTCTCTTGCTGTTACAGTTGATTTTTTTGAACCATTGGATCTTCATCTAATAGTCCTAGTTTAGTCTTTCACCCCATAAGGCGCAGGCACATCACCGGCCCATTCCATCCTCCTCATCCTCCCCTACTCTACTCCATCATCGCCACTGTCCTCGTGTTTCTGTTCCTAGTCATCGGCAACCTGCCCGCCATCCAGTGGTTCTCCGTCTAACTTCCATGACCATCCTTCTACTATTCCATTCCATCGTTGCCACCGCCCTCCTGTTTCTGTTCCTCGTCATCAGCAACTTACGTACCATCTCCGCATCTGGTGATCCTCCGTCTAACCTCCACAACCATCTGGTGGGCATAGAGGACCCTTCACCCCAACCTAGAACCCTAAACTCGCTGGCAGTGGGGATGCAAAAGAAGCGGTGTCAATCTGAATTGACTAGTGGAGTGGGATTCGGAGAAGAGTGTGGAACAAGGGGGTGTGGCCGGTGGAGTCAATCTGAAGAGTTGGAGGGGGTGCTGCTGGGATGGGGAGTTAGGTTTTGCTGGTTAATACATGCGGTGTGGGTGGTAGGTGGTGGTAATGGGCCTAAATGGGTCATGAATATCTCACACGAATTGGGCCAAAAATCCGTCTGTGATGGTCCATGTATCGCAGAAGGATTTTTATGATATGTCCATTTGTGATGTGTTACTTGATATCACAGATGAGTATTTTATAAAAATCGTTTGTGATAACCACACATTATAAACGGATATTTTATAAAAGCGTATGTGATGTGTATTTTATCAAAAACCGTTTGTGATGATGTTTATCTAAGATGAATTTTTTGACCCGTCTGTGATGAGCCGTCTGTGATAAGCCAACCTGTAATTGACGATGAGTAGTACAACTCTGTTATATGCGACGGCAGTATCCGTATACAAGTACACACAGACCTAGGGGTACCTAGGATACTCGGGGTTGTATCCGCCTCGAAGAGGGACTCTAGGGAGATAAGGAAACTACCCACAGATGTCCGGGACTCTTTAAACAAGGAAGTCAATCTCGATATTTAAGGATGATGGTAGTTTAGAAACGAGTCCATACCCAGTACAGACTACCCTCTTTAAAACGACCCGAAGGCCCTATGGAGAAGGGAAGCCTTGAGACAAGCAAGCCGATACGCACAAGCAATCTTGGATAGCTAGAAGCTATACACCTCCACAAGAGAAGATTTTCGAGCGAGTCGAAGGGAAGACACATCCCGACATCCACTTCTGACTATTTATAGATCACATCTAGATTAGCTTTTCTCCTTTATACTTTGTCTCGAGATCAGTATAAGACACACATGACGTAGGGTTATTATCCGAAGATGCGCAAGCGCTGGCGGGAGTGAAGCCTTCGAGCTTGGCCATTGGGGGATGCTGAGCCAGAGATGGTTGCCATAAATAGGGTGTGCCCCTGCTCGATTTGCAAAGGCGACTAGGATGGAGAGTAGGATGGAGAACCGGTTGGAGCACCATTTTTATGTCTTTTGGTAATAAATGATGATAGGGAACATGATATTAACTCTATTAAAGATGCTCTAATCCCCCCTTCTCAGCTTCATGTCCCCTCTGGTTCGTGTACAGCACCGTGCTGTCCAATTGGCATGACGATCATTTTTCGGATCAGCAGGAGACTTATCTCATGACGTGGCACTATTGTTTTACCACGCGATGATTGGTCGGTAGTTGCATGGCCAAAAAGTTCGATAGGAAATAAGTTTAGCGAATGGATTATTAATAAAAACATTAGAAAAAATAATGATACAAAAGGTCACATGATATACAATTTTTTTATTAATTAATCATTTTTAAGTTTATTTTAAAATTAATCCCACAGGGAAAAATATTTATATTTCTAACCCTTTTGGAGGCGCCACAGCTAATGGTGCTGCAGCCGAACTCTGTGGCACCATAGTCATTGGCACCGCAGACCTTGGCTTGATGACGTGGTGGAGGCTGTGACGCCACGCATATTGGTGCCGCAACTGTGAGGCCATGAGTCCCGTTGCCGCAGCCGTTGTACCCCTTTGAACCGCAGCCCTTTGGTTAAGTCCCAAGCCCGAGCCTGCCCGGTCCCACCATCGCCAGGTCACCCTACAGCCGCCGCCGCCTTCCCTTCGCTACACCAGCTACCCAGGGCGCCGCCTGCCACACTGGCCTCGTCGTCCATGCGGGGCACCGCGCTGGCATCATCCTCTACGCCACCTCTTTCCCCGACCTCCACCTCCACGCCTCCTCTTCCTCCACGGCAGCCTCCGCGGCCTCCTCCTCCTAGGGTAATTCCTCCCTCTCTATGTGATGTAGGTAATTTTTTTTCGTAAACATGAATTGTGAGCAAAAATCGATTGTGTTAGGGCTTCATTGCGAGGAATAATCAATGGTGTCTGTAATTGTGATTGTTAGTTTTTAGGTTGCGCTCAGAGAATAACTTTTGCTATGCATATTTTGATGTTTCTACATGGAATTCATGATCATAGGAATTTTGACGTGCTATATGAAATTTGTGCAATATATATTAATAAATTGATCATTTTCATATTAATGGAAAATTATATATTTGATTATGGTGTTGTTTGTATGGGCTGAATTGTGGTATGTAGATATGAAATTAATTTTTTTCCTATTATTAACTTTAAGGGCTTGTTTAATAAAAACCCCAATCTAAACCACATGTTAGGTAATGTTCCATGTATATTGATCAAGCTTGCCATTTTGGATAGAAATGACCAAAACAAAATTGGTAACTCTACTCAAGAATGTAATCTTGGTGCCGAGCTATACACAAATGCTTAGTAATAAAGAGTGTCCCCTCAGTGATGTCGTACATATGTAGTTTTAGGTGTACTTTAGGGGGCGCATCCATGTATGTACGTGTTGATTCATATTGTTGTCTAACTTGTCATTTGAGAAAAAGGAAAAATCAAAGATCATGCATCTCATGCATACTTTTCGTATTAACAAATGAACTTATTATCCGTTGCTTAGAACATCATGTCTGTAAATCAATATGTTGTTGAACAATTTCATATATTTTTTACAGTATAGATGGATTGAATTGTCAGAGCGAACTATAGGAAGGATTGACTGTGAATTCGGATTTCTAACAAGTTCTATTGAACTGAGGGACGTTAGGATGCCAGATTTGGTATGAAGAGGTACACTTTGATGATGCCCATTCGATCAGGTAGTGATTGGCACACGTATAGGGAAATTGTCAGTGCGTCGGATGTTAAGTCACTGGAGGTTTGCGTATGGAGAGAGCAGCACCGTTCGATCGATTCTATGAATTTGAAGAGGTACCCTTTGATGATGCCCATCCGATCAGATAGTGATTGGGACACTTATAGGAAAATTGTTAGTGTTTCGGATATTAAGTCACTGGAAGTTTGCGGATGGAGAGAGTAGCACCGTTCAGTCGATTCTATGAATGTTGATGAGTCATGTCCAAATCAAGAGCTGCCCTTTATTGTGGACATCTCTCAACTGCCGTTTGAACCACTATCTTAAACAGCTACACATCAAGAGTTAGCTCCACAAGATGGTAGAGTCGATGTGATTGCTGATCAGTTGTTGGGATTGTTGGTACGTCCAATTAACATGCCACCAACTGTGAGTCCGTTTGTTTATGCAGCTGGTCAAAATGCCGAAGAAATCATGGGACACTCACATGGCAATTTTGATGTGGCAATAGTGAATAACTCAACTGAAGGTGGAGTTAGCTTGAATGACACCGAAGATTGCCCAAGCGACTCTGATGAGGATTGGAGCTCTAGCGAGGATGAAGGGCCGGAACCATATTTCACTCCTCAACAGGCTAGAGTGGTATCGGAGGTGCTAGACGAAAAGCTCATGGGCCATGCTTTCGATGATGTTCGTGACATCGGCAAAGCCATATGTAATGACAGCTTGTTGGGAAGTTCCGTGGGCAAGGTACATATTAGGAGAGACGAGGGTAGAAAGCTGATCATTCGCAAGGGAATGCAATTCAGAACTTTTGGCGCGGAGAGGGGAATGCTCGGAGCGAAGGAAAAAAGGGTGCAGAGGGAGTTAGTAAAAAGTGGCACCGGTTGGGGTTTATATACCCTGCGGCGCCGGGGCTCACGACGCTGCAGCAGTGACGCCAAGATGCATGGCGCCACAGGGTGGCCACGTTATCACGCACCGCTGGTTGGCCGTCATGGTGCTAAGGTCTACGGCGCCGCAGAGTTTTCTGCGGCGTTTGGGTTTGTAGCGCCTCCAAAAAGATTAGAAATTAATTTTTTTTTCCTACATAGGGTTGATTTAAAATAAAACTAACAACTTTTCTCCCCCTTCATTTTTTCCCGTTCCTCCTCATCACGTGAACTGCCGAAAATGCCCCTGCTCCTTATCATCAGCACTACTTTACGAACTCAAACCAAGCCGCCGCTCCAATCCGCCGCGATTCCTTGCCACCGGTGGTAACCTTCCCTTGCTTCCTAGTTCCTGCCTTGCCCGCCGCTCCGCCCTCGACGGCCGTCCACTACACGCTGCCATATTTCAAATTTTGGCTTTTTCCTCGTGGCTTAAGACTACCGCAATCCCTTGGCCGTCCAACCCCAGCGCGGAGCAGAAGTAGGGGTTCCGGCACAGGAAACGACTTACCGAGCTACCATACGGTGATGCTCTGCAAATCGGTCGTCTTTCCACCACTCGGCGTGGCCCCTCCCTCCGCCGCCTCTCGCCGGAGCACAGCTGCCTCCGCCGCCACCATCACGATGCGGGATCGGAGCAAGAACCAGAAGCCGACGCAGCGCGGGCGGTACCTCAGCACCGAGGCCATCCAGGCCGTCCAGTCCGTCAAGCGCGCCACCCTCTGTGGCCCCCCCGCCGCCGGCGCCGTCGCGATGGACCCCAAGCTGCGGCGGCTCCTGAAGGCCAACATGGTAGCCGTCTTCCGCGAGCTCGCGGCGCAGGGTGAAGCCCTCCTCACACTCAAGGTACAGCATAATTTATGTGTCCATTACCGGGAGAAGAGTGGATAGGGTTGGCATTGATAGTAGTTTGTGTGAATCGATTGTCGATGAATGACGGAAAATGGCATCAATTGTCCCCAGTAGTGAATTTTGATCACGCAGTTGAACCATGCTTAATTCTTTCACAAGCTTATGTTGTTCCCCAATAGGTAAAATTTAAGCATATATTTATGTTAGAAACTAAGGAACTTCAAGGAGACAACCAATTCTGAGAACAAAATTGATTCAGCTAAAATATTTTCACATTTGTGGACTACTCCTGATGCGTATACGCAATTGCTGTTTATGAACCTTCCTGGACATTAGGGCGGATATGTAGTATTGTGGGTATGGTTCCTTGTGTCATTCTGCAAGACGTATCTTAAATAGCAAGTTTGTGTCAACATATCTAAATTAAGAATGATGAGAGTGTCTAGGGAGCACTCGAGTGTTTTTTTAGTTATAGAGCACTCAGGTTCTAAGCACTTAGATCTTTATCTAATGGAACATACACCCTCATCCTCTTACTTATAATAGGAGAAATTTGAGTGCTCTCTAGTGTTTATTAGCAATTCCTGAAAAAGATAATCCATTGGCAGTACAATGGGTTGCCAAGATCTAGTTTATTCTTGTTGCTCTTTAACCATTATTTTCTATGAATGACTTTTTTGGGAATTTGCATGGCAATTTACTTTGTATTGATTGCAGTTTTTATTGTATTCATTTTACCTGCACTAGGTTTAATAGATTGTAGATGATGCTGGTAAGCATAAACTTCTTCTCCAGAACAGAGAAATGATGCCTCTCTGTTTTGTCATTTCTGATAGGTCTTTGAGGAGATTCAAAACGAGCACTGGTACAGGCCTAGGTTGTTCTGGTATGTTGATCTTATTACAGTGCTTGCTAGCAAAGGTTTGCGGTCCGAGGTTGGCAAAGCCTGTTCATATCTGAAGAGGGAACAATTGGAACCTGACACCGATGGTTTCAATCTGCTTCTGAAGACACTCCTAGATGTTGAGTTCACACAATTAACAATGGACTGCTTCCATCTTATGAAACTATGGAACAGTGAACCTGACAGGATAACATACAGAACATTGATCAAAGGCCTTGAATCCCTAGGAGAGATGGATCTATCTGCTGAGATAAGGTTGGAAGCAGAAAATGATTATGGAGATCTGTGGGACTTCCTCAATGAAGAGGAGATGATCAAGACTTGAGCAAGTAGTTCTTAGCAGGATGGGTCAATGGTGGTGTTTATATTTGCAAAGGTTAGAATGGTGCTACGAAATTTGGCAAGAGAATCATTTCTAAATTTTATGCAGTGTTAGAACAGATGGATGGTAGTCCAGAATCTTGGACCCAACACAACTAGTTGTGGCATCAAGTAGTGACTAATTACTACTAATATCTACCTGATGATTCATAAATTTAGTAGGGCACAGAGACTCTGATGGCTTTGGTTTGAGTGGCAGGCGAATGCTCGCCCTTGGGCTGGGATGTTACTCGGCTAAATCTGCATATAATATTCAGTTCCTAGGGGCTAACGAGACGGAATACGTCAAAATCATCTGTGATGGTTGGGCGCCACTTCGCTGCCATTTCTTCGTTTGGACGATGGTTCAAAACCGGATTCTCACTTCAGATATCTTGATGGCACACCAATGGCCCAAGAACTACTTCTAGCCTCTTTATTGGCAGAACCTTGAAACCGTCAGATATCTCTTCATGGGAGTGCCCGTGGACATGTCAGGTCTGGGCTGCTGTCTATCGCTGTTGGAACTCCCCTGCCATCTGCCTTACTTCGTGGAATCTGCAGCTCTTTGTGGAGAGTGGTTTGGCGCAGTCTCTAATTCACCATGGCCTACGAAGGCTAAAGGGTTCCGGTCTTTGGCCTTCCTTGTCACTTGGAGCATTTGGAATGAACGAAACCAGCGAATCTTCCGGCATGAGGAGCTAGCGGCCGAGGATCTCATGGGGCTCATACAGTCACATGTGTGGAAGCGGCAAATTGGAACTTGGCAGGGGCACAAATTCCATTTGACCTGGGCTGAATGTAGGTCGAGGGGTGGCGCCTGGGGTTTCCCTGCAGCGGTTTTTCCCCCTCTTTTCTTGTTTCTCTTAGTTTTGTTTTCTTTGCCACCTTGTGGCGCTTGTGCTGTTTTGCTCTATCTGATCAATCCAATGTGGCAGCTCTACTACTAACATTTAAAATAAAAAGATTCATAAATATTGAAGGTCTACATCAGCTCTGTCAGTTCATTTTGGCTTTGAGTTCTCTGTGTATAAGCATACTGTTGCTTCCTAACGTACAGTCACACTTATGTGCACAATCGAATTACTGTTCTCTTTTCATGATTACATGTCTGTATGAAATGGTTATGTACTTACGAAATGTAGGCAACCTCTGCCTCTCGAAATGATAAGATGTCGATTGTAGATTGCATTACAAGTCAGAAGGGTAAACCACACCTACAGAAAAATTACAGCTTATATTCAGCAAGTTCTCTGAAAGTCACAACAGTTCACCGTTTCATGCCGTATCAATGTCATCATAAGATATCCTTTAGGAAGTCCATCATAAGGTATTCTTCAAGGACTATGCTTTAGCATTCGGTTACTCAGATGTGAAGAAAGCTTTAGTTTATTTGCTGTCACTGGAAACTAATACTCCTTTTTTAGTGCCAATGCAGTTTCTAAATTGCTACAAGACCTGCCTGACATGGCTAGTACAAATTTGGACCCCTGGTCGTGACCATCAGGCTTATAAACAACTGGAACATCAAAGTACTGCCAAAAAACGAAAGAACCTATGACTCTGAAACAAGCATTCCTGAAGCAATCAGATGGACAGGTACACATTCTATTCATAGAAGGGCAAACAAATCAAAACGTTAGTAAAGAACAAATGGAGATCCGTACTAATTCTCACCTCTACAAGTTTCTGCACTTTGATAGAGTGATTGCAACTTTCTTTTATCAAAATTCCATGAAGAGCAAATCAAAAGCTTTGGGAAGGATGTACCAACCTCCTGAGTTACTCTGATGGATGCTGCAAGGGAGATGCTCCAGAGTCAAAACATTATTACTGAACAAACAGCAGGTTCCGTCATATATGCCCTTCATGACGCTGTTGCTTCTACTAGTTGCTGCAATTGTGCTTCGGACGATCAAACGACACCTATTGCGGCGAGACACGAACTAATCGATCTATCACAAAACCGTGCTCGCGTCTCAGTCTCAACTAGATCGAGCGCGCTTCCTCGCCTGCTCCTCCTCCAGGCTGGGGTGGTTGGAGCCCAGGCTCTCCTCCTTGCTGGAGCGGGCAGGTGGCGGCGGAGGGACCACCGGCTTCGTTCTCGCTGGAGCGATCAGGCGGTGGCGGGCAGGTGGCGGCGGAGGGACTACCGGCTTCGTTCTCGCTGGAGCGAGCAGGCAACGGCGGACAGGCGGCGGACGGACCACCGGCTTCGTACTCGCTGGAGCGAGCAGGCGGCGGCGGCAGCGGCAGCGCCGGAGGGACCACCGGCTTCATGAAGACCTTGTGGACCACGCAGTCCATGTTCGCCTTGGGGCCGGGCTGCACGCGGCGGAAGGCGGCCGCGCCCTTGTTGAGCCGGTACTCTTTCATCAGCCACCGCGACCGCGCCGACATCACCCTGCCGTCGCCGCCCAGCCACGCCATGTGGAACGCAAACGTGCGTCGGAGGGCCAGCGCCTCCCCGTCGTGCCAGTACCTCTTCTCGGTGCCGTATCGCACCCAGCACCCGCCCGGCACCGGGCGCATATCGTCGGTGGGCTGGACCGCGGAGAAGTAGCCCCACACCTCCCCGTGCTCCCCCCTGTGGCTGGACTGGAAGGGGAGCGCGTCCGGGCGGGTGGAGAAGATGTCCACGCCCTCCACGACGTAGCCGGGGATGATGCCTTCGGGGAGCTCACCGCGGACCGCCTTGGGGCCAAGGTACTGTCTCATGACCTGGCGGCCACTGGGTTTGGACACACAGACGGCGCGATTCCTCGTCTGGTCCTTGTCGTTGGAGCAGCCGGCTTCCTCGTTCAGGCTGGTCTGGTTGGAGCCCGGGTTCCCCTCCTCGCTGGAGCGGGCAGGCGGTGGCGGAGGAAGAGGAGCCACCGGCTTCGTGGAGACCCTGGAGACCACGAGGTTCTTGTTCGCCTTGGGTGGTCGGGGTGGTCGGGGTGGTCGGGATGCGCGCGGCGGAAGGCGGCCTCCTCCTCGCTGGAGCGCCTCGCTGGCCCGGGCAGGCGGCTGCGCACGGAGGACCGGCTTCGTGAAGACCTTGCGCACCACGAAGTCCATGTTCGCCTTGGGGCCGGGCAGAGCGCGGCGGAAGGCGGCGCCCTTGTTGAGCCGGTACTCCTTCATCAGCCACCGCGTATGCGCCCACATCACCCTGCCGTCGCCGTCCAGCCGCGTCACGTGAAACGCGAACCTGCGTCGGAAGCCGAACGCCTCCCCGCCCTGCTCGTACTCGTACCCCTTTTCCGGGCCGCACCGCACCCAGCACCCGCCCGGCGCCGGCTGGATGTCGTCGGCTGGCTGCGCCGCGGAGAAGTAACCCCATACCTCCCCGTGCTGCCTCCTGTGGCTGGGCTGGAAGGGGAGCGCGTCCGGGCTCGCGGAAAAGACGTCCACGCCCGCCGCGATGTAGCAGCCGCCGGGGATGACGGCGTCGGAGAGCTCGCCGCGGAGCGCCTGGCCGCGGAGGTACAGTGTGATGAGCTGGCGGCCGCTGGGTTTGAACACGTAGCCCGGTGGCATGGTCAACGGCGCGGGCGCCATTGCTACGGACCGAGTTTCAAACCGAAGGAGCCGTGGAGGGAAGTTTGTTTGGGAAAGTTGTTTGGGGTTTAGAGAGAAAGAAGAATTCGAATGATGTAATGGGAGATTTTGGATAGGGGCTGTATTTATAGTGTCACAAACGGGATTGCTTCATGGCAGTGAGGTTCTAGAAGCCGAGTCCAATTGGCAAATTCGAGATTCCAAAGTTACGCTTTCAAAGTTGACTATGACGGTGGTAGTTGTGGCCTCCTGGGACCTTCCGTAAAAGCAGTGGTAGATACCCAAAAATATTACAGCTTATATATGGTGCCTATATTCAGCATGCAAGTTATTTGCAAAAGCGAAGCCATTCGTCGGTCATGCCATATCAATATCATAGTAAGGTATCCTTGAAGAAGAACCCATCGTACGGTAGTCTTCAAGGAAAATATGGTTTATAGCTTTCAGTTATTCAGATGTGAAGACAGTTTTATCTTATCTGCTGTTATTGAAAGTGCAAACTAGTACTCCTTGACAAATGCAATTGCTACAAGATCTGCCTGACATGGCTAAGCTCTGGAGTGCAATGACTAGCACAAACTGAAACTGACACATCAAATTGCTGCCAAAAAGAAGAAAAGAAACCTGCAACCCGGAAGCAATCATTGCAAGCTTGCCAACATTCCAGTCAGCAGCAATTACAAAGAGGTCACTCATAGTCTGATAGATCAAAACTTTTTTTATCAAAAAAATCCATGCAGAGAAAATCATAAACTTTATGAAGGATGTACCTCCTGGATTATTCTGATAGACGCTGCAAGGGAGGTGCTTCGAACAACACGAACCAATCAATCTCAACCAGATCGAGGGGCACCTGTAATGCGCGGTCAACCGTGCCCACGGTCAATTTCCGACAGCTACAGTAAAGCTATCGGAAATTGTCAGGTTTCTACTTTAACACAGTCAGGTTTCTACTTACAGGTTTCTACTACAACATAACTAACTTTCAACTTACAAAATTCCAGGTTTCAACTTCTGACAGTTTTACTGTAGTAGTACTGTAGCGGTACTGTAGCGGTACTGTGCGGTCGGAATTGACCGCTCGCAGCGGTCGACCGCGCATTATGGATTTCGATGCTAGTATGCTACTCCTGTTCGTGTACTCCATATCCACAGCAGGAGCAACCAATCAGATGGGCTCCTCGATCGCGCGAGCCACGCGTTCACCCTATTTTCCCTCCGTAAGCGCCCGCAACCGCTTCACCAATCGATCGGTTTCCTCGTCCATGCCGGACCAGTCGGCGCCCTCCTCGCTGGAGCAGGCAGGCGGCCGCGGAGGGGCCACCAGCTTCTTGAAGACCTTGCGGACCACGACGTCCATGTCCGGCTCGGGGTCGGGCTGGGCGCCGCGGAACGCGGCCGCACCCTTGTTGAGCCGGTACTCCTTCATCAGCCACCGCGTCGGCGACCAGATCGCCCCGCCGTGCCACGTGATGCGGAACGCGAACCTGCGCCGGAAGGCGACCGCCTCCGCGCCGCCCCCGCGGTACGCCTTCTCGGGGCCGTACCGCACCCAGCACCCGCCCGGCGCCGGGCACGTCTCGCCGGCGGGCTGGGCCGCGAGGAAGTAGCCCCACACCTCCCCCGTGCTCCCTTCTGTGGTTGGGCTGGAAGGGGAGCGCGCGCGGGCGCGCGGAGAAGATGTCCACGCCCTCCGCGATGTCGCCGGGGAGCTCGTCAGTACGGAGCGCCTTGGGGACGAGGTAGTATTCGATGAGCTCGCGGCCCTTGGGACTGAACACGTAGGCCAGTGGGAGAAGATTTGGCACGGTCAAGTCGCCATTACCACGAAAAGTTTCGAACCGAAGGAGGCTGGAGAGATTTTAGGGGCTTGGAAAGAGGAGCAATTTGAATGGTGTAACGGGAGATTTCAGATTCTGGGGATCCGAATTTGTAGATGGGGATGGCATCATGGCAGGTAAGGGTGGAAACAGATGATATAATCGAATAATGTCCTTTTTATATCCTTTCTACAGTTTTAAAAAGAATACTTATACGAATATGGATGTAATATTACTCGAATACAAATACGGATCAGATATACCCTCAATTCAGTTGGATACAAATATCCTACAATTTCCTTGAAAAATATGACAAAATGAGTTTCATCAAATGAAAAACTTAGAGGCCACATTAATGTCCGCCTTGTTGAGATAATCAAAATAGATATCTAGTTTTCTCAAATCAGAGATCGGATTGTAAAGTTACAGGTTCCAAAAGAATTCTACTCAGAATACGGATATTATTTGTATCCGTATCCGTATTAGACTTGATATGTAGTACCATATCCGTATCCATATCTGAAAAAAATAATTCAGATAATATCCATATCTGTATCCGTTTTTGATTCGGATGCTAATTTTGTACCATATTCATGTTTTTTAAGAGATCATCCGCATCCGTTTTCCATCCTTAAGGGCAGGAGAGGTTCTAGAAGCCGAGTCCAGATGGCAAATTGGAGATTTTAGATGACAGCATCGACTAGGACGGTGCCACGGTGGTAATTCTGGGCCCTGTGGGACTCTGTAAAAGCAATGGTAGATTGATTTCAGTTTTAATTGAAACTATACGGAAAAGCAATGGGACTTTGATCGCAGAACCATGCTTTGCCCTTCACGATTGGAACTCTTTTAGATGAGCTCAAGGTTGAAAGCTCCTTTAATTGAGCTAATGGTTTGTTATTTACATAATCTGTTCGTGTTAATTAGCAAAAGTGTGGAAGCAAAAAACGTTTGGACTACTTTATGTCCATTTAGGGTCCGTTTGGTTGGAGGGCGAGGTGGGATGGGACGAGGCCATCCATTTTTTTTGGGATGGGGTGATCCATGCTTTTGTTTGGTTACGTGGATGGGATGGATCAAACCCTTGTTTGGCAAAACTAGGATGGGATCAATTGGGATGGGCCACTGACCTGTGGGCCCCGTTCGTCAGTGAAAACTCTCTCCACCTCTTTCCATCCTCTCTCTCTCTCTCACACACACACCGGCAGGGGAGCCACGGCAGGGGAGCCACGGGCGGGGAGCGGCGGAGCCACGGCGAGATCGGGCGGGGCGGAGCTCGGGCTTGGAGCGGCGGAGCGGAGGCCGGCCGGGCGGAGCTCGGGCGGGGCGGAGGCTGGCTCGGGCGGAGGTCGGGCGGGGCGGAGGCCGGCTCGGGCGGAGGCGGAGGCGGAGCTCGTGCGGCCGGCGCGGGGAGCTCGGGCGGCCGGGGGCGAGCTCGGGCGGGGAGCGGCGGATCTCGCGCGGCCTCGGGCGGAGCTCGGGCGGCCGGCGCGGAGGCGGAGCTCGCGGGGAGCGGCCGGCGCGGACGCGGAACTCGCGGGGAGCGGCCGGGGCGGACGAGCTCATCCAGGTTTTTTTTCCCGTACAGCTCCATCCAGCATCTCAAGGGAATATTCCCTTGGGTGGATATCCCCATCCATCTCTATCCATGCAACCAAACACGGGATATCCACCCAAAAATGGGATGGGATGGCCCCATCCCACCTCATCCATGGAACCAAACGGACCCTTATACTCTGTTTAGTCTTGACATTCATTTTCAGGATGAATATATCGTACGGACCAAAAGAGAGATGAATTACTCTTTTCTCTAACCTTTTACCTGATTTAGTTTCACGCAACACATCTTACTAGTTTTGGGGACACATAACACTCAATGTTACTAAATTAAGTGAAAGAGGAGGAATCTGACATATCGAGGTGGCATGTCACATGCTGATCAGGTGCTGACTTGGTATCATCTCTCTCCTCTCCTCCTCTACTTAGGGATTTCCTCGATGACTTCCTCACGGTGGGCGTTGAAGTATCCCACGCCATCGATGGGTTGAGCCAGGAGCACGTTGCTACAGGGAAGGCTGCGCTCGGTGTTGCCTTGGTGCTCCCGTCGGACCAAGAGCGAGGCACGTGAGCTTCTCGCCAACAAAGCACAAGACAACGAGGCTCGAGAACATGGCGAATGAAGTCGTATTGGTGGTGACGGCGACGGGTGGAGCACTGCCACGGTCACGCTATGGGCATCATGGGTGGGCTGTTGATGCTGGGGGAAAAGCGGCTGGGGCTAGCATCTATATCTGTGGCGCAGAAGGTGCCAAACAGCGTGGGCAGGGAAATGAAGGTGATGGCGCTGCTGGAGGTGGTGAGCTTTTTGCCGGTGGGCATGTACACGGTTGAGGTGGGAATTTAGAGAGAGCGTGACGGTGTGACAACTGGAAAGAATATGGTTGCTAGCCGGAGGTAACTGGAAAGAATATTTGTTTTAAAGAAACAAATTCAAGATTTTTGGAAAACAAACTCATGATTTTATTATTGTGTTGTCAAGTTGCAGAAAGTCATTGTACAGTAAAAGCAAATTTTGTCGAAATGAGTTTGTGGAAACAAATTAGATCGAGGCACACAACAAGATCCGATAGATGTTGCAGCAAAATTATTACATTATTGAAACAAATTTTTATCTTGATTACAATATCATAGGTACACTTCCTCAACCAATGTCTTGAACTACCATGGAAATAAATATTTTACGTAATTACAACATCATATAACTCGAAGCACAACAAAAATAAATAGTATTGCAACAAGCTCCTAAGAAACATATATGACTATGTATTTACAACATCTTTCACCACTGTCCGCAACAAAAAAGATATGATAAAAATATCAAAAATGCCCTTGCCCATGCCGGTAGGGGGGCTGTGATCAGTGTCTGTGGATGTGATGAGGGGAACTGGTGGTGGTGGTGGCGGTGCCTATCAGGAAAACTTCACCTAAGCTTAGTTGTCGCATAGTTAATCACGAATCAAACATGATCTTGAATCTCCTATGAGTTGACGCACTTCTTAGTTTCTCAAAAATATGGAAGCTATTTGATAGATATAAAGCATGCCACGACATATAAACATGCAACAATATACCACTCATTTGCGCTTTCTTCTTTTTGTACATAACAAAAATGTCCATAGTTTTTTTTTAGATAAAAAATGTCCATAGTTTTGTATGACTTTTACAGCTTTACATATTATACTATTAAAAAAAAAGAAGTGTCTAGTGAGTACTTGAGTTTTTTTTAATAGAGCATTTAAATCCTAACCACTTAGATTTATATTCAATTGATGATACGTTGGTATTCTTAATAGGACAATGTATGGATGAAAATGTGAGTCTTAAATTGAAATACAATCGAATATTTATTAGCAATTTCCAAGAAAACGTCAGATCGTGTCTCAGCCCTATGATCTAGATACGACTTATGTTTTCTCTAGTGGCGGATCCAGTATCCATTTAAGATTATTACATATATAATTATCAAGCAGGTTGTACAAGATGTACGTTAAGATATGTTTGCAACAATGAAAATACAAAATCTTACTGCTATAAGAGCAACTCTAGCAGATTCCCTAAATCCTCCTAGTCTTTAAAAAAACTGCTATTATAAAGAATAGAGGACAAAATCATACTCTAACAGATTCCCTAAACCTCCCTCTATCCCTAAAATTTTTAAAGTGCACTTTAAAAACAGGCCTCTAGTCTTTATATTTAGAGAAAGGGGAGGAAATATAGAGTGCACTGTATATGAGAGAATTTTGGCGCCAAGGACATTTCCGCCGCCGTTCCTCCCTTCCCCAGCTTGCTGAGGATGCCGTCCCGCCGCGCTCCCGCGCCTCCCGAGCTCCCGCCGGCTCCCTTCCCCCGCGCCGCCGCTGCTCCCATCTCCCCGTGCCGCCGCTGCCCCTGCTCCCTTCTCCCCACGCCGCCGGCCCCTGCTCCCTTCTCCCTGCGCCGCCGGCCGCTCCCGCACGGGCGCCCGCCTCGCCACCGCTGCGCACAGGCCAGCCGCTCCCGCGCCTCCCGAGCTCCCGCTGGCTTCCGCGCGGCTGCCGCCCGCCCGCCGGGCGCAAAGGGGACGATGACCTGGAAGAAAAAGCCGGCGGCGACCGGCCCCTCCCCCCGCAGCCCCGTGGCTCGCGACGCCCCGCCCCCCCGCCGCCGCAACGCAAGGGCCGCTCCCGCACGAGCGCGCTCGCCGCCCCGCCGTCCCGCCGCCCGCCGCGCCGTCGGCTACCACGCGCGCCGCTGCCCCTGCACGGTCGCACCCACGGACGCATGCCCGTGCCGGCCGCCGCCCGCGCCCGCGTCCTCGCTTGCGCCGCCCACGCCCACGCCCGCGCCGGCCGCACCCGCGCCACCCGTGCCCACGCCCACGCCCGTGCCGGCCGCTCCCACGCTGCCGCCGGCCGCTCCGCCGCGCCGCCCGCTACCCCGCGCGCCGCTGCCGCTACACGGGCGCGCCGTCTCCGCCTCTGCCAGCCCGGCCGGAGCACGCCCTCAAGGTGTCCGATGAATTGCCCGAAGTATTGAGCAGTGAGAAAAAATTATAAAGACTGAAGTTTTAGGGAATCTGACTTTGCACACTTGCTCTGGAGCCTTTAAAATTTTTTAAAGAGCACTTTAAATTAAAACTGTTTTTAAAGGCTCTCTTTTTAGGGAATCTGCTAGAGTTGCTCTAACGTAGGTCCGCCCCTGGTTTTCTCCATGGTTCTATGCAAAAGTTTCTGCGTGGAGCTCCGAGTTCGAGACCACGTCACTGATGACAGATGAATGACACATAAAGAAGGAAAATCGACGATGCTGCATTGCTCTTTGCATTTTATTGTTGGGGGTAACATTACTCTTCAGATTGTGAAGTGATGCAATGCAGGAAAAATGGCATAAATAGCCCCCCAACCGCGATCAATGGCAAAATTAGCTCGGCGACGAACGCAAAGCCAAAAATGACCCCGCGACGGGCTCGAGAGGCGGCACGTGCCGATCGTCGCGCTCACCGGCCGCGACGATTTGCTGTCGCGCTGGGCCGGTGCGAAAGGCCGAGAAGCCAGCGTCGCGCACGCGGGCCACGACACGGACGGGAAATTAAAAAAAATTAGACCGTCGCTTCGGCCGGGCGCGACAGGCCCAAATTTAAATAAACTGAGAACTATACGGAGATTCCCCGATTTTTAAAAATGACTTATAAGTTTCAAAAAATTCTGAAAAAATTCATACCAGTTTATAATGGAATGAAGTATACACAGGTAAATTTTTGTAAAATAATATGACTATTTGTGACCTGTGTAAAAAAAGAAAATCAAATCAAATAAAACAAAAAAAACTACAGTGTACCGGCGTGCTACAGTACCGCGACAGGTATACTGTAGCAACCTATCGCGGCAGCGCAACGCGACGGTACACTGTAGTTTTGTTTTTTGTTTTTTTTGATTTGATTTTTTTACACAGGTCACAAATAGTCATATTATTTTATGAAAATTTACCTGTGTATACTTCATTCCATTATAAACCGGTATGAATTTTTTTAGATTTTTTTTGAAACTTGTAAGTCATTTTAAAAATCGGGGAATATCCGTATAGTTCTTAGTTTATTTAAATTTGGGCCTATCGCGCCCGGCCGAAGCGACGGTCCAATTTTTGTTTAATTTTCCGTCCGTGTCGTGGCCCGCTGTGCGCGACGCTGGCTTCTCGGCCTTTCGCACCGGCCCAGCGCGACAGCAGATCGTCACGGCCGGTGAGCGCGACGATCGGCACGTGCCGCCTGTCGAGCCCGTCGTGGGGTCATTTTTGGCTTTGCGTTCGTCGCCGGGCTAATTTTGCTATTGACCGCGGTCGCTATTTATGCCATTTATCCTGCAATGCAAAGCTGCACTGTCTGGCCTTTTAGTGCAGAAATGTCCCGTCGGTTCTTGAGCAGCTGAAGGCAAACATTTGTCATTTCTCAACACTAGTCAGTTTCTGAAAAATTGGGACTTCATGGATCACGCAGCTGAAAACTCTGAACGCCCGGAATGAACTTTATCAGAGAATGCAACACGATTGAAAGGAAAATGCCTGCAGAATCAAAACGTCGTTCCGTGTGTCATATCTGCACCGATCCGTCAATATCCGTCCTCGAACAACCACAGCGAGACACGAACCAATCGATCGATCGCAAATCCGTGGGCGCGTCTCATCCTCAACTTCTCAACTAAATCGAGCGCGCTTCCTCGCCTGCTGCTCGACGGAGTAGCCGGCTTCCTCGTCCGCGCTGGGGTAGTTGGAGCCCGTGCTCTCCTCGTCGCTGGAGCGGGCAGGCGGCGGCAGCGGCGGAGGGACCACCGGCTTCGTGAAGACCTTGCGGACCACGCAGTCCATGTTCGCCCTGGGATCGGGCTGCACGCAGCGGAAGGCGGCCGCGCCCTTGTTGAGCCGGTACTCCTTCATCAGCCACCGCGTCTGCGCCCATACCTCGGTGCCGTCGAGGCCCCTCCACATGACGTGGAACGCGAACCTGCGCCGGAACGCGACCGCCTCCCCGCCGTTCCCGAAGCAGTACGCCTTCTCATCGCCGTACGGCAGCCAGCACCCGCCGGGCGCCAGCTGGGGCCTCTCGCCGACGGGTCGGCCCGCGAAGAAGTAGCCCCATACCTCCTCGTGCTCCCTCCTGTGGTTGGGCTGGAAGGGGAGTGCGTCCGGGCTCGCGGAGAAGACGTCCACGCCCTCCGCGACGTAGCCCGGGATGGTGTCCCCGCGGAACGCCATGGGGACGAGGTAGTGCTCGATGAGCTCGCGGCCCTTGGGTGCGAACACGTAGCCCGGTGGCAGGTTCAGCACGGCCGAAGGCGCCATTGCAACGAGCAGGGGAGTTGTTTGGGGAGGTTTGCTGGGTTTGGGGAAGAAGAGGAGTTCGAATGATGCAATGGGAGATTTTGGATTCAGGTGTTGTATTTATAAATAGGATGGCGTCATGACAGCTGGAGAGGTTCTAGAAGCCGAGTTCACTCCAAATCGAGAACTTGGAGATTTCAAATTGATACCAGACACTAGGACAGTGGTATTTGTTTGTGCGAATTAACGTGTAATAGTGGAACTGTGGAAGCACAAATGCTATTTGGTGGAGTACGTACATCCATTCATACTCTGTTCAGTTTTGCCAATTCATTTTCAAGATGAATATGTTCCAGAATCCAGACCAACAGAGAGATGAATTAGCAGCAGCATATGAAGACATTTTTTCTCCTATTTCATCCATCGATGGAACACAACGCTCATGATATTGTTCAGACTTCAGACTATGCATAATTTCAGAGGTAGAATTCGTTGCTTTCTTCCGCAACATGCACCAATACTTCTCTCGAAAAACCAACCCGAGATGTAGTACAGGACCCAAATCCGCAACATGTACCAGCGCATCCAGTTCTACTGCAGCTTCTGCTTCTTCCGCTGCTGCCGTGCCATGTCCAAGTACGCATCGGCAAATTCGGCAACGTTCGCGACGACGTCAACCGGATCCTTCACCGGAATCTCCTCCGCTTCGTCCTCGACCCTCGTAATCGTTGTCCTCGTCGCTGCTGTGGTAGTCGACCAACGGCTGCTCCTCGGGGATCTCCACATTGTTATACATCTTCCACACCACCAGGTCCTTGGCGACGGGGTGGAACGCTACGCCGCGGCGTCAGCTTGCCCTCCTCGTCGTAGAACGCGAACCTGCACCGGAACGCGACCACGTCCCCGTCCTCGTTGGCGTACGCCTTCTCCCTGCTCTACCGCTCCCAGGACCCGCCACCCGGCACGCGCCGGAAGTCGTCCCTGCCCCAGCTGGATGCCGCCGCCGTCGCAGCTGGCCGCGTCGTGAAGAAGTGGCCCCAGACCTTGCCCTAGTTTCCCCGGTTGCAGCGATAGAACGGGAGCGCCACCGGACGAGTGCCGTGGACGTCGACGCCGTCGGTAACGGCGTCCTGGATCTCGCCGTTGGGGAGGCGGCCGCTGAGCGCCTTGGGGGCGAAGTAGTTGGCGACGGGGCAGCGGCAGTCGGGCTTGAAGCAAAAGCCTGCGAAGAGGCCCGACATGTACCGCGGCTCCCTCTCCCTCGGCGTCAGCGGACGTCAAGCGAGGAGTTGGGCTGCTCCTGCTGTTTCGCCATGGGCGGGTCGAACCGTTGGAGTTGGGCAGTTGAGGATCAGAAATTCAGGAGAAAGTTGTAGATTTGGGATTTGGCCATTTGTGTGGGGACCGTATTTATAGCGTAAGTGGCCATGGTCTCCGAGTTGGAGTCGGAGAAGGGTAATTTTAACTTTTAGCCAGTTGCACTAGGTCGGTGGTGTCATTCCGACTGGGAAGGGTTATAGTTTAGGTTTGCATAAGTGGATTGGGCTTTGGGGGTTAATTACGGAAAATCATGCTCCACGGTCGACCGCTCCTAGCGGTCAATTCCGACCGCTACAGTACCGCTACAGTAAAACTGTCAGAAGTTGAAAGTTAGTTATGTTGTAGTTGAAACCTGTAAGTAGAAACCTGACTGTGTTATAGTAGAAACCTGACAATTTCCGACAGCACGGTCACCCGCAAATTACAGGTAACTGCGCCAGCCAAAAAGACCTTGTTAGCTAAAAAGGGGAGAAACGTGTTATGGGCCAAAATAGTGGGCCGATCTATTATGAAAACTTAGACACAAGCACAACCAAAAGACTGGAGAGGGAAAACAAATTGATGCGTAGATGATAGTGATATGCTGCATCCTAACATCCTGCGTGCATGGAGAACATACAAAGAATTTTAGTTGTAAGGTTCTAATCCTGTTAACTAGAATACATTGAACCTCGCAAAAAGAAATGAAGGAGCATTGCAGGTAACCTAGTGGAACTCTCCATGGCAATAGTCACATCCACAGCAACCAATTAGTGCCTAGTCCAAATTGACATGTAACTCCTAATTAGCAAGTAGCCACGGTTCGAATCCCACTAACTACTACACGTTTTGTTAGCTTAGATATGTATTATTTCGTATTCATTCCATGTCTATGTCTCGAATAATCCGAAACAGTATTCGTCTTAGATTCTGAATCTGCCAAAAAAGATGGCCTCGATACAAGATAAACAATGTGCATCCGCTTGTATCTAGCCAGTTCTCATCCTGTGATGACCCATCTATATAAATTTGTGTAAATTAGAGCCTTGATGGCATTAGCGAAAAAATGTATTTCTATATCATAGCATTTTTACATTTGGATTAATTAACCTACTTATCAATCTGGTATCAACTTAATTAAAATTTGTGAAACAAAAATATGTCAAACACCTCTCTAATAATTTTTATAGGTCTTATACACCTTAAAGAAAGCCTCTGAAAATTTTAGAAATGTTGAAGATGATTTACATATTTGAATCAAGTGTCATTTAAACAAGTCACATGTTGGAAAAACAGCAATATATTAATTTGGTGAATTTACCATTACATAAAATTTATGAAATTTTATGTTTGTGGCTCACTTACCTTTCTAAACCCAAATATAATTTTTTTCATAAACTTTTGAAAATGGTTTCACCTACTTGCAGTTCAAACCTAAATTAGACATAATTGGACTTATACCTAAATAATAGTTAAATATATTTTATTTGGAATTGAGAAAATTAAAATAGGAAATAAATACGATATTGAACCTCGGTGAACTTTCCCCTAGGTTTGAATCCCCTACAAAATTCAAAACACAAACAATGCTAAAATAAATAAGAAAAATGAAAAGGGAAAGGGGAAACATCCCTTACCTACTTGGATTGGTCTGACCTAGTCTCCCTGGCGCTTAGGGCCTCAGCCCACTTCTCCCTCGCCCTACACCGCCTGCACCCGCGCCCCTCCTCTCAGTTGTTGGGCCATGGGACCCGTCCATCAAGACATCATCTCCACACACCCTGCCATGCGTCAGGCAATGGCCGGCACAAGGTGCACCCGATGGCTACCTGCCTCATTGGGCACATCGTTGCACCGCCATTTCACCAGTGAAAGTGCTACATGTTGGCACACCTTCCCGCTCTGCCACGCGTTCGACGTCGCCGCACGAGAGCCGTTGCGATAGAAAGTGTAAACTTTACTCCTGTTGTGTCTCTGTGCATCCCTCAGAGCTTGCCATCGAACTCCTTGCTAGGAACCCCCCGCGGCATCGGTGCTCTGGCAGCCAGGGCTGCCATGCCATCTCCTGCTGGAAGGTGAGTTAGTTGCTCCCTTCATGCCATTTTGCTTCACCTTGACCACTTGAGTTCACCCATCTGCTCACTTTGGCTATCGGTGTAGGGAAGTCGCAGGAACACCCCTTCTTCTCCATCACCGGTGAAGATCCGTCACAAGCCATCCTTGTCCACTATTAGCCCCATCACCAACACATGTCGGTTCATGTGTTCCTTAGCTTCCACTTCTCTCTCACGCCCTCTTCCTCTCGTGCAAGCACTATATAGAGACCATAGTCATCATCAACCAGCTGCCATTGCCGCCGCCATAATGGAGCTCCACATCGTACAACCCTCCGCCACCACCAACGACTGTGATATGATCTTGGAGTGTTGGTGAAGCTTCCCCAACAAAGAGCGGAGTCGTGTGGGCCTTCTTCTTCCACGGTGTTAACTTTGCTTTCCTTCTGCTGTCGTTCACGATCGTTGTCCTCGCTACCGGCTCCCTCCGTCTTGGCCAACTGCACCATCATCTTCACGGTGAGGAACCCTGCCGATTGGCACCCCCATCCTCCTCCTTTCCCCCTCAGTGGAAAGCATGGCGAGGGTGCCCTGTTTTAGCCACCGCCAGCGAAAGTCGCGCCACCACCTCCGGCGAGCTACTGGACACTACGACCATGGAGGCATCTTTGTGGCACTTCTAGGGTCCCAACGCCACAACCCGGCTCGCCAAATTACGTGTTGGAGTACTAGTTTGGCCCTGCACCGCCACTGTCGCGTGCCAGCTGGCTCGCCGTTGTTTAAACATCGGCAACCTATCTGCACGTTGATGACCATCACCCTCGACGATGATGTTAATGCCTCTTCTAACATGACTATTGGCGGTATGGCGCGACCGGCCCTCAAATATTGCTTGCCGACCCTCTTCTCCATCGCTACGTGCAGGAACCGTTCGGTCCAAGAGGAGCTCAATGGTGTCAAGTGGATTTGCCTCTTTAGAACATCAGCTCGGCACATCAATTAGAGGAATTCGTCGTGCTTTGGAGCCTTGCACAGGATGTCAATCTTGATTCCTTGACCCCTAGATACCATCTCCTGGAAGTGGATTTCCTCTGGGTCCTATACGGCTGCCTCAGCCTCCAGGTTTCAATTCAGAGGCTCCCTCCCTCCCTTCCCTTCCGAGTCGAGAAGATTTGGAAAGCTGACACGTAGCCAAAGCATCGTCTCTTCTTTTTGGCTCGTGGTACATCACAATATCCTCACGACTAATATCCTCACGAGAAACATCTTTTTATCCTCTTGCCAGGTAGGCAACCGCCGCCGTCCACATCCGGCTTTGCCATTTCACCTCCCACCTCCCCCGCCGTTGCCATGGCAGAGCCCAAAGCCCAAGCCCGAGCACGGACTACCACTTCCACTCCAACTCCACATGGGAGCAGCGGGCCGAGGCCCTAACCCACATCCTGACCCACCCATCCCACTCACCGTTGCTCCACTCGCAGCTCTTCCTCACGTCCCGCGTCCTGTGTGAAAGGACCTCAGATGCCGACTAGAGCGTGAATAGGAGGCTAATAAAAATTACTTCTTTTAACTAGATTGATCAGATTAAGCCTTATGCAGAAACAAGGGTTAGCTAGCTGTGTGATAGGTAAGTGACACAGGTAAGTTATGATGTGTAAATTAGCATGTAGCTGTCACACAGGTGCCTAACACAGGTACACTAAGGACTTAGCAATATAACAAGCAATCAGTGTGTCTGTGTAACAGATAGCTGACATAGGTGTGAGGTACAATCTATAGCTACTGTGACACAGCTAAGAACACACAGGTGTAAAGGTGATATAGGCAGATAAACAAGATCTCTATAAGAACATACAAGCAAGCAGATATAGCAAGAAGCTAAGAGTAAAACAGCAAGTACTCGAGGAGACAGAGAGTTTTTCACCGAAGTTCCCAGCTCTTTGCAGAGTGGTCTCCGTTGGAGAGGCTACTCCGAAGAGATCGCCAGCACCGAATCGTGCTTGTTCTCCGAGTACCTGATCTCAGGCCTCTTCCTTTGCTTGCGGAAGTCCTTTTGCTTGCAGCAGGTAGACTCCAATCACCCTCACAGACTACTGATCCAGCCCACACAAGCTTGGGTGGTACCAGCAACTCCTACGCCTGTCTAGGAGTAGACACTCCAAGGGTAATAGATCTAGCAGTAACTACTCTTGGAGGAACCAATGCTCTCTGCTCAAGAACTCTAACTCACCCGAACGACACTTAGGAAACTTTGGCTTTTGTTCGGTGGGAAGAAGCTTTGCAACGGTTTGAATATGATTCACTGGCAAAGGTTGATTGGTTGAGGTTGAAGACCTCGCCCTGGTTCCCTATATATAGGGTTCGCAGAAACCCGACCGTTACACTGTTGCCACGTAGGATTAAGTGAGCCACGGTGGCAGACACCGCTGACACAGTTACACACTACTGCCCAACCTATAACCGGCTCGGGCAGACCGACAGCTGTGTCACTGGAGGCTGACACAGGTGAACCCTTAACTGATGTAGCAGCACTACTCAGCCCGGTCCTGGCACATGACATGCCCTCAGCATACAACACTCTCTGAAACCTAATAAGGAGAGAACCTCCGACAGCCCTCCGACTCAGCAGACAAGTCATCGCAGCGCAGGTCCCTTAGCGTTTACAAGCTCTCCCCTGGTACAGAGATGTACCTGAGTCACAGAGCACTAGACCACCTGTGACACAGCTGTGTCACACCGGTGACTCTAACCCCTAGGGTTTTCTATTGCTAGCACTACAGAGTGCAAGTACAAAACCAGTTTCACACTTGTGCAAAACTGTTGACACAGGGCCACTAACCTCAACGCATTAGTGCCACTGTCCACATCCTGAGCATTGAGCAACTAGAACCTCCACAGATCATTACTGCATCATCCCTCTGATAGTACGGGTTTTTCCTATGGACTCAAAGAAACTAGCAAACCTAGGCTTTACCTGTCCACCAACTGTAGTCACGGCCCTTGACGCATCAAGCCACCATCACCTTGCTTGCAACTCCTTGCACAGCACCGGCTTCTTCACAGCTGTGGCACAACTGCCTAGCACAGTCATTCCTTAGTCCTGGAAACCACCCTTGTACCCTTTTTGGTGGTCATCCTTTCCCTGATGACCCTTCTTCCTGGAACTTACTAACCTGCCTACACTCAATGTAAACGTTAGATTCTAGTTTGAGTTGCCATTAACTATCAAAACCAACTTGGGGCCTAGATGCTCTTTCACTGTGCCCGCCCCAGGGCTCCTCCTACCCACCCTTCCTCTGCTCTGGCGCGTTGCTCCTCTGGTGGGCACTCACCACCGTCTTCCTCCCACCGCCGCGCGCCTTAGCCTCCCGCCCTGGTCCTGGCGCTCCCGGTGCCCCTCCAGCTCCTGCGCCACTTGTGCGCTCCGCCGCCATCGAGTCGGCATCAGAGCGGTGGAGGGAGGACGAGCTCTGGGGTTACATGCAGTGGCGGCGGGAGCGGAGGGGGCCCATGAGGGCGTGGCCACCGGTGCCCGTGGCGTGGTGCTGACCACCGTTCCCAACCTCGTGATCATCGCGGTGATCGTGCGCGAGCTCTTCTGGGTCCGGCCTGGCCGCATCTGAGCCATTCAGGTACGCAGATGCTCACGGAGTTGTGGCGAGTTCGTGTAATTGCGGTACACTGACATTGTTTGATAGTAGCATATTTTTGTAAAATCTTCGACTGCAACTTGCGAGATTGTGATGCTATTTGCGATGTCTTTTCTTTTGGGTAGAAACTTGCAAATGCAATAATATTTACGGAATTGCTATTTCAGGTGATCAAGAAAAAAAAAGTGCAACTGCTCAATTTTGCTCAGTTGCACATTTCTAAACCTGAAGTTGCATGTTTCTAAACCTGAAGTTGCACATAATTTTTAAAATGTGTAACTACCTAATTAAGCATTGGATCAAGAATCAACGTCTAGAATCATGACTTAGAAATAACTATTTCTAAGTCGACTTAGAAATAGACACTCCCTAATATTTACTACTCCCTAATATTTACTACTACACATGCTTTTAGCAGCAGATGTTGCTGAACTACGCCTTTCCAAAGCACCTAAGTCTAAGATAGAGGCCTTATTACGACACTAGTACACATGCAATGCCAATAAGTTTCTTTGATCATATATGATATGGGTGATTTGGTACAACACTATGTTACAGTAGTCTAAAGGCATTACTTATTGGAGTAGGGCACATGAGAACTAAGGATTGTTGTTGAAGTACAAACCATAGATCTATATATTTAGCTTCGACTATCTCTTCCAAGACTGCAGGGTTATTTATGGTGACTTGCTTCATTACTGAATAGAACTGATGTAGGATGCAGGATTGGGAGGCACAGTGTCGACGAGTAAACGTCTCTAGCGGTGGTCCGAATGGACCCCTTGTTGGTTCGGCCTGGGGCGATATAGAGTTCTTCTTATGAGCCGGTGATGGCGTTTCAAGGATGAGGGTGGTTATGACGCTTGATGCCGGAGACACAGGGATTTCTCCAGGTTCAGGCCACCCGGAGGTGTAATACCCTACGTCCTGCTTGTTTTTGTATATATGTGTGTGTATGGCAAATATGATAAGTTACAGAGGTACGCACTGTTCTTCTTCTAGCTCTAGCCCGGAGGAAGAACGGTGCTTCTTTGATAAGGAGTAAACTTAGAGAGATTTGACCTAGGAAAATTAGCCAACCCTTTGCATGGACCAGGCTCTCCCCTTATATACTCGGGGGAATACCACATAGGTCGGCAAAGGAGAACATGAGATATACTTGTGCTGTAGACGACGTGGGCGCTGCTGGAAGCGCCCACACCTTCATTTAATGCCCACTTGAGACTTTCGGCCGGGCCGTCGCCTCGCGGTGTGTCGGAGCATGGGCTCTGACACCTTTGCCTTCGGCGGGCCCCGCGGACGGAGACTTACGGGGTTTCTTCTGACTGGGTTGGTAAGACGTCCTCTCGCGGGCCCCATAAGTCAGCCTCTCATGCCGCGCAATTGATCGCGCGGCGGCGTCCCCCATGGGGTAAAAAGGGTTGACAGCGACAAGGCGTGCGAGGCGGCGCGCTTGGTCGGTCAAAGAATCTGTCAGCCCGGGCCCACCCCTCAGGGAGAGAGAGAGATAGCTCACAGAGCTTATCGCCTGCACCGGTGGGACCCGGCCTGATCGTCATCATGCCTTCACAGGGCTTTTGGGTTCCCCGTCGGAATGACAGGCATTAAATGCCTCCGCCAGGGCGGAGGCTTGCTGGAGAAGCTTGGCGCCGGACGACGTGCATGGATGAGGGCCCCACCAGAGGACACGTCATCCCCCGGGCACTCGGTCCCGAGTGACCCCCTTCGTTAGGAGGGGCGCCAGTTGTCTTCTACGCGCCCCTGAGCAACCCCGAGCGCTCGCGGAGCACCCGCTGGGGGGCCGCGCGGGGCGCCTTGGAGGGGGAGCCCGAGGGAGAGTGCTCGGGGGGCGGACCCCGAACGCTCCCCTGGGCCCCACATCCGCCCAGATGCCGTGCGCTCGGGAGGGGACCCCGAGCGCGCCCTTCGCCTTCTGGGACGCCGAGCGCTCGGGGACGGATCCCGAGTGCTCGCTCAGCGCCTGGGCCGTGGAATCCCGGAGGCCCACGATTCCTTCTGGTTTGGCCGCGGGCTCCGTACGACGATCCGGGTGGGGCCCAAGGCCCCGGCGACCGGAGCGCCACGCGTCACCCTCTGCGGTATCTGGTTGGCCTCCGCCGGCGGTTAGGGGTACCCTGGGCCCCATTCCGCCGAGTCGCGCGAAATCCGGGGCACGCACCGCGGTGGAGGCCGCTGGAGGCGACGAGAAGGTCATGGCCAACTGGTTTCCGATGGCCCTCAAGGGTTCGGCCCGGTCCTGGCTCATGAACCTCCCCTCAGGATCCATTTCATCCTGGGAGGACCTTTGTCACCAGTTCGTGGCGAACTTCCAGGGCACTTTCGAGCGTCCTGGCACGGAGAGCGATCTCCACGCTCTCCGGCAGCGAAAAGGGGAAACGTTGCGGCACTTCATTCAGCGTTTCAGCCAGGTGCGCAACACCATCCCCAAGATATCTCACCAAGCAGTTATCGTCGCTTTCCGACAAGGAGTCCGCGACGAAAAGATGCTGGAGAAGCTGGGCACCCGGGACGTCCAGTCCACCGCGGACTTGTTCGCTATCGCGGACAAGTGCGCTAAGGCGGCGGAAGCCCGTGCTTGGCATGACCCGCGCCCCGACCAATCGACGGTCGAGGGCGCCGGCCCTTCTCGCTCCTCCGGGAAGCGGGATAAGAAGGGCAAGAAGCGTAAGTCCGAGCCCGTCGCGGCGGCGGAGGCTAAGCCTCGTAAGCCCTCGCGCGGCGGGCCCAGCGGCGGCAAGAAGCCACCCCGAGCTCCTCAGCCGAGTTCGGGTCTGTGGTGTCCCATCCACGAGACCGAGCGGCACGACCTTTCCGAGTGCAGGTCGGTGAAGTTCCTCGCCGAGAGGAACAAGAAGCAGAGGGAGGAGCGCCAGCGCGACGCCGGCGAAGAGCCCAGCGGAGGAGGTGACGATCTCGGCTTCCAGGAGCCCGAGGCCGTCGCGTGCATCAACGGGGGCGCCTTCACGCCCACCTCGCGCCGCCAGTTCAAGCTATTGGCGCGCGAGGTGTGCTCGGCAACCCCGAGCGCCAGCGCTTCGCGACCCCTCAAGTGGTCGGAGATCCCGCTCACCTTCGACCGTTCGGACCACCCTGAGAGCATCTCGGGCGTGGGCCGCTTCCCGCTCGTGGTCTCCCCCACCATCTGCAATATCAAGGTAACCCGCATGCTCATCGACGGGGGCGCGGGGCTCAATCTCCTGTCCCCCGAGGTGTTCAATAAAATGCAGGTTCCCCGGGCGGAGCTGCAGCCGACGCTTCCCTTCTTCGGCGTCTCCCCTGGCTACACCACGCCCTTGGGCCAGGTGCCCTTGATGGTCACCTTTGGCACCAAGGACAATTTCCGAACCGAGCGCATCATCTTCGATGTCTCCGAGTTCGAGCTACCCTACAACGGCATCTTGGGGCGCCCCAGCGCTCGCCAAGTTCATGATGGCATGCCATTATGCTTACTTGACAGTCAAGATGCCGGGCTCCAGCGGCGCCATCACGGTGCCGGCTGATGTCCGGGGCTCCGTCGCCTGCGCCGAGCAGCTTTTCTCCAAAGTCGCTGCCGCCGGTGACATCCCCGAGCTACCCAAGTCCCCGGGTCCGCCCCCGAGCAAGGTCAGAGTTGTCCCCGATGATTCTGTCCCTGTCAAGGAAGTGGCCCTGGGAGAAGACGCGTCCAAGACCGTCAAGATCGGCGGCCATCTGGCCGCCAAATAGGAAGGCGCGCTCGTCACTTTCCTCCGGGCAAACGCTGACGTGTTTGCGTGGCAACCGTCCGATATGCCCGGGGTCCCTAGGGAAGTGACTGAGCACCGTCTTGCCGTGCGTCCCGACGCTCGGCCCATCCGGCAGAAGGTGCGCCGCCAAGCACCAGAACGGCAGGAGTTCGTCCGAGAGGAGGTCGACAGGCTCCTCGGGGCCGGCTTCATCCGGGAAGTCCTGCACCCCGAGTGGCTCGCCAACCCCGTCGTCGTGCCCAAGCCGAACGGCAAGCTGAGGATGTGCGTGGACTACACCGACCTCAATAAGGCTTGTCCTAAAGACCCTTTTCCTTTACCTCGCATCGATCAGATAGTAGATTCCACCGCGGGGTGTGATCTTCTCTGTTTTTTAGATGCCTACTCTGGTTATCATCAGATTAGTATGGCGGTAGAGGATGAAGAGAAAACTTCATTTACAACCCCTGCGGGGACCTTTTGCTATGTCCGCATGCCTTTCGGGTTAAAAAACGCTGGCCCGACCTATCAACGGGCCATGCGTATGACTTTGCAGTCGCAGCTGGGTCGCAATGTGGAGGCCTACATCGACGACCTCGTCGTCAAGTCAAGACGCGAGGAGACGCTCATCGAGGATCTCGCCGAGACTTTCAATAGTCTCCGCAGTACTCGTATGAAGCTGAACCCCGAGAAGTGCATCTTCGGGGTCCCATCCGGCAAGCTTCTCGGCTTCTTAGTCTCAAGCAGAGGCATAGAAGCCAACCCCGAGAAGATCCGGGCCATCGACCAGATGCGCCCGCCGGCTCGTCTCAAGGACGTGCAGCGCCTAACGGGCTGCATGGCCGCCTTGGGGCGCTTCATCTCCAAGCTCGGGGAGCGGGGCCTCCCTTTGTTCAAGCTTCTCAAGAAGTCGGGCCACTTCGAGTGGACCCCCGACGCCGAGCAGGCCCTCGAGGGCCTCAAGAAATATCTCACCTCACCTCCGGTCTTGGTCGCACCGAGACCCGAGGAGCCCTTGCTCCTTTACCTCTCGGTGACGCCCCGGGTGGTGAGTGCAGTCCTCGTGGTCGAGCGGGGGGTCGGGTCCGAGCTCCCGGCATCCCCCGGCCAAGTAAAGGCGCTCGGGTCCAAGCTCCCGAGCGAGGCCCTCGGGGACTTGAAGGGAACGCTCGGGTCCGAGCCCCCGAGCGGTTCTGCCCCCGAAGGTACCTTAGGGCCCCGAGCCCCGAGCGACCCCGAGCAACCCGCCTTGCTCGGGAACGAAGCTAGTCGCTCGGGGGCTGGCCCCGGGGAGTCTTCTACTCGGGTGCGCATACAGCAGCATCCCGTGTACTTCGTCAGTGAAGTATTGCGGGACGCCAAGACGCGCTACCCTCAAGCACAGAAGCTCCTCTACGCGGTGCTCGTCGCGTCGAGGAAGCTTCGGCATTATTTCCAAGCGCACGAGGTCCGGGTGGTTACGGCCTTCCCCCTCGAGCGAATCCTCCGCAACCGGGAGGCCACTGGACGAGTCGTCGAGTGGGCCATCGAGCTCGGGGAGTTCAACCTCCGCTTCGTCAGCAACCATGCAATCAAGAGCCGAGCTCTGGCCGACTTTGTCGCCGAGTGGACGCCGGTGCCAGAAGACGAATGCGAGCAACTTCCCTCCGACCCGGGTCAGGGAGGAACCGAGCACTGGACGCTGCACTTCGACGGTTCCCTCACGCTCAAAGGCGCGGGGGCTGGAGTAGTTCTCACCGCTCCGACCGGTGAGACCCTCCAGTACGTCGTGCAGTTACTCTTTCGCGCCACCAACAACATGGCCGAGTACGAAGGCCTCCTTGCAGGGCTGCGCGCCGCCGCATCCCTCGGGATCCGCCGTCTGCTCGTCAAAGGCGACTCCCAGTTAGTCGTCAATCAAGTGTCAAAAGAATACCAGTGTTCGGACCCCCAAATGGCAGCGTACCTGAGCGAAGTCAGGAGGTTGGAACGGCGTTTCGATGGCCTGGAGCTCCAGCACATCCCTCGCCGCTTCAACGACGCCGCCGACATTCTATCGCGACTGGCCTCCTCTCGGGAGCCGGTCCCGGCTGGGACCTTTGAAGAAAGGCTCTCTCGGCCGTCCGTTGAGGCCGCCGACCAAGACGAAGGGGGAACCTCGCGCCCAGGCGAGTCTACCCCCTTCGTTAGGAGGGGCGCCAGTTGTCTTCTACGCGCCCCTGAGCAACCCCGAGCGCTCGCGGAGCACCCGCTGGGGGGCCGCGCGGGGCGCCTTGGAGGGGGAGCCCGAGGGAGAGTGCTCGGGGGGCGGACCCCGAACGCTCCCCTGGGCCCCACATCCGCCCAGATGCCGTGCGCTCGGGAGGGGACCCCGAGCGCGCCCTTCGCCTTCTGGGACGCCGAGCGCTCGGGGACGGATCCCGAGTGCTCGCTCAGCGCCTGGGCCGTGGAATCCCGGAGGCCCACGATTCCTTCTGGTTTGGCCGCGGGCTCCGTACGACGATCCGGGTGGGGCCCAAGGCCCCGGCGACCGGAGCGCCACGCGTCACCCTCTGCGGTATCTGGTTGGCCTCCGCCGGCGGTTAGGGGTACCCTGGGCCCCATTCCGCCGACACACAGGGATCTCAATAGCTCCATCAAGCATCTGGGTCACCTTATGCATGGTAGGGCGCATCGCTGGCTCCTCCTGGATGCACCAGATGTTACACCCCGAGTTTCCAAAACCTAAAAATTTAGGGCCAACAAAAACTTTTTGCGCTAATAATGATATCCTCTTAACTAAACCTAATTGTAAACCTTGTCGTCTCTTTCACAACTTTATCATCGTCTAATACAACCACCGTGTGACATCTTCCCCTCTCGGCACAGGTGTACAAAACACCATCACCATGAACTTTCCACTGATTCGGCCTCGCGTCCCTCGACGTAAGGCAATCCCTGCACACCATTTCCCTACCGGACTTCTTGCATACACACACACACGCGCTCCTGAAAATTTCCCACATGCATACACCCATGTATATATGTATATATGTCCGCCTATCATCCGGACGCCTCTATGTATGTGTGTATATCCCCGGAGTGCGCATATACCTCCGTGGGCACCCCACCACCTTTTCTCTCTCCTAGAGTATATATATACCTCAGTACACACCCCCCCTAGTGCCTTCGTCGATCACCTCATCTTTTTAGCTATGTGAGCAGGTGAACTCGGACACCCGTGTACCCACTCTATCTTATTTTTGATTACTAAGAATTCTGAGTGCTCGGCATTTCCTCTTTCATGTGAGCTATTAACCCCATGTATATTTTCCAACCAACGTCAAAATCTGATATTGGCCTGGTTGTAAACCGAGCTCAGTTTCCTTTAAATCTAAACTCCAGATCCCATGCCCTCCAGCATCACTAGGATATATGCGCACTTGTGCATGTTACCCGTGCAGCGCATGTGCATAGTAAGAAAGTCCTAATATTCCCCAAGAAAGTCCCGACGTCTGGACAACCAAAGTCAAGTCTGGGCCGTAGTACTTCTAGCAGCACCAGCTTGCTAGCGTCTTATCTAGCGCACGTGCCATTCTCTTGCCAACGTACTAGCGGTGCCTAGCTTCTTGTGCTTCTACATCCGACCATACCACCGATTAATGCCAGCCTTGGCCACGTGCGTCTTCCTCTCTTTGATCCTTTTTACTCCTTTTCTCTCACTGACGCTCAGCTCATTGCGCTATGCCCTCCATGTCGTCTTCGGTGCCAACTTTGACTGCGGCTATAGCACCATCTAGCTACCCTCCCCGCACTATTAATTATCGAGCCCCCTTATTTACACTCCTTCAACCAAACAGTAGCAGCTGCTGTTCTTTTCCCTCACTCCCATTCGTTCTCTCCAAGCACTCTCTCTCCTACTCATTACTATAGCAGCCCGTGCACTATTTTTCTTTGCCACGCCACCAGCACCTACCCATTTTGGTGCCTAACTACGCTGTAGTAACAGCCATTGCCAGTTGCCCTTTCTATTCCCCATTAATCTCTCCTTTATTCCCCATGCCTGAGCATACCCGAGCTACCATATTTATTCTTCCCCCGAGCTATTACAACTGCTCCCCAAACTCCTATACTCAATCTAACCGAGCTCCTCTGCCTTTTTCTTCTTCCTCGCGAGCACGCCTCCAAACCGAGCACTCCTTTGCCTTCCGCCTAACTGAGCTCCTCCTCTAGCTCCTCTCCCCTCCTGCTCTCTTCTCTTCCCCACCGCAGCGAGCCGAGCTAGTGCCCCATTTCCTCTCTGCTACTCTACACTCCACGCTGAGCTAGGTGACCCTTCTCCCTTGCTTCTTCCCCTCGAGCTGCTCCAAACCAGCTCTCTGTCCCGAGCATCTACCCCTCCCCTGCATCCTCCACTTCCCCATTCTCTCCCCAAGCTCTCACTTTTCCTCAGTTTCCCCAATCGCCGAGCTTCCCTACCCCTGACGATGACATAGCACCCGGGTACCGTCAAGGAGAACAAAGCTGACCATCCGGGCATAGGGTGGGCCAGGCCGACTACTCAGAGTCCGACTACAACACGGGGGCGCCTCGTCGACTTGGAGTACAAGACAGGGACTAAGATCGAACCCGGCACTCCCAGGTATCAGCTGTAACCGAATAGGAAACCAATCTGTAAGCCGATCCGGACTCTTGTAACTCTACCCCGACCGCCTATATAAGGCCAGGTAGGGATCCCCAGATAGGTAGACCAAAAAATAGAGATCATCAGAGGCTCTCATAGATGCTTTCATAGGCATAGACACATACCCTCATACGGGATACCATCAATATCAACCACCAAACACAGGACGTAGGGTATTACCTCTTCTCGAGGGCCTGAACCTGTCTAAACTTCGTGTCCCGTGTGCACCCATCTAGATCTGCTATGCGTACACCGCCCCATATTCAGTATTGCCGGAATAATACTCCGACAGTTGGCGCGCCAGGTAGGGGCTGGGCGCATAGATCCATCTGAATAGATCCAGATGAGTTTTCTTCAACAACGACGGCGACTTCGTTCCGGGCCTGGTCATGAGCTTCGACCCCCGGACCTCCGCCGCCGCTCCAGCATAAGCTCTCTGATTAGGAAAGCTCGACTTCATCATCAACTTGCTCGGCAGGCTCTACCTCGGCGACTCGGCTTCCAGCCAATTGCCCGGGGGATTCATCGCTGACTTCAACGCTGACTTGCTCAACAGGATCTACCTCTGCGACTTGGCTTCCAGCCAGTTGCCTGGGGGCTTTGTCGCCGACTTCATCATCGACTTGCTCGGCAAGCTCCACCTCGGCGACTCGGCTTCCAGCCAGTTGCCGGGGGCTTCATCGCCTTTAGTGCTCAGAACCTCATCCGAATTGACTACTTCGGCGATCAACTCCAACAACCTGATCGCGCTCGAATCGGATCTACTGCTCGGGAACGGGTCTTCACCCGTCGAATAGAGATCCCGACCGGTTGGTACGATCGAGTCCCTTCTACCCGTCCTCGACTATGACTCGGACGGCTTCAAGAGTTTGGGAAGCCATAATCCTTCTCGGGAGGACTTCATGGGGGACTCGGATGCGCCGTACGTTGCCGCCCGACTACGCCCGGGGGCTTACCGACTGAAGGATAAAAACGGCAACCTCGTCACCAACGCTTGGAACATTGAACAGCTAAGTCGTTTCTATGCTTAAGCTTTGTATTTCCATATTTTAATTATGAATAAGTGAATAAATATTTCTTTACTCCATCTGAGTAACTTTTGGGGTTCCCGACTGGCCCGCTATGCGCGCCCACGGCTACTCATAGCGGACGCTCGGGGGCTACACCACACTGGGTGCGCCTAAACGCACTCGGGCTCCTCTCTTTCAACAATTATTTTAGTACTATGTAAATAGCCCGGCGTTAACTCTTCGTCTTCGATCGCCGGTCTACGCCACAACCCTGCGCTACACGGGAAATAGCCCACGGCTAATCTCAACGCAATGGGGGATACGACGGGTCGGCAAGAGCACACACAAAGGGCTAACTTATATACGAACGAATTTTTACGAAAGAAGGGTTAATAAGACACAGAACAAGTTAACCAAAACATGCATGATCAAGTTACACTCGACCTTTCCGAGTACTTCACATGTATATGGAACGGTTCATGTGTTTTCTCCCTACCTTTTCAGGACAACGCTGCCAGCACTGGTATTCGCCGACTGGACTTTTTCCATCAGCACGGGGACCTCTTCATCAGCAATGTTGGCAGCAAAGTTACTCGGCAGGCTCCGACTGAGCAGACATGAGTCGGGGGCTTACCAGCGGTGGCGTCCTGAGTTCTCTTAAGAGAGGGCTTGGTGGCAGCTTTCTCCACCTCAAGCTGCCGGGCACTCGACCTTGCACTAGCCGAGTCGGTCAAAGTCGAGAAAATCATCAGGACCCTCCGCTCGGTTCCACGAACCGAGTGGAGGCTCGGGGGCTACATCCACTGGGTGCACTGTTCGTGCCCCCAGTGTGAAATCTACAAGACAACAAGGAATCTCCGTCCGACTGCTCTAGTCGGACACCGAACAACTCGGGACCGAAGTACTACAGCCTGTATTCTGGTTCTGATGTGAATTTCGAGGGAATTCTCCGAGAGGGACACTAGCTGGACCTGAGCCGCTCGGAAAACCAGATACCATTTGGCAATTTAGTCGGGATTCATGAGGTTCTGAAGTCCCTCACACTCTCCCTGCAAGTGACGACGAGGCCCGCTCAGGCGGATGCCACTCGGGAAACCTGCCCAGGGGAGAAGGCAAAAGCACTCGGCGTAACCAAGACAAAAATCAGCTACTCGGGAATCATAAAAAACCGTCCGCTCGGTTCCACAAACCGAGTGGAGGCTCGGGGGCTACACCCTCTGGGTGCACTGTTCGTGCCCCCAGAGTGAAATCTATAACAAGACAAGGAGCCTCCGCCCGACTAATCCAGTCGGCCGAAGGCTCGGGGGCTACTGACGATGACATAGCACCCGGGTACCGTCAAGGAGAACAAAGCTGACCATCCGGGCATAGGGTGGGCCAGACCGACTACTCAGAGTCCGACTACAACACGGGGGCGCCTCGTCGACTTGGAGTACAAGACAGGGACTAAGATCGAACCCGGCACTCCCGGGTATCAGCTGTAACCGAATAGGAAACTAATCTGTAAGCCAATCCGGACTCTTGTAACTCTACCCCGGCCGCCTATATAAGGCCAGGTAGGGATCCCCAGATAGGTAGACCAAAAAATAGAGATCATCAGAGGCTCTCATAGATGCTTTCATAGGCATAGACACATACCCTCATACGGGATACCATCAATATCAACCATCAAACACAGGACGTAGGGTATTACCTCTTCTCGAGGGTCTGAACATGTCTAAACTTCGTGTCCCGTGTGCACCCATCTAGATCTGCTATGCGTACACCGCCCCATATTCAATATTGCCGGAATAATACTCCGACAACCCCTTCTTCTCTAACCGAGCTCCTCCCGCTGGTCTCTTCTCTGCCCCTTTCTCTTTCCTCTCTCTTGCTTTTCCCCTGACTTCCCGTGCTTGCTTGCCCCGGCATACGGCGCCTACCATCCCCTACTTCCTTCAAAGCGCCAAGCCGCCACGCAGCTACCTCCCAAGCTCGACAGCCAGTGCACTCCACTGCTACCCGCGCGCCGCCGCCTCGCTCGGCACCATTGCCTAAGAGCCGCCATCCCTCTGGCATTTTTCCCCAAGTCGAGCACCAGACCGCCACAAGAACTCAACACCCCGGAGGCCTTCTTTTCCCCTTCCATAACCAAGGTGCCGCCGGCTCCGTTCTCTCCAATGTCGCCACCACCTAGCTCGGGTACGCCGCCGCCGCCTCGTTGAGGTAGCTCCTGAGCAACTGGCCAAGCATAGCTACCTCACTTTGAGCCGCCTGCCTCCCTAACCACCTAAATTGAGCAAGAGCCGAGAGCACAGAAACAACCACCCACGGTAAGAACACTCGGGATGCCGAGCCGTTAAATCGCCGAGCCACCGACGCTCAGGCCCCACACCCCTCGGTTCTTAATGCACCAGCGCGCGCCAGGCCATGCCACCGAAGCGTGGGCCAACCCCTATGGTAGGGCCCACGGTCAGGCCAAGTGGCCGTGCCCACCTTGCTTCCCGTCTTCACAGAATAGGAAGCGTACTCCGTGGTATGCGCCATTCTACCATGAAGGCGTATTCACCCTTTGATGCTCTCTGGAATACGCTTTCCTCTTGTGGAAACGTAATTCTCTCGGTTCCTCAACCCAAAACCGCAATCAATATACCGAAGGCGTGATTTGTGAAAGCGCCTTTGATGTCATATATCCCCCTCCCGATAGGGTTTCCCCTCTTCTATTTTCTTCTCCGGCAAATGCTCGGAAGCTCATATCTTCTCAGTCGTAATTCTGATTGACCCCATTCTTTTTCCTATATTCATCTAAAATCAAACCCTATCCAATAGTACCATTTTCATAATTTTTGAAATATTCTAAATTTTCAAATTTGAAACTAGTTCATATTTGAGCACGTTTATGTGTTCCCTAAGCATAGTGTAATATAGTTAATCTCTTTTTGCATAACATGAAGTATAGCATGTAAGAGTGCACCTTGGTTTTTGAAAACCTTTCATCTATGAAAAACAGTAAGGGTTTTGAAAGTTTAATAATATCATCTCAACCCTTTGTATGCATATATGTGTGTATTTACACCTGAAACAACTTTATCCTTTTTCTAAAAAGCTATTCGTATATCTGTCCAAAACCTTTAACCAGTTCAATGTCCTCTGGACCCAACCTTTTTATGAGAACTAAAAGCTTTCAAACATTAATAAGTTTATAAACATGCAAACCCTAGTTTTCCAACATACAAAAACCTTTGCATCATGTGTTCATAATTCCATCTCATCAATTTGAAAGCCCTAGCACCCCTTTAAGTTCAGTGCATGGTTTTGTGTGCTGCATGAGTATATATTTTGGCTCTTAGTTGGCTCTTCCTCGCATCGTTGTTTATTCGGTGTTTTTCGACGTGTAGCTACGACGTTGCGATATCTAGCGAGGAAGGTCTCAAGCGTTGCCGTATCAAGACCAAACTCAAGCACAAGGCCTCGCCAGGCAAGCATTTCCCACTTTGATCATGTTGAAACCCATATGTGTGAAAACTTAATTATGTTGTTTGCAATTCCGCATGCTATGTGAGTATCACCATTATTTTATGCTAGACCTAGCTACCCCTAGTAGATGCATATACCCCAGGTCCGATGAAACCTTTTCTTGTAGCCCTAGTATTAATTGCTGATCATCGTACATTTAATCGAGTATCTAGGCATATAGGCAATAGCCCTGCTTAGACCTGCTTAGAGAAAAAGAAACCATTTTCTATCAGTGTATACCGACTCCTTCAGACATGAGGTAAAACCCTCGGATGGGCATGTGCCTTCCGAGGTGAGTGTTTGAAAAGAATGCTGCTGTTTTCAAAACCCCAAAACAAAAGTGGAGAATGATTTTGATTCGGGTGAGAATGCTAAGGGCAGCTTGGGGATGGTAGAGTAGCTGGTAGTGATGTGGTTGTCTGTGTGACTATGGAGTCTTACTCGAATCAACCAAGGACCGAACCTAAAGTGCCGTCAGACCAGATTCCTTACCATACGTCCACATGGCCTTTATGGGAAGGACTTGGCCTATTATCCCGGCAAGTATTAGGGCCTGGACTCGTGGGCAGTAGGAAGAGTGTGCTAGGTAGATTGGCATCCCTAGAGGATCTCCACGGGATTACGTGGGTAGAGTTTCTTAGTGAGCTCCACGTAATATGTGCGTAGAGGTTCGACACAAAGATGAGTACACTTCTTTGGGTTGTGGTGTCGGGCTGCCCGGGCACAAACGAAGAAATGGTTAGATCTTATCTAGCAGGTCCAACTCTAGTGCGGAAGCGGGTGAAAAGCCTCGTTGTAATAACCCTGCCGGCACCCCTCGTGAAGAGTGCTCATTTGTCCATGGCAACAAAGGGGACTTACATTCTTGTGGGTAAAGCCATACAACCTCTGCAGTGTTAAAAACTATTCGAATAGCCACGTCCTCGGTCGTGGACAAGAACTGGTTAGGCCACGCACTGGTTAGACTGAGTTTTATTTGCAAAAACTTGGGCAAAGGGATTAAGGACGTGGGCATGACGTGTCTACAAGAGAGCAATTAAGGCCACGCTGCAGGTGGCAAGGAATTGCAAGAGAATGGGATTAGCCGTGCTACCGGAGGTAGTACGGGCTGGTGTTGGGAGCCTTAGACGTTGATAGACGGAGCTATCGGGTCAAGGCAGAGAAAGAAGGTAGTGGAGACTACCTCATATGATGACATGAATGTGTGAAACTCATTGATTTCTAAATATGCCTTTGAATCTAGTATTCGTATTTAAAGTGAAAACTTACTTTGTGCACAACATGTGACCTAGAATAGAGCTATCTCCTTTGAATCAAGCCTTGCATGAAATATAGCTGTATTACTCTCCTGTGGAAATGGCTTGCGAGTACATTCCATGTACTCACCTGGCTTGTTGATTTGGCCAGACGAAAGAAACATCAACGCCGAGGATGCGATTGTGTCCGCGAAAGTTAGGGCGTAACCCAGTCAGTTGCCTATCGGGTATGGCATATTGATGGGCCACATCACCGCTTGATTTTCCGCTGCAAGTTTATAGCCGTGGGGCTACAGGTACCAGACAATCGACCTTGACGGTCTATTTACAAAGTGTATATTGATATACATATGTATGACAATGATATACATGTTAACTTGTGTGTACCGGCTACTGATCCAGGGACCGGTACAGTAATCACAAGGGGTATCCGGCCTTAAAAACCGGGTACGCCACACCAGAGTGCCACTGACACAAACCGCTGGACCCTCTTCATGTCAAGGGAAGCCTCCTCGTCGCCCTCCACCAACAGATTGATACATCTAGACCGGTAGCAGTCATTGGGCCAGTCAGTCAATATTGCTCTGTCCTCATCAGGTATTTCTTGTTCAACATTACGCCTGCAGGATATGAGCTCCAACAAGATCACCCCAAAGCTGTAGACATCCACTTTGGCAGTGATGCCAATGTTCTTGAACCACTCAGGTGCAACATATCCTCGGGTTCCCTTGATTCCGATGTTTGTTTGTGTTTGGTCCATCCGCAGCAACTTTGCCAGGCCAAAGTCGGATATTTTTGGTATTAGATTGTCATCGAGAAGAATGTTTTCTGGCTTTATGTCACAATGGATGATCTGTGTGCTACACTCCTCATGCAAGTAGAGCAGTCCCCTTGCAACACCTAGTGCAAACTGAACTTGGAGAAACCAAGACGGTCTAGTGCTAGTGCTACTGAAAATGAATTTAGTAAGTGAGCCATTTGTCATAAATTTATATACCAGGAGCCTTTCAATTCCTTCATTGAAAAACCCAAAGCAACCTGGCCAAGTTCTTATGGAACGTGTATCCAATGGTTTGGACTTCAACTGCAAACTCCTTTTCAGTGTCTGAAAGAACTTTCTCTATCTTTTTGATTGCAATGCATGTAGCGAGCTCATCTTGCAGCTCTCCCTTGTAGACCACCCCAGAACCTCCTCTACCGACCTCCTCCCGAAACTCACCAGTCGCCATCTCAAGCTCTTTGTAAGTGAAAGGTTTCAGAGGCATGCCCCCTGTACCTGATAATTTCTTTGGCGGAATGTCTTCTTTGTGCTGACAAGACAGTATGTTCCAAAAAGGATAAATGAGATGAGGAGAAGGTTCACTAGGACAGAGCTTCCAAGGAGAAGAGAGCTCCCAAGGACCCAATATTTCTTGTCTTTCTTCCACTTGTTGGTGCCACTGTTAGGCTGATATTGGGAGCTATTGTTCTTTGGCACCTTTAGATATAGCGTTCTCTCCACAGTGTTGTGGCGTACCCGGTTTTAAGGCCGGATAATCCCTTGTGTTTACTGTACCGGTCCCATGATCAGTAGTTGGTACACACAAGTTAACCTGTATATCATTGTCATACACACATATATCAGTATACAACGGGTAGTTTGACCATTCAGGTCGAAGTCTGATACCTGTAGCCCAACGGCTATAAACTTACAGCGGAAATCAATCGGTGATGAGGCCCATCACTATGCCATACCTGACAGGCAGCTAACTTTCGCGAGCACAATCGTGTCCTTGGAGTTGATGTCTCTTTCGTCTGGCCAAATCAACAAGCCAGGTGAGTACATGGAATGTACTTGCAAGCATCCCGCAGAAAGAGTATATCAGACATATTTCATGCAAGGTTTGTTCGATAACAAGGCTCTACTCTAAGTTGAAGATTGAGCAGAAAAGTAAGTTTTCATTTGAAATACAATGGTAATAGCTTCAAAAGCATTTATGAAAGAAGACCCGTCTCTGACGGGTTAGTATTTGGTGCCAAGTATTACATTCTGACAATCGTCAACTAGAGGCCGATAACCCGTGTATCGCCTCAGACCTTCCTTAAAGCCTACCTGTGCTGCCACCTCGCAACACGGGCTAGGTTTCACTTCTGCAGTTCCTTTCTACTAGCCTGTAGCTTAAACTGCACACTGTGGACACATCATGCCCACGTCCTTAATCTCATTCCCACATTTCGTAACCAAAACTTAGTCTAACCAGTGTGTGGTCTTTCCAAGTTGTGTCCATGACCGAGGATGCGGCTATTCGAATAGATTTTTAACACTCTGCAGAGGTTGTACGGCTTTACCCACAAGATGTAAGTCCCCCTTGTTGCCGAATGTTAACGGATACATTTCACGAGGTGTATTGGCAGGGTTATTACAACGAGACTTCTCACCCTTTTTGTACCAGAGCTGGACCCGCTAGATAAGATCTACCCAGTCTTCGTTTGTGCTCGGTGATGCCCAACCCCACAACCCGAAGTGGACTTATCTTTGTGTCGAACCTCTACCCACGGATTCACGTGGAGGTCAAGCCTCTACCCACGTAATCATGTGGAGGTCCTCTAGGGATGCCAATCTACCTAGCACCCTCTCCCTACTGCTCACGGGTCCAGGCACTAATACTTGATGGGGTATTAGTCAAGTCCTTCCCATAAAGGACATGTGGACATACGGGGTGAATTTGGTCGAGCGGCACTTAGGCTCGGTCCTTAACTGATTCGAGCAAGACTGCATATCATCACCTCATAGCCATGTCACTATATGCTACAACCATTCTTCCGATCTCCACTTACTGTTCTCACCTGAATCAAAATCATCCTCCATTTTATTTGGGATTTTGGCAAACAATGCTTTCAAACAGTCACCTCAGAAGGTACACGCCTTCCCGAGGGTTTTAATCCCATAATCAAAGGAGTGATTCGCGTGAGACGGTCAAAATAGATTTTTCTCTATAGTAGTGTAAGCAGGGCTACTGCCTATATTCCTAATATTTTCCGGTCATACAATAACCGGCTAGTATTGCTAGGGTTACGAGGATTGATCTGCCGGACCTACGTCATATGCAACTACAGGGTGTAGCTAGGTCTAGCTTAAAATATCGTTGATACTCACTTAGCATGCAGAGTTGCAAACAAGATAATTAAGTTTTCACACATATGGGATTCAACATGATCAAGGTGGGAATGCTTGCCTGGCAGCGTCGGTCCTTATCTTAGCTTGAACTTGATACGACGGCACCGCAGTTTCCTTCGCGTGATTTGTTATGACGTCAGGACTACACGTTGAAAAACATCCAGTAAATTATGGTGCGAACGAAAATCCTAATAACAACAAATAAAGAACCAGAGCATCAAAATTATACTTCATGACAGGTTAGGGTAGCTACGGATTTATGAACCCCTTTTTAGAAGTTTGGAGAGGAGGTGTATTGTGTTTTCATGACCAGGGATATTGTCTTTAGGGTCGAGGGCCGAGTTAGGGTTTCATCGACTTACTTTGTACTCAGGTGGACATTCTTTATGTTTTAGTTTCATCTGGCAATCCGAGGTACAATGTTATGTTGAAGATCTTTAAGCTTGGATAAGGGTTTGATGAACATAGCAAGGTATATCTTCAATTAACAGGGTATTAGGCTTGTTAGGTTTTCAAATACTCTCATGCTATTAATTTGAATAAAATACTTAATTTCTCATAGACCCACTAGAAATCAAAGTGGTTTATTCTAGAATAACGTTGGACGAAGAATTAAATTGGTTGGGTTTATGTCAACGAAGATATGCATGGTACTTTCGCATATAACATATATTCAAATTTGAATTTCAAAATATTTCAAAAATTATGAAAGTTGTACTAGGATGTAGATTTGGATTTTAGATGGTCACTGAAGAAAGAATTAAGTTCATCGGAGTTCTAACGGAAGAGATATGGACGGTCGATGATTTGCCGAGGGAGAAATTGAAGAAGGTAGGGTTTCAGCCGGAAAGGGTGATGACATCGAAGGCGGGGAATGGAAATAAGCTTTCACTGCTGGAATGTTGAAAGGGATATTACTAAGGGAGTTTTACGCTTTCTCGTTAAAGAGGCATACTTTGATTTGAGCGCAATGAGAAAGGCGTGTCTAAATGGGGAAAACGTACTCATGGGAAATACGCTTCCGTTAACTCATCCGGTGGGCTTCGTGAGTTCCTTACCAGCGGTGGCCGATGCGGCTTCGATGACAGCCTACCGGCGGCGGGCGCTAGCGCCAGCAGCGGCGCTCGGAGGGGCTTGGCAATTCGGGCGAGGCGGCAACGTTGGCTGCGAGGAGATTCGGGGGCCGCCAAGCAACTAATAGCGAGCGGGGTGGGGGCAGCTTTGAGTACTGATGGTGGTCGGTGGCGAGGTCAGCCTCGGACAGCAATAGAGCGAGGGCCAACGTGGCGGCTGCCGTGAGGAGCTCCACAGCGGCGAAGTCATGGGCCTATTCGATTGCTGCGCTTAGAAAGTTCGAAAGTGATGACGTGTCTGACGGTAAACTGGCCGGCGGCAAAGGAGGTGGCGGAGGAATTGGATCTCGGGCTGCGGCGACCAAAAGGCTTCACCGGTGGCGGCGTTGTCATGAGGGGCGGCGGTGTCGGCTTACCTCTGCCACAGTTGGTGGTGGTGTGCTTCGAAAGAGGCGGGGAGGGAGATAAGTCAGTGGGGCACGGGAAGAAGGAGATGAGCTCGGGGAAAGGCAGGCTGCGTCCCTCAGCTCAGTGATGTCGGTGGCGCTCAGAAAACGAAGCAGCGACAGCTTGTGCGGTGGCGATTGGAGGGGGAACGGGAGACTCAGCCGGCAGTGGGGGTTGTTGAACGGGGTGGCCGTAGCAAGGGCCCCTGCCGGCGTCGAGGAAGGGTGGCGAGGTGGGCCAGAGCACGGAGAAGAAAGGGGACGGAGGAATGGAAGCGTGGAGCTCGGCTTGAGCTGGTTCGGTGGGGGTTGGGGAAGAAGGAGAGCAGCTTGGGTGCTCGGGTAGGTACCAGGAGGCGCGAATGGATTAGGGAGCTCGGTCGCTGGCGGCGGGGTTGAGGCGTAAGGTGGCACGGCAGGTAGAGAGCTCGGGCTTGTTGCTCGGGTTGGGGAGAGACCAGCTCAGCACGTTGGGAGAGAAGAAGGTTGAAGAATGGTTGCTCGGCAGGGGAAACCAGTGAAGAAGAAGGAGATAGGGAAAATGGAATGAGTGGAGGGGGCTCGGCTGTAGATGGGAAGTTAGGCAGCTCGACTGGTGCTAGCTCGTGAGGACTTCAAGGGAACCAGAAGAGAGGCAGCTCTCGGTTGCTTGGGAAGAAGAGAGAGAGGAGTTGCTCGGTGGAGAGATGTAGAGGAGCAATGGTGAAGTGAGGAGCTCTCAGCTGGTGCTGTAATGGCAGAGGTGAAGAAGATCTAGGGGAGAAGAGGATAAGGAACAGCTCAGCTTGTGCTAGCTTAGGTCAGAAGTCGAAGAAGCAGAGAGAAAGGAGAGGCAAGAGGAGAGTGGTAGCTCAGGTGCTGCTGGACTTATAAAGAAAAGGAGGAGTTAAGGAGGAAGAAGGGTAGCTAGCTGGTGCTGTAGGGGCACAGGGAAACTCAGGGTGAAGTTAGGCACCGCTTCGCCATCGTGTGAAACATGGCACAGTGAGGCTCTGTTGGCTGGTGGGAGAAGTGAGGAAGGAGGAGAACTATGTGAGATAGAAGATGACAGGCTGCCATGTGGGGATGGGTCCCACGGCATGGGAAAAACTGAGACGTCGGTTGGTACATCCTGGGATGGGTTTTAGCAAATCAGTTGGACAAATCAACAGAGAAGAGCAGGGAAGGAAAAGACTCCACGGGGGAAGGAACTAGTGAAGGTGCTAGATCCTCCCTAGATTTTTGAAGGAAATACTCATGCAGGAATGCTAGGGTTTTATACTGAAAATTGATTATCTGGGTAGAGAGAAGTTGACAAAAAAATGAAGTAGCAAAGTATTTACATGAATTCTCAAAGAGAATTAGAGAAGCTAGCATGATACTTTTCTTCACGATAGATCAAATAGATAAAGAGGATTTTCTACAAGAAGTTTGAAAAACTTTAGATGCTCAAGTTAGTTGAAATTAAGCATTATTCAAAATTGCCCAAAACTTAAACTTGAGGTTATTTGAAATGTTTGAACTGAAGATTCAACTATTAACATTTTTCTTTTTACCACTGCTCTGGAGGGGTGAGTTAGGGTTTAGAGCGTATGTGTCCATGTATATTGAGAATTTTAGCGTATATGGGGTTGCGATAGAGTTAACACAAGTCCAAAGAGACATGGTGGGCTAGGGTTTGGGGAGTATTGTCGATATACTTATATATATGCATAGGATTCTAGTAGAGTCGGACGATGAGTTAGGGTTTTGATCCGTAGCTTGGGAAGAAGGGTTAAGGTTTTGCGTATATGCGTATATATATGAAAGCAGTATATATGTGCACACACTTATAATAGGACATGGTGAAGTAGATGGCAGAAGATCACGTCCTTTGAAAGAGGTTTCTGTCATATATATATATATAGATATGTTTCAATTTCACAAGAGTGGTCCGGATGCCGGCCCAAGTTATACTGACGAGAAAGCGGAGGAAAAGGTGTTAAAGGTGGGTTTGTGGCGAACATGCAAGACCGGTTAGTCGTGTACGAAGGCAAGGGTAAAAGTTGGGGTTGCAGGTCTTGCCAGATATAGCCTCGGAGAGTTGAGGTTCCAACGAAATGGAGATCGAGAAACATAAGGACAAGGAGTTGCCCACTTGCCGTGTGGAGAAAAAATATCACCGGTTATACCGAACGATGATAAGTTTACGAGAGACGACAAGGTTTTTAGTTAGGTTCATTTAAGAGAATATTATTATTAGCGTAAAAAATTTTTATTAGTCCTAATTTTCAGGTTCAGAAAATCAGGATGTGACAAGTGCTGTCCACCTTTCCATTAGACAACGGCAGCTTCTTCTTCCAGCAATGACCTTGGTGAAACACTGTGACAGCGCAGAAACAATCAATCATGCACATTTTCTTGCAATCATCCTCATCGATAGCGTAGTAGTGCTCATAGTCAGCAAGAGGCCAATCCACATCGATCATTGAAATTAGATCGAACTGGTTGGATGCTGCTATCTCATCTAAGTCACAGCTCTGTGCTTGGAATTCTGCCTGGCACCCTTTGTACTTCCGCTCCGGATCAATGAATGCGTAACGTGGTGGGCACTGGCAATCCACCGTCTGGTTCCTGGTCCAGTCAAATCTGCAGTAGCTGTTGAACCCGCATACGCCATTTCCGTCTCCAGTTACAACGATGTCGCAGATGTTCCTTGGGATGAAGTCCATTGCAGTCCACCCTACATTCCACCAACTGCTCGCTGCTGTCGTCTTCGGATAGATGTATTGCCGGAATACGCCATCTGGGTCAAGTGTGGCACGGTGGTAGTAGTCCGCCATGGAGCTCATCTCTGCAGATGTGATATTGATTTTTGTTCCATTAGTCACAGTGAAGTATATCTTGCCAGTTGCATTGAACACCAGCTGTGAGCCATTCCCGACCGTGTCACTGAACCAGTACAAGCTGTACTGGTTTCCGGAGGGTGCAGCAATAGTGTAAAACACAAGGTTTCCGTCAACCTGCACGATGAGGAGAAACCTGCCATCGGTGTAGTCTGTCGCCATGAGCCGGCTGCGGAGTTCCATCCCATGGTTAAGCACTTGATTGGGCAGGATTGTATCGGCTGGGTTGGTGAAGGTATCCCATGTGATAGACCCACCTGCACTGGTAAGCACAAAGTCTCCGGTGTCGAGCATGTTGGCGTAGGCTGCACCGATAACTTGGGGATTCCAAAGCTCATGGTTGGCAGGGTCATGGAGAGATAGCGCCCCATCAGAGGTGAGCCGGAGGAGTGAGCCAGACGGGGCGTCCACCGGTACTCCTTGTGTGCTGTTCTTGGCATACCAAACTACAGCCTTGTCGATGGTCTTGTCGAACCAGAGGGCAAGCAGGTAGGAGGAGGTGTTGGTGTTGATGGGTCGAAAGCCGAATGCGAAGTCGCCGGAGGGTGAAAGCCATGAGGTGTTCGCGCCTTGAGTTGTAAAAGACGAGCCCAGGGTTATGTTCCGTTGAGCACTTGAGGGTGAGGGAATTAGCATCAACACTAGGAGGAGGGATATTTGGGGAGCTGCCATTGCTCTTTGCTCCTTGCAGCAGTTCTTGGTTGAGGCAGTAACTTTGTACAGTAACCTCGTCTGCATTTTCAGGAGCATGGTTGACTTGGGCTCTGCAGAGACGACTCCAAGATCATGTTTTCTGGCTGTGGATTCCACCTTCGATGGAACATCGAGCTAATCTCTTGCCTAATGTTGTCCACACTCCAGACCAGAAGAATTTTCAAAGGGCGCCCAAGCTATCCACTGGAAACGACATACCACGAGCACTTCAGACACGACAAGGACATAGCCGTAACTGCCTTTTCTTTTGAAGGTCTTCTCTGGGCCATGCTTGATTACCTGAAGGTTGAGCAACATGGAAAGTTCAGGTCAAGGTCTAGCAGTGCGTAGCTGCCAGCCATTTTTTGGTAGATGCTTTCCTTTTATCCTCCAGGACGGGAATAATAGAGATAATCCCCGTCTCTGTAGACTCTAGAGAACGACACCTCCAATTAGCATGCATGTAAGTCAAGCATGGCAGTGATTTGCGGTGGGGATTGCTGTGGTGCCAGTGCCACCGAGAAGAATCACGTGCCTGCGGGGAAGAATGCATCACCTGGCCACCTGGGCAGTCGCTGCCGTTCGGTAGATGGTAAGGGTGTATTGAGTCCTGTAGAAAATGCCTGTAGCCGGTACTGTTCACAGGAATATTTGGACACGATTACAGTGATAACGACAAGGCCGATGAAGTATGCAGGTGGAAATGGAATCAAGGGAACACCGAACCACCCTAGAAAACGAGTAAACCGGTATAAATCAAGGTCGTAAACTGGTGATCAATTTTCTTTTTGTAAGATTGATCGACATGAATTCTTCTCTCTCTAATTTCTGTGCAAGGAACGGCTCTTGTCTGATGCCGCTGGGCCTCTGCTTCGCTCTCTTTTACTGCTGTTGGGCGTGGCGACGACGAGGCCCAGTATGGGCGAGCCCAGCGTGCTGGCCGACCCACCGCCGCTGCCGCTGCCGCTGGACGGCCCGGAGTTGGAGGCCGAATCGCATCCCAGCCGCTGCCACCGCCGCGGTTGGTGGTGGTCGTCCTCGGACTGGCACGGTGTCACGGGCTCATCGTCTTCGTCATACTCCTCAGCGTCCTCCTGCGAGCCTCCAACAGACTGCACGATGCTGTAGAGCTCGACGATGCTGTCGTAATTGTCCGCCCCACCAGCGCTGCGCAGCCCGGGGGCCGTCGAACAGCTCCTCCCTGAACCTCAGCCTGCGGAGGTGGTTGGTGCCATCGGGGCGCGACACCAGCGTCATCAGCACCCCGGACTCCGGCTCCGCTACCCACTCCCGGTCGCTCTCCTCTCCCGCTGCATGGTCCGTAGCCACGGCCGCCGCCGCCTCCTCCTCCTCGGCGACATCATCCAAGTGGGAGCAGCACTTGTCACAGTGTACCTGCCGCTTTCTTCCTCGCTCCTCCTTGCGTGGCTGGTGACTGTCGCTGCTAGGCGCTGGGTCGTCGGCTTCTTGCAGCTGCGCCGGCGCGATCTTGGCGGACGCCGACGCCGCTGCCGCTACGGCGATATCCTTGTCCTGCAGCTGCCGGTCCTCCTCTTCCTCCGGCCGCCTCCCACGCCGCCGCCGCCGCGGCCGCGCCCGCGCGTGGCTCCCGCCGCCACCCGCCTTCACCTTGAGCGACATGGTCTTCATCTACACAAAAAATGTCACACACATTGATGCATAAGCACTTTCGTACAAACTTTACACGGAAGGAAGGAACAGATGGAGCTCAGCTGCTGACGTACGTTCTTGGCGAGGTCCCTGATGATGCTGATGGACTTCATCCTACCGCTGCCGCCGCCATGGAAGCACGCGTGCATCTCGATCGATCCAGCGAGGTCGGACACCTGCTCTGCTACGCTCTGCTCTGGGGTCTGGTGGAAGGAGGTGGGATTTGAAATGCGCGTGCACGGATGGAGCAGAGGCAGGGGAAGGGCATGGCAGGGCAGCACGGGATTAACGGAAGGAACGAACGAGCGTGTCCATCTGGGGGCAGAGCCGCATGCAGTTAATGCGGATTGCGATATTTATGGCTGACATTTAGGATTTCGAATCAGTACTGCTGTACCAGTAGTAGCTAGCGGGCGGCTAGCTGGGAGGCGGAGGGGGTGCATGCATAGCCGAAGGCCGAACCACCTCCTTTACGTACGTACGCGCCTACCGCGGATTTTGAATTATTTTCTCCCAGGTTCATTCATTCGACATCCAAACGTTACGTTTCGTTACGTTGCCGCATGAACACATCTGCAGATTCTGGAAGCATCAGTAAAGAATACGGCCGCCGCGGGATACGCCTGAAACATAATTGCTCCAGCTCGACGGCCTTACGAACCAGAAGTCGCGTACTCGCGGGTCATTCGAAACATCGGTACTGCGTTGAGGTTTACTCCATCCTCCGTGTTTGAAATGCACAAAATTCGTAGTGATCTTGCAAGTGTTTTAGATGAGTTTTGAGCTTTAAATTTTTTCCTTCCGTTTCACAGTATTATCCACTGGGAAAATCAGCTGTTGCAACTTTCCCGCTCGGTGCCTCTGATTTAATGTTGTACAGAAAGGTTGGGTAGTTGTTATATGTGGTTTAGCAGGTAAGTATATGTATGATCCAAAGTCATTACTGTTTTTCAGATGTGGTGCCTCTACCGCTACCAGTTCCTGCGGTGTGCTTGGACAAATATTGTGAAATGAAATAAATACTATGTTAGCAACAAGACGTGCCCGCCATCCGATTGCCCTCCCCAGTTCACAGGAAAATGGTGGATGACTGAAGACCGGGAGCCCCTATATATCGCGTATTGCGGGCGTTACCGACAGAGATACAGCCCATTAAGGCCAGGAGTCGCTGCTTCCTCTGTTTTTCTTCTCCCCGGCGGCCGGCGCACTTTCTGTCAGGTAGGGTAGGGTGGTCTAACCGAGTGTGTTTGTTTGAATGTGCGTGGTTTGAAAATGCAAAAATCCATCGTTTTCTAACTAGGCATCCAAAACACAATCCGTTCGTACCACTGCGTTTCTTTCTTGCGATGAGATCTTTGAAACACAATGTCACTTGTATAAGAAAAAAAAACAAATCGAAAGTGCTAACGGAACATATATGTATTATTAGAGAAACAAAAGTAAAACAGTAGTGGAACAAGTCGAAATTGCACAGGAATACTTCTACACTATTATTGAATCACAAAAAAAAAGTTAGAACTATTTTACTACAACTGTTCATGTAGTTCATAAGAATTTTTTCTATAGCTTACAAAAAATGTTCTGGATGAGATAACAATGTTTTTAAAAAATGTTCCATTGTTCACGAAAGATGTTCTTCTATATAGAAAAAATGTTCACCTAGCATGAAAAAATATCCTGTTATACAGCTCCTCCTTGAACGTTTCGATTTTTTAAGAAAAAGAAAGAAAATATTACAATAGTTCCTATACTAGCTTCACAACAATGTTCCTCTAGCTCAAGAAAATGTTTATTGACACCAGAAATGAAGGTGGCGAACTTATATCGATCTTATACTTTCATATCAAACAATAGGAAATAACTCATGAAACAAATAAAAACTATTAGCGAAACATTCGTGTAAAAAAGATGTTGAAAAAGATATCGTTGAAATATATCTTAGGTGGGGTTTTGTTTCGGTCCTCTCGTTACGAGGAGCACAACAGTTTAAACAACTCGTGCATCAAATGAAAAAGAAAGAATAAAGTCAGGTTGAATTAGGGACGGGATACAAATAGAATAAGAAAAGTTATGAACATAACGGGGTGAATTTTAATGATATAGTACAACAAAAGTTAGTGGAATAAATCAAATATACAAATGGAAAGAAAGAAGAAAGAAGAAAGAAGGAAAAATGAACCGCATCACCCGATGAAAGAGATGACACTAAGGGTGTGTTTGGTTTGAGAACGAAGTGGAATGGAATGTCATGGTTCAATTCCTCCGGAATGGGTCGATTCCGTTCCTGTGTTTAGTTGGGGAGAATGAAGTGGAATGGAATGGTTCCATGTAGTTCCACCAATTTGGAGAAATCACCTAGTTCGGCATCTGAGGAGTATATTCTCTTTAAGAGAATCAGTGGGTTCTAGTTCCCTCTCCAACCAAACACAGGAATATGAGCTAGGTGTAGAACCAACCCATTCCATTCCACTTCATTCTCAAACCAAACACACCCTAAGAGTATCACATAAACCTCACGCATCGTCCTGGTACAACCTGTACTAGCATCACTGCCTCCGAATTGCTTTAAGTAATTCACCTATGAAATAAGAACTTATTGATAAAATGCTCTATTTTTTATATTTCTTTGAAAAGCTCTACCTTATATTGGGATAAATCATATATCCCATCTTATTTTACCACTTTGAGTAAATACCTATTTGGATTAAGATAGAGTATCAACTATTTAAGTAGGTCTCTAATCCGACATGAATAGACCATTTTGCCCTTGGGGCAATTTGCCTATCTGGTTGGTTCGGTCAGACCCAAACACAATCGGGCCAGGTCGCCCCCATCTCTTCTTCCCTAACATATCTTCTTTTTCCTCTTCTTGTCCTTTCCTTGCGCCGAGCTCAAGGTCGAACGCAGCGGGAGCTCGAGCCGCCGCACGCAGGCAGGCACTCGAGAAAGTGGTGAAGGGAGGGGCGTAGCCAAATGGATGTTCGTTGAGCTCAGCTTGCAAGAAGGAAAAAAGTAGCCATGGAGGTGGTATGGGAGGAGAAGGCTGGGCATTTCTTACCCACAGCGACGAACCAGAGCACATCACACGAAAAGGAAGGTACTAGGAAGAGAAGAGGAGGTGACCTACGGAAGTCGAATTGGAGGTTGAGCCAGCAGCAATCAACAAAGAAGACGGTGATTATTTTGATAAAATGCCCCAAGGGCAAATGCAAGTCGGATTGGAGGCCTCTTTACATAGTTAATGAATATTTTAATTTAAATAGGGTATTTAATCAAAGTGGCAAAGTAAGATGGAATAGATGATCTATTTTATGAGGTATTTTTGTAAAGACAGGATGAGACATTTTATCGATAAGCTCATAATCAGCGCGCGAGGTGCTGTACTGGGCTGACCCACGCAGGAGCAGCAATGGGCGTGCCTTAGCAGCACGCAATAAGCGACAGATAGGGATTCTGCTGATGACCCCACGATGGGTACTCATGGGCTCATGGCCCATAGCTTTCGCATGGTTGCTCCACACACGCGCGTCTACCAGCCCATTTTCTCAGTTCTCACGCGCGGGCGCTGCGCTGGGGCAACGCAGGCTGTAACCAAATGACCGGTCCAGAGGCACCGCCTCTCGGCTCTAGCATCATCGACTGCCGCGCACAGCCCACGGCCGACGAAATCGGCTGTAACACGATACTGAAACGTGCTCGCACTTGATGGAAAATTTTCTTCAGCAGAGTAAACAACACACGGCGTGCCTAGCTATGAGCCTATGGCCAAGGTAAAAACACGGGTGAACCTATGACTAGGACAATGGATACCCGTACAATATCTATCAAGTGCATGGCAAGAAACCATGCATGTTCTTCTTCGTTGCGAACGCACCAAGCCACTCACAAACCTTTGACCAAACTTTAGCTAGCTAGCTTCACAATTACATCAATCAATCCAGACGACCTATTTTTTTTTCCTTAATGATAGTCCAGCAGACTTCAACTCCTACAAATAGCTATACCACATTGTAACTCTCCTCAAGTACCAATGCGATCGATCACCATGGCTAACCACGTCGTACTTCTCCTCCTCCTGTCTTTCCAACTCACAGCGTCGCTCTCTCAGCAGCTGGGCGACGACCCGGACCTCCCGACGCTGCTCAAGATCAAGGAGCAGTTCGGCGACCAGCCCGCGCTCGCGGCGTGGCAGCCCGGCACGGACCACTGCAACTGGCCGTACGCGTTCTGCAACCAGAACCGCCGCGTCGTCGCCATCTTCCTCGAGAACCTCAACATCACCTCCACGCTCCCCCCGGCCATCGGCGACCTCGACCAGGTGCACACCATCAGCATCGACAACATCCCGGGCCTCTCCGGCCCCATCCCGGACTCCTTCGGCAACCTCTCCCACCTCTCCATCTTCAACATCATGCGCACCTCGGTCTCCGGCGCCCTGCCGGCGTCCCTCTCCCGCACCAACCTCACCTCCGTCAGCTTCTTCGGCAACAAGCTCAACGGCACGATCCCCAGGTCCCTCCAGGACCTGCCGCACCTGACCAACTTTACGCCGCGAACAACAGCCTCGTCGGGCCGATCCCGCCGCGGCTGGTGAGCGGCGGCACGCGCGAGTCGCCGCTGGGCCTGACACTGTCCGACAACCGGCTGTCGGGGACCATCCCCCGGACCTACGCGCGCGAGAGGTACTTCATGAACTTCAGGGTGGCGAACAACAGGCTCCGGGGGACGCGTCGTTCATGTTCGGCCGGCGGAAGACGGTGTCGGACGTCGACCTGTCCGGGAACAAGCTGCGGTTCAACCTGACCAGCGTGGTGATGCCCAGGAACCTGCTGTTCCTCAACCTGAGCCACAACCGGATCTACGGCGGCGTGCCGGCGTCGCTGCCGCAGTCGAGGCTGGTGACGCTGGACCTCAGCTACAACCAGCTCTGCGGGGAGATACCCACCGGCGGGAACATGGATCGGTTCAAGGCGGAGGCATACGAGCATAACAAGTGCCTGTGCGGGACTCCGCTGCCGCCGTGCTAGAGCGCGATGTCACGTTTTCCTCCATCGGAGCGGTTTCTACCGATTCTGTACAAGCCCACATTTGAATACTTTAACGGGCTAATTGCAGCCGTTTTTGGCCCATAAATAAGAATACCGTATTTTGTTTTAGTGGGCTGTCATGGGTGCTGCGATATGTTTCATCCACCGCTTTTTTTCACGATCGCGCGATCGGCTTGAAGTAGCAGGATCGTCCACATAGATTCGGCCCAGGCTACGACGAGGTCATCTTCGTCCTCTGGTTGAGTACCCGCAGCTTGCCGAGTGACAACGAGAGACCCAAAAATTTCATGGGAACAGGGGAAGCCAACAACCAGACCGGAGAATGACCGTAGTGCCGTGTCGACGTCGATCTGTTGACATCGGATAGGCGCAGCCGTACTCTTGGCGAAGCTTACGTGATATCGTTCGTGATTGTTGCAATTTTGCTTATAACGAGCTGCGCCTTTCAGTTTTCTCTGTGCTAGCTGAATATGGAACGTAACATTCAATTCAGATTGGTCAGACCATATATAGAGAAATTTCTCCATCCCCCGTGTCCTGATCGATAGACGTACGGCGCCTGAAGAGTTATTGTTCTGGGGCCTGTTCGAACATAGTACACGATGTTGATCGATCCAAACAGATATTAGATGCATATGATATGTACTGTGCTGGATATGCCAACATGTGTACCTCATTGGTGGCTATCAAATAGTGCATGCGGAGAACCAAAACTGCAAGTTGTAACTCAAGCCTGCCTACCTATATCTCTAAAATAAAATGCAACCCCGCGAAATGCACACCGTGCCTACCTAATAATATCGTGGCCAGATGCGTGTCTTTTTTTCCCCTTACGATCAGGGCAGGTGATGCGATTAGCTAGCTGCGTGCAATCAATCCGCCAACGCATGAATCACGAGCAGCATAACCATCAATCTGTAGCAACACTATTGTACAGTTTTTTTTTACAGGGAAGATGTCTATGTCGTCCTTGTCAAAGATTGTCACCTCAGCGACGGCAATTCGAACAATCAACACATGCATGGTTCCCTACCATCTCAAAAAAATAGAGCCAAGGGAAGAAGACCTTGAGACTTTGACATATAGCAAGAAGCTGTGGTATATATATATCCTCTGATATATCACACCATATGGCTGCAGTAGTGGTGGTGATGATGCCTGGTCGTCTTGTCCTCCCATTTCTCCTCCTGGCTGTCACTTACGGCGCCTACGATGGCACCGGCCAGCCGCCGAGAGGCCGGAGAAGCTTCCCTGAGGGGTTCGTCTTTGGTACGGCATCGTCGTCCTACCAGTTTTCCATTTCTCTTTCGTTCATTGATTCATGCATAACATAGGTTGTATGTCGACATGCATCTCCACATATTTTCCTTTCGCAATGACGCGCAAAATCCTGCGGGTTTACTTTCTCCGGTGCATGAACTAAGAAGGCAAAATTATATACTTTCTCCGAACTAAAATATAGGTTGTTTTAACGTTCTCCAATTTTATCTAAACTAGCATGGTGTCCTGCGTACTTTACTTTTAATTATCTTTATTCTTTTACCTGTACGTGTGATATTAAATCACTACGGGAAATAAAAGTTCAGATTGCGAGATTTAGGTACAGTTGTGATAATCTATCAAATGTGATCTGTTAGATACAGTTATGAAGATCTATCGGCTGTGGTCTATTTAGATACAGTTATGAAGATCTATTGGCTGTGATTAGATACAGTTATGAAGATTTATCGGCTGTGATCTGTTTAGGTACAGTTATGAAAATCTATCGGTTGTAGTCCACTAATAATAAAATGGTCCACCAAATTAACGATCAGATGTTTTGCTTTTTTGTGGGAACTTCTAACCTCTCTCTATTTGTTTTTATTGTATTCTGCTTTTAGTATATAGTAGATGGAAGTAGCATGTTCCTGAATCTAATGTAAGTAGCTTTAGAATTTCTAGGTATATTTATATTTTCTTTTCATGTTCTCTCTCGTTCATTACATTAGTCCATAGGTTGTTTACATTTCCAATACACTAATTATGCCATGGAGCAATTGCTTGTGCTATGGAAATGACAGAGGGTAAAGTGATAACTTTTCCAACTTTTTTTCTACTCCCTAGTTCTTGTGCCAAGGTCTAAAACTACTACATTTAGGATCAAAGGAGTAATATTTGATCAAATCAGATCATTTTTGCGGCTATATATTAGATAGACAAACTAATATTCTATGTGATGGGAGGAAGTATGGTCTGACTATCAAGTATTAGTTGAGTTTTGTGCCAGCTAGATATACTCGTGGGACGAATATTGTGAAACAGACATGGTAGTCGATTAACTATCAAGGAATAATAAAAGATTAATGGGAGAAATTATACTCAAGTTCGATGCAGGTAGGAATCTATGATCTGATCCAACAAGTCATCAGCCCAATTAACTATCTACATTATGAAATGTTTGATTCTGGTCCGTCTGACAAATTGCTGGACATTTACATGCAGTATGAGGGTGGTGCAACGAAGGGAGGCAGGGGACCAAGCATCTGGGACACCTTCACTCACCAGCACTCAGGCATGTATACATATCTGCTACACGCAACTTACATCATGTTAAGGACATCTAATCAATCTTTTTTGTAGCAATTCCAACCACTTTAAAGGTTTTTTAAAGGATCAACAACCACAAAATTTCAAATTTTTGAACCATTGGATAGTTATCAGAATCAGGCACATCGGCATGTGAAAGGTAATCCAAAGGCCGGGAGAACCGACTTGGTGTTTAAAAAAAAAGAGACGAACTTAAAAAATAGCAAAATGGATATACTTTATCAAATTTTAATGTCAATATTTGTAAATTTTACTGTCAACTAAGCCGCCCTATCCATCCCTCAGTGGTGTGATTATGCGTCAAGTAATTTGCATGCAAAAACTGGAGCTAAATCCTGCTGTTCCTTTGAATAAAACGAACATAATGACCAACATCAACGAACAATGAGCCTCTTTTTTTTTCATAGAGCTATAAATGATTTTGGCAGATAAAATCGCCGACAGAAGCAATGGGGATGTGGCAGTGAACTCCTACCATCTTTACAAGGTAAGTATATAGAGAGAATTCCATATATGCAACTAAGAATTTGGTGACTTCCAAATATACTACTAAAAAAATTAGTTCTAAGTATACCAATTTAATTTTAAACTAGTTCTAAATATGCCACTACCGCTAGTTGGCCCCTAGTTGACCGTTAAGTGAGTGTTGATGTTGGAGTAGGGGTCCCCGCGCTAGCCCGTTTTCAAAGCCTTCCGCATGTACTATCGAGGACCACACTGACACCATCAAGAGCAGCCCCAGTCTTCGCCGTCATCGCGGACTACGTCACCTCCGTCAAGGGCAACCTCGGCATTCGTCGTCGTCAAAGTCTACGTCATCAATACTGCCAAGGAAAACCTCTCTTCGCCAAGGGAAACCTCTCGTCACCAAGGGCAACCTCGACGTCGTCGACATCCTCGACGTCCGTCATCGTCGAAGTCTACATCGGCGACGCCAAAGTGAGGAGTACACCGACGTCGCCAACGATCGTCCCGGTGTTCGTCGCCGTCAAGGTCTGCGTCGGCATTGTCACCGAAGACGCCGGAGAATATTCCTCGAAGATGCCCAGAATATTCTTCTAAAAATATCTTCTATGCACGGGAAATGACGACCACGCCCTTGTAGAAGTCCCTCTCATGTGAGGGCAAAATTGTAATCTCACCTTTTCCATCCTCCAACCCTATAAATACCCCCCTAGGGGTAGAGAGGAGGGAGAGAAAAATCTTGTAACCCTAGCACATTGCTTCAATAGAAGAGCAACTTTCACTTCATCGTACACCAGAGGGGTTTCGCCTCCTCGTACACGGCTTGAGTTTCACCCTGTTGTACGTGTTTCGTTCCTCGGCTTGACGGACGTTCGGAAGGTCTTACTCGCTCGTACTCCTCGTGCACCACCGACGGTCGCTGTAGCCGTTCGGGGGTGCCATAAGTTTATTGTCTAGACTTGTATCTACGACAGTTGGCGCTGACCGTGGGGATTGCGAGCGAAAAGCCATGGCGCCGAGGAAAAAGAGCACGACCAGGACGATCGTACCCCGCACACCAAACCCGACGCGTCAGGCAAGGACGAACAACACGGCCGTCACTGCGGAGCTTGGCAACGCCCGCGTCAACAACCCATCGGCTGCTAACCTTCGAGCCAACGACTCGTCAACCGATGTACACGCTGCTGGACTCCCCACAGCCGCGATCGACGTGGCAAACTCAGAAGCACGCGTCGAGACGGAGGCCGAAGCCTTGAGGTGCGAGGCTAACGAGCTCAGGGAGGAGCTCGTTAGGGCAAGGGCTGAGGCCCTCTAGGCCCTCCAAGCTTCAAACAACGCTCGCGCCGAGGCAGGCCTGCTTCGCACCGAGCACGACGCCGCACGAACCGCGGCGGCTCCCCCGCCGGTCCCCGAAGCAGCTGAGGCAGTGGCAATACGGCGCCGCCTGGACGAGACCATAGCTGAAGCGCGAGAGCAAACCCGACGTAACACCCTTGCCGCAGAGGAGGTCATGCAGGAAGTAGCGGAAGCCCAGGCGCGCGCTAGGCTGCCATCCCCAGCGGGGGCACAGGAGGCCGCCGCCCTCCTCCAAGCCATGGCCGACAGCCGCGCGAGAGTGATTCCTCCCGCACCAGCATGCGCTGAAGAAGCCGTGGCCCTGCGACATCAGTTGGAGGCTAGCAGAGAGATGGCCGCGACATCCCTCTATGGCGTGGGGGAGGGCCCTAGCTACCAACCCTTCTATCACTCCGTCGCGCAGCCAGGCGGGCAGGCCCCGGCCTCGTCGCATCGTCCGGCGGAGCACTACCCTGCGTGGGTCCCAGCGCCTCCGCCGCGCCAGGAGCTCCGCCACCCGGGATGGATAGCCGGACGGCCCACCAATGTCGCCCCACACCAACTCGAGATCAGAACCTGCCAGCCATCGTCACACGCGCCGGGCCTCACCGACGTGTACAACCCGCTGAGCCCAGGGCTAGCAGCGACGCCATGGCCAAGCAAGTACCGAGCGCCCAGTATCGCCAGCTTTGACGGAAACTCCGATGCCGTCGAGTTCCTCAGGATGTATGAGACCGCCGTTTCCTCGGCAGGAGGCAACGAGGCGATCATGGCTAAGGGGCTGCTGCTAGTGCTCTCCGGCCTGGCCAGGAAATGGTATCTCGGGCTGGCTCCTCGCTCGATGTACTCATGGGAACAGCTCCGCGACAAGCTCACTGGCCACTTCATAGCCCACCGGAATAAGGAGGTCACCTCCTCAGACCTATTCTCCCTCAAGCAGGCCCCCGACGAGTCGATACGTGACTTCACGCAACGTTTTGCTCAAGTACAGTGCCAAATCCCAGACATCACCGACAAGAGCGTGTGCGAGGCCGCCCGCCACGCGATCTATAACCCCGACTTGGCAGGAAAGCTCGACAGGAAGGAGCCCAAGTCGGTCGCAGAGCTGTACAAGATCATGCGCACCTACTCCAAGTCTGAGGACGGGAAAACCCGTAGGCAAGCAGAGGCACAGGCGCTTGCCGCCTGGACTGGGCCGAAAGCGGAAACCTATGACCGGCGCGCCAGAAGGCAGAAGGATGTGTACCACGTGGAAGAGGAGGAGCGTCGCCCCGCTAAGCAGGCACGTAGCAGTGACCGGGGCCGCGAGCCGGGCCGTCCCGAACAGGACTCCCGCGGCCACGGGTCGGGCCGTCCCGAGCGAGACTCCCGCGGCCAGGCTTACCCACACGGAGGTCGCGGTCAAGGCCAGGGGCACGGAAACAACTCCGGGCGCGGAAGAGGCGGTAATGACGGAAGCGGAGGACGAAGGCCCGGCGGCGACAACCGAGTATTCTGCGAACTTCACGACTGGGTCTTCCACACCACCGCAGAGTGCGACCTAGTCGCCGCCGCCTGTGCGATCAAGCAGCGCGGGCTGGCCACAAGGACCGGCGCCCCGTGACACGATTGCGCGGTAGCTCAAGAACATCAGGCCCTACCGCCTCCGCCGCCGCTTCCGCTCCTTGGGGAGCCACCGAAACAAGTTGACGATCCGCGGCGCCGCATAGTGCACGCCATCACGGGCGGACACGCTCACACATTCCCGTCCAAGCGACAGCGTCGGGCCTACACCCGACAGGTACAACACATCAGCTCGTCGCCACCCACCGAACTCCCTCCGTGGATCGGTACCATAGTGACCTTCGGCCCCGAGGACACCACGGGAATTAGCCTCCCCCATCACGACGCCCTTGTCATCTCGGCGGTCATAAACGACTGTGAGGTGCGTCGCGTCTTCATCGACGGAGGAAGCTCAGCGGACATACTATTCGTATCCACCCTCACAGAGATGGGGATACCGCGGGCATGCCTCGCCCCTGCAGGCATCCCACTCCTAGGCTTCGGAGGCGAGCCGGTCCCAGGGCTCGGGAAGATTGAACTCCCAGTGGAGTTCGGAGAAGGGGAGTGCAAGCGTCAGGAGAGTATCATCTTCGACGTGGTCGACCTCCCCTACCAATACAACGTCATCCTCGGTCGGGTCACATTGAACAAATTTGGTGCCGTCCCTCACCATGCTTTCCTCTGCATGAAGATCCCGTCCCCTTGCGGTGTCATAACCGTCCGAGGCAATCAAGACTTATCCCGCAAAATTGACAACGACATCCAGGCGGCCATTCGCTATGTCCACACCGTTCACGCTGAGGCCGAAGCTGAGAAAACCGCGCCAGGGGCTGCCGACCCCCCAACATCCGGGTGGTGGGTTCCAAAGCCCAAGCCCGATGGCGAGACACGCGCGGTACAGCTGTCAGAGGAAGACCCAATCAAGACGGTGCTCGTCGGGGCGAACCTCGACCCAAAGGTCGCAGAGGCTCTGCTCGACGCACTCTGGGGCGACCGCGACCTCTTCGCATGGGAGCACGAAGATCTCCCCGGCGTGCCCAGGGAAATTGTTGAGCACCGGCTGTACGTCAAGCCAGATGCACGCCCGGTGAAGCAGAAGCTCCGAAGAATGTCCGTAGAACGCCAAGCCACGGCCCGTGAGCAGGTTGACAAGCTCTATAAAGCCGAGGTCATCCGTGAGGTCATGTACCCGGACTGGCTCGCCAACCCCGTCCTCGTCAAGAAGGCCAATGGGAAGTGGCGCATGTGCGTTGACTACACCAACCTCAACCGCGCGTGTCCAAAGGATAACTTCCCACTCCCGCGGATCGATCAGCTGGTTGACGCCACCTCGCGATGCGAGCTTATGAGTTTCCTGGACGCATACTCCAGGTACCACCAGGTGTGGATGGCCAAAGAAGACGAAGAGAAAACAAGCTTCATCACGCCCTCCGGGACATTCTGTTATGTTCGGATGGCCTTCGGGCTCAAGAACGCTGGCGCAACCTTCGCATGGCTCATGTGTAAGGCCCTCGCGCCTCAGATAGGGCGGAACATTGAGGCCTACGTTGATGACATTGTCGTCAAGAGCGCCCTCACCGACACCCACGCCGCAGACTTGCGGGAGACATTCGACAACCTCAAGAAGGCGGGCATGAAACTCAACTCGGAGAAGTGCGTGTTCGGGGTCCAAGCGGGGAAGCTCCTCGGCTTCCTTGTGTCAGCAAGGGGTATCGAGGCCAACCCAGCAAAAATACAAGCAGTGCTCGACATGTGACCACCAGAAAATATTAAGAAAGTGCAGAAACTGACAGGGCGTCCCGCCTCGTTGGGGAGGTTCATCTCTCGCTCTGCTGAAAAAGGACTCCCGTTCTTCAAGACGCTGCGCGGATCCTCCAGCTTTGAGTGGACGAGCGAAAGCCAAGCCGCCTTGGAGGAGTTGAAGGCATACCTTGCCTCGCCGCCCCTGCTGCAGAGCCCTTGTCCCGGGGAGGCGTTGTTGCTCTACCTCGCAGCCACCCCGACGGCAGTGAGCGCCGTCCTCGCCAAAGAAAAGGACAAAACCCAACATCCCGTCTACTATGTGTCTGAAGCGCTGCAGGGCGCGAAGGTGCGGTACACCGATCTGGAGAAGCTCGTGTACGCGCTCCTCATGGCGTCAAGGAAGCTACGACACTACTTCCTCGCCCATTCGGTCCCGAGTGCCGTCGGCCTTCCCCATCGACGAGACGCTTCGCAACAAGGAAGCATCCGGGCGCGTGGGCAAGTGGTCGGCTGAGCTTGCCCCGTTCTCCATCGAATTTGTGCCAAGGACAGCAATCAAGTCCCAGGTGTTGGCGGACTTCCTGGCAGAATGGGCCCCATTGGGGCACGCCGCGCCTCCAACCCCCTTAGACCCGCTGTGGATGATTTACGTCGATGGCTCGTGGTGCTCGGAAGGCGCCGGCGCTGGAGCAATCCTTGAGTCCCCAGAGGGCAATGTCACCTCTTACAGCGTGCGCCTCGAGTTCTAGACCACTAACAACGGGGCAGAATACGAGGCGCTCCTCCTCGGTCTCCGAAAGGCACGCGCCTCGGGCGTGCGGAGGATGGTCGTCAAGAGCGACTCGCAGCTCGTCACCGGCCATATCGACAAAAGCTACCAGGCCAAGGACCCCGAGATGATCAAGTACTTGGCTCTGACCCAGGCCATGGAGAAGCATTTCACCGGCATCACCGTTCGCAGCATCCCACGCGCTGCGAACACCGACGCCGACATCCTTGCAAGAGCCGCAAGCACGAAGACCGAAATCCCCCAAGGGGCTTTCTACGAAGTGATCTCGGAGCCTGCCACGAAAGGGCCCCCCGAGGTGTGCCTCATTGGCGAACAAGACTGGAGGACCCCGGTCCTGAGTTACCTCTCAGACGAGACGGAGCCCGCCGACCCCGTCGAGGCACGGAGGCTCAAGAGTCGGGCCCGGGACTTCGTCATCCATGGCGACGCTCTCTACAAGCGCGGGGTATGCGCACCCTACCTTCGGTGCGTCTCCAAGGAGGAGGGACTCGAGCTGGTCCATGAAATTCACCAAGGATTGTGCGAGTCACACACCTCGCCCCGCGTGCCTTGGTGTCCAAAGCGTTCCGTCAAGGGTTCTATTGGCCCACCCGCCCATCGCGACGCTCAAAGCCTCGTCAGAACATGCCCCGCGTGCCAATGGATGGGGCGAGGCACGAGGCTCCCTGCGAACGAGCTACAACCCATCCCACCGTCGTGGCCGCTGGCCCGCTGGGGCGTCGACCTTGTCGGCCCGTTTGGATCGAGGAGTCACGGATACAAGTTCATCGTCATCACCGTCGACTACTTCTCAAAGTGGATCGAGGCCGAGCCCTTAGCCAAGATAGCATCGGCGGCCGTGCAGAGGTTCGTATGGAAGAACCTCATTTACCGCTTTGGCGTCCCAAGGGAACTCATCGTCGACAACGGGACTCAGTTCGACGCGACTCCCTTTCGGAAGTTCTGCATCGGCCTCGGCATCAACCTGTGCTTCGCCTCTGTGGCCAATCCAAAGGCGAATGGTGCAGTCGAGCAGGCCAACGGGATCATCCTTTCAGGCCTTCGTAAACGCCTCTTCGACTTGCCCAAGGGTCTCTGGGCGGATGAGCTCCCTAGCGTCTTGTGGTCCACCCGCACGGTGGCCAGTCGGGCCACCGGCCTCACTCCCTTCAAGTTATTATATGGAGAGGAGGCGGTGACCCCCGAAGAAATCAAGATCGGGTCCCTGCGCACCGCAATGGCCATCGACGGAGATTCCCAAGAGGTGTCCCTCGAAACGCTAGATGCCATCCGGCAGGAAGCTGCTCTCAGCATCGATCGGTACCAGACCACCATGGCGAAGGCATATAACAAGACTGTTCGCCCACGACCCATCCATGTCGGTGACCTCGTGCTCAAGAAGAAGGCGAATCCAGAGGCCGACGGCAAGCTGAGCTCGAAGTGGGAAGGACCATATGAGGTGGTTCGTGCCACTCGCCCGGGAGCGTTCCGCCTAGCAACCCTCGACGGGGTCGAGCTGAAGCACAGCTGGAACGCTGACAATCTCTGCAAGTACTATGTGTAGCTCCAGTTCTTTTAGATATGGCCGCTACATCAGCAGTCTTGTATTTTGAGTAGTACAGCTAGGGTAGAGACCGCTGTGTCGGTTGCTGCCCCTGCTAGTTCGTTTGCCTAGGTTAAGGCCGCCGCGTCTGCCATTGCCGCCTTTTGTAATTGGCCTTCGAGCCTTGTTAAGCCTCGATAAAAACTCAGAACGGTGGCATCAAGCCCCTTTGAAACAGGTTCCAACATCTCCATCCGGGATAGAGTGTCCCTTCCCTCCGGGGTCGCACGACAATAAGCTCCCCGCGATGTCGAGCCATCTCCATCCGGGATAGAGTGTCCGTTCCCTCTGGGGTCGTGCGACGATAAGCTCCCCGCGATATCGAGTCATCTCCATCTGGGATAGAGTGTCCCTTCCCTCCGGGGTCGCGCGACGGTAAGCTCCCCGCGATGTCGAGCCATCTCCGTCCGGGATAGAGTGTCCCTTCCCCCCCGGGGTCGCGCGACGATGAACTCCCCGCGATGTCGAGCCATCTTGGTAGAGTGTCTCTTCCCTCCGGGGTCGTGCGACGATGAACTCCCCGCGGTGTCGAGCCACCTCAAACGCTAGGTGTTTCTAAATAAGGCGTAAAGCGTGGTACCAAGTACTCAGCAACGTATTTATTTTTCAATTATTGTACATCGCAAAGGAACAATCGCTCTCAAGCACGCCATCGAGCGCTAGTTGTTTTTGGATGGGAGGTGGGGCACGACGTCGCCCCCTCCATTATTACAAGATACATGCATACTTAGTGCAACCGATCGAAAAATTGAAATAACCACTAAGCTATGGTGAGAAAAGCTCAAACTAATTAGGAGCGTTGGGCAAGGCCCGCGAGGAACACCGCGACCTCTGCTTCGCTCAAGATGCGCACGTCATCGTCCGGCTGCTCAGTCTTCGACAACCCGCGCGAAGCACAACGCTTGGTGGACTCAGGCCTAGCGGGTGCTGTCCCCAGGCGCCCCGCGCTCGCCTTCCATCGAAGGCCGTCACCCTACATACCAAACATTCACAAGGAGCAAGTGCAAAGTTCGGTAAATTTTCTGGATTTTCATTAATAACTAACAAGTTACATGAGAGTTACAAAGGAAAGTCCAATCGGGTCCGATCATGTAAACCCTAGCAAAAGACGGTCTACTGCACTAAAGGGCTCAAGCCGACACAACGACGGCCCAAGTACTAAGAAGCATAAAAAGAAAACTAAGCAAAATCCTGTCGCGCTAAAGTAAGCAAAAGACACGAAGCTAGGGGTGAAGCTCACACCTGCGAAGGCCGCCCGCTGGGCGCTCTCGCGGGCAGCCCCCCAGGAGTCTCTTGGGGGACCTGGGACTTCCAGAGCCCGGCAACGTACTTCAGTCCACGCCTGTCCCACACGCGTGCCAGGAAGGCCCAGACACTGGCGCGGACGTGCGTGCGAGCACCCTCCGTCCTCGTCCTTGCCGGGAGGGCGAAGTCCGCCGCCTCGAACCTGCCTGTGGGGTCGTAGCCAGCCTCGCGCAAGCAAGTGAACGCCAAACTCGACAGAAGCCTGGGCGCAGTCCCGGGCATGCGCTGGGATCGCCTCCAGCGCGGGCCGCACTAAGCGCAGCCACCCAGCGCAGCCGGGCGGCTAGTACGCCCTCTCCAGCAACGTCAGGAGGTGGAAGGGAGATCCCGAGCCCTGCGCAAAGTTCGCCAACCCCTGCAACGGCGGACGCCACCAGGACGTCCAGCTCCTGCTGTCGCACAATGGCAGCCTATCGCTCAGCCCCCGCAGCATGAAGCTCGGCGCGAAGGGAGGCAATCACTTCCTCTGCCTCCGAGAGCTTCTCCCGAGCCCCTGCAGCCTTCTCCTCGGCAACCTTGGCCCGTGCCTTCACCTCCCGGATACGGGCTATCTTGCCCTCGACCTCGGCGTCGTGCATCTCCAAGAACCGCTCTGTCGCAAGGAAGCTCTACGAAGGGGAAGAGGTGTCTCAGTTAGGATCCGCCGATGAAGATGTCAGGCACAAAGGAAAAGTCAAGGGCAGACGTTACCTTGATCAGCGCCGACTTAGAGGCGGTTCGCACGTCCGCCGGTGACAGCCCGGAGAAAGCGGTCTCAAGGTCCGCGGGGCAAATCCGCCCTGCGAGGTCGTCGTAAAGGCCCGTCTCGACCTCAGAGTTGACGAAGTGCCCCGGGAGCAGCCGCCCCCTGATCAACGGGGCACCCGGCGCACCCCCGCTATCCGCGTCCGCGTCCACACGGGACGCAGACCTCGGCGCGGTGCTGCTCCCACCGACTAGCAGAGCCGGGCGGGCGGGCTCCGAGCTCGATGTAGAAGCTATGGTGACAGCTCCCCCCGGCGTCGCTGGCGTGGGTAGCTCAGCAGACGCGGCTGTGTCTGCCTCGCCACCCCCCTCGAAGCCAAAGTTGAAGCTGCCCGTTGACGACCCGTTCGCCGCCGCCGGAGGGGAGGAGTGACCCCCTTCGGACTTCCCGCAACCCAGCATCCTCATCACCGCTGTTGTCATACCGGTCCACACTCGACTCTAGGTCAAGTGAGGTCGAAGGCAACACCTGAACCTCGGCGTGGCCAGAGTGGCGCTAGGCCGCTCTCGCCCGGGGCTCAGGGGACGCTCTCCAACCATCGCGGCGCGGACCACCCGAGCCAGCGAAGACGGGGCCACCTCGCGGGCACGCTTGGCTGCCACCGTGCCCCCGGTCAGCGAAGGCGGGGCTGCCTCGCGAGCGCGCTTGGCAGCTACCATGCCCCCGGTTGGCAGGGGAGGTGCCCGGGCGGGCACCGCCCACTTGAAGCGCAAACACGCCCGGTTGACCCGTGGTCCCTGAATCATCGACTTCACATCCGCCTCCTCGGCAGCTGTGTAATGGCCGAGTAGCTCCTCCGCGGCGACCTCCGCGCTCTGTAATGATTGGACTGTGGAATAGATTAGGAATCACGGTAAAAGTCTCATAAGGGGAGCTTAGCTAAAAGTTAGAAAACACTCACAGGAGGTCGGGACGTAGCCGTCCAGAGTCCGTAAGCCGTGTGGCAGGACTGCGTCCGGTGGCGCCAAGGTCGGCGTCCAACCCACCGCTAGCGGTGTGATCCCGAATAGAAGGTACTCTTCTACCAAGTCACGCACGCCCAGCGCGTGAGCCAAGCACTGGAGCATGATCTTCTGGGCCTCGTCACTCCCATCCAAGGAAGGAGGAGAGGTCCTCGGAGGTCGGGCGCCTCCTAGGCAAGTGAGGCCCGAACCCTGAATGTGATAGTAAAACCAAGCGCCCCGCCAATCCGGCCACCTGGCCCTGGTGGCAAACACTGGATACTCGGCCTTGTTACGCTGCCGGGCGTCGGGAAAAGCTCACCGTCCTGTATGTCGAAAAGGAATTTTCTGTCGCCTTTACCTTTATCACCAACGCCTGATGATGCCAAGCGAACAGCCTCCCGGAGCCGACCATCCCCATGCTCCTCACCGCCCACTCGAATGCGGCCAGCCTGACGAAGGCGGACGGGTGGAGGTCCGAGACCTCGATGCCGAAGAATTCGAGCACCTCCAGCAGCAAGCCCGCGGCCGGGATGCGCAACGCGGCGTCGAATTGAGAAGCAAAGACAACGATGCGCCCCGGGCCAGGCACCCCCTTCACTGCGGAGCGAGGAGGAGCCTCGGCGCCGTAGGGGCCACCGGGCTCGGGAATCTTGCCCTCTGCGGTCAAGCGCCTGAAAAGCGCCGCGTCCGCGCTCGAGGGGCCGAGGAAGCGAGAGTAGGCTGGCTCGGCTACTCCCACTCCTTCGAGCAGGCCCTTCCCCTTTGCGGTGTGCGGAGACGTCGCCATCTCGCCACAATGAAGCAGTCAGATCTTGTGGCCCTGCACACAGCCGGTCATACCGTGAACGACCCCGGTCAGACCGCCTCGGTCGAGTCCGCGGCCGACTCCGCGTGACTCCGCGGCCGGCCGGTCAGACCGCCGGCAACCCCGGTCAGACCGCCCCGGTCGAGTCCACGGCCGACCCCGCGCGGACCCCGCGGCCGGCCGGTCAGACCTTGAGCACCCGCGAAAAAAGATAGGAAAATTCTTGATTATTCAACGCCGGATCGAATCATGTCCAACGGCCATTGGAATTTTATCTGTCCTTCTATTTTTCAAGATAATTCGGATTTGTTCGCGGTCTGACACTCCGCGCGACCCTGCGTCCGGCCGGTCAGACCGCCGGCACACGCGGTCAGACCGCCCGACCCCGCACCAGCGCGAGCCCGCGGCCGACTCCACCGTTGCCTAGCCCGCGCGACCCCGCAGCCAGCCTCGTTAGGTCGCGGCGACGCGGGGTGGTCGGGGCGCGAGGCGCGGGGCGGCCGGGGTGGCGCGGGGTGGCCGGGGTAGCGCGGGGTGGCCGGGCGGCGCGGGGTGGCCGGAGTGGCGCGGGGTGGCCGGGGCGGCGTGGCACGGCGTCGGGGCCGGAGGAGCACGGGCGAAGCACGGCGGCGGCGGTGTTGAGGTGGAGAAAGAGAGGGAGAGAGAGGAGGAGGAGAGAGAGGAGCGGGGCGGGCTTTATAGCCGCCCCGCGGCAAATATCTTCGAGCTGACTCATGGCGGCCGGTCAGACCGTCCGGCACACCGGTCAGACCGCCCCTACACCGGTCAGACCGCCTCATGAAGGGTGCAAACTCTCCATCCTGGAGACTCCGTTTGAGAGGTTTCAGTAAAACGGTCGTAATTTTCTCATACGGAGTCCGTTTTAGGTCCACGACCACTCAAATCGAAGCTAACGACGATGCGCATCCAAAAATTTTACATGTGTATACACCTGTATGCATCTTGACCCTCAAAATTTGGCTTCTAAGTAGGACTTTTTGGCTCCGGAAGTTTTTCCTTCACTTTTTTTGATCTTGCGGAGGGCATATCTCCTTCACCCGGACTCCGAATTGGGTGATTCTTGTTTTTCTGGTTAGCTTGAGTCGAGGACTTGCTTTCTACCTTGATCCCAGCCTCTACCGAGCACTTTCGTCTGGGCGCCGATTTCAAAATCTTTGATTTCGGGCCGGGATTTCCACTAGTCGTTTCGTCGACTTTCTCGGAATTGGCTTAAAACTTCTAGAGACGTAGAGTTGTGCCTCCCACTCACAGCCGTGAAAACCGTTCGACAATCAGAGCTGCCAAACTCCTTGCCCAATGCTGCCACTTTCCTGCCGCGGCAAGGAATCTGCGGTTTTCGCTACCACGGCCACCACGGCAGCAGAGTATCAACTAGTCTTGCCTCATCTATTTTGTACCGATGGTTCCAAGCTTTGAACCGCCCGTACTTGATTGACATGCTCGGACCGCGCGCCGACCCCCTCAAGAATCGGTGTGCCGGTCCGGGCGTTCGTCACCCGATTGCCCGAATCGTCGAGGGGCTACTGTTGGAGTAAGGGTCCCCGCGCTAGCCCGTTTTCAAAGCCTTCCGCATGTACTATCGAGGACCACACTGACACCATCAAGAGCAGCCCCAGTCTTCGCCGTCATCGCGGACTACGTCACCTCCGTCAAGGGCAACCTCGGCATTCGTCGTCGTCGAAGTCTACGTCGTCAATACTGCCAAGGGAAACCTCTCTTCGCCAAGGGAAACCTCTCGTCACCAAGGGCAACCTCGACGTCATCGACATCCTCGACGTCCGTCATTGTCGAAGTCTACGTCGGCGACGCCAAAGCGAGGACTACACCGACGTCGCCAACGATCGTCCCGGTGTTCGTCGCCGTCAAGGTCTGTGTCAGCATCGTCACCGAAGACGCCGGAGAATATTCCTCGAAGATGCCCAGAATATTCTCTTAAAAATATCTTCTATGCACGGGAAATGACGACCACGCCCTTGTAGAAGTCCCTCTCATGTGAGGGCAAAATTGTAATCTCACCTTTTCCATCCTCCAACCCTATAAATACCCCCTAGGGGTAGAGAGGAGGGAGAGAAAAATCTTGTAACCCTAGCACATTGCTTCAATAGAAGAGCAACTTTCACTTCATCGTACACCAGAGGGGTTTCGCCTCCTCGTACACGGCTTGAGTTTCACCCTGTTGTACGTGTTTCGTTCCTCGGCTTGACGGACGTTCGGAAGGTCTTACTCGCTCGTACTCCTCGTGCACCACCGACGGTCGCTGTAGCCATTCGGGGGTGCCATAAGTTTACTGTCTAGACTTGTATCTACGACAGTTGAAAAGACCATTTTGCCATTATATATATATATATGTGTGTGTGTGTGTGTGAGTGTGTGTGTGTGTATATATATCACTTTGTAGATGTAGTAGATGTGCATGTAAGCATGTCTTTGCATATGTTATAGATAATATTTTGGTAGCATCCAACAATACAATAATTGTAAAATTTTGCATAACTAGAGCACATTTCAGTAGCGTGATAACTAAAAAGGAATCAGCAGCAAAACTCCTCATTTCTCACTAGAAAATTTCATCAAAATGTCCCCTCATTTCAGCATAGAATCACAGTTATCACAAGAAATATATACTAAAAATAACAATCCATAGACTCAGTATCACCATAGCCAACAGCCTACTGAAATGTGTTTTGATTATCATGCTAAAATTATACAAGGTTCTACAATTATTGTATTATTGAATGATATCAAAATATTTTTTTTCTAACATATACAGAAACATGTCTTCATACACATCTACATAGACAAATATATGAAAGAGGCCTCTATACGAAAATCAGCACAAAGAGTCAACTAGCGGTAGTGGCATATTTGAAACCAGGTCAAATTTGAGTGATATATTTAAAACTGGAATTTTGAGTGACATATTTGGAACTGACCAAGTTCTCAGTGGCATATATGAAATTATCTCTAGTGTTTTTAGTTAGTTGTCCTGCTTCTTTATGGACTTTTTAGCATTTTCATAAATATGTGCTCAAAGTTGTAGACTAAGATCACAGTATGAAAAGATCTTTAAATTTTAATTCCAGTCTAGAAAAAATAAAACTCGGCAGTGCTGAGCCCAACCTGCCAAAAAAACTGTAGGAAGACGTGAACCTCATGAAGGATATGGGAATGGATGCATACAGGTTCTCCATCTCATGGACAAGGATACTTCCAAGTATGACCATATATTTCGAACCTGATGCTTTCTCTTATTTATTTTCGTTTATTATTCTCAAGTAAAATATTTTGCATATCTCCCAAATTCCAAGTCGATAGCATGTCCACATCGACCTTAACTTCTGAATGCATGACAGATGGAACTTTGAGCGGTGGAGTCAACAGAGAAGGCGTCAAGTACTACAACAGTTTGATCAATGAGCTACTGTCCAAAGGTATACATGCCTAATCTTCAGTATTTAATTAGATTTGTTATCCAACGGTATCAACGAGCATGGAACATTATGTGCATTCTTTAGTTAACTGAATGGTACTCAGTATCTGGAATCTTTATATATTTGCAGGGGTGCAGCCATTTGTGACCCTTTTCCACTGGGACTCTCCTCAGGCATTGGAAGATAAATATGGAGGGTTTCTTAACCCTAGGATCATGCAAGTCAACAATTCATTAGTTCCGTTTCTGCTAAATTTTTTTATCGTTATGCTACCTTGGAAAATGACCAACTGACACTGGTGCAGAAATGACTATAAAGATTATGCTGAAGTCTGCTTTAGAGAGTTTGGAGATCGAGTGAAGCACTGGATCACGTTCAATGAGCCCTGGTCACTCTGTGTTACGGGCTATGCAAGGGGCGTATTTGCACCAGGCCGGTGTTCGCCCTGGGAGAAGGGAAATTGCAGCGCTGGGGATTCAGGAAGGGAGCCTTACACTGTGTGCCACCATCAGCTGCTGGCCCATGCAGCGACCACTAGATTGTATAGAGAGAAATATCAGGTGACTGATGAGCCCTTTATATAGTACAGTTGCAATTCATCCATGAACGAGCTGATGATATAACGCATATGAAATGCAGGCCATACAGAAGGGGAAGATTGGAATAAGTTTGGTCTCAAACTGGTTTGTTCCCTTGTCCCGTTCAAAATCCAGTGACGGTGCAGCAAGACGCTCCATAGAATTCATGCTTGGATGGTAAATTCTCCACAACTCACACATAATTTCATCGTCAAAGTCTAGAAGAAAATGCAAATCTTACTAGGAATGCCTGCTAGGTTTGTGAACCCCCACCAGAGGAGACTACCCACTGAGCATGTGAGGATTGGTCGGAAATCGCCTGCCACAGTTCACCAAAGAACAATCTGAATTGGTCAAGGGTGCATTCGACTTCATTGGAATCAATTACTACACCACAAATTATGCTGATAACCTTCCTCCTCCAAATGGCCTGAAGAACAGCTATAATACTGATGCTCGAGCTAATATTACCGGTGAGTCATGCTAAGCGAAGGATCAATCTATCTATATTCTTCAGTTACCAGTGTAATATTGATGGAGACTTTGCAGCATATCATTTGTTCATGGATGCTAACTTTGCCCAATTATATCAGGCGTTCGAAATGGTGTCCCCATAGGTCCTCACTACTTCTCCGCATAGAACAAAACTTCCATAGTTGTTTCCACACTTTTCATGTGTGGTGATTCAGTTCAGTAAATGACATGCATGTAGGTTGCTTCACCTTGGCTCTACGTCTACCCTCGAGGGTTCCGTGAGCTCCTGCTTCATGTCAAGGAAAAGTATGGCAATCCTACCATCTACATCACTGAAAACGGTGGGCATATTTTCCTCTCCTTGAAACCGAAGACCAAGCTGAAACTCAACTGAAAACTGTTGATCTCTGTATTTCAGGCGTCGATGAAGCCAACAACAGGAGCCTACCACTCCAGGAAGCCCTGAAGGACGACGCCAGGATAGAGTACCACCACAAGCACCTTCTTGCCCTGCTATGTGCCATAAGGTTGGAGCACTACTTACACTCTTGAGACTGTCAACAAAGCTTCAAATCTGACATCAACTGACAATGGGTTGCATGCATTTGGACTTATTGATGTTAATTAGCCCATGGAATTGGCTAATCTACCGAGGTGGTCAGTAATTGAATTTACCGAGCTAAACATGAAGGTCAAGAACGTCAAAAACACGATATTTTTTGACGAGATGTAGCCGAAGCCTATATCACCGAGAGCCCTTTTGGATAGTCCGCCTCTCATATTGTAGCAACAAAATCCATCCGAACAAGGTCTTTGGACTAATCGATCTACACAATCACCAATATAAGCTTTGCGGAGCTCACCGATCTTGCCAAATTCACCAGCCGTCTTGACCGCTCCATCTTGCCGGTCTGACCACTTGACTTCGGCCGACACGTTCTGTACCACCACCGCAGCTTCTGACCCTAGTCAGTTTGATCGCTCCTCCTGAGTGGTCTGATTGCCACCTTCGAATCTGCTGGCACTTGTCGAATCACGTTGCTTCAGGCTCTGACCTCCACTAACCGGCAGTCTGACCACCACTGACCGGTGGTCTGACCTCTGGTCTGGCCTTCTCTAGCGGGCGGTTTGACCGCCGTCCCCCTGCTCCATCGATTATTTTTGCTCATGTTACAATATGTGACACCCTCTTATCTTTACTATCTATAAAATTTGAGTTGGTGGCTGTGGTTATGGTGATGTCACACATTTCCCTAACCAACTCTCCAACTCTCAACAAACTCTGCTAAACAGACTCCAATCTTTACGTAACTTTCAACAAACTCTACTAAACATACTCCAATCTTTACGTTTTAAGTTAGTATTTTACTCTGCTGAAATTTATTATCTTACTAAACAACAGAATCCAATCTTTACGTTCTGAGTTAGCTAGCTGCTGGTGCTGTTCCTTTCCCCACACATGTGCATAAATTTTATTATACGTGTGCATATGTGTTGTATGAGCATTCTACTATTAGATCGTTGTAAGACAAAACAACATATTTTGTTATGGACTTATGGTTTTGGTCAGAACATGATATGTTGTTTTACTATTTGAGATTCCGTTGCAACGCACGGGCACCCTGCTAGTTATATAGGACATAGGAGTAATAGAGTTCGACTCTAAGACCTAGTATATTATAATCCACACATAGAATTAGACATAAACTCAACCATTGATTTACACGGACAGAGCAAACGTGAAGGGTTACTTCGCATGGTCGTTGCTCGACAACTTCGAGTGGGCGAGCGGATACACGGTGCGATTCGGGTTAAACTTCGTGGACTACAGTGATGGGCAGAAGCGGTACCCCGAGCACTCCCCCCGCTGGTTCAAGGAGTTCCTGAAGAGATGAACGTGTAGTTGGCAACCAGCGAGGGGAAGTCGTTACGTCTCGGAACAACGCAAGTTTGGTATGTGTACGATGGAGACAGTGTATGTTGCGATAAATGATTGGCTGGTCGTGTAGTTTGTTGGGGTAATAAAGGCATGTTTGTCTTGCGGTGTAAAGATGAGCTTGCAGGAGGATTACTTTCTGTTTCCCTCTGTAATGATCAATGTAAGTTCAGTTAACAGAGGGATGCTAATACGCGAAGCTGTGCTACTTGGGTACATAACAACCACGTTGTTGTATATGTGTTCGATGAGGTTATCAGAAGTCTACTCTGACCATGCTAGGGCCCTTTGTGTTGCCCGTTCCATCTCTAGTGATGCGCCATGGCAGCATCGCCACCGAAGACGATTGCGAAGAGAAAAAGTTCTCCTTTCAACTCCTTACACAAAAAGTCTCGGTCAAAATTATTTCAACTATATGTACTAGCCATTTCAACTAGATTATATAAACTTTTAAAATATATGGAGAAACTTTCAACAAACTTGAACAAAACTCTCAACTAGATAGGATCAATTTTCAACTGCACAACTAAAATCTTTCAACCAAATCAATACAAACTTTTAAATACAACAAATTCAAGTTCTAACTCAAGAAACGGAACTTTCAGCTTGATCAATCAGAGCTTTTAACTTATAACTTGCCAGGTTTCAACTAGAAAAAGGAAAATACTAGGGAAAAATCCCCACAAAAATCTAGGTCTGGCCTCTCCTACCTCTTTTTCCTAGAGAGCGGACAGCGGTGCCAAAGAGCGGGTGGCGGCAACTACGGAATAGGATCAAACGACAGCGGTGAGGACCGACGACGACATTGCCGGCCATGGGTGCAGCGTCACTTCTTGGGACACAAACGCGAAGAGGGCGCGCGGGAGACGAGCACCCTCGATAGCACGGTCAAGGAATGCGAGCAACCCTCGGCGGCCTCAGCACCTGACAGAGAATGGAGAATCGGAGAGCCGCACTCGTGAGAAAGAGAAAACTGAAAATACTGGAAGAAAGCAAGGAAAGGGAAGCGAACAAACGAGATGAGGTAGTGGGCCCCCGAACGCGCGTCGCTTGCACCCTTTCGCGACATGAGCTACTAACGCAGCATCATAAATTACGATTTCCACGGTTAACAAGACAACTCGCCGAACGCTGTTAAGTAAGCTGAAAAATGTTCCCGGATCAAGTAAACAACTGTGATGCCCCGGGAGCATAAAATGGACATTTTCGCCATTATTACATAACATCATCTCGTTATTATCACAGTACTAACAAATCAAGTGGCTTTAACTAAGCAATTAATGATGAAGCCAACTACGTCCTATAAGAAAACCAGCCCTTTGCCAAGTCTCCTTTGGATAAATCCTACAGCAGCGTCATCCCAATTGCTTTGGATAATCGTCAATCAAATATTACGCCGAGCCACAACAAAGCACATAGACTAGACCGTGTCATGAACTGTCCCTGTCCAAATAGAGTAATCCGTGTGGCCTTAGTAGGATACGCGAGGCACGTGCCAAATCCTGGAGCAGCTGAGCGCATATCAGGGGCATATCTCATCGCTGCCGCGTCGACCAAAAGCTACCGCTTTGTCCCCCATCTCGTCCCTTCCTCGCTTCCAATTACTTGCATTCTCTCCTCACAAGTTTACAAAGCACTCGATGCTCGAATATGCCATGCTCATAACAAGGATTGTAACTTGATTTTGAGTCTTCTGTCCAAAAGGAGGGGCAGATCTAGTATAGAAGCACGGGTGTCAAATGATATCAGTGGATTTTGGCCACCCTAAGAGAGACATTTATTCAACGGTGAGAATGACCTTAATCTGTGAGAAGAAATAGTTAATAGTGACATCAATAATATATTTTTCTGACTCCGCCCCTGCAGAAGGTTTCAATTCAGAAAATGCCCCTGCCTAGCTCGATGAGTGTTCATGAGGTCTCTCCTTTTTTTGTCTCCAATGTTTGTGTCCTTTCTCAAGAAAAAAAAAGCTGACAGTGTTTGTGTTCACAAGTTTGATTTGGGATTCCTGGATCATGTATATTGTGTAGTTCATAACAGGCTTGTACTACATTATTTTGCTGAGAAACACGAGGGAAGGGACTACAAGTACAAAAAACTAAACCATGCATGATTACATGGTACAGCTCATTCCTAGAAAAGAATGAGGAAAACATCGAGGTCATCGACTTATCTTTCTCCCTTATTATAATTAATGTTCCAGGAGTTGAGATTCTTTCCAATTCTTCTTCGTTATTGTCATGCATCAACTTTGTCTCTAGGAGATCTCGTGATTTTTTTTAGACGAGTAGCATGCAGGACACTGGAACGTATGTACGAGATTAGGTACATTAGAATATTACCGTTCCGTTTCTTCTGTTTTAACATGTCCTGTACTTCTGATTTTTTGATGGTCGCATAAATTTACTTTTGTCCCTTTGTAGTATAAGTTTATTTTCTTTGTTAGTATCGTTTCATATTACTTCTTGTATCTCAAATATTTTTTGAAAATCTTGAGATGGATGCAGGAACCCTATTTGTGATGTTTTTTCTTTTTGCTGAGACTGTTTGCGATTTATTTGACTATACCTATGCCTCTTGGTGGTACTAACCAACCTCACTGTCCATCTCATTTTACCTTGTTTTATTCAAGAAAGATCAATTGAAACCATCTTTAGCAAGATCAATTTAATTTTTATGAGCACATGACAAGGTCGTGGTGTGTCAAGAAAAGGCACATATTAATCGCAGACAGTAAAAGAAGATATATTAATTGTCTAATTCTCCCTAGTCCTGCGTACCTAGCGTCCGACACAATGTTTTCACTTGAAAGCACCAGAACGTACTGATTGATCTTTAAAAACAAAACTCAACTTTCCTTGTCTGTTTCTATTTTACACGTGGGAACTCATAATTCCTATACCAACAGCACGGTCGACGTGATTACGTGCTTTCCATATACGATCCATATTCGTGCTATCTTTTTTTAATAAGTGTCGAAGAAACTTAATTATTTCAGATTTAGATTCTACTGACAAAATGAATGTCTAAACAAAAATAGACTGACTAAATGGAGTATTCTCTGACAACCTCGAGATCAGGGTGGTCTAGACATTCAAGACCTTGAGATCAAAAATATGAGCCTCCTCTACAAATGACTTTTCAAGTTACTAAACAAGGATGGAACGTGGTAGATATTGTTGAGACATAGATATTTAAGAAATGTGACTCTCACCCAAGCTGTAGAAAATCTGGTGATTCTCATTTCTGGGCAGACCTCATAAAGATCAAACACAACCTCTTCCGGTTTGAATTCCTCCAGTTACATGATGGGTCTCAAAAAACTTTTGGGAGGATGTTTGGTTAGGTAATACCCCTTTATGCAATCAATACCCTCAGCTCTTTCATATTGTCCGAAAGTGCCACACGACGATGGCTGATGTGTTAAGCATAGAGGCAATTAATGTCTCGTTCAGGAGGGGTGTCGTGGGGCAAAATTTGCTTGATCTCCATGAGTTAGTTACCAGTGTAGCTCAAATTCATCTTGCACAAGACAAAGATAGGTTCAAATGGAATTTACACCAAAATGGTCAATTCTTGGTGAAATCGTTACATGCGGCCCTTATTCACGAAGATGTCCCCCATACACACTGGAGCATATGGAAACTAAAAATATCATTAAACATAAAAATAGTCTTTTGAAATTTGCATGGGGGGTTATTCTAACTAAAGGTAACCTTAAAAAGAGAAACTGAACAGGAAGCATTGAGTGTTGTTTCTTTGAAGCAACGAGACGATACAACATCTTTTCTCCGAGTGCCCCGTAGCCTATTTCACATGGCTTGTCACACTGGCTACATGATTGTTCCCACCAATTAGTATTTCCAATTTGTTAGGACAGAAGCTTCGTTATACCATTTTGGTTGGTTCGGCTGCGTTGTTTTGAGCTATATGACTATGTCAAAATGATATATTTTTAACAAGAAAACATCTGCTAACCCCTTGCAGGTTATTTACTCGTACTCACATTAGTTGCTACTTGTTCGCAACCGCAGCATGCGGAGACGCGGGACACCATTATGCAAGTATGTTGCTCGTTGGAGGTTGTGGCTACATAGATATTCAGCTGGCACGGTTTGCATTTTCGCTCCTGATCCTGTGGAGATTGATGTACTTTCAGTGGCTTGGTCCTTGTTCTTTTCATCCTTGGTGTTTGGTCAGGGTGTGCTAGCAGGATTTCTACGTGAACTTTGTAATAATTAGTTAGCTATGTGCATATATCAGTGTAGAGACTCGTGATACTGTATCGCCTTGTTGCGGAAGCAATGAGTAATAAAATTCTTTTTTTTTCCAAAATAAGGTTATATGAGCTGTTTGGTTGAGTGATATGACATGTCTAAGCATACCAAGCATTTTTGGTTAACCTGGCTAATTTGTGATAAAAAAAATGAAGCCACAAGTGTGATAAGGCTGGCTAAAAAAATATGTATCTAAATAATAGGCTATAAGACTAAAAAAGCGTAATAAGCCATAATTGTGACGGCGAACTAAACACTAATCCAGCTTTATTAGATAAATTGAGGCGAGCCACTCCTGAGCTACCTTGGATCATGCCACGTGTGCTTTGCTCAGTCTCCTCCGACGTGGCAATAATCAATTCACTGCGAGTGCCGATCAGCGCTGAGTTGGTTGATTTAGGATCTGCGATGTGACTCATTTAATATAGTATAGACATAGAGATTCAAATATACGAGGACTGACGTATTCACGGTGCACTTTACTCGTGGGAATATGATCGAAGGGAACGTGGAATTTGGGCCCGTCCAGTCGTCCAAGAATTACCGTGCCCTTTCCCCGTTTCCCCGTCCGCCTGACAACCCACGGGGTCGGGCGGTCTCGGCCGGCGGACACAACAACCTCCTCCACCCCACCACCGGACGGTAATTTTCCGGGGCTTCGGAGAAGAATATGCGCGCCCATTCCCTAGGCGGCGGTAACAAAAAACCAACCCCACCTTGTCCTCCCCTCCCTCCGCGAGGTCGCCCTCGCCGAGACGAGACCCAGCGCTTCCGCCCCTCCCCGATTTGTCTCGACGCCCTTGGCCACGAGGCGGAATCGGGGCGGTATTTAAGGCGTCACCGCGCCAATGGCACACCCCAGCCCGGAGGGAGCCTGCGACTGCGTGGGGAGCTGCCATTTGGCGCCGACGCGCCGCTTCCTGCACCGGAGACTCAGACCAGAGGTATCTTTCTTTCGTTCTTTCCCCTTCCACCTTGGGCTTGCACGACGACCCCTGCCTGCTCCATTCTTGCCATATTTGCTCCCGCATTGTGCTGCCCTGCGTTGTTGGTTGTGCTCTCTGACCTGGAGATGTGATCCGAGGGGAAGGAGTACGACCTGGCTTTCCTCATTTAGGTTTGTTCGGTAATTAAGTAATATGTTTTTGCGAAGTAGATTTTTTTATTTTCTCTTTTACTTCTTTCGGTTATGAAGGAGGGTGCAGGGCTGTTTACTTCGTGGGTGCAATGCCATTGTAACGCAATATGCAAGTGCTCTATATCTGACATGTATGATGTATGTTCCTCTGCTTGTTCGAGTTCTTCATTGTTCGTTGTCTATCTGTTGCATTTGATCAATGCATTGCTTCTCTGCTACCTGCGTCTGAGATTGCAGTTACATTAGCATTGAGCTTTTTTCCCTTTGATTTGTTGAGAATCTAAGGTTGTTGGATCAAGTACTGTTTGGTTCTAACCGGATTTGACAGCATCATGCTTTGGTTTATTTGATACTGTCGTGCATATCAAATACGCATGCTTATCGAACTGCTCTTCGGAGAGTGATTGTTTCGGAAAATCAAATCCCTATCTTCTCTCAGTGAGCAAACTGTTTTTACACAGTTGCTATACCATGATGTGCGCTAAACAGCCTAGTACATTGTGAACCTTGCTGTTGTTCTTGACCGAACAAGTCGATGATTTGTTAGTACAGTAATTTTCTGGTTCTTACTGCGGCTTTCAAGTTTGCTGAATATGCTCTCATGTTTTTTTTCCTCCTTCCTAATCACCATGTCATATTGAAATGAGGTTGCAACCACTGGATGATAATTAATTGGTAATTCCTCGTTGGTCAGCAAGCTAGTATTTCAAATAGCGACATATATATTCCTTGTCATAGGATTGACATCTCATAAGAGGAAGCAACTTCACAATTTATGTGGGCTAGTTGCTATGTTAACTACAATGGGGGCTAACATACCTAAAGTTATAGTTTTCAAGTGTTAATTTGTTAAAGGAAATGCAAGTCAGCATGCCCAAAGTGATTTTTCTTAGAGTTTTGTTGAAACAAATGTTAAAATGGTGCTAACATCACGACTTTCTATACAACTTTGACAGGTTGATTTATCGAGGGCCACAATTGGTCGAAAATGGACCCAAAGAAATCGATGGATGATAAATTCTCTAAGTTGCATCCAAGTTTGCCAATAGACACTAGAATTGGCATAGTGGGTGCAGGGCCAAGTGGCTTATCAGCAGCATATGCACTAGCTAAACTCGGGTACTGCAATGTAACTATGTTTGAGAAATGCCAGACTGTTTCAGGGATGTGCGGGTCCATTGACATTGAAGGTGAGGAACTTACCGACTGTACTTCTATTCAGTTACCATTTTCTACACAGTTGTAGTTATCAGTGACAATTGTATTCAGGAAGAACATATGATTTAGGAGGACAAGTTATAGCAGCAAATATTGCCCCTGTTATAACTCACCTGGCAAAAGAGGTAGGTGCTGAATTCGAAGAAATGGGTTCACACAAGCTTGCTCTGATCGACAGCCAAACTGGAAATATTCGAGATCTTGAAGTAGCTGAGGACTATGTATCCATGGTATCTCTGACGCTAAAACTTCGGGTGAGCTGTTTGTGAATAAGTGTGATTAGAAATGACTAGGTAAAGAAAAAATAAAAATTCAGTGCAAAATTGGAAATAACTAGGTCTACTTTTCCATTGATAACACTTACTATGTTGCTTAGATGTACATCATTTGGTAATTCTTATAGGATGAAGCAAATAAGTCAGGCCGAGTGGGACTTCATGCTCTCAGTGGATTGGCATCTGACCCAACTCTTCAGTTTTTGAGACAACATGGAATAAATTCAGTGCCAAAATCTGTAGCATATGGCTACACAGCTTCTGGCTATGGTTTTGTTCAAGACATGCCCTATGCTTTCATTCAAGAGTTTACTAGAACCTCTATGGCTGGCAAAATCCGACGTTTCAAGCATGGTTACATGAGCATGTAGGAGAAACTTAGTCAGTCATTACCGTTTGAAGTTCTTTCTGGCACAGAGGTTCTGAGAGTCAAGCGCAACAGCTGTGGTGCAAGTGTAACCATCAAGAAGAACAATGGTGATAAGCAAGTTATGGAGTTTGACAAAATTATATTATCAGGTGCTCTTGCTTACAAGAACGGCAAGACATATCGATCTTCTAGTCTCACGAGTGAGCATAATTTAATTTCACCTTTGTTTGAAGTTAGTGTTTCAGCTGTCTGATTAGTTCGTATGCTCTTTCATTCAGATGGAGAAAGTGAAGTGGCGGAACTGAATGATCTTGAAAGAGAACTATTCAGTAAGGTACAGACAATCGACTATTATACTACTGTTGTAAAGGTTAATGGATTTGAGCACATGCCAAAGGGATTTTACTATTTTGGAGAATTCATGGAGGACAACTATAGGGCATCCAGTGGCAATGCAAAAATTCTTTGATGACACGGACATTTTCTTGTTCTGGTCTTATGGGAATTCAGCAGACATCAAGGGTTCATTTGTGGCTAAATGTGTGACCAACGTCGTGAGTTCCATAGGAGGCACTGCTCAGAATGTGCTTTTGCAGCGGCGATTCAAGTATTTCCCCCATGTCAGCAGTGAAGGTATAGCTTAATAGCATTGTCACAAATGGCCATGTCTTCTATGTTTTACACGTTCCAACTCTGGTGATTTCCTCCATTGCAGACATGAAAGATGGATTCTATGAGAGGTTTGAATCTCAGTTGCAAGGCTTTCAGAACACTTACTATGTTGGAGGTCTGCTAGCATTTGAGCTTACCGAAAGAAATGCTTCATGCTCCATTGCGACTGTCTGTAAACACTTTGCCATCGATGTTGAGCAAACAGTGACTCCTTATGTTAAGGTGAGCTAGAAAATACTGCCACAGTATAGTTCAGCTATAACTACCACTCTGTCGTATTTATGAAAGGAATTGTGCTTATGTTTTTCAATGCTTGTTTACGCAGAGATTATTTCCTCTGTCCCACAACAGCAACCCTTCACTCCTAGAGATCTTGGTGAGCTTGAAGGTGTTGAATTTCCAACCTTCCATCCCTGGATGGATATTTGCAATATTGGGGAACTCACAGAGTCACTAAGAAGAATGACATCTATACTTGGATCAATGAAGAAGGGAAAATCATGAATCGAAGAACCTACCAGGAGCTTCGTGAGAACGCATCTCACATTGCACACAAACTATTGACAAGCACGAAGCCTATTATCAAACCTGGTGACAGAGTTATCCTTATTCACCTCCCTGGTTTGGAGTTTATTGATGCATTCTTTGGGTGCATTAGAGCAGGAGTTATACCAGTCCCAGTTATTCCCCCTGATCCAATGCAAAGGGGTGGGCAAGCACTTCTCAAAGTTGAGAACGTCTCTAAAGTGTGCGACTCTGTGGCAATTCTATCAACCTCTGTGTACCATGCTGCCGTACGTGCAGGTTATGTCAAGAACATTGTCACTTTAGCAAAGAGTCAGAAATGCTCAGCGCAGTGGCCTGACCTCCCATGGATTCACACTGAGTCATGGATAAAGAACTACCGGCGAAGTCCGGACAGCTTCAACTCAGACAATGTTTTATCTATGACTACTAAGCCCCACCCAAGTGACTTGTGCTTTCTACAGTTCACTTCGGGTTCCACTGGTGATGCCAAGGGGGTGATGATAACTCATGGACTAATCCACAACGTGAAGATGATGAAAAAGCGGTACCGAAGTACCTCAAAAACTGTCTTTATCAGTTGGCTTCTGCAGTACCATGACATGGGAGTAATAGGGGGTATTTTCACTGCTCTTGTAAGTGGTGGAACTTCCATTCTATTTTCACCGATGACATTCATCAGAAACCCCCTCCTGTGGCTGCAAACAATCAATGACTACCATGGAACCCATAGTGCAGGTCCAAACTTTGCATTTGAACTCGTGATAAGAAGGCTTGAGGCCGAGAAGAACAAAGTCTATGACCTCTCTTCAATGGTCTTCCTCATGATTGCGGCAGAGCCAGTAAGGCAAAAAACTGTCAGAAGGTTCATAGAGTTGACTCAACCTTTTGGCCTTTCTGAAGGTGTTCTTGCACCTGGATATGGTCTGGCTGAGAACTGTGTCTATGTTTGCTGTGCCTTTGGTGAATGCAAGCCGATCTTCATAGATTGGCAAGGAAGAGTTTGTTGTGGGTATGTTGAGCAAGATGATACAGATGTTGACATCAGAATTGTTGATGCAGACTCTTTGACAGAGCATCAAGATGATGGTGTTGAGGGTGAGATATGGATCAGCAGTCCTAGTTCCGGAGTCAGTTATTGGGGCAATCAGGAAATGAGCCAGAAAACTTTCTGCAATCAGCTCAAGAACCACCCCGACAAGAAGTTCACAAGAACCGGTGATTTAGGCCGGATCATTGATGGCAAACTTTTTATTACAGGAAGGATCAAAGATCTTATTATTGTTGCTGGTAGAAATATTTATTCTGCGGATGTAGAGAAGACGGTGGAAAATTCTTCTGAGGTTCTCCGACCAGGATGTTGTGCTGTGATTGGTGTCCCAGAGGAAGTTCTGACTCAGAAAGGCATCTCAATTCCTGATTCTTCTGATCAGGTTGGACTTGTCGTGATTGCAGAGGTTAGGGAGGGTAAGGCAGTCTCTGAAGAGATCGTCAACAACATCAAAACATGTGTTGCAGAGGAGCATGGTGTAACTGTTGCATCCGTCAAGCTTATCAAGCCTAGAACCATATCCAAGACAACATCTGGGAAGATATGGAGATTTGAATGCATGAAGCAGTTTGTTGACAACAATCTTAGCTTGGCTAATGGTAATCATCCATCTAAGAAGAAGAGTCTTTTCCGGTCTCTTACAACAGGAACCGGCATGGACGCAAGGAGGAGGCCCTTCTTGAAGCAGACTTTCGATCCCACCATTCGTCCTCTGCCCGAAAGCAAAGTGAAAAACTCCAATGAGATAACTGAGTTTCTGACACAGATAGTATCAGATCAATCAGGTATTCCAAAGGAAAAAATTTCTCCAACAGGCAGCCTAACTTCTTATGGCTTTGATTCAATTGCGGTGGTCCGAGCAGCTCAGAAACTCTCAGATTTTCTCCGTATTCCTGTTGGAGCCATTGACATCAATGCAGCAAGCTGTATTTCTGAGCTTGCTATCTTCTTGGAGAATTTGTTGAATAAGTCACAACCACAGTTGGCACCTCATCCCAAAAGCAAGGGGAAAAACTCCAAGGAGATTATTGAGTTTCTGACACAGATAGTATCAGATCAATCAGGTATTCCAAAGGACAAAATTTCTCCAACAGGCAGCCTACCTTCTTATGGTTTCAATTCGATTGCAGTTGTCCGAGAAGCCCAGAAGCTCTCAGATTTTCTCGGAACTCCTGTTGGAGCGATTGACATCTTTGCAGCAAGCTGCATTTCTGAGCTTGCTAGCTTCTTGGAGAATTTGTTGCCCAAGTCACAACCACTGTTGGCATCTGATGTATCTTGCTCTACTGAGGATGAGTGTTTAGTGGTTCCCATAGACGTCACTGCAGATTTCAGTGTGCTTGCTACTGGGATTCTCCAAGTCCTGGCTCTTACCTATGTCTGTTTTATGCTGCTACTCCCAGCATACCTTGCAAGTTCGACATACATGAGCATGCTCTATCCGGTCAGTCTGGTTAAATCATCACTGCTGAGCTATCTTAGTTCTTTGGTCATGGCACCTATTGCATGGATTTTTTATGTCATACTCACCTCTTTATCACTGTCTATCTTGGGGAAGTCATTCCTTCAGCCAAATTATGCTCTGACCCCTCATGTTTCAATATGGTCAGTTGACTTTGTGAAATGGTGGGCACTGAACAAGGCACAAGCATTAGCAGCAAAGATGCTAGCTATGCATCTAAAGGGAACAATCTTCTTGAATTATTGGTTCAAGATGTAAGGAGCTCGGATCGGGTCATCTGTTGTTATTGACACAGTAGACATCACTGACCCATCCTTGTTAGTAGTTGCAGATGGTGCAGTGATCGCAGAAGGTGTTCTCATTCAGGGCCATGAAGTCCGTAATGAGGTGCTGAGTTTTAGGCATGTCAGGATTGGTCATGAGGCGTCTGTTGGTCCTTATGCTGTGCTTCAGAAGGGCACTATTGTGGACGATGGTGCTGTGATCCCACCACTGCAAAAGACTGAGCCAGGGAAATCAACATATCAGACTAAGAGAACTTCTCCAAACATGAAGGTAATTAGAATATTTGAACTTCGTACTGATCAGTTGTGCTAAAAACCTTAGATAGTAACTATATGACAAATAGATTGCTCATGCATGCTTGAGTGGAAATTCTTAGTCTTACAGTATTACCATTGGTGGAGGTGGGACTGGCAAGAGCTATGGTCCCTCAAATGCTACATGTACACCCTACCACTACACATAGTTTCATCTAAACAATGCATTGTATACATTATTTCTAAACTACATTTAAAAAAAATCTAATGTAGCCTACAAATTTTAGTGAATTTCGTTTTGCATCAATGCTATATGTCTCTTGCCAGTAATATATTCGACCCCCGGCATCCTAAATGCCTGGCGAGTACTTCCTTGTTTTGTTGTTATGTGACTATGTACATCTTATGCAGGAAGAAACTAGGAAAGCAACCATGCTACTTGAACACCTCATTTGCATCTATGCAGTTGCTTTTCTTGGTGCTCTGTCAAGTGCAACCGTCTACATGTTGTGCACTCACTTCTTTGGCACCGAGGCTTCACTTCAGCACTTCTCCTTTGCGTGCATTGCCGGTGTGTTCCACTGGTTACCAGCTGCTATGGCCGCTTACCCTATGATTGTCCGGGAGACACCCACAAGAGCATTGACATTTGCTCTCTCCATCGCCTTCGCCTACTTGAGCTACGGTCTCATCCTCAGTCTTCTCACCAGCATAGTCAACACAGCACTTGCTACAAGGACAGGAACCAAGCAGAATCATATGACAACAAGCTTGATCCAGCGGCGTATAAACAATGCTGTGCACCTCAGGTTTGCAAAGATGCTATCTGGAACTGAAGCATTCTGCATGTACTTGAGGCTTCTCGGAGCAAAGATTTTCAGGCATTCCTCTATCCGGTCCATTGATCCTGTGGCGAATCCTGAACTGATCAGCATTGGCGATGGGGTTCATCTAGGTGACTTCTGCCACATTGTTCCGGGGTTCTACTCCAGTAAGGGGTTTACTGGTGCGGAGATAAAGGTCCAGGAGAACACCGTCGTTGGCAGTGGCAGCTTGCTCCTCCCTGGATCGGTCCTCCAAGAGAATGTCATACTCGGAGCACTCTGTGTGGCACCAGAAAATTCTCTTCTCCAGCGAGGCGGCATCTACGTTGGGACACAGTCTCTGACCTTGGTAAAAAACACTTTGCTTGAAGAAGATGAGCGTATTGAAGTGATGGACCCGATGTATAAGAAGATAGTTGGGAACCTTTCAGCGAACTTGGCCATCACCACCATGAACGTCAAGTCAAGGTACTTCCACCGCATTGGCGTGAGCGGGCGGGGGATCCTGAAGATGTACCAAGATATACCATCTTTACCAAAGCACAAGATATTCGGTGCCGGCAAGTCTTGCCCAGTGATCGTCCGGCACAGCAACAGCCTGAGTGCAGATGATGATGCAAGGCTCGATGCACGCGGTGCAGCAATGCGGATTCTCTCGGATGACGGTGAGGTGCCTCTTCTGGACCTAACTCTGAAGAGTGGCAAAGCATTTTCTGCGCGCACAATCGCCGACTTTGCCACTTGGCTGGTTTGTGGCCTGCCGGCAAGGGAAGAGCAGGTGAAGCGTGCCCCACACATCCGTGATGCTGTCTGGGGCTCCTTGCGGGACACCAATTCGTACACGGTGCTGCATTACTACTCGAACATATGCCGGCTGCTGCGGTTCGAGGAACGGAAGGAGATGTATGCAAAATTCACGCTACGTCCAATGGATCAGGACATATCAGAGGACTCCGGTCAGGTGGTGCCGAGGGGTATCTTGCCGCCGGAGACGGGTGCAATCCCAAGAGACGAGAGTGACACACGCCCTTTGCTCTTCCTCGCCGACGACTTCCGTCGAAGGGTGGAATCTCCGGACGGGGTGCGCTACGTCGTCCAACTGCAGATCAGGGAGGTCCCCTCCGACAGCGCAACCTGCGACGTTGCCCTTGACTGCACACGGCCATGGGACGAGGCCGAGTTCCCATACATCGACATCGGAGAGATAAGCATCGATCGCAATGTCCCGGCAGACGAGACGGAGAAACTCGAGTTCAACCCGTTCCTCCGGTGCCAAGAGGTGGACGTCATCCCAGCGACGTCCTGCAAGCAGAGCGCGTCCATCGACCACGGGCGTTCGCTGGTTTACGAAATATGCCAACGCCTACGGAACGGCCAACCACTGCCAGCGTCATGGACCTCATTCCTCGAGCAGTCCGACACCAAGATCGACCTGTCAGGCTGCCCAGTCGCCACGGCAACACGCACAGGATCCAGCGCCGGTGATACCACCAAGACCAAGGTGACGCTAGCAAGGACATGGTACCAGGCGCTCTGGGCCTCGCTGTGCCAGCCGCTGCTGCAAACATTGGTGCCGTACTTCATCCTGGGCCTGGTCATCTTCCTTCCCTTCCGTGGCCTCCTTGCCGCCGCTGCGCTCAGGGACGTGCCGCTGTACTGGCTCCTGCCAGTCTTCTGGATGGTGTCGGGCGTTGGCGCCATGGCCACATGCGCAGCTGCGAAGTGGGCCCTGGTCGGCGTCAGGGGGGACGGGGACACGGTGCACATCTGGGCGCCGCAAGTGTTCCTGGACACGGTCTGGCAAGCTATCCGAACAGCCACGGCGGAGTACTTCGCGGATCTGACGTGCGGGTCCGTGCTGTTCGCGGCGTGGATGCGGGCGATGGGTTCCTCGGTGGCCGTCGCCGAGGGGGTCTACGTGGACTCCATGGGCGCGCTGCTGAACCCGGAGATGGTGCACCTGCGGGGCGCGAGCGTGGGGCGGGACGCGCTGCTGTTCGGGCACGTGTACGAGGGCGAGGCCGGGAAGGTGAAGTTCGGCAGGGTCTGCGTCGGGGAGGACGGGTTCGTCGGCAGCCGGGCGGTGGCGATGCCAGGCGTCACGGTCGAGGACGGCGGCTGCCTCGGCGCCCTGGGGCTCGCCATGAAGGAGGAGGTCGTCAAGCACAAGATATAGTAGGCGCGTGCGACGAGGCCTCGCCGGTCAACAGCATCGGTTCTGTCAGTTTTTTTCTGTTTTCTGCTGCAGTGTTGCTGCCGTTCTGCTGTTTTCTAACCTTGTGCTGCTTATACGTATATTTAGGGTCTTAGCAATGATAATACGTCAATACGATCAATAAGTGGTTGCTGGAAGAAGAAATAATTGATTTGTAAAATATGGGGGTGTCCTTGAGACGGTGGCCTTGCTGAAGTGATATGAAATAATGAAATCAATCAATCGATCATTATCGTGGTCGACATTGCCGTCTTGAGAGCGAGTTCACTAAGTTTACATGGATGCAATGCGATTTCACTATTTCGGTATACTCTTATGATTTGTATAAGATAGTAGATGAACGAGTCAAAAAACAATTGTTCGCTTTCCTGTATTGTCTGTATTGCTGTGCTGTCACTGCTTCCTACAAAGTACTCGTTTATGCAATATATCTACCTTTTTCTTTTCAGGACCTTGTATTTATACGTCCATGGAGCATGCATTCCAGCTTGGCTTTTCTCCTCACCGTTCAAACTTCAAACTGCCACCTGCTCGCCTGCAACACTGAAAAGCGACGGAGTTGAGATCTTGTTTGACAATATCTTGATGTGCTGATGATGATAAGGTTAATGGCCACCTCTATCCTACATGAAGAAGGAATGGAAGCCTAAGTATGAAGTCGAGAAGGAAAACGAGAATGTTTAAAATTATAGCGGTACAGATTTAGATATAAGATCAAAAATAGATAATAGAAATATGGGAAAAGCACAACTCTATTTCAGATAAACCAAGTTATATAAATATGAATAGATATATAAAAAACTGGTCTAGATTAACAGAATTGCCTACATATATTTGCTCTGAGGTTTAGAAACATCCACAATAAAAAGAAAATCATATGCCCGAGTTATTTCTACAGAGAGTGGATCTAAATCGTAGAAAAATTATATTGGTGGTAGAAAATCCACACGCATAACCCACAAAAATATGGGTAGAGCTAGAGGTGGTCTGGGTGGGTCTTGGATCACCCAAAAAATGTGTAACACAAGCAGCCCATCCCATATAGAAATTAAAGCAAAAATAAAAAAAGCTCAGGTTTTTCTTCTCTCTCTATTTGTATTGTATATTTTTGCGAACTCCGGATGTATTTGTTAAATTTATGATGTTCTGAGAACTTATTAATCTATATATTATTAAATTTTTCATAAATTTTGTATTTATATGTTAGATTTGCAGTATTCCAAAATTTAACGTGTCGATTGGGACCATCCACTGCACAGCAACCACGTTTTGTGAGAATCAAATTGTGGTGATTAGAAGAAAGATAAGGTGCTGTACCACTAGACTATGCACTGATTGGTAACTATACTTTTCATTCCGGTGGGAACAGATTATAGGTTAATATAAATTTATAGATATTACAATTACAACCGTTCTAATCATAAAACAAAAAAAAATCGGCGGATATTAGAAATCTATAGCATATATACAACCAAGATCTCCACAGTAAACTTCGCTTCCATGATAACATAATTGAAACTTAACCCAAGAGATGCACAAAAAACTGCGAGTTAAAAAAGATTGAAGATATTTTGAAGTTTAAAGTTTAAACCCACCTGTCCAGTCTTGCTACCATCCAGACAAAAAGAGAAAAAGAAGCCGAGCAGTGGCAAGACTGTAATATCGTCCAACGGCCCTGATTGCCTGCTCAACAACACCCAGTCTCCCACCAGTTGTCCCTGACGTCATCAACGGGGAGAACTCCCAGGCCGCCAAAGCGGAATCCCCGGGCGCACCAAAGCATCTAGGTCACTGCACCTTGGGGCCCACGTAACCTTCTTCCTCACTGCCACGCGGGCCCCTCGTACGGCCTCCCGTAACGGCGAAGCGGAGGCGGACGCGGCGTGGGCAGAGCCCCCCGCCACTCGGGCCGATCAGAGCGGCCTGATGCGCGCCACGTGTCCGACTGAGGCCGTACGGGGGAAGCACCTGCCTCCGCCCCGTTCAAGCCCACCAAACCGCAAAAGAACTGCTTTGGAAGATCAGGACAGAAAGAAAAGCCTCCATTTTTTTTTCGTGTGTTCCTTCCGTGGCTGCGCGTTCGTTCGCTAGGAGGAGGGAGCCGGCGTGAGGGCCAAGGCCGCGGATTGGATGGCTCATGCCGCCGCCGCCGCCGCCGCCAGGTCGCATTGCGTCGTCGCGGTGCTCGCCATCGCCGTCTTCCTCGCCCGCTTGCCGCCCGCCGCCTCCTCGTCTTCCCGGCCAGGTACGTCTCTCGTACGTGGCGAAACACGTTCTTGGTTCTTGCGCCGTCCGAAATCTCCTGCGTTGTTTGACGCGCCTTGTTTCTCCTTGTTCGGTTGTTCACCGGTGCAGCAGCGACATTGCAACGAGTCGAGATGGCGGCCATGTACACCGCGCAGGACTTGCAGGAAAAGCCGGATGTGATAAAGGTATGCACGTAGGTGGTGAAGAACAGCACACGACCGCCTTGCCATGTTACAGATTAATTAGAGATCGAAAAAAGGCTGCTCTTTTGATAGTTTTTTTTGGTGTGGGGGGTTTTCGGTGCACAGGGCGTGGAGGAGGACGTGAGCACGACGGGGCTCGGCGCGGAGGAGAGGGAGGTGCCCACCGGGCCGGACCCGATCCACCACCACGGCAGGGGACCCAGGCGCCGGCAGTCACCGTGATCCTTCCTTGAGTTTGTTGATCGGGTCTGAGTGAGCCATGAAGAACCAGATTGATCTGATATGTCCTATGCATGGTGTTGTGCTCTTTTGTTGATTCTGTGATGATGCACTTTGGATTCTGATTCTATTGTTGTTGTAGGGAAGACAGTATCAGAGCTATCTCCACTCTGTTTTGCATACTAATCAAAGGAAAGGGGGCATACAATTCATAATAAGTGTACAATGAGTTATTCTTCCCCTAAGTTGATATCTTTGTTTGTTCTTGTTAGTACTTCTTTTACCTTACCTTTTCTGTGATTATTTTTCTGTGGCGTTGACTTCTGGATAGCTAATTTGTTCCGGTTTCAAATGTCATCTACGTTGATGCATGATTACTCAGTTGAAAATGGGTGCAAGAAGCAAGAACTTTAGTTCATTTTCTGTCCCAAGCAGAAAGCAAATTTGTTCTTTTCTGAGTTAGGGTAGGGAAAGAGTTCATGAACATTTTGTCTGAGATGTGCTGACCCTTTTTGAGGCATGAGATGTGCTGTTGTACAGCTAGCTTGGCTCAAAACATATAAGACTCCATTTTCTTAAGATTATTTTTCCTGGATTTGCTAGCATGTTTGGCTATTGCAGTTGCAGTGTTTTCAGCTGTACATTTTTTTAGTGCAACAAGTTTATACGTTCTTGTTCGACTTTTAACCTTTAGTTTAGTTACAGTTGCACTGCGTTTATAACTCAAAATATTTGCATGAGCACAAGGGCAACTTTGCCTATTTATGAATGTAGACAAATTAAGGTGCATTTTGCACAATAAAGTGGGGGGCATCACTGTATTAGTGAGGGTACCTGATGTTGCTTGATCTATATTTTCCTTTGGAGTAGGGTGTCTGCTGGTAGCACGGTTTATCAGGCTTCCAGCAGCCTTGCAGAAGTAATCTGTAGCTCTGGGATTCTGGCCGGAGTGCTAAGGATCAAAGTAGTATAACACATGAAATTTGTTTGCAAAGCCTGGTACAAATGTGCTAATATGAATTGCCTTCTGTTCCATAACCATCTAGAATACTCGTCATTCCTCTGAAGTGTATGTTGACATGTCGTCCTCTATTTCGAAAGGAAAGATCGCTGGCCTGGACTGGATTGAATTAATATCTGTTATTCTGGACTGGACGTGTTATAGAAATTGGGTTATGTCATGTTTTGTTCAACGAATGCAGATCTTGTGAAGCGGGTTCAAGTCTGATAAAGAATAGAAATCTCCCATACACGATTTAGTCAGATAAAAACAGTAAGAATACAGATTGGGAGAACGTTCGGAGGCAGTTTCACTCTGGCATTATCGATATTTAGCCGTGGATTGCTATATTGTGATCATGCTGGTGACAGAGTGGCCTGGGTGTAGCCGTCACTCGATCAGTCGCATAACAAAATTTGATTGCAAAGTACATTAGCACTGCCACTGAAAGGTGTGTTTTGGAATAGCAGAGGTCTTTCTGACTTAGCTAAATATCGATGTATTTCAGAGTTGGTTAAAGAATTACACCTAGATTTTGTAGCCATCTTAGAAACCCGTAAAGACGATTTTTCCGAGTGTTGTTTTGAAAAATCTTTGTGGAGGTCTTGACTTTATGTGGAGTTGGATTTCTCCTCAGGGTCAATCTGGGGGTATTCTTATGAGTGTTAATCCTGTGGTTTTTGATATTCGCTCCATAGACCCAGGGGATTTCTATTTAAAATTCCACCTAAAGAATAAGGTAGATGGCTTTCAGTGGCCTCTTGTTTCCGTTTACGGGGCAGCGCAGCCCGATCATAAAGAAAGATTTCTTACGGAGTTATCCAATACTTGCGGGAGGGAATCTCTCCCCCTTTTGGTTGGACGTGATTTTAGTATTATCCGTCGATAAGAGGAGAAAAATAACGACAATTTTGATGCACATTGGCCTTTTTTGTTCAATGCAGTTATTGAAAGTCTAGACTTACATGAAATTTCCCTCTTTGGTTGCAAATTTACTCGAGCCAATTCTTTGGATAACCTGACATTTGAAGTGCTGGATAGGGTGCTTATGGGGCCCTGTTTGGGAAGAAAAGCACCCCTTTGTTTCCATCCAAACACTCGAACTATTTTTGTCTGATCACGCTCCTTTGTTGTTGGATATGGGAGCTGCCTTCCTCTTGTCTAGACAGCCATTGTTCAAGTTTAAACTGGGTTGCTTAGTGAGAGATGGCTTTCATGAGATGGTATCCCGGGTGTGGCAGTCGGCAAATCTTGGATCCACAGCAATAGAACGATGGCAAAATAAAATTCGCAAACTCCGACAATTTCTTCGGGGATGGGCGAAACATTCTAATGGTTGGTATAAACTTGAAAATAAACGTTTATTGCTAATTATTGATGAGTTGGATAAGCGGGCTGAGATGCAAAGGCTGTCGGATGAAGATTTTATTCTCCGACGTCAGTCTTCAAAGTTACTTGCTAAGCTTTTAAGGGAAGAAGAACTTAAGTGGTTTCAGCGGGCAAAGGTTAAGCATTTGCTTGAGGGAGATAATAACACACAGTATTTCCATTTAGTTGCTAATGGGAAGCATAGGGAGATAATAAAACATCTTTTAGTTGGACTAGGAGGAAGGTCTCATTTGGGAGGAACACCGTATTCGTAGTTACATTCTAAACTGCTACGAAAATCCTTTTGGCCCTCATACTCTAACTAACTTTTCCATGGTGGAGTCTATGGTGGCTGATATTCCACAAATTTCAGAGGAGGAGAATGAACTTTTAATAGCACCCTTCTCTGAGGTTCGGGATGCAAAGTTTTCTATGGAGCATAACAAAGCGCCTAGGCCTGATGGCTTCTTACGAAATTTTAGCTCTTTTCTGATTTTTCCAGTGGAAGCTTGCCTTTGCATAGGCTTAATTTTGGGATAATCACTCTCCTCCCCAAACAGGCAGAAGCTCGTCAGATTCAGCAATACAGACTTAATTGTATGTTAAATGTCATGTTAGAACGATGGCTTCCGGCAGAGGGGGGTGAATGTCGAATTCAAAATTCTTTCACTTAACCTTCACATACAAAGTTACATAAGGACTAGTATGATCAGAGTGAAAATGCAGCGGAAAAACCCTCAACAATCATTAGTGATGTGGAGCTCGTCGATAGCTTCGAAACAAGTCCAAGATCACTGAATTTCGAGTTCGGACGTAAAAGTTACGATCAAAATAGTGAACGTCTGAAGCAGCAACAGTGCAAATCCGGACCCTCCGGATGAAATTCGGACTGTCCGGATTTCGATTTCCAGAACACAGAAAAATGATGCAACTTTCGCTCTAGTTCAAAATCCGTCCAACCAAATTCGATGAAACTTTGTAGGGAGTTAGAGAAGGGTATTGTGATTCTAGATCAAGAGTTAATCACAATTTGTTTCACTCAAAAACTCATCTTTTATCAACTCCCTCAAAACAGCCCTAAAGATTGAAAGAAAAGGCAAACCGTCGATTTCTAGGTGCTCGTGAGGAATTATGATATGCAATCAATATGGAACCAACTCACATATCCCAGCAAATTATTCCAAGCCCCAAATCACAGGATCAAACTCTCTACAAAGATTAATCATGAAAATTTCATTTCTTGCTCTTCTCCAAGAAAATTCAAAATAGAGAAAGAAAATATTAAATCCTTGGGTATGCTTGGATGGGATCAGTATAGAGTTGATCTCCCCATCACTTACTTGTCATACCACGGATCAATCCATAAGAAAAACAAGAAAAACAAAAATCCACAAGAGCTAATAAAGGAAATAACTCAAGAACACAAGGGAATTAGAAAAATCTTTTTGTATTACATTTTCGTGGGTTTTTCTAGGTGTTTTACAAGCTTCTCATGATAAGGCCAAAGTTCTCTTGACCAGCCCTTAACTAGGGTTTTCACTAAGCTTTCTTTTGGTCAAGAGATAAGCACATCTTATCCCTCTACTTATAGTGGTGGGGGCATACCTCCCACCACTTGGGCCCTAATGCCCTAATGGGTCTAACCTAATTAGCACGCACCACAAAGCCTCTAACTAGCTTAGCCATCATTCGATTTTCCTTCTACCCTAAGCAATCGACCCTAAACCGCTTCCCGGCTGCCGCCGTAGTTTCTTGGTTGAGCTTTGATGTTTTTGTGTTTTTACTAAAACGCCCTCGCATCGACTTGGTCTTCACATCTCTGCTCCACACACTTTCTTGTCCTCCGTGTACATGCTTTTAAGCCACACGATGTCGTCGTCATCACCAACCGCATCTGCACCCTCCAAGCTTCATGGCAGTCCACATGATAGAACTATCACCGCACCCAACTCGTACCTGCACACCATAGATCAAGCAAAGCGTTCCGAGCACAAGTTTTCCACTTGACCTAAGTCAGTCGAGAAAAATCTTCATCAAATCAATTTTTCCTTAAGACAAATTGATAAACTCAACATCATCAACCACACAGCAAATAATTCAAATCTCGAATTCATGTAACCAAAAATTCAACTCCACATATAATGGTAAAATATTCATCACAAATATTGTCCATGTCATCACATGACTCACATGTCAGCTTTAAAATTTTCACTAAAGTTGGCACTAATCGAGTTGCTCAGGTTGCAAAAAAAATCATTTGACCGACGTAGACGGCTTTTATGCCCGAGCAGTACATTATGGAGGGGGTAGTTGTTTTACATGAGGCTATTCATGAATTGCATTGCAAAAAGCTTGACGGTGTGGTGTTTAAAATCGATTTTGAAAAGGTTTACGATAAAGTTAGCTGGACTTTTCTACAACAAACTCTTCGTATTAAAGGCTTTTCAACCTTATGGCGAAATTGGATTGATAAAATCACGAGGGGCGGTAGTGTGTCCATCAAAGTAAAACAAGACTACTAGTTATTTTCCTACGTATGAAGGTCTTCGGCAAGGCGATCACATGTCTTCAATTCTTTTTAATATTGTGGTGGATATGCTCGCTATATTTATTGAACGTGCTAAATTTGACGGCCAGCTGAATGGTGTGGTTCCTCACTTAGTAGATGGTGGCTTATCTATTTTATAGTATGCCAATGATACCATCTTGTTTATGGATCATGACATCTAACAAGCCACTAATCTCAAATTATTTTTGTGTGTATTTGAGCAGCTCTCGGGTCTCAAAATCAACTTTCATAAGAGTGAAATTTATTGTTTCGGCAAGGCCAAGGAATACGAGACTCATTACACCCAGTTATTCAGTTATAAGGTCGGTTCATTCCCATTTAGATACCTTCCATTCCCATTCACTATAAGAAGTTATTGAATAAACATTAGAAAGGAGTGGATGACCGTTTTGAAAAAAGATTGAGTAGTTGGAAAGCCTGATGCCTATCTAGTGGCGGTCGATTAGTTCTTGTCAATTTTGTGTTGAGTAGTTTGCCGATGTTCATGCTCTCCTTTTTTGAGCTCCCTGCGGGGGTGAGAAAGTGGTTAGATTATTACTGGTCTTGGTTCTTTTGGCAAAGTGATTGTCATAACCGCAAGTATCGGTTAGCCAGGTGGGAAATTTTATGCCGCCCCAAGGATCAAGGGGACCTTGGCATCTCAAATTTGGCACTCAAGAATGTTTGTCTCCTGAGTAAATGGTTATTCAAGCTGCTAATAGAAGAGGGAGTATGGTAAGACCTACTCCATAAGAAGTATCTTAAGGGCAAACCACTTTCCGTTGTTCGGGCAAAACCCGGCGACTCCCATTTTGTGGAGCGGTCTTATGAAAGTTAAGGATCGATTCATGCGATTCGTCACTTTTTTGGTTCAATGTGGGATTGAGATCAAATTCTAGGAGGATAAGTGGGTTGATGGTGGTCCGTTGTGTGATCAATTTCCCACATTATATCACATTGCAAGGAGAAAGCATGACATGGTAACTCAGGTGCTTAATACAACTCCCCTAAATGTTTCTTTCAGGAGAGCTATTGTGGGTCCTAAGCTGATAGCCTAGAATACTTTACTTGCAAAGGTCGTCTTTACTGACTCACAGCTGCTTGTGATGAGTTTCGATGGGACCTACATAGCATTGGACTATTTTCGGTTCACTCCATGTACTCAGCAATTGGTGATTTCAATTTTCAGTTCCGTGAAAAGCAAATTTGGTGCTTAAAGATTCCTCTTAAAGTCAAAATCTTTCTTTGCTATTTATGTCGCAGTGTAATTTTAACAAAAGACAATCTAGCGACACAGAATTGGAAAGGTAGCAAGCTTTGTGCGTTCTGTGGTCATGAGGAGATTAAACAACATTTATTCTTTGATAATCATTCTGCCCGTTTTGTCTGGCAGGTGATTCTCATAACGTTTAACATCCCTACTTCACATAGTATCTCTCATATTTTTTAGACTTGGCTGCAGGGTATGACTCCAACTTTGTACCCTCAATTTTTAGTAGATGTTGCTGCGTTATATTGGTCAATTTGGCTATACCGGAATGATATTATTTTTCATAAAAAGAAACTAACAACTCCTTTGCAGGTGTTGTTCTTGTGTACCAATTGGTTGCATTGTGGTCTACACTACAACGACGGTCCTTGGAGCAGGAGTGTATGGTTACTGGGACCAAAAAGTTAGAGTTAGTTACCTGAGGAATATCCCGTATTAGGTGGCGTTTTAGCAGCATGTTATGTAATAAGCGATTTCTTTTATTTTCTAGCGTGCCGTTTTATATCTATCTGTTGACCGAATTTTATATTGATTTTGTTACATTAGGCTGTATACATTTTAGATGTAGAGGTCGAATGAGTCTTCCATTATCAAAAGAAATACGTAAGATCGACCAATGACCTCTGCACTTACAGATTACGGCAACAAACTGAAGAATCGAGCAAAGCAGCACTGCACTGCAGCGTCCAGAGCAAAACTCTTTCTAACTGTAGCTAAAACATCACTTCATCACACCAAAATGGATCAAGACAGCATGCATGTGCAAATCGCAACAAGTTCACAGGCTACAGCATCGTATCGGCCCGGGAGGGCAGCCTCTTGAAGAAGTTGCCGGCGGCCGACGGCGTCCGGCTCCGGAACCGCGGGTGGCGGAGCACGTACAGCCCGGCGACGAGCGCCACGACCCGGAACGGCGTCACGTACAGCACCACGGCGGCGACGAGGCAGAGCGCCGTGAACAACGCCGTGGCCCTGGGGTCCCTCCACGCGAGCAGCGACCGCACTCGCTCGCCCTGCATCGCCACATCCCCGACCACCGTCTGGATCCGCCCGGCCACGCTCCGCAGCCGGTCGTACCGCAGCCGCACCACGTCGTTCGGCTTCGACGTCGGGAACGTGTCCAATTCCTCGTCCAGTTCGTCGGGGTGGGTCGCCTCGGCGCAGGAGAGCCTCGCGTCCATGTTCGGCGGCCGGCGGGACCGGCGCCGGTAGTTCCAGACGCCGGCCATGGACATGTACAGGAACATGGTCGGCAGGATGAGCTCCGGGAAGCACATGAGCGTGACGAAGAGCAGGTGCACGAGGATGGTCGTCGCCGGGTTCCTCCAGCGGCACACGTCGGCGAGCCACCGCGCCGTGCTGGCCGCGCCGGACAGCAGCGCCGTGACCCGGAGGAAGTTGGCCTTGCTCTTCCGCATGCTCCACGCGTGCGAGTCCGCGTCCAGCATGTGCTCCACGACCTCCCGGCGCAGCGGCGGCTCGGCCCGGCTCAGCCGTGCCGCCACGATGCTCATCGCCTGGCGCCGGAGGGCGTCGAGCTGCGGGATGGTGAACGGCTGGACGTAGTGCATCTTGGGGAGGAGGGGCTGGCCGTAGAGGTACACGACGCTGGCGAGAGAGACGGAGGTGAGGCGCACGGCGAGGCAGAGCTCGCCGTTCTTGCGCACGCCGGACGGGTGCAGCACGACTAGCGGGTGCGCGTTGGTGTACACCTTGTCCATCTCCAGCGTCGACAGGCGTATCCTGACCTTGCCCATCCTCTGGTCCCTAACGGTGCTTCCGGCGGCGCCGGTGCCGGCGTTGCCGAGGTGGCAGTTGTCGAACACGGCGAGCGTGAGCACCGTGCATGGGTCGTGGACCTCCCACGTGTACTGCTCGTTCCACCGCGGGCTGCACGAGTCCACGACGGTGCGCGTGCGCACCCACTTGTGCCCGTACTTGGCGACGCAGTACGCGTCGGTCGTGCCCCGGCCGTCGATGGTCTTCATGGGAGGGAGGCCCTGCGCGCCGAGGACGCCGACCTCGAGCACGCCGATGAGCGGCCGCCACAGCTGCCGCGCCGTGGGGCGCGTGTCGCTGACGTACATGGTCGGCTCGTCCATGACGTGGTACGCGCCCTCCAGGCACGCCCGGAGGTGGACGCGGCCGGCGAACGTGGCCTCCGGCCGGCGCAGCGGGTGTCCGAACGGCTCCAGGCTGAACCACTGCGACTGGATCGCGCGGCGGTCGAGGCGCTTCTCGAAGAGCGCGAGCGGCAGCACGGCGCGCCCGACAATCTCATCCTTGCCAGGGCGCGCCCGGGCCTCGACAATGAGCACCGCCGGATCGTCGAACGGCTCTGCCACCACGAAGACCAGCTCCTCGTTCCACGCCAGGCTTGTCAGGTTCCTCATAGAGCACGGTCTAGTCCTGAGCATCATGCCGCCGACCTGCACCTTGGCGAATACCTCGGCGTGCCGGACCTTGTCGCCGACGCCGCCGATACCAGCGGTCACGACGTCCTGAGCCTCGAGCACGTTGATCCGGAGGTACCACAGCTTCGGTGTCACGTACACCTTCGACCGCGTGCTCTGCACGGCTGCCACGCCATCACCGCCGCGCACGGACGCCGCGTCGGCGTGCCATGCGTCCGCGAACGCCTCGTCGGCCTGCGTGCCGACCCACACCGCGAGCATGATCTCGCTGTGCACCATTTTGCCAACGCCGCCGCCACCGTTGCGCACGTTCTCGAGGCGGTACCACTGCGGCGCGAGCGGGCTGTCGGGCGGCACCCGCACCGGCACCTCGTTGATGTCGAACGCGACCCTGCCGACGTAATCGTCGCGCGCCACGGCGTCCCTGTCCCTGATGAACACCTCGAGCGCCGTAGCCTGGACGCGCTCCCTCGAGAAAGCGAACACCTGGTTCCACTCCGGGCTCGCCTTCCTCTCGTAGTGACTTGTCGTGCCGCGGTAGTTGCCGAGGCGCACCTCGACGTAGGGGCTGCACCCGCCGGTGACCGCGCCCACGGGGATCCCGCGCGCCTTGACGACGCGCACGTACAGGTAATGCATCCGCTCCACGAGATCATAAGCGCTCGCCAGCCTCTCGCCGGAACCAAGGCCCATCCACCCGGCTCCGCCGCCACACGCACGCGTGCTGCTGCTGCCGCCCGCCGGCCACTGCTCCCTGACCTGTGGCTGTGGCACTGCGTCCTTGGCCTTGTAGTCCTCCGCTCTCACTGGTGGCGCCTGCGCATGGAAGACATAGGGGTACGCCATGACCGACAAGGCCGGCATACACGGCCTCCGCTGTCAATGCCCTCCGTGCGCGTGCCCGCCCGTCGGTTCGACGGTCGACTTCCCCGGCCGTCACCGGCAAGGGAAGGCATGCAGAGGTGGCATCATCAGCTAGTAGTACTAACTACTACTAAGCAATGGAATGTGCAAGCTTTGCTGCTGTTGCCACGCAAATTCTCGCAGAAGCTTGAAGCATTTGTGAATCCGAAGCTACGAGTTCTGGTGTCAGACAAAAGAGTTGGTGAGTGTGCGTAACACTACAACTGCGTCAGTTTCCCTAGATACGGAGGTGGAGCTGGAGGGAATAAAGATGAGATCATGGGAGTTGGTGGGGCGATGCATTTCTTTAGATTTGAACAGGAACAGGAGTCTCGGTGAAGACTCCTGAGCTTGTTCTCAGGAAACTGCCTGTATCTGCTACCTTTCTGTATCAACTTTTCTGTATCATGTTTAGTTTAGTTAATCCTTTGGGGATCCTGTACTTGCCTCATGTCTTACCTTCTCATGTTTTGGATATTTTTCTTGAAGTATATCAAGATTCTGAACCATATGGATTTGTTATTCTAGCTGCACCCCGTTCTGAATAGAATGTAATCACTGTACTAAATTAAGTTTTAACAGTGCATTATGTTCTTTCAGCTCATTTTCTGTCGACAATATGAACATACCATGGTTTCACATAATCATTCAGAATAAAACTTTGGTAATTCTAAAGGAGGGTCTGCATTATCAGGTTTCGAAACTGAAGTATTTCTCAGCTTGCGTAAGCTACAACATTGTATTCTCAAGTGTCAACAGTAAGCTCGGAAAATATATGTCCTGAGTTAAACTTTTGTAACCCGTGCTCTTAGGCCTCATTGTTGGTAAAAAAAAATAGTCACAGATAAAAAGGTAACATATCGTAGACTAATGTAAACAACAAGAAAATGTTCTCCTAATCCAGAATGTTCTCAGCAGTTTTTTTTTAACTTCGTTCTCAGCAGTGTTAATATGGGAAGAGAAAACAAAGGAGCAAAGTGCATACTTGCTTGAAAAGCAAAAGCAGTTCAGGGGCTTTGGGGCCTGGTTTTGCGTTAACCAAAGAAGCTCTTTATTTCTCTCTCTCTCTCTCTCTCCTTCTTGCTTTATTCTCCTACTCGCCATTTAAGTATATTTACCTTTGATCACTTCTATTAGGCAAATCCAAGATCAATATAGGGTCTAGTAGCTCTTTGAGAATTGAAATTTACTCTTTATTTTACTCTGAACTATTATGGTATCAAGGCTTTTTGCCCTGTGCTGGTCCCCTGATTTCTTGATTCCTTCTCGATATTTCAAACTATGCCTTCTTTTTTCTCTCCTTTTGCTCATTGCTCTGAGTGAAGTATTCTTCCTTTACCAAAGGTTGCATGTTTCCATTTGTTAAGAAATACCCAATCATCTCTTTACTTATGGAGTACATCATAAGGCCTATAGACTATTATCATTGCTGTGCTAAATGGCAACCAGACAGGGTCTACCATGTGGATCAGAAACAAATCCAATACACTTCAGAAGTTCAGATTTTACAAAGATTGGCAAGTGGTCATGTATGAGTAACCCTTTTACTGTTTGTGCTGCTTTTTTCTCTTCTGTTCTTATGCTTTAAGTTGTTTTCACAATGGCTACATGAAGAATGAAATGGGTGCTTTAAATTGTTTTTTTGAAGTTGGAAAATGATATGGGTGTTTTGCAAGCAAGTGATGACTTGCTGTCGAAAGATGGATAGAGGCATGAAGGCAGGCAGGTTTTGCTCCTAAGCAACTGCACAAGACTAGATGACAGCGACCAGTGCATGCTATTGTTCCTCAAATGACGTTCACGACAGCTGAAAACTCAGGTGAAACTCCATGCAAGACGCATGAAACTCAGTCGGTTTTCCTCACCATGTAATGGAAGTTTCAGTGTCTCTCGATTGGCAGCAGGTATGCACACAGAGTGCTACAGAATATGAGGCAACGAACTGGACAAGGTAAACCAGATTTGAATGTCAAAGTAAACGACACAGAGAACAATAGAACTGAACATGCATTCTTGTACTACCTTTCTCACTCTCTGGATGCAGCAACGAATATGAACTTTACGGAACATGCATTCAGATAATCTAGCTCCATCCAATGTTTTGTAGTCTCGCTGGACTTGCAAAATCATCTGCAGGAAAATGTCATACAAATATTTGTACTCTTGTCATCACTGAACAGAAAGAGTATAGAGAACGTTTGGAAGTAGAAGTTCAGAAAGCATGATCAGGCACCAAGGCACCACTGTCCTGCATAGCCCTCCTGCAATCTTTCTTGCAGCACGAAGCTAATCAATGTTGTACAGGTACCCACACAAAAATGTTCCAGATACCAATGCAATATTCATCATTTCATTTATATACTATCCACCTGGAGTTGCAACATGCAAGCATGAGATTATCAACGTTCCAAGGCAAAGAGGCACTTTCTGTGCTCTTATCATCTTACATAACAAAGGTACAAAAGGAATTTAAGTTGCAAAAGAGTGAACATGCATACGGTAGTGGTTTATGGTAATATTACAGCGCAAAACAAGGATTTGCTCGGCCAAATACTAGGATACACGAAGTATGCATAATTCTACTGCAGTAGCATGAACCGGACACTAGCAGCTGTTAATCCTAGGCCCTCAAGCAAAGAACCAAGAAGCCCCAGAATCTCAGGTCCTCAAGCAGAGAACCGCAAAACTGAGCATCATGCCACGATAAGTCTTGGGTTGAAGAAGGGAAGACGGAAGAAGAGCAGCATTGGCTGGGCGGGATAGCGGCTAAGAAAGCAGCAGACAAAAATGGGTGGAGGAGTGGTCTGAGATGGACTTTCTCCTCTTCCCACTGTGAAGTAGAGTGCTCAGCTCATCGCATGGACATGAGAGTGCGCCTCTGGTTCGCCCTCTTGGAAGGCTGAGCAGCCTTCGGAGTTCGCTTCAGGTTCTTCTTCACCATCTTCTCTATCTGCTCTATTGAGCTGGACAGTTTCTTCTCCATGAGATCAGCGAGCGCTGGATCGGTCGGTTTGGATGGAGTCTTCAGTGAGCTCTCGGATGGCGAGGAATAGACCTTGAAACTGTGCTCGGTCAGGCTAGGTGCAGGGCTTGGAATAATTTGAGTTGAGGCGGACCCAGAGGCAACAGCCAGGGAGTCCTGAGCTTCAGTGCAATGAGGAACGTCCTGCTCTGCTTGTACTGGAGCCGTCAAGTCCGCAGGTTGCGGAGATTGCTCAGGCCTTTGGCTTTGCTGCTGAGATGCAGCAATCCTTAAGCGGCTTCTCTCAATGGCCTGCAAGTCATAGTCAGAATGACAGAAGATAGCAAGCAAAATCAATAGATTAAACATGACAAACATGGAACCAAGGGAAGTAAAGCTGAGAAAAAAGTAAGCATATGATCCAGATTCAGTGGTAACCAAACTATTTATAAATTGTACAGTAGTAAGATTGTGGGCGTGCACTCAGAACTTAGCTACCAAAAGACAACATTCCACCAAGCAAATGTCATTAAGAGTATCTTTGGAAATAAGCCCAGCACAAAAATTTATGATTGGAGTAACACTCCAGAAACACTTTTGAGATAGTACATTCTGCTGTAATAAGATGGTACATTCTGCAGTAATAAGATAGTACATTCTGCCGTAATAAGGTATACACCACTTTGACGCAAAATGGTTGTATGGAAGTTTTTACAAAATGTATATCGAACTGGTACATGGCATTATAGCAACAGTATAGAGTAGCACGATGTGCAATATATTGAGAAAATCGTTAGGCTCAAGCTGTCAAGCATGACTACAGGAGCATAGTACAAATTATACCAAAGGATATAGGCATAGAGATGATGTTGTGGAGTTTCTTCAAGAGCAAAAGGGGCCTACGTTTGCAGAAATTTATAGGTATATAGAGTTATTTAGAAAGATCCATTTTAACTTGGTCAGATCATATTAAAGGAAGCATCAGCAGCTTAGGAAAAATGATCCAAAAGAGTGTGCACTTGTATGTTTGCTTGAGTAAAAGATTCTATTGTACTTACATAACAAAATATCTGAAGTCAATGAACTTGTGAATTCATGACTGAATGAAACAATGTTCTACACAAATACGGGTAAGAGCTAATATAGCACAAAATCATATAACTGAATCATACTCAGACATATAAACTAATCAAAGTCATCAGTACAGGATAACATAAACGGTAAACAAATCATAGCTTCAGTAGGCAGATAGATATGCATTTCTCTAAAATGGTGAAGAAGCTTGTACTTGACTTGAAAATAACTGCAATTTAAGCTGGCAAGACTAGTTAAAGATTCCATTTTTCTCAAAGGATTCATCTACCATGGACACTTAAAAGACACGTCGCAGCAGGAAACTGCATTACAGAGTATAGCATTTACCTCATTCAGTTGCATGTTGTCTACAGTACTAAATGGCTAGATCTGATTACATGAATTGAAACAAAGTAATGTTTTCAAAAGATTGATGTAGGCATGCAGCGCGAAAAGGATCTTTGTTCAATACTTCATACCAATAATCAAAACCCCAAAAACTGACTGTGCCAAGCACAAGAAATAATGTATATCAGACTCTTGATCAAAACTTTAGCCGTAGCATCCTTTGGTTACGCTTATCACTAACAAAAATCCTAGCCATATCATCCTTTCATTTGGACTAATTACCATTAGATTGAAGTGATGTTCATTTGGACTAACTACCACTAAAAAATTATTCTAGCAGCATTACTTAACTAAACTTGTTTGTGCAAATAAGCTAATAAAAGCAAATTGGTGCAGTCAAGAGACACCAGCTATAATTAATACTGGTAAAAGTTAACATAGTGCAAAATCATATTACTGAATCCTACTCAGACTTTTGTCATGGAATTCCACAAGCCCGCATTGGTAACAACTATACTACAATTACTATCCAACAACAACCCCGGAATCAGTGCTGATGGAGAAGAAACGCACTGTGTCTTCTCTTAAAACTCTTCAGACAGTTAAATAAACTCAAGTAGTCACGGAATAACAATACTAAACTCAGTAAAATCTGAAGAAGCTGTCCATCACCTTTACAATCGCCGTGATATCACGAAGCGGCGTCCTTGGGTACCAATCAGGAAGTGGGCTCCTCCTCTTTGGCGGTGTAGCCCTCACCGCCCAAACCGGTGACACGTTCTCCTTGTTGCTCGAGGGCGATATGAACCGCCGTGGCAGCGGCCTCCCAGCCCCCCTCCCTGCCAGGGCTCCCGGCGAGGCCACCCTCCTGATAAAGAACCCACCACCGGAGAGGTCGGCGAGGGCCGTCCTCTTACCTTCCCTCCGCTCAGGCATCTTGGAGATCTACAAGAGGCACACAGCAGAAGAGATACGGATAGGTGAGAACCCAAGAAACGCATCGAAAGATCAGGAAATGGTTTAAACGGCGAAATGTTGTGCTCACATCTTGGTCTTCTCTTCTCTGATCTTGCCTATATGGTTCCTAGCTAAAGATCCTTCTAGTCTTATCCCCAGAAATCTGCAAGAGCAAAAACCCAGAAAACCATTAAAAGACTAAGAAATGGATGCAGCAAGACCAACAATTACCACCAAAAGCCCCCAAAAACTCCTCCTACTTCTCAGTTACCTCGTCAAACTCCTGGTGCGATTCCCGACGCTAACCCCAACAGTTGAATAGATCTGCAATAACAGGATTGAAGGAATGCATCAGAACACGAAGAAACGGTCCGGAAAAGGGGGAAAAAGAATGAAACGACACCAAAAATCCCAAAATTTCTCTCACGATTTGCTCAGGCTTTCTTCCAATCTTGCCGCTTCAAACCCCTTATAAGCTACGGATTCTAATCTACTACTAACTACCGTAAATTTCTGGATAAAATCTCTAGGGTTTAGAGTTGCTACGGTTACAGGGTTTCTAATAGGGGACGGAGGAGCGGGGGGGATTGGGGGAAGACGTTGGGCGGGATTGTTATAAAACTCAAAAATGAGACTTGGCGACCTGGGCCGAAATGCCGGTCCATGGGATCTTACGTGGACTGGATTGCATCCGACCGTCCGTTTGTTTGAATTGGACGGTCACGATGAGTCAGGTGTGTGAGCGTGGTGTATTTGGCGCTGAAGCCCTGCTCGACCCATTGTTTTTTCGAAACGTTTGTGATTTTTGGGGGCTCTTCTTCTACCGCTCTGGAACTTCGATCCGTTTTCGGGAGAGGATGGCGAGGCGAGTCATGCGTGACTCGTGACTCGGCTGCGTTCAGATTGTGTGCATAGCATTAACCACGCCATCTTCTCCAACGAAATCGTGTCTGGCAGAGACAAACAATCACATAAATTTCAGATCATCTTCTCCAACGAAATCGTGTCTGGCAGAGACAAACAATTACATAAATTTCAGATCCTGCCGTAATTTAGGGGAGTTCCGTTCACAAAAAAAAAGGGAGGGCACGGCAGGGGGGAGGGGGTGAAATTCCGCCTCTTGCCTTTGTTCTCCTGCCTCTTCGAATGTTTGAATCCGACTTGGAGTAGACTCTCCATCTATGTGTGATGCAGTGGAGGATTTGTAAAGCATGGTGGACTATTATACAGTGCGCTTTTTTGTTCCGCCCGTCATCCTCTTCTGTACACATATATCATTCGAGGGCTCCTAATTCTAACTTTTTTGACTTTCACTTCAAGAAAATTCAACTTCAAACTTCCAGCTCGAAGACTCCATTTTGAACTGCGTGTAATTTTAACTTGAAATTAGACTTTCGAAGATAAAATCATTTTCCTTTTTACTAAAATCCGCCAAAAATCAAACCGAAATCTGCTACGGTGCCGTGATGTAGAAAAGACACCGGTACAGGTAGAGAGTAGAAGGGGAGAGGGGCGCGTGTAAAGGGCCGCGGTGGAGAAAAAAAACACATGAAGAGGAGTGTGGTAGCACAAAGAAACAACTAGAAAAGAAGAGGAGCACGATCGCGGTAAAAAGAAAGGAGAATAAGTGGAAAGCAGTTACGTTGTCACATGTCAACCAGAAGGCAAGCACACTGAAAGAAAATTTGATCTTAGTGAACACACAAGGAGCAAACATAGGGCTTGATACCTTGTGGGCAGGGAGGTATAAACACATCTCATAATCATCCAAGCAACATGCTGGTTCTTCTGAATTGTAGAATATGACTTTCCTACTAAAAAAGGGTGCAAAATATAACTTGCCTAAGTTTGAGGGCTGTTTTTATGATCATTGGATTTTGTGCCTACACAAATAGTTTTTTCACTAATAAAAGGCAGGTGCCAGGCATCAGTTGGGCATCTGAGTGCCCGATCGTCGCCTCTCTGACCATCCGATCTCACTTAAATTAATGGATCTAGAGTGCATTGCAATATTAAAATCACGCGTGCAACATTTTATTATGCATATGCAACATTGTTAGAAGTTTCCCGTAGGGCTCAACAAAAACGTGTAAAAAAGCGCACAAGGCACTTGCAACGTTGCAGAATTTCAAATAAACAAACTTTTGTATGTATAAAATATCCCATCCAACACAACAATTCATGAAAAATGATTGCAGCTGGTGCAACATAAAAAAACTTAATACATGCAACACAAAAGATTAACTTATGCAACAACATAATAACCATGCAAGCAAACTATGCAACAAAAATCCAGAGTTGTAACATACCATCCATCCGTATGCAATTAAAAAAGTACATGTATGAAACACATAAAAGCAACCTATGCAACATCAAAATCTCCAAATCATTGCCCTCTCACCATCAACATTTGAACTATCAGTCTCGCCGCCTCCAAGCTCGACGCTGACAAATCTAGCCGGCTGGAGCCCTGCTATAGCCATATCCAGGCCCCCCGAGCCCGCCAGTTGCACCACTTTGTCCTTCCTGAGCTCAGCAGCATAGCGAATGGCCATCCCAAACCCCAGTGCCACACCATTAGGGGCAATGGGATGAGCAGACGGAGGCGCAGTGTCGACGATGAGGTTATGTCCCTGAGAGAGAGAGAGAGAGAAAGAGAGAGAGAGAGGAAGAGGACGAGAGGAGGGAAGAGGTAGGGGAAGGAAGGGCCTTCAGGGAGAAGCCATATGTTGTGTCGCGGAGAAGGCGATGCTTTCTCCCAATTAATTAGTCGAACCAAAGTATCTTGCACAAAAACAATATTTCGAATTAACTTACAACTCCACAATATCTCCTCTCTCTGAAAAAAGGAAGTCCACAATATGTACCCATTCTACCGCACCCAACTCAGGGAGCAACTAGCATACACTACTTCAGAAAAGCAGATGAACGACAAACCTATGAGAATGATGGATTCGACGGGCAACTTTCACAATCTGTCATTGATTACTCCGTTTGGACTGACGGGCTCATCAGGAGCCTGTCGTTGGTGGTTATACCCTCGGTTACGGTCTATTTCTATGGTACATCGCTGATGTGTGTTTCCTCACAAGCGGGCATCTTAAACTACCCGTCGTTGATGACTGCTTCACCATGGCAGGATTTTTTTATTCTTTTGGCTAGCCTCGTGAACCACTAGCAATACCCTCTCAAAAACAGTTGACAGTTTCACATACACAAGCATGATTCTATCACATATATTCACACAAGCATTCCATCACACATCATAAATCAGCAAACACACCGTACATCTTACATGTAATTTGAACTTCGTTAAATATCGTTTGCTCAATAATAGTTTCAAGCATACACAATGTACTGAAATATGTGCATTTAAACATTTGGCTGATGATTCCACCGGCCTACTACTGCCTGGAGATCGTTAGGTTCACTGAGAGGCGTATCCACGAGGAGGATCGAGGATTTGACTTGTTCCCACATTTGGCTGATGATTCCATCATTCCATCAGCCAAAGCTCTCTATTCGACCCAGGTTAGTCAATCCAGTAGGAAGTGTTTTTTCCATCACCTTAAAAAAAATGTACATAGATTAGGTGAGAAACTCAATATCATCCGAAAAAAAGTACAAAGGTTTGAGCCTGCATGGAGACTGTCAGATTCCTCGAAATAAATATTCACGAGGAGAGTCTGGACTTGTTCCCACATCGATTAGGTGAGAAATTGAATATCATCATAATCAAAGTACAGAGGTTTGAAAGGTTCTTACCTGCTTGATACTTCAGATCCGCCGATGAGGTTAGCGTCACCAACTCTCGCGATTGCTGAGGATATGGATACCCATGTTGTGCACTCGCGGAAGGCGTCAGATACGTCATTGAATTTTCTTGTGCAGTGTCACCGAAATATAGCAACATCACTGTTGGGATCTTGGTGACACTACACAAGATACTCTTTTAAAAAAAAGTGTCTTGTCTAGTGTACCGCAATGTCACAAAGGTGAAAGATATAAAGTGAAGTATGATGGCTTACTTACAAGAAAACAACAGTCACAAATTTAGAATAAATATAGAAGATGATTTATAGTATTCAATAACTGTTTCACTACACATTACGGGTACATTATGTGGCACAATCTTCTCCTGACCGATTCCATAAGCGATTAATTACAAATAGACGTGTTCCAAACAACATCAAGACGAATTACACATGATGATGAAAAAGATAGCCTCAGATTACAGCCACTAAGATGTAGCACTTGTACAATAGAGCAAGTTATTGTAGAGTGAGTTATGGATTTAAGCAAATCATTAATAGTTTCTACAAGAACTATTTCACTACAAATTACGTGAACATTATGCATATGTGGTCATTTTCATCATTGGCATAAAAAAATAGACACGACGTCTTAAACCCTAAAATATAAGCAGTAACACATCATTGGAGGAGGTAAGGACTTTGAAAGAATGCCTCTGAATAATGTCCATACAAATAATCGCACATCACAAGGGTTCAGTGGTGCAGGGTTTAGAGTTGGAGTGTACGATCTTAACCTTACCTTAAACCCTGAATCCTTGCATTATGAATAATTTTATTAGTGTTTTTTTTTCATCATTGACATAATCAAGCAAAGATTGAAGTGAAGGTGTAACTTGTCAGACTAAGGGTTTTACCTTCATAGGGGAGGCAGAGGGGAGGAGGAGGCGGCGCCGGGTGGTTAGGGTGCGGTGGATCCGGTGGCCGACGGGCGTGCATCCTCCCAGATCTCTAGATCCAGCGTCAGGCAGGTGTGCCTCCTCCTCATGTGGTCGACGGTGATGGAGCAGATCGACGCCGGTTGACGAAGTGCGAGAGGGGCATGAGAAGATGGACGGACTATAGGAAGAGGGAGAAGAGGCGCAGGAGTATGGCCTGAGATGGAATGGGAGGCGGAGGAGGTCCCCTCTTATATAGGGAAAAATAGAGTGGGCATCTCCTCGATTCCTACGCTAAATAAATTTTACATTTTTCTGGTGATAAGCTCAACGACGGGCCATTTCCAAAGCCCGTTGTTGACTACTTTTTCCAGTGCAGTGTAGAGACTGAACTAATTGAAAATGCGCACTAAAGATTCAGTTAGTTCAGTACTCTGCGCTGCACTAAATTTAGATTCTCATGCATTCAAACACATAAATTTTTCGATGAACTTCAGACACATAATTCAAGACATATATATTTAAAATAGTACATAATTTAGAAACCATAGTTCTTAAATAGTAAAAAAGGAAAATAAATAACTAAAAGTTCTCCAGTGGGACATCTTCGTCAAGGGGTTCCGGTAGCAGAGGATACACTTTACAGACCCTAAAGAAGTTGACTCACTCGTTGCCCCACTTGATGTACTTCGCGTGGAGGCACTTGACGACGCTCTTGTCCTTGTAGCACATGACAAAATGCCCTAGCGTATGGGTTCAGCATAGGCATAGAGGAGGGTGCCATCTATTTCCCCGTAGCCACATTTCATGTCTTGGAATGTTGTCGGCAAAGGCGCACCATCAAGTTGTCAGAGAGCCTGCATGCTTGAACGGTGACAGAGGAGGCGACTCTGACCTCTTGCACTTCCTGGTGCTGGAAGAGCTACCCGCAGCTGCCATTACAATGCGATGATCGAGTGCGAGAGAGTAAGGGCTAAAGCTTTGGGAGTAGGAAACAAAGGGCACTCGCTGTTGCAGAGAGGATGATGAAGAGTAGGAAGATGTACGTGTTAATATATATAGACACGAGAGCGACTCTCTATTAACCGGCGCGAGTCTTCGTGTTCTAAAAGCCATCGTCCGCCGGATACTGGCACGACTCTTGGTTTCTAAAAACCGCCGGCGCTCGCCAGTGCGACTCCTAATTTCTCAACTGCATGACACTCGTGCAATTAAGAGAGATCAACACCGGCTCCCACCATAGCCTGTCATTGATGACAGTTTCCCACGTGCTACTGATTTTCCTATGACTGCTATCAACGACGAGTTCTCTGGCCTGCCTGTCATTGATAAGTTCCAGAACTCATCGAGAACTATGCTATGCCGAGTTTAGTTCTCTGCATGCGCACACAGATCATGGATTCAAACACAAAATGAAAACATAGTTCATTATATAACAAAAGCCATCTAGTGTGAAGAGGAAACATAGTTCAGACGTTACATATCTGCTCTAAACTAATACATAATACGAAGAGGAAAATAAAAACTAAAAGTTCCCCAGCGGGAGATCTTCGTCCATATGTTCTGGCATCAGAGGGAAAATCATAGCAACTTTAAAGAAGCTCGCATGCTCAAAGCCCCACCGAACGTACTTCGCGTGGAGGCACCGGAAAACTGCTTTGTTCTCGCAGCGGACGAGAATAGGCCCTGCTCATGGTGAGCTTCGAGGATGAAACGATGTAGCTGCGGAAAGTTTTTCCGCATGATACACCGGACAACATAGGCGTCGGAGTACTGCACGGGGTCGGGGAAGGCAATGAGGAGGGTGTCCTCGGTGTCCCTATAGTCAAAGAACTCCAGTGCATCCATCGTGTCACGGGAAAGCGCTAGGTTGATGCACGTGTTGTCCTTGTGGACCGGCAAAGTAGGAGACGACACCTCCCTCTTTCACTTCCCAGAAGAGCTAGCTACGGTGGCCATTGCACGAGAGCGAGAGAGTGGCTGGCTTTTGGGGGAAGGAAGAGGAAGAGGAGAGAGCACGCGGTTGTGTGCAAGAGTTGCAGATCTGTTATATTATGGGTAGCGCTTAGTCTCCTCGGTCGTGCAACTTTCGATGAGCACCCCAATGACTGGTCGAAACGATGACTGTCATTAATGACTCTCAATGACGGGTGGACCAGCTGCTCATCGTTGATGATCACAGTCATCAACAACGGGCCTCGAAGTAGGCCTTCATTAAGAGTCATCAACAACGGGTTCTACTTCTGACCCGTCATTGACAGTATCGGCAGGAAGGCCCACGGGCACCTGGTCAAGTTATCAACGATGAGTTCTTCCTCTAGCCCATCATCGATACTGAGTTTTATTAACGGAACAAGGATACCCGTCGTTGATGTGAGTCGTGGATGTGAGTCTCTATAGTAGTAATAGAATCTAACATTTAAGTGCAATCTTAGATGGACAATCAAATTATTATAAAAAATTTAGAAAAAAAAGTTGACAACTCTGGTACAAGATTTACCTATTATGTAACAAATTTTAGATTCCAATTTGATTCACACGATAAGAAACAAAAAATGCAAAATATAATGTAAATAGTACCTAATTTAAATTTTACTTTTCAGCTAAATAGCAGGAGTTATCCTTTTTTAGATTTAAAATTTTATAACATGATAGATGTATCTTATGCCAATATTATCATCTATCTAGATTATACCTATGCACCTAAAATGCAGATTGTATACAAGTTGCTCCCACCAACTTGGTTTCCTCCCGCATCCTCTAGGAAAATAATCCTATTTAGACAAGGGTCTTTCTTTACATCATGTTAGACCCTACTTACGAGATGCCACCTGTTCACACCAATCTCAAAGCATTTACACACCCTTCCCAATCTACTATATCTTTCACCGGAGAGGGCGCAGTCTGCTGCTATCACCGTTCTCGCGTCCGGTGAGCCATAGCAATCCCCAATTTGATTGCTCTAAATCTCCAAAGTTCTACTTTGCTGCATTCCTCCACAAACTGACAGCATCAACGGCTTTGTCACCACATAGGGCATCAACTCCCAGGTTCTCACATTTATTTTGTCATCGCTGGCTGTCACAGCCGTGTCGTTGAGCGGCGGTGTTGATCTGTAGCGGCTGTCCTCCCAGGAGTAATCCGCTCACCATCTGCGCCGTGCGAGCTTCCTCCCTCTGCCGGCGAAGTACAGGGTCCGCTATGCAGAGCAAGCTGCTGGTTCGCGACAACATTACTGCTGTAGCATGCAGTTGCCTCTCACAATCAAGAACGTAGAAGGTCTTATCCTCACACGTGAAGCTACATTGATGATTGATCTCATGCATTACAAGCTTACTTACAACATTTATCATAGCGTTAGAACTATCGACTCAAATGCTGAGCATCATAAAAACTACAGCTTAAGCACGTACACTTTTTACACCCAGTACAACATTAATGTGCAGCTTTTACTTATTTCTTCATCGCTGTGCATTTAAGACTTAATCAGCTAGCAACAGGACACGTTTAGGCTTCTTGCCGACATGCATTTTGGACCGCTAACTCCTGTAGCATGCACACATTACACTTATACTGAACTCCAAATCCTACTGTTAATAGAATATGTATTTGATTCTAGAAGATTCCAATTCAAGTTTTTCTGTTCGGGTGTCACGCGGAATTGGAAGTTTGTTCTTCTTTTAACATTTCGTACTCCTCTGGAAAAAACCTTGCAAAAATTCGGTATTTTAAATTTCGATATCATGTTCTCGCTATATATTTTTCACAAAATTAACTGAAAATTTGTTTGGCATTATCCGACGTGTAGAGGAGCTATGTTACGCATATTTGTAGTCTAAGCGTGAAAATGTCACCCCACAGGTTTATGGATTTTTGGTGATTGATATTAGTGGCGCAATGCATGCAGATCAACCCTATAAACCTTCCACCACCGAAATTGGCTGGTGGAATCGTTGATTGATGATTCCAATTTTTTTGACAGTCAATCATCCGTGTTTGTAGAATCCAATTTCAATGTTTGATTTTATGCTCAATTTATGAGAGCTAACTAAGCGGAGTGTTAGTCAGATCTAGTTTTATTTCTCTCGGCCTACTTGCTTTCATGATGCATCCACCACCTAATATACGTGCATATATAGCTTGTCACAAAATTAAGCTTCATAACTACAGACATCACTAAAAGCCATGAACTTATGTCAGACGGTGCGCACGATATTCGAACAGCATAGCCACGGTAGCAATTGCAACTGAAAGGAGGATTTCCATCCATGTGTGATGCCATGGAAAATTTCTGCTATTGTAAGGTTATTCATGAGTTTTCAAACTCACGTGCGTATCTCCCCAATAGCCAGGTCATCTTCTCCTTTGCCACTACCTTCCTTTTTAGACTTTTAATTCGGAAACTTTTACCTTTCTATAAACTTTCAACCCAAAGATTTCAATTTCACCTTGAAGGGTACAAAGTGTTAACTCAAAATCAGACCTTCAAACATGCATTCATGAAATTTCAACTATAAACTCCAAAAATAACAAATCCCATGGGATTCCTAGAACATCTCAATGGGATGCAATGTGGAGTATAGGGTAGTGGTGAGGGACGCACAGAGAGAGGTGCAATGAGAAATAATGAGAAGCGGAGAAGGGGACGATTGCCCTGCCACACATCTAGCAAAGGCGCAAGGTCGCATGCACGGAACACTTACACCGGTAAATTAGTACTCCCTCCGTTTAAAAATATAGAGTGTGTTAGAATGTGTGGTCATTCTTTTGAAACTTTGACCATTAGTTCGTGGGAACAATATGGATTTACTATATTAAAATATATTTAATTTGTCTTACAAAATCTTTCATATTGTGCTATAATTATTATTGATAGCATATTGTGATTGTGAAATCGTAGCCAAATCTTTCATTAGAGACATTGAAAAATCGAACATCCTTATATTTCTCAATGGATGGACTCCTTGGAGGATTGCCATTATTGGGTTCCGTGGTATTATTTTTCATTGTTGAAGTTCCATGCAGCAGTACTGTGCACACGATTTCTCAACAAAAACGTTCGGGTGATAGGAGCTTAATTCAACGCTTCAGTGTACGCAGGTAGGATAAGAATTAACTAATATCCCGTGGGGCTGAGTATAAAACGGACGTCTATATAAATTCCCAATACCCTGGAACCGTGACGGCGTGACCTACCTTGGCTAGCTCCTCCAAACGGCGCGACGCCATGGAGTTGTTCGGGACTTGGGCCGACCTCAACAGCGAGCTCCTCATCTCCATCGCCGGCGGCGGCTGCTCATCGCTAAGAGACTACATGTGCCTCCGCAGCGTCTGCATCGCGTGGCGCTCCGCCCTCACGACGCCGTTCCCGTCCCTCCTCGTCCTCGCCGACGGCCACCGCGCCTCCATCTTTTCCCTCTCAATGCAGCGCTCGTTCCACCTCTAGACGGCGTCCACGCTTGACAGCCGCAACCGCTTCACGGGCCCGAGCAGGCTCCACGGCCACGACCGCTTCATCGACCCGAGCATGCTGTACGACGGCTTCATCGACCCGACCACGACCCGCAACCGCATCGTCGGCTCGAGCAGCGGCTGGTTCGCCGTCGCCAGAGACCGGATGGATTACCGCAGCTTCAGATCCTGGACGCTGGGCATTGTCCTCCTGAATCCCCACGCCAGCGACGAGATCGAGTTCCTTCCCCCGATCAGGAACGGCGGCTGCCTGCGCAAGATCGTGTTCGCGCCGAACTTCGGGCCCGACGACTGCACCGCCGTGGCCATCTGCGACCTCAAGAAGGTCGCCTACACCAGGATCAGGGACATTAAGTGGACGACCATCGACGTCCTCGCCGTTGACAAGGAGCAGCTCGCCGACCTGGTCTACGACGCCGACGGCGGCAAGGTATACTGCCTCGACAGTCGACGCTCGACTCACGCGGGGACGTACGCGTACTCCACATCCCCCGCGGCGGCCTGATGCAGAAGCCGGTAGTCGAGCCTGTTAGCTTTGCCCAAAGATCAACTTACGCGAGATACACTAGATACACGAGCGAACACATGAGGAAGTTTTGCGGCACCATAACTTGTACTTTTTTCCTTCTCTGTTCAACTCAATAGACTAATTACAAGGTGACTTAAATAACACACACATACACGCTAGCACTAACTTCACTAGTCACATATACGCACACGTTCAGCACTACCACAACAGCCACACGACTTGGCCGAAACGGCTCAAACGTGGTCGTACACTAGCCTGACCACTAAGACATGCACGTACGCCACACTGCTACATGTATAAGCTAGTCACCAACTAATACACACGTACATGATCAAGCCCACAACTGCTTGATCCACTAAACACTACTAGCCGGTAGAAACGGGCACCAGTAACCACGCGACGCGGCCACGCGTTTCGGCCGATCTCCTCACAACCTGGAGACAACGTCTGATTACCAGGTCCTCAACTAAGCCCATCTAACAGCTAACTCTGTGCATGCATGTACGTGCTTCACCTCTGCTACTAATGCATGCGATTAACTAACTCAACTATGCAGACTAATACACGCATGTATGGTGCTATACAAGCACAGCACCACACTCAGGTGTCACACGCTAATCGTGTCATGCATGACAAAATAAACATGATGACATTTAAACATCTATATAACAAGGTTAACTCCAACAATCACTCCCTTAACCTTTTTATCATTTTATTCGAGTACTTCCTTGTTGGTCTTCAAAGTAGTGCCGGTTCGTCGTCCGCATCGGCCACGGCGAGATGCGCCTCCACCTTGGGCTTGCGACACTCCTTTGCAAAGTGCCCATATTATGGACAGTTGTAGCAGTGCACCTTACGTATGTCGAAGGTGCTCTTCTTCTTGCTGGTGCCACCGCGGTTCTTGTAGCGAGCAAGCCTCCTCCTGTGTGAGGAGCAAGCGACTTCCACCGCCATGGTCGTGGTCGCTGATGCCCTCATCCGCATCGCATCTCTCCTCCACGGTATTCAACCGTCCAACGAGCTCCTCTATAGACATTGTTTTCAGATCAAGGAGCTGCCCAATTGCAATAGCTACCTGCGTGTACTTGGACGGGACGACGCGGAGCAGCTTCTTGACCACCTTCTCCTCAACGAGAGGTTCACCGAGGGTGCGGATGTTGTTGGCGAGCCCGTTCATGCGCATGGCGAGCTCATCGATGGTCTCGCCACTCCTCATACGGATTCCATCAAACTCCTTGAGAAGAGCCTGCGCCTTGGCCTCGTGGACACGCGCATCGCCCATTCGCATGGACTTGACAGCGTCCCACGCCTCCTTTGCCGTCTCCTTGACAGCAAGAGTGGCGTGCATCTCCGGCGGCACGGCCCGCAGAATTGCCACAAGCGCCGTCTTGTCCTCGCAGAAGCTCGCATAGCCCTCGACGGCGTCCCACACGCCTTGGGCCTGCATGTTCACCTTCATGATCAACGCTCACTCGATGTAGTTCGTCGCCGTCAACGCCGGGTAGACGACGGTGCTGCTGGACTCGCGCACAACACGCTCCTGCACCACCACCTCGCGGCACCCACGCCGCGTCGGGCTCCGCCCACGGCGTACCGGCGAGGTTGAGTTCTCACGGCGCCGCGGCGAGCGTCGCGGAGTACGCGAACCAACCATAGCTCTGATACCACTGTTAGCTTTGCCCAAAGATCGACGTACGCGAGATACACTAGATACACAAGCAAACACACGAGGAAGTTTTGCGGCACCACAACTTGTGCCTTTTTCCTTCTCTGTTCAACTCAATAGACTGATTACAAGGTGACTTAAATAACACACACATATACGCTAGCACTAACTTCACTAGCCACATATACACACACGTTCTACACTACCACAACAGCCACACGACTTGGCCGAAACGGCTCAAACGTGGTCGTACACCAGCCTGACCACTAAGACATGCACGTACGCCACACTGCTGCATGTATAAGCTAGTCACCAACTAATACACACGTACATGATCAAGCCCACAACTGCTTGATCCACTAAACACTCTACTAGCCGGTAGAAACGGGCACCAGTAACCACGCGACGCGGCCACGCGTTTCGGCCGATCTCCTCGCAACCTGGAGACAACGTCTGATTACCAGGTCCTCAACTAAGCCCATCTAACAGCTAACTCTATGCATGCATGTACGTGCTTCACCCCTGCTACTAATGCATGCAACTAACTCACTCAACTATGCAAACTAATACACGCATGTATGGTGCTATACAACACTAGTGCAGAAACCCTTATAGCAGAAACCTTATTAGTGGCGCTCTCCCCAAAAAGCCACGCTACTGGTATTTGCGGAAATTATCAGTGGCGTGCCCAAATCATCCCACGCCACTAATAAACAATTACTAGTGGCGTGCCGACCAGAGGACACGCCACTAGTGCAGAAACTCCTTATAAGTTAAAGGTTACTAGTGGCGTGCCTCTAAACACACACGCCATTGGTAACTTGCCAAAATACCAGTGGCGTGTGATCAAACCGGCACGCCACTAGTATTTAGCTTACTAGTGGCGTTCGTTCACATGCACACGCCACTAGTAACTGGACTATTCTGTTCAAAAACAAAAAAAATTGAACCATTTACTAGTGGCGTTCGTTCACATGCACACGCCACTAGTAACTGGACTATTCTGTTCAAAAACAAAAAAAACTGAACCATTTACTAGTGGCGTGTGTATATACACACACGCCACTAATAGTTGATTAGTTTTTTTTAGAACTATATAGTTTCTTCTTCTCGGTAACTCCTCTCTCCCTCTCTCTCCCCTTTTCTTTCCTTGCTCCGCTGCTAAACTTCTCCCCAAAGCCCCCATTCCTAGCAACCCGCATACGTTCTGCATCGCCCAATCGCCCGCGGTCGGAGCGCTCCCTCCCGCCATCCTCGCGAGCTGCCATGTTGTGGACTTGCCTTTCCGTCCGCCGAAGTCGGCTGCAGGGGCAGGCGGAGTTCGTCGGCGGCCCGATCCCAGCAGCATCGCGTCCCGTCGCCACGCCGCATCTGCAGCAGAGCCCCGACCAACCAGTCCATCCAGATCCAGCTCGTCGGCTTCGTCGTCGAGCAGCTCCCCTCACCGCCGATCCATCCCGTGCAACTCCCCTCACAGCCGATCCGTCCCGTGCAGCTCCCCTCCAAAAAGCCGTGCAAGTGGTGAGCTGCTGGGTTCGTCGATGCTGAAGGTGAGCTTGTGACCAAATAGATCTCGTCTGTGAAGATGCTGGTCTCCACGCGGTCGCAGGCCAGCACCACCCGTGGCGGCGACACGAGCGCCCGGACTTGGAGCTCGTCGGCGGCATGGGCGCGGGCGTCGGCGCCAGGGCACGACGGCCCGGCGCGGAAGCCAGGTCCAAGAGCTGCGTCGAGATCATGAACAAGAAGGACGTACCTCACGGAGTTGGCCTCCAAGAACAACTACCTTCGCCTGAAGTGGGTGCGCGGCCGCCATTTCTGCTTCGACGCCTCCTTCCCCAACTCCACGATGCAGGCCGAAGTCTACAGCACCTCGTAAGAACATCAGTACCATACCATGTCTATACACAAATGCAGTACTCAACTTTTCGTCCGATGCACATGTTTCAGACTATCGTTTGCTTATCTTTCTAAGGAAAAGGCGGAAATTAGTACTCAATTTTTTTATCAGATATACATGTTTCAGACTTTTATTTGCTTATTTTGTTAGGAAAAAAGCAAAATTCAGATCTTTAGGCTCTTGCATTTTGAAATGACATTTGGATGTGATAATAAATCTGCTGATGAAACATCATGAGCTGATAAGACTAGATTAGATAATAGCAGCCACATTTCATGACAGGTAAAACAATAGAATTTCTCGACGGCAATTTATACGCTTCCCTGGTCTTTAACATGTATTTAATCCTTTCATTTGTCATACTGCAGAACAGCAGATCTTATGGAAGGTGTTCTGCAAGGGAGGAATAGGACAGTGTTTGAACTTAACCATGTCCCAACTATATCTGTAATCCTATACCTATCGTTGTTGTAATCCTATACCTATCGTTGTTGTACATAGTTGCGTATTGTGACGTTTGTAAACCTAAATCCAAATTTTTTTTGGGCCCACATAATATACTAGTGACGTGTGATCAATAAAGCACGCCACTAATGACATATTTTTTTTGGGCCTACAAAAACATACTAGTGGCGTGGCCCACTGGGGGCACGCCACTAATAGCCATATCTATTAGTGGCGTGGGCACTTCAGGGCACGCCACTGGTAATTCTTACTAGTGGCGTGCGTATTGGGGCACGCCACTAATAAGTCTGTTACTAGTGGCGTGCTGGGGCCACGCCACTAGTAACAATTACCAGTGGCGTGATACTAGTGGCATGCCCTGGGCACGCCACTAATAGATTTTTGGGCACGCCACTAATAGGGGGGTTCTGCACTAGTGCAAGCACAGCACCACACTCAGGTGTCACATGTTAATCGTGCCATGCATGACAAAATAAACATGATGATATTTAAACATCTATACAACAAGGTTAACTCCAACAGAGCCCCTGCTGGACGAGCGCGCCGGCCTCCCGTTCGACCCCGCCGCCGTCTTCGCCTTGCCCTACGACATCGCGTCTAGGCTAACTTTCAGCAAGAACCTCTTCTTCCGTAATGGCAGCCTATACCAGCTGTGGCAGAACACCAGCGCCACTGTCATCTCGCAGTTACCGGCAGGCGGTTCGTTCAGGATGTCCGCGGACGAGATCTTCGTCCTGAGGTACTACCCCCGGCGCTCGCCGTGCTGGGACGCGGTGAAGGATCTGGGAGGCTGCTCGGTGTTCATCGGCAAGAACAGCCCGGCGGTGGTGCGGGCCGAGGCCGTCCCGGGGGTGAGAGCCAACTGCGTATACTGGATCGACTGGTTAGGTGAGCCTATGGTGTGTGACATCGCCACCGGGGCCTCTACGCCGTGCGATCTTCCCCATGGTGTTCGCAGAGGAAGCTGCTGGTACTTCAGCATCGGCACCAACGGAAGAAAACAGTGAATTTCTGGATATGAGGAGCAAAGCACGGCCAAAAGTTCCAAGATATAATCCCCGCTGAAAAAGGGCGCTGAAGATATAAGTTGCTTCGAAGTTCTTTATATTCTGAGTAGTTCAATGGTCTTTACATTTCTAGACTATTGTTGTTCAGGTATGTCTTGCATTCGTAAGGCTCCGATCGATAGACATTGGAGTAGCTTTTCAAAAGAACCTTTTGATTTCTATTTTTTGATTGAAGTTAGCTGAGCCTGAAAGCATCTTCATTCATTCATTTAAATGTAAAAGTAAAATCGGCCTTGCACTATTTGGGCCTTTCTGTTTGGAACTTAGTCCATTTGTTCTCTGAGTTTATATTATGTACCACCTGAAAGAGTTCATATTATGTAATCTTGCCCCGTTAAGTAAGATAAAATGCATTTAGCCCAATTGCGGATATACTGGGTTGCCCAATTGCCTCTTTTCCTCAAATCTATCTAGATATTCCTCTATATGACACTAAAATTTTTAAAAGTGTCCTCATGCCCCTTCTTTCTCTAATTGACAGCAGATTGAACACCTTCTCTAGCAACTTTCTCTCTCAAGGCGGACGACTAACCATTACCAAATCAGTTCTCGCAGCCATTCCAGTTCATTTAATGTCCTGCCTTAAGCTGCCAAAATGACTAATACTAGAAATTGAAAAAAGATACAGAGCTTTTTTTAAAGGCAAAAACAAGGCCTCAAATGTGAACACTATGATCTCTTGGAAACAAGCTTGTAGTTCTAAATGGGAGGATGCATTAGGCATCAGGGATATTGAAACACAAAATAATGCCTTCTCATTAAATTTATCCATAAATTTCTTTTCAACCCACATAACTCACGGACCCGCTGGGTTGCCAAAGTACATTATCAAAATTCCAACTTAGGTGACAACCTCTCATCCTCCTCTCTGACCTGGCAACAGATCTCCCCTTTCATCCAACTCTATCGCGCAGTTACCAAAGTACAGATTGGCAATGGCACCACAATGGCTTTTTGGCTTGATAAGTGGTTAGGATCGGTCCCTCTAGCTATTGCTTTCCGGGCTCTCTTCTCACACGCGTTAAACTAGAACATTACAATGGCGGAATATTGGGTTAACTCTATATGGAACATCTGCTTAAGACCACTCTTCTCTTCCAGATCGAATGATGAACTTAGCTCTCTAATGACCTTGCTAGATTCCATTATTTTCCCAAACAACCTTTAATGATGTTAGACTGCCCATTCATACCCTAGGAGGAAAGATCTCCTCCTCCCACTTTTATAGGCTGCTTTCGTTTGGGGGAATCCAATCTACTGAATCTGTTATCCTTTGGGATAATGCTCCTATCAAGTGTAAAGTTTTCTCCTGGCAGCTTATAATCTGAAAATAAAAGCCTGGTTTTTTTTTGATAAAGGAAGAAATTATAAAAGCCTAGGTTGTCTTAAGGAAACGAGGTATCCCCCTAGACTCGAGTTATCCTTTTGGATGCAACGTGTCGGAATCGGTAGAACATTTCGCTCTTTCGAGTATGCACTCTTATAACATTTGGCTTACCTTACGCATGAATCCGCTAAAAATTGTGCATGTGCACATGCTTTTCTCTACAGATATGGAGCTCCTTCATCCTCGACTTCAGAAAGCTTGGGATCTGATTGCCAATTGCCTGATGTGGAATATCTAGCTGTCACGAAATAGAAAGGTGTTTGACGATATCGAGATCACTCCTCAAAACACAGCTTCAAACATCAAAAATATGCTACACCTCTGGATCTGATGAACCAGAAAAGAGGACCACAAAAACAGCATTACAGTTTGGATACATATCTTTGACTCAAACGCTATAATTTTTTAACACAGTCGTACTCTCACTCTTCATTCATTCTTTTTTTTATTCTTTTATTCATTTTTATTTCTTTATGCATGATGATGCATACGACCCCCCCTCCCAATCATAAATACCCTGTTAATTGTTGTTCCACTAGTTGCGTTGGTTTTAATAAAATCAGGTAGGGGTTCTCTCCTGCCGTTTCATTAAAAAAATGCATTTAGCCTGGCCTACATTGCTCCGTTGGTGAGCAATTCAAGGGACAAGTTCAAATTTTAGCTGGAGCAAAACACATATATGCATCGTCTTGTTTTGTTTGGTTCTTCAAAAGTCATTCGTACAATTCTTTCTTTAAAATTCGTAGCCTTAACAGCACACCCTTCTGTAGACACAATAGATGTAAAAAAATTGTTCAGGGTCATAAAAAGAAGATTCGTTTGTACTCTGTGTGCTCCTTTGATCGTACCAACAAGCAGTAATGTAGACTTAACATCACAACCTTCTGTGTAGTGGCGGAGCTTCAGCCCGGCAAGCCTGGGCAGCTGCCCGGGCTCCATTTTCTCTTGGGCTCTCTTGGGCTTAAGCGCAGTAGCAGTGATTGGCCCGCGGCCGCGCGGCCCGCGCCCCTGTGTTGCACGCCATGCAGTACGCACGAATCGAATCCATCACTAGAAGTCTAAAAGGCACACACATACACAACAGAACACACTGCCCAGCACTTGAGAACACCGATACTGGCGATAGGCGAGGCGGCGACACGGGCACACGGCGACACCAGGACTCCGCGTCTCCGACTCTCCGCTGCAGCCTGCAGGTAAAGACGTTGCCAAAAGGTTTATTTATCTACTTCTCAGTTCCCACCTAAAATCTGAGCAACAGAGCAAGGATAATCAATTTAGGTTTTGTTCTTTCTTGAATCGTAGTTTTGAATCTTTAATTTCAGAAAATGCGGAGGTATTTAATTAATAGGGCAAGCCCTGGCACCGAGAATGATGTACAAACGGAGCAAGAATCCTCTTTTAATGTTGACATCGTAAATGAGTTTAATCCAGATGAAATTGTGTGTGATCCTGCTCTCAGAAGACAAATTGCGTCATATGCTCCGGAAATTCAAGATCAAGTGAGGAGAGCATACATATTGAAGGGACTGACCCAACCAGTAATAAAATTTCCTCGTACAGGTCCACGAGCATTTTGTCAATCATGGTACCAAAAGTACAATTGGATAGAATATAGTGCATCCAAGGATGCAGCTTTTTGTTTCTATTGCTTCCTTTTTAAGCATCCAGGAAGAGCTGAACGCTTTGGTTATGAAGTCTTCAGCAAAACCGGTTTTAAGGATTGGAAGCATGCATATAAAGCTTACCGCGATCATATTGGTGGTGTGGGTAGTGGTCACAACAATTGTGTTCGGCATTGTGATGATTTTAAAAATCAAAATCAAAGTGTGGCAACCAACTTGGCTAGACTTACGGATAAATCAAAAGAATTATATAAAATCCGTTTGACTTCTTCTCTAGAATGTTGTAGATATCTCATGGCAGAAGGCTTATCTTTTCGTGGCCACGATGAATCATCTACTTCTTTGAACAAGGGCAACTTTCTAGAGATGATAGATTGGTTGAAAGATAGCAATGAACAAGTAAGAGATGCTTTTGATCGTGGTGGAAAAAATTGCATGATGACTTCTGGTGAGATTCAAAATGATCTTGCAAGGTGTTGTGCGGAAGAAGTCACCGAAGTGATTATGGGAGAGCTTGGTGATAGACAATTCTCCGTGCTTATTGATGAGTCACGCGATATATCCGTGAAAGAGCAAATGGCGGTAATGTTGAGGTGAGTAATTGTCTTGTAGTTCCATTTATTTATTTTCCATTCTTGGTGCAGCTGCCCTTTATTTAGTCACTATCTATATTTTTTTTGTAGATATGTGAGCAAAGGGAAGGTTGTGGAACGATTTCTCTGTCTATACCACATCAAAGATACTACATCGGAGGCATTAAAGTTAGCTCTTGTTCAGCTTCTTGATCATTTTATCTATTTTAAGAAATTCTTTGCAAATTACCAATTTCAAGGATACGAGGGCAAGGATATGACGGAGCTTCAAATATGAGAGGTGAATTTAATGGCTTGCAAAGAAAGATTCTAGATGAAAACCCTTATGCTTTCTATGTCCACTGCTTTGCCCATCGTTTGCAGTTGGTTGTTGTGGCTGTTGCTAGTTCTTCTTGCTCATATATTCATGATTTTTTTGAGTATGTCTCATTAATTGTTACCACAACAAGTTCATCTTGTAAGAAGATGGAAGTATTGGTGGAAGAAACTCACAAAGAAGTTCTGTGGACACAGTAGATGTAAGAAAAAAAGTAGAAGCTCTAACCAATGGCTAGTGCAGTAAATCACATTCACAGAAAATAATGTTATTAACACTGGTCTAAAAAAAGGACTGCAGTAGCCATTCGAGATCATCCATGTTAGTTCTTTCGTTCTCTTGCAGGAGGCATCGTGAAGCACATCACAAGATGACTACAGGACTTGAACCCTTATCCTTTTGTCCGTTCACCTGCCGGTCACATCACATTGAGCCTCTTCCACATTCACCTGACGATATCAGGTGGCATTAGCTGTGGGTCAAATGCTTTTATTCCGCACCGGTAACCTCCTCCCCGTCTAGGGATGAGAGAATCTAGAGTGCTTCTGTACCCAACCTTAATGCAAGAGTTAAAAGAGTTTTCGTAGAAGACAAAGTCCGCCTACATCCCTCTTCTCCCCTTCCTTTTTCTCCAATGCGATCCTCGTTCACCTTCTTTGGTCCTCCTTCACTGCCGCCTTTGTCCTCCTTCTCGTATCCAACGATGGTAGCCACAGGATCCACCACCATAAACCCCCACTTGCTGACTAGTGGTCATCACCATCGTCTTTTTCATCACCGATTCCCATCCTCCTCCTGATTTGCATCCTAACCACTACGCCCCACCACTATCTCCTCCATCGTCGCTGATGACACGCCATCTTGCTTCTATCCATTGACCGTCTTTCCCCCTCGAGTCCAGCGGCATTGTCGCGCTGTTTCGACTTACTGTTCTCACACATCACCTCCACCTCCAATTCGTCGCCACCCCCTCGCTGACCATCCCTCTAAGCTTAGGGAGCATGATTTATTATTGGCTTTGCTTAAATCACTGCTTTGTGTCGACTCCGGCTCTGTCTCACACTTCTCATTATTCCTACACCAAAGGTTTAAGATGACGGTTCCTTATGTCCTGCAACGTGTCACAACAGCTCTAGGCACGACGGGTCAGCGTGTCGCATTGTCCAAGAAGGCGCACCTGTAGAAGAGCTCTACAAGTGGGCCTAAATTGTGAGTGAGTTTGTGTTGAGCTAGTCCTATGCAATAGGATGAGCTCAAAAGCACGAGAGATGTTTAAGAGGTGAACTCTGTGCAAGAGACAGGCAACAAACAAGTTGTACAAACTCTATCTTCTTTCTAACTAATCTAGCCTTCCTCTTTCCTCCAGAATCCCATTGCTATCTTGCCGCAATTATATCCATTTTACCATTGAGATATCAAGGATATAGCACCTTGGTATCATAGCCCTAACCATCCATCCCACATTCTCTTTGCTCCAATCGTAATTCCGACGAGAGGTTGGTAGAGAAACTTGTTTTCTGTAGTGGTAATGCCAATCAAACATCGATTGGCCCAGAGTCAGAGGAGGTGGTTCACAACAGTGTGAAAGTGCATCTTGAAACCCTAAGTGGGTTTTGATAATTAATGACAAACGATTAAGGGAGCAAGGTGTGTATCAAGTGTGATCAGGTGATTTAGTCCCAAAAGTTATGATATAACTAGCGTTGATGACCCCCAAAAGGTTCTGAGGAAAGACGGCTTGAAGAAGTGAAGATTAAGGATTACTTTCTAGCTATTTTAGCTTCGAGAAATCACATTGAGTTTAGGAAAAGCCGTACTAGTAAGGGGTGCTTATATTTAGAAATTGGCGAGAGTGCATTGCTAACGCTTAGCTAGGAATCAAAATTTCTATCCAAAGAGGCATTCTGTAGCGACCCCATCCTTAATACACGAGATCAGTGTAGATCATCGTGAACAAAAATGATTTCTTTCACTGACATGCATGCATCCGAATAAATTAAAATTTGACTCGACTTAATTAAACCTTAGGATCTCGATGTGGACTCAACTCTAAATAAAATTTGAAATTTTTTGTGAAGTACTCCTAGTTGAAATGCCAATTCTGGGCTATATTGCAAATGTGTTGAAATAACAGTCAACCATGAACTTTTCACCTTAATAAAATTCTGGGAAATTAAGCAAGTCCCACAAAATTTCAATTTTGCTCTTGGGGTTCAATTTATTTTAAATCTAGCTCTAGAAATAGGCAAAGGAACAAAATAAAAATAACAATTTACCTCACCTCTCTTACCTGCCTGTGGGGCCCGCCGCCGTGCCTTTCTTCCACGTAGCAAACCAGCAGCTCCTCCCCTGTTTCCCCGTTCCTTTTTTCTTTGCCCCTATCCTCCGGTTCCTCCAAAGCCCTCCCTTCTTCTTGCCTTCTTCACCACCCGACGGAACCGCCCGCCATTGCCACTCCCCACCTACCCCACCGCATTCCTCCCTTGCCGCCAGTCGCCGCCTCACGCATCCACCCCCTCCCCGCCTTGGGAACTCGCCAGCGGCCGCTGCTCCACTGCCGATGAGCATCGCCACGCTACCACCGCCTGGCTCCCACCGCCGCGCGCTCTGCCCAGGCCGGCTTCCCGCAAGCACCGCCAGGAGCTCCCCGCTACCCCCAAGCTGCCGCTTGCGGCCCTGACTCCCTGCAGCTCCCCCCACTGGTGCCTCGCTGCCGTAACCGACGAGGCTGTGGCACCGCCGTCTTCTCCTTGTCCCCAATTCTCTTTCTCCTTCCCCTGCTGCACCGCCACCCGAGCCCCTGCCTCCTTTCCTCGCCTCACCGCCGTCCGGGCTCCCTTCCCCAAGCACCGGTAGTCACCGTCACCAGAGCTCGCCACGGCCACCACTGAAGTCCCGTCGTCGAGCGAGCCCACCCCAGCTCTCGGGAACGGGCGCATCCGTCGCCTCACCACCGGAACTCCGCCAACCGCCGGCGACCCCATCGCCGCATCCCTCCTCCTCCTCCGGTGAGCTCCCAATTCCCCTTCCCTAGTTCCTGGATTAGGCTCTAGTGTTCTTGACTTGCCGATGCTTGAGTTCATGCCTATGAGATGTGCTTATGCCGATGTGGTCAGCCATGCTCTCGATGCCTTAATCTTTTTGATGACTATGATTGTCTTGGTTTGGTAAATACATGTGTTAGCCTATTAGTCTGAGAAAGAATAGATGATATTACTTGATTTTAGCTAGGTAATTATGCTCATGCTTATGATCGTGATCGGATCCTTCATATCACTAGTACAAAAAAGGTTATCACTGACGGGCAGATATCACCCATCTGTGACAGGCGGAGAGCCCGTCAGCAACCAATCGTCAGTGGTAACACAAGTTATCACTGACGGGTGGCAAAACCCGTCAGTGGTATCACCTTATCTCTGACGGGTGGTAACACAAGTTACCTCTGACGGGTGGCACAACTGTCAGAGATAGAACCTTATCTCTGACGAGCGGCAAATTGGACCCGTCAGGGATAACCGTTGGAGAGGACCACATGAGCGAAACGTAGAACACATCTCTGACGGGTAAGTTACAGGAGACCATCAGTGATAACTCCTACCTTTGACGGCTACTAGTAGCCGACCAGTTAGAGATGGAAGTTATCACTGACGGGCAATTTACCCGTGCCCGTCAGTGATTATTCTTACCTTTGACGGATGTTTAAAGTTGCCCGTCAGTGCTGAGTCTTACCTTGACGGTTCTTTAAAGTTGCCCGTCAGTGATTAGTTTTATTACTGACTGTTTTGTATATGCGCCCGTCAGTGATGATCCTATTCATAAACCTATTTTGCTGGCTAGCCGCAGGATTTGCTAGCCATGCTTAAAAAAAATTCCCAGCTGTGCAGCCCCCTAGCTACACAGCCTCTCAGCAGCCCCAGCTGCGAGGCACAGGCACAAAGTATACACATCACATATCATCACATTTAGAACACATTCACAAATATCTGGAATTCACAAATCGAAATGTAAACATGCACATCTCTCATGCGGCATTGAAGAGAATAGAGTGTACAAATATGAACTAAGTTATAGGGTTACAACTCGAAATGAAATTCACGTTGCATTGAAGAGAATAGATTATACAAATATGAACTAAGTTATCAGTAAGTCAACATTTTCCGGAGGTGGGAGGCAGCTCTACGCCGGCGTAAAATTCACCGCCTGGCCTGACGACATACTGGTTCAAGAAGTACGCAAAGACATCTCTCATGCAGCATTGATCTCGTAAGTAGTCGTAGTCGAGAGCCAGGTAGTCCTTGAAGTCTTTTTCAGTGGATAGTGGGTTCCAGCGACGAACCATCGCGTCCATGTGCGCGCACACATAAAACCCACATGTCACGCTATTCGCCGGCTGCTGCCTGTACGGGAAGTCAAACGCGTGGCTGAGCCTAGGATTTGACTTTTTCCAGCGCGCCGTCCCTCCCATTGCCCTAAATTTGGCGTACGCCTCGTCAATGCTCCGCCGAATCTTGGAGAAGTCCCTAGGGGGTAGTCCTTCTCCGCCCTTGAGAGAATCAAGGTAGAAGACCTTGTTCCAAGGTACGACTATCACGAGAAGGACCCAATGGTCGCTGCATAGACCAGATGAGATGCATGTAAACACACGCAGCTATTTAATTAAGTGCTTGAACACAAAATTGGACGCAATTAGTAAAGAACTCACGGAGGGTTATACGGCACGATTAGCAGTTCACTGTCCCTTTGCGCGAGCCATGCCTCGGAGATGAAATCAACGACCGACTCAAATGCTTCGTCGATTTGGTGGTCGTGCAAGATGCACGGATCGATGAACCCAATGCTCGCTTTGTTACGCCTGGCCTCTTTAGATTGCCAGAGTATCCAGACCCTCATTAGCGCGGTGTCTAGTCTCTTCAGGTTATACATGCACCAGACGGCTTCAAAGTCGACGTTGAATGAAGGACTGTCAAACTCTCGATAAAAGTGGTAACTTTCTGGTACTTCGACTTTGATGAAGGACACAAATCGTTCCGGTTGACTCGAGTGTAGCACGATCATATAATGCAGCAGTTTTGCCTCGGCTCCCAAAGTTTGTATTTCATCGTCCGGGAGGAGCGGCTGACCGGGAATGTAGCTGTCTGCCCTTGCTTTCTGTCGTGCTTCAGGAGTTGACGCGTAGGACAGGGACTTAGCGGCGCTATCTTGTTTTGCTAACCTCTTTGCCGTGCCGCCCCGTTTGGTGTTCCTTCTCTTTGGAGCCTTTTGGGCTGCAGTTGGATCACTCTCCGTACGTATTATGTGTTCCTTAGGCGTAGGGCCAGCAAATGCCTCCTTCATTGCGCCGTGAAGTGTGCCTAGAGATAAAGTCTTCGCGGCACCTTGCGCACTGACGGGCTCCGCTGGCGGTACGGCATTCTTTGGGTCCTGCCTATGCTTGGTGCGTCTTTCTTTTCTCGGCGGCTCGGGTGCATCGACAAGTGGCGGGTCAACTTCCATTGCAGTGGCATCTGCCTCCGGTCCCTCATGGGCTGGCATCGAGTCTTCGTCTCTCCGGTCGAATGACAGATGTGTTTGGCTCAAGGCCAAAGGAGATATCCGGGTTGATGGAGATGCGCTAGCCGGAGATGCGCGAGTCGAGGCCCCTTCTACAATCACTTGAGCCTTCGGCCACTGGATGAAGGTCATCAGGCATTGTCCTAGCGTGGTCGCATCCTTTTCAGGAGGTACAGGGACAGTCATGGCACCGAACTCGGCAACTACCCTATCCACCTGTACCTTCACCATGTCCGGCGATGTAATCTGATGGTGCGTCAGGGCCCCCGAAGAAGCTGGCATCAGTAGGCCGTGTGCGACGGTAACATTGGCGCCCAGCACAGGATAAACCAATCGACATTTCGTGGGCACCTGCACCTGTGGAACAGTTAAAGGTTGGTTCACGGCCATTAGAGTAGTGTTTGAAACATGTCGACGATCAGTGAATCGGCGATCTTACGGTAGTCGTGGAGTGATGATTACTGGGGGGTAGGGACCTCTAGGGCCCAAGTGCCAAGAGATCTGACAGCAGGGGACCGCCGTTTTTATACAGGTTCGGGCCTCCCTCAGGATAATAACCCTACGTCCTGTTGCTATATATTGATCGGGAACACGCTTTATAATGGGGGTGTATGTTAGTGGCTACCCTAGGCCTAATCGTAGACTAACCTAGCTAATCCTCCGGGCTCGACTCCTTCGAGACTGCGGGTCTTCTAGAGCTTCGCCTCCTGGGATCCTATGCTGCTTGTGCTGCGACTAATTGAATCTGTTGGACCTGTCCTCCCCTATGGGATCGCTGATCCTTATATAGGGGGTTCCCAGGGTCGTACCGGACGTGGACTTACACCCGAGTAGGACTCTGGCTCCCTTAAACGTCGGGATTGACTTTCCTAGTTTAAGGGGAGTCTTTCCTTCCTTAGAGGGGTTACCTTGTCGTCCGGGGATCCTTACTGGATACGTGGTACCTTCCTAAAGTCCCGGGGAACTGTACACGGATACCCCTAATATGCAGGATACCGTACTGTCCATCATCAAGCCCCCCATCAGTACGTGAAGTGAGGTCATGATGGTTCTGTTGGAAATCTGCCCTTGTCGGAAAAAATTCCGAGTAGGCGACCCGAGTGGTCCTTGTCGATGACTCCTCCGAGTAGACTCAATCTCTACCGAGTAGTCACAAAAACCTTATCGGAATAATTCTTTGGAAGAAATCCAGAATGCCTTTCTGATCTGATCCGATCCGTCGATCACGGACACACGTCCGCCTGGCTCATTTCTAGGAAACGGAACCATCGTGGCGGAAATTTCGCGTGGTGATGAAGAATCTTTTCTCTCTCTGCTCCATCGTTTGGGTCGTGGGCTGTCAGACCCTCTTTTTCCCGCTAAAACCCGATAGACGGAAAAAGCAACTGTCCGCATTAAATGCGATGGAACTGATCGTGCCGAAAACCGCGCTCGGCTCCGGCGAAGGTTTAAATCTTTAGGAGTCCAAGAATTGGGGTTTTGCCCACATTGCTCTCCTGCCTCCTAGCCTTCTTGTTCTCCTCACCCTCTTCCTCGCGCCATGGCCGGGAGCCCGTTGGCTGATAACCCATGGCCGCGCTCGGAGATGACCGAGGCGAAACTCGCGTCTTCCCTAGAGCTGACTCTTATCCAATCAATCCGCCAAGCCGAGTTCCGCCATGTCCGGGGCGAGAGAACTCCCGAACCTGAACCGGGCTGGCTGGTTATTTTCCCTGATTTTTTCCGGTGCGGGTTCTTCTTGCCTCCTTCCACCTTCCTACACTCTATCTTCCAGTTCTATCGGGTTGAGGTGGTGAACCTTGACCCGGCATCGTATACCCTCCTGAGTGTGTTCGCCCATTTGTGCGAAGCGTTCCTCGGAGTTCGGCCATCCTTGGATTTATTCAGATACTACCATAAGGTGGAGAGAACCCAGAAGAAGATAGTGGGAGGCGCGAGCGTTCGCCTTCGAGAAGACAGGATCGCGGAGTACATTGATGCTACCGCATCCGGCCCTTCCCAGGATGGGAGCATGAGTGGTGCTATTGCCGCCCCTCGTCTTCCTTGGGCATAAGGTACTGGGGAACTCCACTTGAAGCGGCATCCACTTGGACCGACGAGACCCTGCTCGACTCCCGTCTCCAGCATCTGGTCGGGGAAATTAAGGTTCTCCGAACCCAAGGCCTATCCTCGGCCGACGTTGTCGCCGACTTCATCAGGCGCGGAATTTGCCCCTTACGGTTCAGAGAAACAGGCGCTTGGGACTCGTCGAGTGATCCATATCAGCGGTGGAAAAAATTGGGTAAACCTCTTTCCTCATAACCTAGTAGGGAAGATTTGTCAGGGTGTCCTAACTCTCTCTTTGTCTCGAATAGCTTTCTCAGAGGCGGAGGTGACCGAGAAGGTACAAACTCTCTTCAAGCGCGTACCTTCTCCCGATCGCCCGGTGGTCCCCACGTCGCTGCCTCTTCGACCTCTGCACGAGCAGGAAGAGGTTCTAGCGGTAATCCTTTCTTTTGTAGGACCTCTGATTCTTCACGCCCAACTTACACCGGTTTTGTGGGATGAACCCCTCTGCAGAGAGAAGGACGTGGAGTAGATGATCCCGAAGCTGGGCCCTCTATTCCTAGTCGAGGCTCGACCGCGGCTGAGGACCGGTGCGACGGGGACACCAAGCCCTCCGAGAAGCTGGAAGAAGCTGCGCGGGGTGAATTAAGCTCCGTACCGCCGCTCTGTCTTCGTGGAGCGGGAGATCCTTCGATCCGACGTAGACGCTTTATTTCGCTGAAGAGGGCCAGGTACCATCCTCTTGCTTCTTGCTTCGTCGAGTCCTTGCTCCTAGTTCCGGGTTCTGAATGCGACCTGCAGGGAAACTTCTCCACCGAAACCCGCCCCTCTTGCTGCTCTGCGGAGGAAGTCGTCTATCAGATTACTCCCTAGTCGGAGCCCGGCTGGCGTGGTATCCCCCCTTCGCCTATTAAGGACCAGCCGGCGCCTAATCCCCAGGGCGGGGAAGCCTCGGCCCGAGAAGACCCCATAGCGCTGCTTGGGCCCTTGGTGCAGGTAGGAAAAATTCCTGCTCGTCATTGGTTTCGTCAGATAATCTTGTCAGCCTATCTGACCTTGGCATTTTCTTCTCAACGTGCCCGTGAACAGTGGAACTCCGTTTGCGGCGAGGTCCAATCACTCCGCAGCGAGGTCCAGACACTCCGAGACCAGTCAGCTCGACTTTTCGACGCTCTTTCTCAGGAGAAAGCGCGAGCCTCGTCCGCCGAGCAGAACCTGTTGAAGATGGCGGACCGCCTAGAGCTGGTGCTTACCACGGTCGGCGCGTCTATCCGAGCCACCGAAAACTTCCCTGATCGTCTGGCGGAGTTGGATCGAGTCGCTCAGGAATTTTCTGGACGCTTGCTTCTACCCGACTTGTAAATGCGTCGCCCTCGTATGTACGTCAGACATGTATGGAACATATATATATATTTTTTTTATTTTTTGATGAATGACTTCCGTGTCCGAGTCTTTGGACCAGCCCCCGACTGTGCACTCGAGGGATGTTCTCGAGTGGAAAATTGACTAGCCTCAAACGTAAAACTTCTGGAGTTGGTCGATGTTCCAGGAATTCGTTAGGACTCGGCCGTCTTCCATTGCTAGTCGGAAAGATCCCGGTCGAGTTGCTTCGACTATCGTGTAAGGACCTTCCCATTTGGGAGAAAGCTTATTGCTATTGCTTTTATTCTGTACGAGTCGTAGGACGAGGTCTCCAACTTGCAATGAGCACTGTCGAACATGTCTGTCGTAATAACGACGGAGGTTCTGCTGGTAGCGGGTGGCCCGGATCAGAGCCTGGGTCCGTTTCTCCTCGATAAAGTTGAGGTCGTCCTCTCTTCGAGGGATTTCTTCCTTGTCGGTATACAATTCTACCCGTGGTGATTTTAGGGTAAGTTCGCATGGCAGCATGGCCTCGGCTCCATATACCAAACCAAACGGTGTTTCTCCGGTGGCCCGATTGGAGGTTGTCCGTAAAGCCCAGAGGACGGAAGGCACCCAAGTCTTGGCGTGGGCGAAGAGTCTATCGAAGACGCGAGTTTTCATCCCCTGGAGTATAAGTCCGTTGGCGCGTTCGACCTGTCTGTTGATTTGTGGGTGTGCAACCGAGGCATAGCATATCTTGGTGCCGAGTTCGGTACAGTACTCGATGAAGTCGGAACTGGTGAACTGAGTACCGTTGTCGGTTATGATTCTGCTCGGGACGCCAAACCTAGTCATAACGTTTCGCATTATGAACCGCTTGGCTGCCTCCGACGTGATCTGTGCGACAGGTTCGGCTTCGATCCATTTGGTGAATGTATCGATCGCGACGAAGAGGAACTTATAGCCCCCGGGTGCCACCGGGAACGGCCCTAAGATATCGAGGCCCCGTGTGGCGAATGGCCATGACAAGGGAATTGTCTGTAATGCCTGGGCGGGCTGGTGAATGCGTCTACGGTGAAATTGACACTGACGGCATCGCTTCACTAACTCGCTCGCGTCATGTAGGGCTGTCGGCCAATAGAATCCTTGTCTAAAAGCCTTTCCGACCAGGGTTCGGAAAGATGCATGTGCCCCGCACACCCCTCCATGGATCTCTTCGAGTAATCTTATACCCTGCGTCTGAGGGATACACCGCATGAGCACTCCGTGAGCCCCTCGTCGGTAGAGGGCCCCATCGACCAGGGAATACATCTTGGCACGCCGGGTAATTTGCTCGGAAAGCGTATCGTCCTCAGGTGTAGTTCGATCGAGAAGGTACCTGCGGATGGGCTCTATCCACGAATCTTCAAGATCGAGGGGAGCGACGAGACATCCCGCCACTCCCCTCGGAGCGTCAATACCTGGTGACACCCTTGAGTGGTGCTTAACCACCGCTCCTTCGTCCACGGGTTCAAGAGAAGCCACGGACGGCGTGGAGATCCTTTCTACAAAGGCCCCGGGTGGACATGGAGATCGTGAGGAAGCTAGGCGGGCAAGACTGTCGGCTTGGCAGTTATCCTTTCGAGGGATATATCGTACTTCAAAACCAACGAACTTCTTCTCTAGCCTTCTCACCTCCGCAAGGTAAGCCGCCATATTCGGGTCTGTGGTCTGGTACTCCTTGGACACTTGTCTTGCCACCAACTGCGAGTCTCCGTTCACGAGAAGGCGGCGAATACCGAGTGCGGAGACGACTTTGAGACCGGCTAGCAAACCTTTGTACTCGGCTACGTTATTCGTGGCCGGGAAGTCAATCTGTAGTATGTACTGCAGGCGTTCTCCAGTCGTAGAGGTCAAGATTATCCCAGCCCCCGCGCCCTCGATGGTTAAGGAACCGTCGAAGTGCAGTGTCCAGATGTCGTCCTTTACTGCTGGTGACGCTGGGTAGTCGGGCTCCGTCCATTCAGTGACGAAGTCAGCGAGGACTTGCGACTTTACCGCCGTGCGCCGAACGAAGTGGATGTCGAACTCCCCGAGCTCAACAGCCCACTTGGCGATTCGGCCGATGGCCTCGCGGTTGCAGAGGATTTCCCCCAAAGAGTAGGTTGTTGGGATCGTGACCGTGTGAGCTTGGAAATAGTGTCGAAGCTTGCGAGATGTGGTGAGGACCGCGTATAGGAGCTTTTGAACTTGAGGATAACGCTCCTTGGGTCCATGTAGGATCTCGCTGATGTAGTACACTGGTTTCTGAGCCTTTTCACGGTGCTCGGAAGTTCCGCGTTCCACCGTCAACACTCCGCTGACCGCGGCCGACCCGGCTGCGATGTAGAGCAGTAACCCTTCCTCGGGATTAGGCGCGACCAGCACCGGGGGGGGTGGTTAAGTATTCTTTGAGCTCTTGGAATGCCGCTACAGACTCCGCTGTCCACTCGAAGCCGTTGTGTTGTCGTAGATGTTTGAAGAATGGGATTCCACGGTCTCCTAGTCGGGATATGAATCGGCTCATGGCCGCCATGCAACCCGTGAGTCTTTGGACGTCTCGGACCGTTCTTGGGGACCTCATCTCCGCGATCGCCCGTATTTTATCGGGATTTGCCTCAATTCCCCGGTGCGATACCAAGAAACCGAGCAGTTTTCCAGCGCTGACTCCGAAGGTACACTTTTTCAGGTTCAACATTATTCTGTTTCTTCAGAGGTTGGTGAATGTTTCCAGTAGGTCCGAGATCAGGTCTTCTTTCTTCTTTGTTTTCACGACAAGGTCGTCGACATATGCTTCAATGTTCCGACCAATTTGGCTGTGGAGGGCAAGCTGCATTCCGCGTTGATACGTTGCTCCCGCGTTTTCAGTCCAAAGGGCATTTTCGAATAGCAGAAAACTCCGAACGGGGTTACAAAGGAAGTTTTCTCCTCATCCTCTCGACACATGCTTATTTGGTGATAGCCCGAATAGGCGTCGAGAAGGCTCAGATAGTCGCACCCGGATGTTGAGTCCACTATCTGATCTATTCTGGGTAAGGGGAAAGCGTCCTTTGGGCAAGTTTTGTTAAGATCCGTGAAATCGACGCACATCCGCCACTTCCCGTTGGCTTTCTTAACCATGACAGGATTGGCAAGCCATTCAGGATGCTCGACTTCTCGGATGAACCTGGCATTTAGGAGTTTTTCGATTTCCGCCTTGATGGCTTCCTTCCGATCTGTAGTAAATCGCCGTAGTTTTTGCTTTACTGGTACGACGTCCTGGCGGACAGCTAGCCTATGCTCAATCACTTCCCTGGGGATTCCAGGCATGTCGGATGGTTGCCACGCGAACACGTCCGAATTTCCTCGAAGGAAAACGATGAGTGACGATTCCAAGTCTGGATCGAGCGTTGACCCGATCCGAACTGTCTTGGAGGGTTCTGCTGGATCCAGAGGAATTACTTTTACTTCGTCGTGGGTTTTCACGGCCGTGTTGGTTTTCGAGGGCATATGCTCCTTGTCCCCCGGGAGTGCTCGTACGTGGTCGAGGCTATGCTTATCGCAGAGGAGCGCTTCTCTGGGGGAGCTTTTTATCGTGGGGACACCTTTCGGGCCGGGCATCTTTATGCATTGGTAGGCGTAGTGTGTAGCTGCCATGAACTTGGCCAGGGTCGGGCGCCCTAAGATAGCGTTGTAGGCTGTTTCAAAATCGACTACATCGAACAGGATTTTCTCTGTTCGGAAGTTCTCCGGTGTACCGAAGGTAACCGGGAGCGTGACTTGCCCTATCGGCGTGGCCGATGAGCCCGGGACGATGCCGTGGAAAGCGTGCGTCACCGTCTGAACGGATGATCGTGGCACTTGCATGGCGTCGAGGGCGTTGGCGAATAGGATATTGAGGGAGCTCCCTCCATCTATTAGCACGCGGCCTACTCGGCAGTTGTTGATCGTTGGCTCGACCACGATCGGGTACCGTCCCGGCCGAGCACAATTTTCGGGGCAATCGGTCTGGTCGAACGAGATTGCGACCTCAGACCACTTGACCGCTCGAGGGACTCGCGGTACACTCGCGAGGACTTCCCGGGCGATCGCCTTGTACTGCCTCTTGGATTCGTAAGAGGTTGAGCCCCCGAATATGTGCTCGATCGCTTTGACGTGCCCCTGGAAAGGCTCAGGGGTGGAGTCATCGTCGTTGGAAGTTGTTTCCCGACTGTTGTTAGCGACCTGAGGGTTCTCCTCGCGGAACCTCTCTCTCTCTTCCCGAAGGTACTTCTTGAAGATGCGACACTGTCGCAGATCATGCGAGTCAGTCTGGTGAAAGTCACACCAGGGCTTGGACGTCTTGTCGGAGGATATGGTAGGCTTATCCTTGGGGCGTGGTTTCCATGTGCGCTTCTCGGAGATGTCGGCCATTACCTCGTCGGTTCTGGTCCTTTTCTCCTTGTTCCCTCCAGAGGGCTTCTTCTTGCGCTTGGTTTTGCGCGAGTCACCTCTCGACCGGAGGGGAGAACTGGTCGACTCGCCCCGCTGTTGCTTGATATAGCGCAAGGTTTCCTCCGCACAAGCAGCCTTCTCGGCCAGGTCCATGAGCTGCCTGGTGGTTTTTGGCGGCCGCATGATCAGATCGTGCGTGCACATCTCGTTCCTGCTGCCCCGAGTGAAGGCGCGGATGACATCCGAGTCTGTTATCTCAGGGATAGTGTTGCGGACAGCACTAAATCTCTTGGTAAACTCTCGGAATGTCTCATCTGGTCGCTGGACGACAAGGAATAGATCGTCGACCCGACCAGGTCTTGGGAAGGTACCTTGGAAGTTCCCGAGTAACATGTCGCATAACTGTCCCCATGAACGAATCGTTCCTGGGGGTAGGTTCGTCAACCACGTCCTAGCGGCTCCTCTGAGGTCGGTAGGGAGGTAGTTGGCCATAACCTTCTCGTCGCCGCCAGCTGCCTCGATCGCGGTGGTGTAGATCTGGAGGAATTCCACGGGATTCGTGGTTCCGTCGTACGATTCAAGCGAGCCGGGCTTGAAACGAGAAGGCCAACGTACCTGTCGGAGTTCCTGGGATAGCACCTGACATCCGCTAAAGGATCCCCGATAAGGCACGTTCTCGCCGCTATTCGGGGTCGAGGACCGGCCCCGAGCATTGGCGTTGTTTACGTGGTCTCTCCGAGAAGGTTGTTGCTCCTGCTGGCGCCTTTGGCGGTGGCGTCTGTTGAGTTGTTCTCGGAGGTCCACCGGCTGCTCCTCCTGAGGAGACCTGTTCCTAGGGTGTCGTCCCTCCCGATCACGCTCTTCTAGCGGAGGAGGGGTGTTCACCCAAGAAGAGCTACGGGTCGCCGATAGGGCCCGAGAAGACTCGGCCTGGTTCTGAGCCTCTTGGAGGTCAGCCCCCAGCCGTTGCAGCCACTGCACGCCCGCGGGTGTCGATAAGTCCGCCACGGGAGGCTGTGATAGCAGATTGCGCACTTCCGCAAGTCTTCGAGCCGTTCGGGACACGTACTCCCTTGTTCCCGGGGGCGATCTCTCCACGGCGGCGGGTAAGTCTCCGTGCCGGAGAGGAGTTCTTTCCCCGGCGGCGGGTAAGCCCCCGTTCGCGTGGGAGGCAGCCAGTGCATTGTGCTGCTGTGAGCCCCCGGGCAGGTTATGATCTTCGAGGTCTTCTCGACCGTCGTCGATCGCGAGTACCATTCGAGGTCCTTGGCTGGACGACGTGTACTCGTATTCCATCGCGTTGTCCTCATCGGACGCGACGCGGGTAAGATCTTGATCGTTCTCACGATCAGAGTTCACAGGAGAAATCCCAACCATAGGGCTGGTCGTTCCTACCGGGGAGTCGTCATTCAAGACCAACTTCCCGCTGAAGGCCCTGGCGCACTCGGTTCTGAAGTGATCTACTTCGCCATCCGAGTCCTCTCCAGGGGCGTATTCTCCGAAATCCACTCGATCCGTAACCGGGTACGGGTCCATAGGGCTAAGGTTGTCGTAGAAACCCTGGTCCGAGTACCCAGTACGGGGCGAGATTGCGATCGGGTTTCCTACCGTGCTTGCTACTTCCTCCTCGGTCGAGACCGGTGAGGGCTGTGCAACCGGCGCTGGGATCTGATCGCGCTTAGTTGCGCATCCTGCCGACTTTGATCTTTCCTCGACGGCTTGGTCCGGAGAGGTCCCCACGGTCGGCGCCATCTGTCGACGATCGGTGAATCGGCGATCTTACGGTAGTCGTGGAGTGATGATTACTGGGGGCTAGGGACCTCTAGGGCCCAAGTGCCAAGAGATCTGACAGTAGGGGACAGCCATTTTTATACAGGTTCGGGCCTCCCTCAGGATAATAACCCTACGTCCTGTTGCTATATATTGATCGGGAACACGCTTTACAATGGGGGTGTGTGTTAGTGGCTACCCTAGGCCTAATCGTAGACTAACCTAGCTAATCCTCCGGACTCGACTCCTTCGAGACTGCGGGTCTTCTAGAGCTTCGCCTCCTGGGATCCTATGCTGCTTGTGCTGCGACTAGTTGAATTTGTTGGACCTGTCCTCCCCTATGGGATCGCTGATCCTTATATAGGGGGTTCCCAGGGTCGTACCGGACGTGGACTTACACCCGAGTAGGACTCTGGCTCCCTTAAACGTCGGGATTGACTTTCCTAGTTTAAAGGGAGTCTTTCCTTCCTTAGAGGGGTTACCTTGTCATCCGGGGATCCTTACTGGATACGTGGTACCTTCCTAAAGTCCCGGGGAACTGTACACGGATACCCCTAATATGCGGGATACCGTACTGTCCATCATCAAAACATAAGATGTGTATGAAAGATTCTACTAAGTGCCATGAACTTACATTTAGGGTATCACACGGATACGATGTAGCTACCCCATCGGAGGTGGCCGCGTTGGTAGAGGCGCAACTGCTCCCTCCAGGAACGTTCGGCGCACGATGCGTGGGTGGCAGCTCCCCATATAGCCTTGCGAACTCCTGTCTTGCCGCCTCTCGTGCCGCCTCTTCCGACCGTCTCAGGAAATCCTCGCTGATCTCCTGTCTCGCCGCCTCTCTCGCCTTCTCCATCATCGCTTCCATTAAAGCGTCGTGCCTGCTCCTCTTCCTTTGGCGGGCGGCATCAGCTGATTTGGGAAAGATTCTATCCCATGTAGCGGCTACACCGACACCTCGTATACGCCCAGTTTTCTCTGGGTTTCCCAGAGCAACCGATAGAGGTGTTTGCCACCTCTCGGAATGTACGAAATCTTGAGACGATTCCTGCTGGCTCAACTGTACCTGCAATAGAGACATATCATATTTCACTACCGAGCGTTTAGGAAATAAGTTATTTACGATGGATTGACAGGACAGGTCGAGTGAGTACCAATCGATTGGACACCGCCTGGACCTCCTCCGTGGGGAACGTCACATCCCCCGTCGTCGGGTTCACTTTCGTGTGACCCCTGGCCCAGTTTCTGGCGCAAGGCTCCGATATTTCCTCGAAAGGAACTGGTTTCCCAGCCGCTCGTAGTGCAGCATTTTCTCTTTCCCATTTACTCTTTATCCCGGCGTACCCGCGGCTGCCAACTCTGTGGTTGAATTTATTCCTCGTTCGCAGCTCCTTGTTCTTCTCACTCTTGGCCTTGAACTCATCAGTGCTCCTCGAGGCGACGAATTGGTCCCACTGCTCATCAGTTACTTTCGACCATCTTCTTCCCGGATGGCGATTTTTCATCACGTACTCCTTGGTCGCAGTGTGTCTCCAGTTCTTGTGAGCATTACACATCGTTATCTCCGCGTGGTGCTTCACCGTCTCCTTCAGGTGCTCCGGGACCTCGAACAGGTTAAACAGCGAAGTCAACAAGGCATCTTTCTCTGACCGGGGCACCTGGTTCCATTTGGGAGTAGTGATCGGGATGTTCTCCCGTACGAGCACCCCACAGGCGTTGTTGAATTTCGACGCCGAGCTCGTTGGTTCACGTGGTGCACCTGTGTCGGGGTCGACCCCCGTGATGACTAAGGTCTGCGTCGGCAACTTGTTCCCCGTTCTTGGTTTGCGCTGCCTTCTTGGTGCCGTTACAACTTCGGCCTCGACCTCATCCCCAGGATTGAACGGTCCAGAGCCTCTTTTTTACGTAAATATATGAACTAGGTTAAATAAAGACCTAATATGTTTATAATAAAGCTAATTGAATTAAATAAGCTTACACAAAGTGTGCCTTGCCACAAAAGTATGGCTAACAAAATCCTAGCCACAAGCATGGCAAATTTTGATAAAAAGTTGAGTCTATGACACGTGGACCATATGCACAACAACTGTGGTGCAAAGCAAACACATGGCTAAAAAATTATGGGGAGCTTAAGGTTAGGCATGGCAAACTTTGGCCGGGAACCAAACAGGCCCTAAATATTTGCTTTGTGTCTTCACAAAGAGAAAGATAATAGGATCATGAACTCAAACTGAATGCAAACGATAATCAACATGAGTAAATGCAATTCAGAAGTATAAACAGGAATGTGCAATTCTCACATCCATGACCAATACAAGAGCATGAAGAGATGCATCGTTAATCCCATCCTAAGCTATTGTCTCATTTAACATGTGAGACTGCTTCAAAATTATCGAAGGCAAGCATGCCAAAGATCATATGCTGCCATATTATCTCTTTTTTATATAGGACAGCAAGCAGAATTTGTCCTCTAATGGGTTTGTACAGCCGCACCACCATATATGAGTGAAAGTTGCAAAATGTTCTAGATTCTTTAGATTCATAGAACACAGGGGAATTCAGAGTAGGCTCACATAACCAGCAATAGTATTATGCATAGAACCCATCAAATGGCCTACTAAACTAGAAATGCCAGAAATTCCATATAAATGTGCAGATCAAAATGACAGTTGATAGAGGTATTTAGATCTTGCCACGATACTAACATTATCTCTATTGTTGCTTCATGTCAAATATTCTGATTTCTTTACAGATTTACAAGTTCAAAATAAAATTGCTGGAATGCCACGATCCTAGCACAATCGCTATTATGGTTTCATTTCAATTTTCGAACATCCTGAAACTATTCAAAAACTTAAGAACCAGAAAAGTGAAGAGTTAAAAGGCTAGTTGAAACAAACTGACAGCAAAACATAATACTATTAGTAGTTCCAAGTGTCCAAGATAAAACCTCTAATTCACGTGTTACGAAATTCCAACAAAGCAGACAAAGGTCACCAGAACTTCTACTCCTGGAATTTTAGATCCACATTTTTCATGCCTGGTTTTTACAGGGTTAACAAGGCAATTTACAATTTTGTTCTACAAGACAAACTTTCCCATGCCTATTCAACACTGCTTCCTAGTGCATATATATATATATATTTTGACTTACCCGGGCATGCCGGAGTTGGAGGGAGAGGTGGAGGCGGCGGCAGCGGCTTGTGCGGCTGCGGCGACCTCGGTGGCTGTGGCCGTGGTGGTGGCGACCTCGGCGGCGGTGGCCGCGGTGGTGGCGGCGGCGACCTCGGCGGTGGTGGCTGCGGGATCCATGGAGCGCGGATACTCCTGATTCGTCGGCAGCGGCGGCGGCAGTTCGGCTGAGGCGACTAGGGCTCGCTGCTGGTCCAGGCTTGAACGGACGCGCGGGCACAAAATTTTTTCTAAGTGTATAGTCCTATATATAGAACACACTCATCACTGACGGGCAGAAAAAAATACCCGTCAATGTTATATATCAGTGACGGTCACCACATAAAGGCCCGTCAATGTTAAATTATCATCACTGACGGGTAAAAAATACCGACCCGTCACTTGTATTTATGAGTGACGGTCACCAAATAAGGCCCGTCATTGTTAACTTATCATCACTGACGGGCAAATAAGGGCCGCCCGTCAGTGGTAACGCTACCACCGCTGGTACGCAGATCTTTAGTCCCACCTCACCGAGCGAGCAGCGCGCGCAGTAGCTTAAAAGGGCAGCTGCGCCTTCGGCTTCCGAATTCCCTACAACCTTCACTGATACTTCGAGCCACCGCTGGTCCCCTGCGCGGCCTGGGCTCGTGGGCCTGGGCGCTGTGCTCGGGATAGGCCTCTGGCCGGTCCCCTGCGCGGCCTGGGCTCGTGGGCCTGGGCGCTGTGCTCGGGATAGGCTGGTGTGCCTAAATTTTTTACTTTATATAATTTGTTCACTTCTATTTTCCATAAAAAACCTAGTTCTCTGAATACAAGTCATTTTGCCTATAATTTGTCAAAATTAACAGCGTGCTGATTAGTGAAACAAATATTACCTAATGTTCCTTATATCCATTTTGTGTAGTTACCTGACATTAGAAATTCAAGCAACTACTAAGTTTGCTTCATGCCTAAGTTCTAACATTTGCTGTTGTCGATCTTCCTATTATCCATGTCCTAAAATACCTGGGATCACATTTGATGATATTCTCTTATATTTGCAAACATGTACTGATATATTTTGGAACACAAAAGACTCTGATGAGCTTTTAAATAGCTACATTGTTTCTTAATGCAATAGTTGCTTAGTGCAAATCAGTCTCCAGTGATGTAAATAGAAGTGAACAAAATTATGTAAAGTAAAAAATTTAAGCGCACCAGCCTATCCCGAGCACAGCGCCCAGGCCCACGAGCCCAGGCCGCGCAGGGGACCGGCCAGAGGCCTATCCCGAGCACAGCGCCCAGACCCACGAACCCAGGCCGCGCAGGGGACCAGCGGTGGCTCGAAGTATCAGTGAAAGTTGTAGGGAATTCGGAAGCCGAAGGCGCAGCTACCCTTTTAAGTTAGTGCGCGCGCTGCTCGCTCGGTGAGGTGGGACTAAAGATGTGCGGTACTAGCGGTGGTAGCGTTACCACTGACGGGCAAAAAAATGAACCCGTCACTTGTATTTATGAGTGAAGGTCTCCAAATAAGGCCCGTCAGTGTTGACTTGATCATCACTGACGGGCAAAAAATACAGACCCGTCACTTGTAAGTATCAGTGACGGGTCTCCAAGCAATGCCCGTCAGTGTTGATCATGTAATCACTGACGGGGTTGTATTTGGACCCGTCAGTGTTATTTATCAGTGACGGTCGCCTAAGAAGGGCCCGTCAGTGTTGACTTCATCTTAGTGTTTCCAGAGTCTAAGACTCAGGTGGATAGCTTGAGTTTGTCACCTGATACTCAGGTGGATAGCTTGAGTTTGTCACTTGAGACTCAGGTGGATAGCTAGAGTTTGTCACCTTCCATCCATTGATTCATCCAACTTCCATCCATCCAACCAAATGCTTGCTAAGTGTAAAGGATTCATCACTTGCTGGGCTTCCAACATAATCAAAATTGCATATCTATATAAATGACAACACTTATATCACACATATATATTTATATCTACATCACATAAATGACAACAGTTATCTTGATCACACATATATATTTACATATCTACATCACATAAATGACAACACTTATATTAAGTTCTGTCGTTCTCGTCATCGTCATCGACTAGCTTCTTCCCTTGATATGTCAATCCTTCGTTATGATCAGTACGTACGTACGGCTTGGCACTGTTATCATTATGACGTTTCATCTTTTTCTTTGTCTTCTCATCTTCATCTTCGGTATACGGATCATCGAATTGGTCGTAGTCTTCTTCGTCCACTACACCATCCACTCCAACGATACTCCTTTTTCCTTTTCTTACAACGTGGCGCTTCTTATTAGATGGATCCAGTATGTAGAACACTTGCGCAACCTGTTTAGCCAATATAAATGGTTCCTCTTTGGACCCGACACTCCGAAGATTCACCGTGGTGAAGTTCTGATCTTCGACACAGACGTCCTTTAGGTGCACCCATCGGCAACGAAACACTGGGACCTTGGTCACGGTGTAGTCAAGTTCCCAAATCTCTTCGATGATGCCGTAGTACCTGGATTTCGGGCCATCAATACTACTTTTAGCTTCTATCGTCACCCCGGAGTTTTGATATGTGCTTTTCCGGTCTTGGGCCTCCGTATAGAATGTGTATCCGTTGATATCATACCCTTGCCATGTCACGATGTTTGTCATGGGTTCTCTTGCCAACCATTTGATGATTATTTCTTCTTCACATGTCGGTTCCCTTCCGTACCAGTAGTCCTTTAGCCAACGGCAAAATTGCACGTTGTGCGTCTTTGTGATCCAATAAAGTCCTCTGTTAGGGTTTTCTTTGCGCAACAGTTGCTGGTGCATCTCTATATAAGGCCCAACCACTGACAGGTGTTGCAAGACCACAAAATGTGCTCTATGAAAGTCAGTTGATCGATCAGTACGTAAAGGATCGTACTGTCTTCTTCCGAGTGTGCCGACACCAATGAGTCTACCCGAGTGCCGCGAACTTGGCACACCTATAGGTCGATGTTCAGCCATGTAATCTGTGCAGAACTCGACACACTCTTCAGCAGCATAGCCTTGCACAATGCTTTCTTCGGGCCGATATCTGTTACGAACGTAACGCTTCAGAATGCCCATGTATCTTTCGAAAGGATACATGCTGTGTAGGAACACGGGGCCTAGGCTCAGTATCTCCGGAGCGATATGTATCATGAGATGTACCATGATATCAAAGAATGTAGGAGGGAAGTACATCTCTAGTTCGCAGATGGTCACGACGATCTCTTGCTTAAGTTTATGAAGGCGATCTGGGCTAATTGACTTCTGAGAGATCGTGTTGAAAAAGCTACAAAGGTTGGTGACGGTCTTGCGGACACCTGGCTCCATTAGGCCTCTAATTGCAATGGGTAGGATCTGTGTCATCACGACATGACAATCATGAGATTTCATACCAATTAATTTCAAGTCCTTCATCGATACAAGTTTCTTTATGTTTGCCAAATATCCGGAAGGAACTTTGACCCCAGCAAGACACTCGCACAATCTCTTCTTCTCTGCTTTGCTCAGAGTGTAACAGGCGGGAGGTAGGCGCGTCTTCACTCTCAAATCACCCTTGTTTGTCTTTGACGTTATCTGTTCGGACCACAGCTCTGGTCTGACGCCCATCTGTTCCATGTCAAGCCGTGCCTTGACACCATCTTTTGTCTTGTCTGGAATGTTCAATAAAATACCAACCAAGCTGTCGCACATATTTTTCTCGACATGCATGACATCAATACTGTGACGGGTGTGTAGAACTTGCCAGTAAGGCAGGTCCCAAAATAGCGACTTCCTCTTCCAGATGCCCGGTCTTAGCTCTTGTGTCTTTCCAGGTACAATTTCGATATCCTTGACAATCTCGTATATCTGTGCACCGGTCTTCTCCACCGGCTTCGAACGATTTTCCACTTCTCCGTTAAGCTTAATTGGGCACTGCCTCCATGGATCGTTTTTGGCCAGCCACCTTCGGTGACCCATATACACGATTTTCCTCGAGTTCTGTAAGAATGAACTCACAGTCTCTTCTTGGCACGAGACACAAGCTTCGTATCCTTTCACACTCTGGCCAGACGAGTTTCCAAGCGCGGGATAGCTCGTAGCTGGAAATACTCTACTTTATCAACGTCCCAAACCTCAGCCCCCTGGTGCCAGAGTGTCTCTAGTTCCTCCTTCATTGGCTGCATGTACACGTCAATATCGTTTCCAGGTTGTTTCGACCCTTGGATGAGTACGGAGAGGTGTATATACTTGCGCTTCATCAACAGCCATGGAGGAAGGTTGTACATCCATAGAAGGACTGGCCATGTGCTGTGTCTGCTACTCATGTTGCCGAATGGATTGATCCCGTCTGTACTCATCCCAAACCTAATGTTTCTCGCCTCCTCCCCGAAATCTGGAAATGCATCGTCCACTGCCCTCCATTGGCATGCATCGGCAGGGTGCCTCAGGATTCCATCTTCAATTTGACCCTCCTTATGCCAACGCATTCGTTTTGCATCTTTCTTGTTGGCAAAAAACCGCTTCAAACGGGGAAGAACAGGAAGATACCAGCAAACCTTCGCAGGGGGGGCCCTTCACTTCATCGTCGTCCTCGTCACAATCGAGCTGGTTTGCAATACGCTTGTACCGGGATGTCTTGCACACCAGACATCTTCGTAGGTCTACGTACTCTCTGCGGTACAAGATGCAGTCGTTTGGACACGCATGGAATTTTTCAACGTCCAATCCGAGAGGGCATATAACCTTCTTTGCCCTGTAAGTGCTTGTAGGCAAGACGTTCCCCTCCGGGAGAACGTTGGAAAGGAGCTCTAATAATTTTGTGAAACTTGTGTCCAGCCAGTTGTACGCTGCCTTTAGCTTTAGAAGTTCTAACGAGACGGACAACCGCGTATGCTCGAGTTTACATCCAACAAACAACGGAACTCTCGCGTCTTCCAACAATCTTACAAACTTTGCGAACTCTCTTTCATTCTCCGGGGTCGAAGTCATTTCTTCCATATCATGCAACATGTCATTCAAATTCCCCATGCTATCCTTTGAAGATTCTGAATTAGCTTCTTCCTCGATAGCTACGCCGTGCTCATCCTCAACGAGGTCCACCGCTTCTGTCGGGTTTGCAACTTCTTTCTCTTCACCATGACATGTTCAACGTGTATAGCCTTCCATGAAACCCTTCGTCAGCAAATGTAGTTGCAACTCCCCCGTCGTCGATAACATTTGCATATTACTACATTTACGACATGGACAACACATCTTCGCTTTTCCCTTGATCGCCATATCCTCTTGAGCGACTCGAAGAAACTCGTTCAAAGCGGTGACGAAACTCTGTGTGGCACGATCTCCATACATCCAACTTCTATCAATCGATCCCTACGGCAAAATAAACATAATTTCATAAAATAAATATATTAAATTAGCCATTTCTTCTCTCAAGGAGAATAAAATAAAGTACTTACCATGTTAGAGATTCAAAACCCTAGAGGAGCTACGAGCGACGGATATCGTGGGCCTTCGGGGAGAGGGATGTTGACAAGGAGGCAGCTGGGGTCTTTGAGAGGGGGATGGGGACTGGAGGAGGAGAAAAATTGGCCTTTTGAGAGAGGGGGAAGAGAGAATCAGGAGCCCGGGTAGCTAGCAATCTTTGAGAGAGGGATCAAGAGGCCGGGCTGGAGAGAAGAGGGCCTTCGGGAGATAATAGGGCTACGCGCGGGCCGCAGCAGTTTAGCTGGCGACGGCGGCGCACGCAGCTGGTCCTTGGGACGCGCGGGCACAGAAAGTTTTTCGCGCCTGGGCTGGATTTATATAGGAAAGAATACCACTGACGGGCATCATGCAAGGAACCGTCAGTGCTAATCAACCAGAACTGACGGGCGACCCACAACAGCCCGTCAGTGAAATCTAAATATACATCACTGACGGGCCGGACAAAAGATCCGTCAGTAGTGACACATGTCAATATCATGGCCCAAGTCACCACAGACGGGCGAGAACGTGCCCGTCAGAGATGTGGTTATTACCTCTGACGGGTATTACTGGCGACCGTCAGTGATAAGTCGACTTCATATCACTGACGGGTTCTAGTAAGCGACCGTCATAGATGACAGTTTACATATGTGACGGGTCTTTCTGTGTGACCGTCAGTGATGTATTTCTGTCAGATCTTATGTTTCCGCTTATGTCAGTACTGACGGTCTTTCTTGTTGCCCGTCAGTGCTAACTCGAAGTGACACATCTTGTATAGTCACTGCTGACTTCTTTCCTTGTGCCCGTCAGTGATATGTGGGAAGCGTGACGGGCTTTTCTCCGCCCATCAGTGATGAGGTATAGCGGATGACCTTATTTGTAGTAGTGTATGGTTACTTGACACCTCTAGTCTGTCAGAACATTTTTGATCCTTATGTCGGTTAATTAGTTCCATTCTTTGCTGTAATTATCTTCCAACTCTTTTAACCTATGGCTAGCTCTCCTAACAATCTCAGTAAAGATATCATGGGACAATACATGCATATCTTAGTTAATGTCTTAACTGCACATGGTCTCGGTTAATCAAGCTATTGGTAGCTTAATCAATTAGCTGTATGTCTGAGTTCTATCATATAATTCGAACACGAATTAAAGAGATCCTCGACTGGTACATACCAAACATTAGCTGGTTAGTGCAAGTTAACCTTAACCAGCACATCTAATGCACTCATGAGATGTAGGTCAGTTTAAGCCAGCAATAATGTAACCATGGAGGCCATGTTTGTTTAAGACATCTTTAACTGCTATACCTAAAGACTCCTGAGACATTTTCAATATCCATGGTTAGAGCTTTAATGATGAGATTAATCACTGCAGCGAACCTTTGTTCTGTCCGGCCACAATACATTGGTGAAACTCCAGACTTAGCTACCAATTAGTATACCTGTTGCAAAAAGTCACTGTTAAGACATGGTTAACTCATTAATTTTTGTCCTGTTGATTCCCTTATAATTGTCAAGCTAATTCCAGCAGCAACGCAACTAGTGAATCCATTAGCTAAAGCACCGATTGTTTACGATTATGATGTGACCAGCTGCTAGGTATTGCTGCTAGCTAAACTGCAATTAAAAGGTAATGGCAGCTAGGCACACAAGGGAATTATTAACCAGTTAAAACTAATCTTTGTAGACCTTAATCATACTACCATTCATGGCTATTCCTGAAATTCAGTATGCCCCTTTTTAAAACTGTGACAGAGTGGCACGACAGAAGCATTGCAGCGGTCCATATGATACAAACATAATTTACAAACTCGAATTACAACATAAGTCTTACAACACATTCCCAAAAGTACGGGGAATTTAAAACCGTTATTGATTGGTTACAGCAAAAGTCTTATCTACACCTAACTACTCTCACGACCTATTACACTACTCGGCGTTGTCCTCGTCGCGGTACTCGACGTAGTAGTCGACGCCTTCGTCTTCCTTCGCCGTCAGCTGATCTTCAGGAGCTTCATCGCCGATCTCGACGTAGATCACCTCCTCCTCCGTCGTCGGCTCACAATCTACTCAAGGAATTAGATAGAGGGATGAGTACAAAAGGTACTCAACAAGTCCAGGAATAGCAAAGAGGTGTTTGATGCACTAGCTACTGAGAACGACAACGTTCTCTCAAAAGCAATGCAGGTGGAGAGGGTAAGAGAGTCAAGTTTTAATTAAAGAGACTAATGATCTCATGTCTCACAAGCTGCTAGGATTCCCGATGAATCCCTTTCTTGCCGGGTTCGCAGTTCCAACCGGGAACACGGAGTGACAATGCCACACTTCTATACACTCTGCAGAGGTGCACAACTGTACCCACAAACGATCATAGTCATGGAGTTCATGTCGTCACATGCACTACCAGACCGTCAAATCACAGAGCCGTTTCACCGCCCGCTCGGTTATACTCCGCGTCGCAGTCCTGCACAATCAGGCCAAGGACTACCAGTCTCACGTTGATACTCCGGATACAACGTGTTGTGGATAGCCAACGGCTAGCGCCACCTTCCCAATAGCTGATACCCCGCATACAACTATTGAGGTCTTCCTTTCCCGGGGGAGTATAGACCTAGGGTAAAGGGTACTTTAGCTCAGCCCCGCCCATACAGGGTATGTGGTATGCGCGATCACTACGGCCCTTAAGCACAATCGATCATTGGTTGCATTAACCTTATATGAAACTTTCCCGTGTGATGAAATCCACCTTCCCAAATGTGCCAAACTGCACCCATACCAGGATTTCACCACCCGCCATGCGATCACCCAAAAACCGGCGATCCAAAACAAAACAACAATTGATTCATCTTTAGAAATTAGGTTTTCAATGCATGTTATAGACAAGAGGGAAATCGAAAAACATTCTCAACGGACATGAACAAGAAACTGGACTTGCCTGGTAACGGATAGGTAGTGGAGTTCGACGGTCCTGACTGCTGAACTCCGGCTTCTGATAAAAGCAATGAAGTCCGATAAGGACTAACTCGGAGGATTCCAAATATGAATGCAAATGGTATGACATGGTATTATGCATGTATGCGAAAATGGTGCATCCCAATGGTTTGAGGGAATTAGCTATGATCTTCTTAAATATTTCCTTAAAAAACCTAGAATTTCTCTAAAGGATAATCCAAACGCGACATATTTTAAATCTTGTGTTAATTCCTTACTTTATGACAATTACCTACTTTAGCCTTTAATTACTCCATTTGAAGGTCTAACAACTTTATTTATACTATCCGTTTTAATAAGGAAAAACAAGTAAGATCTTATAAGATTATTGTTAAGGTTTAACTTCTTTTTAAGGAACGACACATTTACTTAATTTAAAGGTAATTCACAACTTAAGCATATATGTATGTATCCAAGACCTTATTTCTATTTACTTCTTCTCTTTTCCTGTTTTAAAGGAACAGAAATGCATGCATATATGCGAGATGCATCTATTAACGTTTCGGATAGAATCTAAACATGATTTGAATAAAATTTGAAACAACCAGAGGAATAAACAGGTCTCACTATCGTTATCGTTTTTTTATCCGATATTAACCTTTCATAACAATGATTCTAATCAACTTAACTCTTGATTCAGGGTTACTTGAAGTTCAATATCTTTTTCTTTTAACTCTTCTAATTAATTCGGTATTCGATTAAGAGTTTCTAAGAATTAGTTCAAAGTTTAAATTTCTTAGAAGGAATTATATACCCTATACAATCACAAGAATCTCAAAATTTGGTTCAGATTTTAGGTACCAAGGAAAATACAGTGGAACTCCTCTATTAATAACCTTTTTTTTAACCTTTCTCTCCCTTTTCTCTTACTCATCCACCAAATCCCTAAATTCCCCTTTAGCTCTCTCTCTCACTCAGCCGTGCGCCGCCGCCGGTACCCATGCCTCTCGCCGCCGCCACCCTCGGGTGGTCACGTCGCCACCGTTTCCTCGCCTCCCGGCCGCCTGCGCCTTGGCCCTTCGGCTTCCTCCGCCGCCCTTGGCCTCGCCCGGGTCCGGCGCTGGCCCGGCGCTCCGCCCCGGTCGCCTCCCTTGGTTGCCTTACTGCGGCCGCTGCCCGGGCCGGATGCGGTCGGCGTCGCAGCTCCGACCTCGGGGCTCCGCCGGCCCACCCCCGCTGGTGGCGCGCCACAGTGCCCGTGCCGCCCGACTTGTTCTCCAGGTAAGCATTCTTCTCTCCCCTTCTTGCTCCCTCAATTCCCAGTGTTGCTATGATGATTTGGGTTTGATTCAAGTGCAATTGGTTATTAGATGATTCAATTGTTTGGTTTGTGCGGTAGTTGACTGATTTCTGCCTAAGATCATGGGTATGCTTCCCTTAGCTATTAAACTGAAGAACAGATTTTACACTTGCTTCTTGCTATACTGGTTGATTGGTTAAACTGGTTGACAAACATTATACTTGGTTCAGTTTGCTAAGGATGATGCTTTCATATCCAGATTGCTTTCAATCTGGTTAGACTGATAAGAACACGTACTTTACACGATGCCTACTTTGGGTTTCAGTACATATATTCATATATACTGATGAGAGCAGATGCTACAACTTGTTGCCTAGTTGATGCCTTGACATATATATAAGATGATCTCTTTTGAGAAAGGGTCTGAGAAAAGTATTCGGATGCCTTGATAAGAACAGATATTTATCAATTGCTGCCTATCAAAGGAAAACCTAATGATGTTGTTCTATTCTGAGAATTCTTGTTTGGGATTTCTATAGTTCAAAATGATAAGAATAGGTGCTATTTAATTCCCTTACAAGAATTCTGTGATGATAAAATGGATACTGAGGGTCCTCCTTAACATGCCAAAATGCATGGATATAAAAGGTTTGTATACTCTAGATGCTCTTTACCTTAAATTGATTTGAACTAGGGTAAGATGATTTCCTCTCCTACGCCCTGCCACCCTTCTGGTTCCTAGCTTCCTAATTTCCTCCCCTGCTCGTGTTGATCCAGCTATTCTCAGGGTTCTTGAGGCCTTGGTCTCTTGGAATTGCTTCCTGGTCGCCTGGTTCAGTTCTTGGAAATGCTAGACTCAGCGGCTATTGCTACTGTTGCATTGCCTCTTCTGATTATTTTGCTCATTCTTACTAGCTCTCGGTTGCCTAAGTCGGTTGGGGGATATTTTACTAGGCTCCTGAACCCTCCGTGATGATGATACCTGGCCACCTCATGCTTGCTTCTCTTGGCTACGTGGATGCTACTTTTACTTGATATTCAGCTGCTGGATATAGCTCAGCTGATATTTGCTTGAGCTATCTTACTTGCTAAGCTATTCAACCTGGAATGCTTTTTGTTGGCTGCTTGGGAGTTCACCCGATGGCTGCTGCCCTTTCACACTTGTTGGCTTGGTTCAATTCGTATGAATGATTGCTGGACATGTTTGGGCTGCTGCCTCCTATTCCAAGGGTATTGACCTTGGTCAATTCGTGTGGACTAAACGGATGAATATGGTTGGCTGCCCTTTTTCTTTATTTGGTTTTAGCAAAAATGCTTTCTTTTTAAACAAGGGTCCTGGAGGCAACTTAGATTAGGATAAATAAAATTATTTTTATCTCTCACCTCCTTTCTCTCTAACATAAAATACTAGGGTTTGTCCGATGAGGGTCTTAGCCACGTGGCCCTCGGACACTTTCGAAAACAGAAATGTTTTATAAAACTATTTTCGAAAACTAGAATCTACTCTAGGTCGTCGGCACTATTTTGCCCCCGCAGCTAACTCTGCGGACGTCGGCGGAACTGTGCCGATAAGACCACACGTATTTTAAAATATAGGGTTAGAAACTTTTTGCCTCCTACAGCAACGGCACGATTCCCAACGGTCTCGAGTACCCATACTCGCTGACCTGGGATGACCGCCCACATTCCCGAAGAACTTCCCCCTTCGGCTCTCGGTATCCTTCTCCGACTTAAAGAATTTGAAGACCCGACGGTTCACAAGTTAGGTTAGATGATGCATAGGTAGAATATTGATCATGTAATTTTCTTTCTTCTTCTTTATTCATTTGTAACAATGTTGTATCATTAACTCTTATATCATTTTGTTAATCAATAAAGTTTCGATTCAATTATATTCACCAATGACATTGTGTTATTCCTTTAATTAATGAAGTTTAATTTCAATTGTATTTACTATGCACGAATACTATATGCCATGTATGCGATGAATGTGAATGCACAACCATTTTCTCCCTCCTCTCGACTAACTCTCGACGTAGCTCGATAGGTTCAAAACAACTCAGCAGCGCGAGTTGTTCGACAACTTCCCCTCACGCCTCTCTTGACTACGCCAGAATTAGGGTTCTCACAAAAACCATATGTTCAAGCATGAATATCTGAAATCTCATACTAGCGCCGATTGGAAACCCATCCCATATCAAGATTTAACTCCATCTTTATTTTAACATAACATCCTCTTAATATACATTCCAATTGTGCAACATTTAAAGGAAGAATATGCCAAATAGCTCTAATGATAACCTATACCCTTCCAGAATACATATCTCAAGTTCTAGTAGTCCAAATTAAACCAATTCAATTGCGTTAGTCTCCTAATAGAACTCAATACATATTAAGATGCATTTCATACATGTCTTCATTTCTGTTCTTGCTGGTATTGATTGATGGATTGTCTTCGTTATGTTTTCGGCAATTTGGATTTCTTATCGATAGGGCCGGACCACGAGGGTTAATTTATCCGAATAATTCCAAGCAAGTGCAATTCATTCAAGGGTCAGGCAAGCATGCTCGCTTGTTGGAAATATTCTGGTTTTCTTATGATATGCTTAGTTAATAATGGCTTGATTGTTTATTGGGTATTGTATATCTGGTCTATGATTGCTTGGTCATTCGTAATGTCGTTAGCATGAATATGATATGTTGGATGTTCACAACTGATTGGGTGGTATGAAATATCATAAATCGTTAGTAATTGGTGCTACCACGAAAAGGAGGTTTACTATGTGATGCTATGTGCTACTAAGTGTGCTATGTGCTAACTATGTGTGCTATGTGCTAACTATGTGAGCTATGTGCGACTTCATGTGCTATGTGCTAACTATGTGAGCTATGTGCTACTACGTGTGCTATGTGCCAACTATGTGAACTATGTAGCCAACTATGTGGGCAATTGAGAGACTAGTGATAGGAGTCACTAGTGCTCTAAATCCTTGCTGGGATGAAATGGAATTATGAATGAAATGGATTCTAGTGATTGTAGTCACTAGTAATCATGATACCTTGTTAGGATGATTTTGAGATGGTTGGCTCTACTTATGGTGATGGTTGTCCCTTGAATCCTGTTATGCTTATGGGTTAACTTATGTTATGATGAAATTTGCTATGCTAGTATGATAAAGATAACACATGTAGTTTTCTTTAACATGCTAGGATGAAATTGATTAATATTTTGGTCTTGCTATTTATTCTTCCATGTCATGTCTAAGTTAATCCAGAATAAGCAATTAGCATCTTGCGAGTACGAAAGTACTCAGTTGGGAATTCCATTCTTGCAGGTGCTTTAAATTAGGAGAATTCCATGGCCCATGTGTGCTGAATCCGAAGTGTTCTTGCTTGGTTTCCCCGGTCAGAAGATCCTGTAGGGTTGTGAAGTTTTTGAGAGTTGGCATGGGCTGCCACCTCAGTTTATTACTGTTTTCCGCTGCTGTTTCTAAAGTTTCTTTTGTTATGGACGACCTCCGGGTCACCTGAATGTAAGTTAAATAATTGCCCTGTGTATGGGACGTGATTATATATATAAACCCTGTTCTGTAGAGTTCAGTTGTGATATTTAAGTTGTTGAATGTGGCTGCTCATACACCGTGCGTGTATGGTTTTGAAGTGTATGAGCTAGCCGTGAAGAGTTACAGTCGTTCTTTCTTTCACTAAGCGTGACAGGGTGTGGTTGAGTGACCCGTTGACTGAGATGCTGTGCCGGTCAGGCAGGGTGTGGGTGATGGTACCGGGCCTTCGGGTGACCCACTGACCTCCGGGTCAGGTTAGGGTGAGGGTATCATCACCGGGCTCTTCCAATCTTGTCATACTTGGTGGATTCGAGAACGACCTTAACCCTTCACAGGACTTCATGAATTGTATGTGGCTTTCGGAAGCTTGATCGCTTCTGGCCGGCTTGATCAACGGTGAAGGCATACGGCTCTGGTGATCGTATGGTGCATTGGTCAGGTGTCGGATCGCGCCATTTTGGTGTGCACGGCGCAGGTACCGTGTCACTGAATGGGTGATTGCTCGGCCTTTGGCGATAATCCGTTCCTTAAGCCATATGTAATTCTGGGGCCCTGACACATTCGAAAAATTTTAATTCTCACACTTTCAGCAAAAGTCGAATCCTCGAAGATCAAAGTTGGAATATCCGGGTTCTATATATGTGTGGAGAATTTGAGAGCTTAGAGCCTCTGAGTTGCCCATCTGTTCAAGTTTCAGGATGTCGGACCACCCGAGTTTTGTTTTTGAAACCTCTAAGTTTGGATTCTAATCTCACCTAAGTCCTTTGTGCTCAAAAGTTGGAACTCTTGGAAGTTTTCGGAGTGTTCGAGATCTTTTATGGTCTTATCCTTTAAAATCTCGGAATGTTCGAGCCAGTATGTCGGAACCTCCGATTTTACATACTGATCACGCTCTATTGAATTTCTTGAAATCTCAAACTTTCCGAATTGGTATGTCAGAACTTCCGAGGTCACGTACTAATCTTCCTCGGTTGAGCACTTTGAAGTCTTGAAAGCTCCAAGTGTAATATCGGAACCTCCGAAATTCGTTCTGACTTAGCCTTTCTCAAGGTCATTCAAATTTTTTGTAATGTCTAGGTTCCAAGTCGGAACTCCCGGCATCTACTCTTGTCTGCTATGCTTTAGAAAAATCATAGTCTTCAAGTTTTTGTCGGAGTCGCCGAGATCAGCTTCAGATCTCGCTACATAGCCGTCATTTGAAATGCCGGAGTCTCTTGGGTCTTGCCGAAGCCTCCGAGTTCTGCACCATATATGCGATATAGCCATTGAGAAAATGTCGAAACATCTGGGTTTCAAGTCAGAACCTTTGGATTTTCCTGATTTTGTTTTGACGGTTAGATTTTGAGGGGTTGGCTATATATAACCCCGAGCCTCTTTGCATGCACAACTCTTTGCTAACCTAATCCTCTGCTCTCCTATGTGAAATCTCATCTTTTCTCAAACCCAAAATGAGATCTTTGTGAGGAAATATTTGAGAGAGAGATTGATTCTTAGTTGAGCATCAAGCAAGAGTCCATCTCCAAGCCAATGATTTAAGCCTATTACTCTTGAAGGTTGGCGTCTCCTAGATGGCTACGGGTCGCTTGCGAGCTTTTGAGCAGTTTGTGAAAAGCGCTGAGAATTTTGTGAGGGTTTGAAGCTCGCCTACCGAAAGGTGAAGAGCTACCACAAGTGAGAGGGCCTTCACATCAACAAATCCTTTGAGGAAAACACACATTTCGATGCCAAATTCAATCATTTGGTCAAGCTTCCACAGTGAGGTGTAGAGCTTCACCAAAAGCTTGAACTTCGACAATAAATTCCTGTCTCCCGTGTGGTTGTATTTTATAATTGAGTAAATTGCACCATTAGTCCAGAAACTTGGGAGGTGGGAGCATCCTAGTCCAGGAACTCTGAAAACGTGCATCTCGGGCCATAAAGTTGCTTAAGTGAAGCAAGTGTCATCCAAATGAGGACAACTCGATCTCTCGGGCCGATGTAGTGTGCTCCGGGTCTTCATCTTGTAGATGGCGGATCTCCCCCTAGTGAACTGCCCTTGCTGCAAGTTCAAGATGATCAAGGTCTTCACGTTGTTTACAAAAGACAATCCGGAGAAGGATTTCTATAACTGCCCAAATCACTAGGTGAACTATACTCGTTTTTGTTCTTGATTGTCATCCAATTTGTTGTTGGAGTCTTGAAATCTTTGTTTATTTCTTTAGAAAAATGATTCGGGTTGCAATTTCTGGATGTGGGAGAAGAAGTACAAGATGTATTTGGAGGGGATTGGCATTACCCCCATAATGGTGAGTCCGGATGGCACCGCGGCCACTGTTGGACAAGGGGTGGGCATGGGTTGCTTTCTCCTACTCTTCTTGGGCCTACCAGCCTTCTTGTCATACACAGGAGGCTTCATTTCTTCTCCATTCATCTTCTCCTAGTACATTTTATCTCTTAGTGGCCATATGTTAGAACCATATCTCTCGTGGTGCCATCGCCGTCGAGCCGATGATCCGAGTAGCAGATGATCGCCGCCGTCCAGTCACACCACCGCTGTCATAGCCTTCGTCACCTCGGCTAGGTCGCTCAAATGAGAGGGGTGGGGTCGGTCTATATGGCTCTATTTTTGTGGGGGTGGGGGGAACCGAGCACGAGGAAGGAGCCACGCCTCTTCGTATGGCTCACGTGCATCGCACGTGTGGCTCAATTTCCCTCCAAAATACGATGCAAGCCACATCAGCACGCCACATCGGCCCCGAGAGATTGAGCTGTCCTCATTTGGATGACACTTGCTTCACTTAAGCAACTTTATGGCCTCAGATGCACATTTTTAGAGTTCTTGAACTTGGATGCTCCCACATCTCAAGTTCCTGGACTAATGGTGCAATTTACTCTTTTTAATTCCTCATTACTTGCTTTCTTGCATTTCTTGCTTAATGGTATGCTATGTTGTACTTACAACTTTTAGAATTGCATGTATAACATTTTCTTTTGAGTAGAAATTTCATGATAATCTCCTATTCGTCTCCCTCTAGTTAATAGCCTAGATTTTTTTTATAATGCCACAATAGAGATTCGAATTGACAAGTCGTTAAATCGATGGAGGCTATGGAGGCACGCATCCTAGAGGTCATGACCAAAAAGTTGGATTTGTACGCAAAGACGGTGAACGAGAAGTTTGACGCCACCAACATCAAGTATGAGAAACATGTGGAGAAACTCGAGCAGATGTAGATGAATGTCAATATGTCCTTGGATTCCCTGCAAGATGCGGCAAGATCAAGTGGTGGTGACGACAGCCGCGGCTAAGGCTCTCAAGGATCCACCATCACCTTTATTGGTCCCCAGTCGTGACGGTCCTGGCGTCATGGAAGCACGACCTGGCGCATCACCACCACCACTGGCAGTTCACCAGAAGTAGCTTACATGCCCCGGGACAGAACCACAAGTTCACTTTCCTCCACCGACTCCGATCATAGTGGAGTTAGCATGGTCGAGTTATAGTCCTTCTGATCACGTTGGTCGCAAAGGGCAGGATGGATTTTCCTAGATTCTTTGGCACTGATGTGCAGATTTGGATTGATGTCATACATTCTTCACTATGTACCCGATCCCAGAGGGTTTCAAGGTTGCGGCGGCGACCATGTACGTGAAGACCATGCCGTCCATTGGTATCAAGCTTATCAGCAGGCGTGAGGATGGCGTGATCGAGATCAACTCCGTGAGGCGGTGTTGCTTTGAAGTTGCGAACAATACGCACGTGATAAGAATAAAAAATTACTTTAGTTGCGCCGAACGGGATGAATCGAGGATTATCACAAGCATATCTGTTCGTATACTAGATCCATGTGTATGACGCTTTCATTGGGCGCCTTATGTTGCCCGGATTTTTCGAGTGGAAAATTTGTGTTCCATAATTTGGAATCTCAATTTGGAGGCTGAAAGCTCGCCACCTTGGGGTTGAAATTTGATTTTGATCAAAAGTTGTTGAGAATATAGTTGAAAGTTAGATATACGTTCGGTTAAAGTTTTTTTTTGTTGTTAATTTTGGTCTTCTTCGACTCTCATGATGACGGCATCGCTGCTCACCCAGGACGGCCAGTGCCGGAAGTGGGAGGGAACGGGAAGCGTCGTAGGCGAGGGATATTTTCCTGGACGAGGAACAGGAATGAGGAAGGTCGTGATCGCGTCACGGATCGTTCCTAAATTAGGGATCCCATGATAGATGTTTGAACTCGTGTATTTGCAATGAACAAATGGATCAAGTGTATCTTTATTGATGTACTGTTGCACATATATATACTTGCTAATTACAGCGGTTGCCGCTCAAGCAGTTTTGGCAACTGCAATTAGCGGTTGCTAATTGATCACAACGTGTGCAACTGGCACGGGCAGAGGCCGTTTCGCAACACTCCCCCTTGATCAATTATTTCTTGATATATATATATATATATAACATCATCGTCTTGAAGAATAACTCCTCCAAAAACCCTGTGGGAAAAATATGAGGAGTATAGAGTTTGATATGCTGTAAAACTCCTGTAAAAACCCAATGGGAAAATAAGGAGAAAAATGCTACAGCATATTATGATTATTGTCTCGTTGAACTCAATACGAGAAGACTCATAGAGTTTAGAGAGCAATAAATATGTCGTATATACTTTCCTAAAAACCCCGGTGGGGAAAACGGGAAATATGACATATGATCTTATGTTGATATTACCTCATTAAAAACCTCAATGAGAACCTGTAAAGTAAACTCATAAAGGGAAAATGAGTGTAACATGATGCTTTGAACAGGAATAATTCAGGAAGACGCTCCCCCTGATTCTCGCAAATCCCGAAGTCGTCTCATACCAATTTCATGAACATATTTCTGAAATGTAGAAGTTGGTAGAGACTTTGTGAATAAATCAGCGAGATTGTCGCATGATTTAGTTTTGCAAGATGGGCAATATGATGATATTGCTTATGACTTGACCTGTTTGCATCCGGGTAACATAAGTGACATTATCTTTGAGATAATGGTAGGTGATTCGATAGAACCAATTCCACATGATTGTTGTATGTGGTTTATCATCCTACGAAGCTACAAGAATACAAGTGATATATCGTACTTCAAGATGATTGGTGGATATAGCCACTAGAGTCTGTTTCGAAGACTTCCATAGAATAGCTATCACACCAAGTAGGGACACGAAGCTTGTCTGTGATCTTACATAGTAAGGATTTGATTAATATATCTGAAACTCAAAGAATATGACAAGATCTTTTGATGCCTTGGAGATATGCAAAGATATCCTTGAGCCCTAACCAATTGTGTTTGGTAGGTCCAATGGCACTAGGATATGGGACCTTGTGTCCCAATATCTCATTTCCATCGTCTCACGGTCTAAGAGGATCGTTCTCTACGTCTAGAGGTCGAACAACCAGGAGAGTGTTGGATGGATAAATCTTGTCCATATTGAATTTCTCTTAATAAATTCAGGATATAGACAGCTTGGTGTATCATAACACATGAGTGAAAGTGCTTGAGTTGTAATCCCAAACAAAGTTTGGCGTTACCCAAATCCTTCATCTTAAATTCCGTCTTTAGATGATCACGTGCATCGTTAATATCTTGTGTGTTGCCAATGATGTGTAGGTCATCAACATACACTGAGATAATGCAATATCCTATAGAGGATTGCATGATGAACACGTGTGGAGTAATCCTTTGTATAAGGAACTCACCAAGTCGGTTGTACCAAATGTATTCCGACTAATTTAAGCCATGTAATGACTTACTGATTTTACACAATATATGTTGCGTTTTGTGTTCGGATTCAACATTGTGATTCCATGAGGAACCTTTATGTCTGAATCAAGTGACATATACAGAGATACGGTCACTACATCTATCAACTGCAAAGATAGATGATTTGTACTGCCATTAAGATAAAGTATCGAAAAGAGATTCCACCTCTAGAGAATATGTTTCGGGTATCTGCGTGAACCCTTGTGCTACAATACTTGCCCTATGTCTCACCACCTTGTTGTTCTCATTCCGTTTCAGGAAGAAAACTGGTGTAGGTATTGCTTTTGTGAATACCTTCCTTTTATTGAGCAAGATTATTTCTGCTTGGATTGCACCCTTTGCTTGAGTTCAGTCCGAGTGTTGTTCACACTTTGCCATGGCCATGGTTTTTGGATCTGAATCATATGAAAGGTTGATTGCAATCTAGTTGAGAAATGTATGTCGACAATTGTAGACTACCGGTTATATCTTTCTCCAGAATATGTATATATAATTGATGGAAATATCGTTACCCTTGGTGACTGCTCGCGATTTCCCAATGCGGTTGAGTCTGGGTATTCCGATGTACCAGTCATTGTGTGCACTATGAGCTGGTTTGGTGGAGGTTTCCCATCCGCCGGGTGTATACTACCCATTAGGTGTCTTGTCAACGTGGAGTTGACTTGCATTTACTGATTCGGAGGCCTCGATATCCTTTGTTGCTTGCAGGAAGCAAAATCCTGATATATGGCCGTACTTCTCCCCCTGTTACACTGAACGGGGAGTTGAGTGGTTTTTGTTGATACCTCCACTCTTTCCGGCATATTTATGCAGGATTATAGGATTTTGTGACACCTGTATAGTCAGTAAATAAATTTGGCAGGTTATTTGCGATGTGTTGCAAATATACTGAACGTGGGTTCAGTTCTTTGAGTACGTGGAGGCGAGGCGGAAATGTCGTGGACATTCCAACTAATTTCCTGGCATTCTTCATGGTACTTGAAATCTCCCCCTAATGCCTGGAAATATCCCTCGTTAAATCAGCATATTGGCCTTAAAATAACTCCCCATGTGAGGGGCTTGAGGTATTGACGGAAATACAGTTATTCCTCACATGGATCCCAAATACATGGTGAGGGGCCAATGATGTATGTCGGGGTGATGATATCGGTGTGTAACCGAATTATCGCAGATAGGAAATACTTAGTAGATTTCCACGTATCAAAGGTAGAGGGGAATAATATTATGCAGTTTGGTCATGAGCGTGTAAATCTGCATGACTCCAACGTGAAGTTGGTAAGCTACAATTCATCAACAAAGATCTTGCAATGAGTTTGATCCTCTTAATCAATGATTTATCCAAACCATTTTGTATATGGACATATGGAACATAGTGCTGAACTTCAATCCCCAGGGCCATGCAATAATCATTGAAAGCGCGTGAGGAGAATTCTGCAGCGTTGTCCATGCGAATTGTCTTAATTCGACTTTCTGGATAATGGGCTTGAAGTTTAATTACTTGTCTCATTATCTTGGCAAATTACATGGTTCTGTGTGGACAGAAGGCACACGTGTGACTATCGTGTAGATGCGTCAATGAGAACCATGAAATACCTAAAAAAGGTCCAGAAAATGGTTGGATAGGACCACAAATGTCTCCTTGAATGCGTTCAAGGAACTGAAGTGGTTTGTATTTTGAGGTGCGAGGGCCTCAAAATTAGCTTCCTTGTTGCACAAGATGTGCAAACGTAGTCTGAAGATTGAGGAAATTTGACTCAAGCAAATTGTGACCAATGGAATTGCAAGTAATTTTCCACTTCATCCCTATGCCGGGATGGCCGAGGCGAGTAAGCCAAGTTTGGAATGTGATGACATTCTGGAAAATTATTTTGTACGTAACATATTCTACGAGCTTGATGTACGTATAGTACAATCCGGACGATAGAGAAGGAATTCTTTCAAGTACTTGCTTGCCATATCCATAAAGAGTAAGTACTCCTCTTTGTTGTCTTCATGATTTTCAATGTGAAAATCCATTTTGACGGATATCTCAACACTAATTAGAGTACGTGACGAGTCGGGATACAGCAAAGCATCCGCAATTGTCACTTATGTACTCCCTGGGAGGTTAAATATGGTACGTCCAGTACCAATAATTACCGTATCGCATCCAGCGATGGTTAAAATATCCCAATTCATCTGTTTCAGATTTTGGAAATATAACTCCCTTAGTATGGAGTTTGTGGTAGCACTGTCCATAAGGCATAATTCCTTTTCCATCAGATTGTCCCCGTAGAGAACTATGTATAAAAGAATTTTCAATAAGAAAAAATCTCATGCAAATACATAGGATACAATCTGATTATATCATATGTGCTGATACAATATAAAAGCGACAACAATACTTATGTTCTTAGTACAACATCACAAATGGACATAATTAAAATAGATCATAAAGGAGGTTGAGAGATTAATAGAAGTCTCCAAACATGTCGGTTGAGGCATACTCAACCATCATGTTCTCCGTGTCGGCAGGGTCCTCTGGCTGACGGAGAGGCATGGCGTTGCTCGGACCGGGAGGAACATCGAGCGAACTGCCATCTCCATTGGCGCTGTCTGGATGAAGGTTGAAGTTGGCTTCAAACCTTTTCCCTTGAGGTGCCATGCGTCCTTGGGATTGTTGATACAGAATAGCCAGATGTTTTGGGGTTTTGCACTTGTCAGTGGGGTGCGTGTAGCATCCACATTTGTCGCAAAGCTTAGTTTTGTCATACTTAGGCTTTGCAGTGCCTGACCCCTTGTCTGAGTTTCTAGGCTTCTTGTTCCTACTGCGCTTGCGCTTGCGTTGTCCATTCGCAATATTCATATGAACTTCAGGTAAAGGTTGTGCCCCAACTGGGCGCTGAGAGCCATTCTTAGAGAGTAGCTCATCATGCTTTTCAGCCTGAAGTAAGATATGAATGAGGTCGGAATAGACGGTGTAGTTGCGAGCGCGGTATTGCTGCTGGAGGATCCTATCTGCGGGGAGCATAGTGGATAAAGTCTTTTCTATCTTCTCCGCTTCAGTAGGTTCCTTGTCGCAAAAGCGTAGTCTAGAACAAATCTTATGAACCTCGTGATTGGACTTGAAGTCCTGGAGACGGAGATGAGTCCAATCGTGGAGTGCTTCGGGCAGGACGACTGCCTTCTGCTGTTCATACCTCGTTTTGAGGGCCAGAAACAGAGTACGAGGAGATTCTTCCTCTAAATACTCAGACTTGAGATCTGGGTGAATATGGTGCCTTATGATGTATAAGGCGGCATATTTCTGTGCTTCTGTCAGTGGTGTTTCTCCATCCGGAACAGGAGTGTTCGGGTCTTGGATTGCACGCACTATCCCACGGGACGCAAGGCTGATCTTGATGTCCATGGCCCATGTAGGGTAGTTGTGACCATTGAGGGCAAGCGCCTCAAATTCTTGCGCGGTCATTGTGAACCTATGAGGGCAAACCAGAGATAATTAATTTACGTTCGGTAAATTAAGAACCGTCATGGTTAATGTTGTAATGAACTTTGCAAAATTAATGAAAATTCCAAGAAGTTGGCTTGGAAACATTAGAGTGAATCTCAAAATTTGCGAAGTATGACACATTGGAGAGTGAATCTCGCATTATTAGGAAGTATAGTCTGATGAAATCAGTAGATACTTAAGTATAATCTGATAAAGATCAGTAGATACTTATTTACCCAATGTCATTCAGCACTTAGGGAGTATAATCTGATAAAAACCAGTAGATACTCGAGTGTAATCTGATGAAATCAGTAGACACGCATATACCTAATGCCGTATGTCATGACTTGATTTAGAGAAAATCACTTTTAATTTTGCAAATTGATTCCTGCTCGTATTAAGTCAAAGGACTTAATTAAGGTGAATCAATTGTTATTTGCAAGAAATTTAAATTTAAATTGCAAATTTCTGGATGCAATTAATCTCGACATATAGAAGAACATGGAAAAATATTGCATCAAATTTTATTCTGAAATACAAAGTATTCGACAGAAATACAATACTAAATTTGAAATACAGCAATGTATGGGGTCTAAAACAGAAGTAAATACTGCTAAAGACTGATAAGGACTTATATGCGAAAAACCAAAAATACAGGGTTTAATTCGCAAATGCTAGGTTTACACCGGCCAAAACAGCCGGTTTGACCGGCCTGCACCGGTGCCTGGCCCGGTTTAAACCGGTCAGAGGGCCAGTCTGACCGGCCGGCACCGGGTAGGCCAGGACCGGCTTAAACCGGCCAGGGGGGCCGGTCTGACCAGAGGCAGCCGGAGGGGCAAGGCAACCTGGGCCTGGGCCGCGGAGGCCTTTCGGCCGGCCCAGGCCAGGGCGCGCTCGGGCGGCATAAAAAGGGGACGGGCGGGGGCCGGCGTGGCGGCGAACGGTTCCCGGGGGCTGCCGGCGGCGGCGGCGGCCAAGGGGCTCGCGGCGGCGGCGACGGCGCAGAGGCCAGCGGCGGCGGCCCCATGGCGCGCGGAGGCCAGCGGCGGCGGGAGGCCCGCGGTGGCTCCTTGGCGCGTGGCGGCCGGAGGCCCTGCGGCGGCGCCTTGGCGCACGGCGGCCAGAGGCCCGGCGGCGGCGCCTGCGACGCGCGGCGGCGGCTCTGTGGAGGCGGCCGCGGGCGGCCCGGAGGGGCCGGCAGGCACGGGGAGCCGGTGCGGGGAGGCGGCGGGCGCGTGGACCGGCGGGCGGCGCGGGGAGCCGATGGGCTCGGAGAACCGGCGGGCGACCGCAGGGGCCGGCGGGCGCACGGAGGGCGGCGGCGGCCGCGCGGGCGGAGGCGGCCACGCGGAGGCGGCGGCGCGGAGGACGGCGGCAGCTGCGGCGACCGCGGTGACCGGGCGGGGGCCGCGGCGGAGGCGGCCGCGCGAAGCAGCGCCGGCGCCAAGGCGCCGTGGCGCTGCGCCAAGCGGGCGGCGATGGCCGGCCACCATGGCGGCGACGGCGAGCCAAGAAGCGGCGACGGCCGGCCTCGCTGAAAGTGCGAAGGAACGGAGAGAAGAAATGCCCAGGGATGACTCTAACCTGCTCTTTTCCTCTCTGTTCTTCTCTGTTCTTGCTCTTGGTAGAACTAAAAGGCTGATAACGTGTTTGAACTCGTGTATTTGCAATGAACAAATAGATCAAGTGTATCTTTATTGACGTACTGTTGCACATATATATACTTGCTAATTACAGCGGTTACCGCTCAAGCAGTTTTGGCAACTGCAATTAGCGGTTGCTAATTGATCACAACGTGCGCAACCGGCACTGGCAGAGGCCATTTCGCAACAATAGAGGCAGACTACGTGCTCCTCCGCAGCGTCTGCACCGCGTGGCGCTCCGCTCTCGCCTTCGCCCTCGCTCCGCCGTTCCCTTCTCTCCTCGTCCTCACCGACGGCCACTGCGACTCCGCCTTATCCCTCCTGACGCAGGGTTCGCTCCACCTCTCCACGGACACGGTCGGCAGCGGCAACCGCGTCATGGGCCCGAGCACGCCCTACCTCCGCAACCGCATCGTCGGCTCGAGCAACGGCTACTTGGCCGTCGCCACCGACTTGATGGATCCCAGCACCTTGACAGTGGGGATTTTCCTCCTGAATCCCCACACCGGCGAGGAGATCAAGCTCCGTCCCCCGAGGAACGCCCGCTACCCGCGCAAGCTCGTGTTCGCGCCGAATCCCAGGCCCGACGACTGTACCGCTGTGGCCATCTGCGACCTCAGGGTAGTCGCCTACACCAAGACCTGCAGGGACATGGAGTGGACGATCATCGACGTCTCCATGGACGGCGAGGAGCAGCTCGCTGACCTGGCCTACGATGCCGAAGGCGGGAAGGTATACTGCCTCGATGGACGTGGGGACGTGCGCGTACTCCACATCCCCCGCGGCCGAATGCAGAAGCCGACAGGTCGCCTTGTTGGCAGGGCGCGCTGGTCTCCGGTTCGACACTGCCGCGGTCTTTACCCCGCCCTACGACATCGCGGCCAGGCTGTTCTTCTGTGATGGTAGCCTATACCAAGCGTGGCAGAACGCCAGCGCCACCGTCAGTTCGCGGTTGCCGGCAGGCGGTCGGTTCAGGATGTCCGCGGATCTCGAGCCTGATTAGTTTGATGCCAATATTTGGCATTGTCAATATTTGGCAAAATCAAAAGTTACCAAAAATTGACAATTTTTTTAGAGGTTGACGAGAACCAATTGGTAACCAATTTTTTAGACTTGCTAATAATTGGCATGCCAAATATTGGCATCAAACCAATTAGGCTCGAGATCTTCGTTCTGATGTCCGACCAAGGGTGCCGGCCAAGCTCAGACGCGGTGAAGGATCCAGGAGGCTGCTCAGTGTTCATTGGCAAGAACGGCCCGGTGGTGGTGCGCGCTGTGGCCGTCCCGGGGGTGAGAGCCAACTGTGCGTACTGGATCGACTGGCTAGGTGTGCCTATGGTGTGTTGTGACTTGGCCACCGGAACCTCTACGCTGTGCGTTCTTCTCTATGGTGTATGCAGAGGAAGCTGCTGGTACTTCTGCAATGACAACATTTCGAGCATGAACAACGACAGAACAAAATCTGGAGATGATTTTGGACAAATCTCAAAGACTTGAAGAGCAACGCAAAGCCACAACGTTGAAGATATAATCCCTGAAAAAAATGGTTAATCTAGGTTACTTCAAAGTTCTTTATATTCCTAATTATTGTGCCGTAGATATGTTCTTTATGTTAATAAATTATCGTGCCGTAGCTATATCTTTTAAATTCCTAAATTATTGCGTGAGTGTTCGATGTTGTTTACATTGCTAAATTACTGTTGGTCAGATATGTTATTTGTGTTCCTAAGGTTATGATAGGCATTGGAGTAATAACTTTTCAAAAGCACTTCTTGATTTCTATTTTGTGATTTACTAGTTAGCAGAAAGCATCGATCTTGCACTATTGCGCCTTCAGATTGGAACTTAGTGCATTTGTTCTCCAAGTTTATATTATGTACCACTTCAAAGAGTTCATATCATGTAGTCTTCAGTTACTCAGTATGCATTGCTCCGTTCGTGAACAATTCAGGGAATGAGGTTCAAATTTTAGATGCAGCAAGGAAAGAAAACGAAGTCAAGATCCATTGATGGATCGATGCATATATGTATCGTCTTGTTCTGTTTTGTGCGAGGAGTTCTGTTTTGTTGCTTCAAATGCATTCGTACAATTCTTTTTTCAAAATTCATTAGTACAAAGTGTGGTTGCTAAAGGGGAAAGATTAGATTTTGGTAGACTTTTGGCCTGCTAATAACATTTGGCAAACAAATTTCCAGATTATACAATTTGAATTCCAGTAAATAAATAATAATCGCTAGAGTGTTACGGGTGGAATTCTGGAGCAGTGAAATCAACTGAAAACCATGTGGCCTGTGTTAGCATGTACTATATCCCCTTAAAACAAACAAAGAGGAGTTGTTCTGTCTTATCCTAATTTAAGATGGAACACTGAGAGGTCTTGAGGAAAAATGGAGTATTTTTGGTGCTTGTACATCTAACAGAATTGCACTTTTACCATAGAAAACAAAGTTCCTAACACACGACATGATCAGCTAGCTAATGGTACAATCTTATGACCTTTATTTGATGCAAACATGCACAACATCCACATCTTGTGCCAAGAGGAATGAAGTTATTTCAATCTTATTCACTCCCTACAAGGGCCAGCAAGACATCGCTCGTCGCCTCGTCTGGAATCCATTTTATACTCTTCTTTGATCGTCTTCATGTCGATCTCAGCCGGTACACGACTGTCCTGGTGAGCGTGTGCTCATCTGTTTCAAGTCCTCCTCTCAAAAGTAATAATAATAATTTATGTTTCAAGTTCTGGGCTGGAGTATCTAATAACCTGATGAACAGAGGACTTGTACATATTTCATGGTGTGAACAAAGAGCCTCATGATGTATAACATCAGGGGCTTGTTCGGGACGCAATAGCGTCGCATGAATTTTACAGGAATCATTAGTTTCCCTGCAGGAACAAGGAAAAGTTCTCACGTTCCAAACGGCTTTTTGATCCAAAACCGTGGGGGCGATTTCTCGGTAAGAATCGCGCGTGCGGCAGGGAACAATTGCCAGGCACGCTGCACCAGCCATTGGTTGCGATTGGTCTTTCAGAAAAGAGAGAAGTGCAGCTGGGCCGAACGTTCGTTCTTTTTCATCTGTTCGCCATCGTGAATTTTCATGCGTAGCGTGGCGGAAGGCAGGCCCACCTAGGAAAACTGGGCTGCTACTGAGGAATTGGGTCTTGACGTGTGCAACTGTGCATGGACAACGAGACAAGTGGTCTTTCCCTAATATTAAAAATACTAGTAAGGTACTCGTGCGTTATAACGGGACAAAAGGAGAGATATCTAAAAATATTAATAAAATAGTCACTCTATTTTATGAACATATGCGTCAAAAGTGATGCGCATGTGGTTTTTCACAATAATCATCGGCGTCTTTCTGTAACTTCCTTCTCTCTAGCGATTACCTATGTTTTTTCCTTCCTCTTTCTTTGTGATCCTCTCAGCTTTGCCTCTGACTTTATCGTCTCTTCACTCTGCTGTCATCATGATTCAATCTCCATCGCTCTACTGTTATATGCGTGCCTTCTCCAACTTCGGTGGATCTCCGCCACGTTTTCCATCGCCTCCAACTGTAACACTTTAGAATTAATTAAAAATGATGGAGTTATTAAAAATCGAGGTTAACCAAAAACCCGAGATGAATGAATAAATTTGACTTTTTAAACCATGTATTGAATGGAAGATTCATGATCGTGTTTTGTTCATCTCATCGAATCCATCAAGATAGACTATAAGTTTGTTCAGATCTGAATGTAAACAAATTTGGGAGAATCCAATCAACATAGACCATCGGATTTCACTTATCTTCTAATACAATTCAATTTTCAAAAAAAGTAAACAATGAAACCAACCTCAACCTTCGCTATCTCTACTCTCATCTCACCCTCCCTCCAAGTTACAACCACCCTTTTTGGTGCCACCACTGTCATGCCCTAATTTCCTTCCTTTTTCCTCCTCCTCCTCCTCCTCCTCCTCCTTCTTCCTCCTCCTCCTCCTCCTCCTTCCCATCCTTTCCTGCCTCTCTCTTCTCCTTCCCCAACCGAGCTCCTTCCTCTCCTTAGCTAGTAGCTAGGGTAGCCCTGCTAGGAGGGGAGGTGGCGACCGACGATGGCGCATGACAGTGGCTTCTTCCTCTCTTCCTCTTCCTCCTCCTTCTCTTCCTTGCCTTTTCTTCTCTTCTCCTTTCTCCAAGCGAGCTCCTCTTCCTCCCCTTGGCCGGCAGCTAGGGCAGCCTGGCTAGGAGGGGAGGTGGTGAGATGAAAGGAGAGAGAGCACGGGTTGGGGTGATTTTTTTAATTGAGTTGGATTAGGAGTTAGTTAGAGAAAAGAGATTTGTGCGAGTTAGTTGAGAAAAAGCGGGACATTAGGAATTAGTTAGAGAAGAGAGATTTGTGTGAATTAGTTAACAAAAATCAGGACGTTAGGAGTTAGTTAGATAAAAGATTAAAGGAGAGAGATTTGTGAGTTAATTAAGAAAAATGGGGGACGTTAGGTGTTAGTTAGATAAGGGATTAGAGAAGAGATATTTATGCGAGTTAGTTGAGAAAAATACGGGACGTTAGGAGTTGGTTAGAGAAGATATTAAAGAAGAAAGATTTATGCGAGTTAGTTGAGAAAAAGGGAGACATTAGGAGTTAGTTAGATAACACATGAATTTAAACAGCAATGACACATGAATCACTTATATAAAGTGATAAAAAAATTAGCTAGCAATGACAATTATTATCTGTATGGAAGGATAAAATTATTAACATATGTGTCAACAACAAGCTACAGTGATCTTTAACCAGGAGCAGTCTTAGATTGTACCTTGGAGACGGTGTCGAGCTGCAGCTCTAGGAACTTACAGGTGACAGTTGCGAATGATTGTTACTCGAGCCAAGCGTGGAATGGTGGTTGCATTGGTGGCTCCAAGACCTCACGGGCAGCAGTGGCAACTACATGATACTCGAGCTCCACTCGGAGTGCGCCAAGCGCGGCGATCGCAGTGGTAACTCCATAAGCTCATGCATGACAGTTGTGGCTGCACGCTGCTCGAGGCTCGTGTGGAGCGCGGCGGCCGCTCCAGGAGCTCACGGACGGCAGTCGCGGCTTGATGCCGCTCGAGCCCCGTGAGCAGTGCAGCTAGCCCAGCGTCCGCAATGGCGTGGAATCTAGCGACCTTGTCCCTGAGCTCAGCAAGCGGGGCATGCATGCGGGCGGTAGTTGCCTTGACGCCCTTGACACGGGCTCTAAGGCCGACGAAGCCGATCCGGCGTAGTCGTAGTTCATGAGAGGCATGTAGGGAGCGAAATCCGTGACCTTGTCCCTGAGCTTGACGAGTGGGGCATGCATATGGGCAGCAGTCGTCGACTCCCTTGAGGCAGGTGTTGAGGCCGATGAAGCCGATGTAGTCATAGTTGATGAGGAGCGTGGAGGGCCAACGTAACTCAGCTTCTTTTTATCTGGTCACACCTTGCCCTCAAATAAACAAATAAACTAAGAGAATCATTATTCTTAATTTTTTTGGTATCTCAACAAACAAACAAATCTATTGCTAAGGATAAGAATAAGGATAACAATTAAGGATAAGGGTAAAGATTATGTTTGTTAGTTTTTTATTTAAGAAAAGGGTGTGACACTACTATTAGAGGTGTGACACCACCACAACCACCAACTCTAATATATAATATAGTAATAGAAAAAGGAGACATGGTCCTCGTTTGCGGCCTTCGGACTATCTCGCGGATTTAGAGGATCTCAGGGGCTTGTCTGGAAAAGGTGCTCATCCGACAATGGAGCATAAAATTCCCCAACCTGGCAATCTCCCCGAATCCTGAAGGAAACCCTAGACCAGAGATGGCCTAGCCCTGCCTCGCGCCGAATCCGCCCATCGCCCGCCGCTCCGCCATGCCGCCGTTCCGGCGCTGGGCGGATCTGCCGCCGGACCTCCTCTGCCGCATCGGCGACAGCCTCGACCTCAAGTGCTACGCCAGCGCGCGGGGCGCCTGCACGGCGTGGCGGTGCGCGCTCGCGCCGGCGTCCCCGTCGCTCCTCGTCGTCCTCGACGACGCCAGGTGCTGCCCATCGGCGGCCTCCCTCCCCACTCACCGCTCCTTCGAGCTCAAGGCGATCCTCTCGGGGGGCCGTTGCGTCGGCTCCAGCAACGGCTGGCTCGCACTCTCCGTCTGCCTCTACGGCGGCCAGAGCGTGTTCAGCCTCTTCAACCCCATCACAGCCACCGAGATCGTCCTGCCGCCGCTGATCTACGAGAGCAGGTGGGTTTCCAAGCTCGTCTTCGCGCCAAACCCCGCCAAGGACGACTTCGCCGCCGCCGCCATCTGCGACATCGACAGGCTCGCCTATGTCACCGCCGGGGCCAGGAGGTGGGCCATCCTTGACCCCGTCCGCCTCGGCAGCGGGGATCAGCTCGCCGACGTCGTCTACCATGACAAAGGTAAGGTCTACTGCCTCACGCGCTGCGGAGACGTCCACGTGCTCCGCCTACCGGAGCGCCGCCGCCGGAAAACCTGTCACCGTCGAGGATCCAGCTGGCCCCTCGGAACCTGATATACCCGTACTCTCGACTCCTGCTGAACGTGCTGCGCTTAGTTTCCATGGGAGACGAACACAACAACACCGTAACTTGCGCATGATCTGCTATGAACATCGTCGATGGAGGGAACAGCATCTGATCGCACCGGTGAAGGCTACCTTCTGCCCGGATGTGTTTATGCCTCTTAGGAGAGTTCCTGCTGAATCTGTTGGACCGGACCTAAATGCACCGGCCACAGTCGAGCCCTTGTTGTCTGAGGGCAACCTCCCGTTCGATCCTGCCACCAGTTTTGCCCCGCCATACAACACAGTGTCGGTTTTTACAAGCGCCAAGAACCTGGTATTTTGTGATGGCAACCTGTACCAAATCTGGAGGAATGCAAGCTGCACGGTTACTCTACAGTTGCCAGGAGGTGGTCATCGTCGTGTAGCAGAGAATGAAATATTGGTTCTGAGGTATTATCCCCGGCGCCAACCATGCTGGGATGCCGTAACTGACTTGGGGGGCTACTCAGTGTTTGTTGGGAGGAACAATGCTGTGTCGATGTATACGGAAGGTGTACCGGGGCTGAAGTGCAACTGTGTGTATTGGATTGGCGGGAGGGGTAGAGATCAGGGCATGGTCTTCGACATGGAAACTGGGAGGTCTACACCTTGCCTTCCAGTGGTTGGCGTCATACCGGGGCCTCCGCAGAGCACAATCTGCTGGTTCTTCTTGAGCGACATAGTGAACAACTGCAACAATAATGGAGGAAGAAGAGTTTATCAGACCCGAGCAAGAGTCCGGGCTGAACGTGCACAAGATATGGAAGAGTGATGTGTCACAGAACTGGTTGGTAACATAGTGGGCACCACCAGCCACGGTAGTGGAAGGCATGCTTATCATGCCTGAGTAAGAGCCTGATCTGAAGGTGCTGAAGACCTGGTAGAGTGTAATGTTGCAAAAGTGCTTTATGTAGCCAATAGTTCGTTTTAATTTACCTATTCCCTGAAATAATTTGCTTCAGTCTGTTGTCGGTGTGTAGTCCATATCATCTTTGTATGTTTATGTCATGTAATGGAATAATCGTTGTGGTAAGCTTATATTCATCATATTATGATGGAATAAGAAAGAGGATTTTCAAATAGTTGCAAGTTGGAATTGTCGCTTGTTCTTCTGAAGTTCCTTTTTTACGCCAAAACTGGTTGCAGAATAAACATGCAAATCACAAGTATTGCATTATTTCTCCTTATTCTGTTAATGTCGTCACAAACCCACAATATGTACAACATGCATGGATTATCTAGTAGCATATAGTCTCAACTCTGAACATCACAACCTGAGACTGAAGTGATTCGCCTGTCAAGATTCAATAACAACTTCGGTGTCTGGCGGCGTCTGTGGATGAACACTGAAATACAATGCCTGCAGCGACCGGACGACCTCTCTCATGGCCGGTCTCTGGTCGGGTGTCACCGACGTGCAGCGCACTGCGAGCTCCAGGGCTTCCTGCATCCCCCGCTGTGCCGTGCGGGGGACGGTGGGGTCAAGAATCTGCGATGTGCCGTCGGTCAAGTTGATACGCCTCCGCACCCACCTGACGATGTCTAAGGAATCCTTGGACGCCGGCTGCTCCGCTGGCTTTCCGGTGATCAGCTCCAGAAGAATGACTCCAAAGCTGTAGACGTCCATGAGAGTCGTTGGATTCTTGGTGCAGTTTTGCTCTGGTTTCAGAGAAAGAGCAGAGAACTTCTGTTAAATCTGTTGCCATGAATCTTCTAAAATGGTATACGCAGTACTTTATGATATGTAAGATGCAATTACGCTGCGAGGTTAGTACTGAACCTTTGCAGTGTAAAAAAGAACGCGTTGCAAATACACAGGAAGGTGCCTAGTAGACGAAATGCAGATGCAAACTCTTCAAACCAGAGTGTACTGATTCGACTAGAGGTATGCATACCTGGCGGGATATAGCTCTTCTGATTCAAATCCGAAGCCAAGGAAGATCGGTACGCCTTTTCCCCAACAACACAATGAATCCCAAATTCTGCAACTCTGGGCTCAAATTCGTCAGCAAGTAGCACATTGCTCGACTTCAGATCACGATGCAGCACGGGAGGAGTGTAATCATGGTGAAGGTACACCAATCCCTGAGCTACTCCCAGTGCAATCCTAAGCCTGTCGCTCCATCGCAGTGTGAATTTCGGCGCGCAGATCATGTCTTGTAGGCTTCCCCTCTGAAAGTATTCATATATGATGCTGACCTCGCCTTCTGAGTAGCAGAAGCCTATAATCTTGGAAATATTCTTGTGCCGGATTTTTGCCAGTACCTTCATCTCATTCTTCACTTCTCTGAAGGTTAGCTTGCCTGAGCTGACTAGCCTCTTCACCGCAACCTTTTGCCCGTCTTGTAGCATGATCAGATAGACATTCCCAAATGCCCCCCTACCAATCACGTTTTTCTCATGGAAAGCGGCGAAGAATTCCTCTCTGGTGATCTTGATTGGGTGAAAGAGCACCAGCTTCCATGGGGAGGACTTGGTGCCATGTAACCTCCTACAAACTGCAAATACTCCTACTGCTAGCAGTGTCGCTCCGGTAACGAACGATGCTACGGATGCAGCCAATGCTAGCCCCAGATGCTTTCTCAATGGCGCATCGCAGTTGTTCGGCAATCCAGAACCACACAGCCCGGGGTTCCCTTCAAGAAACACAGCAGGAAGGCCGGATACTAGCTCCGGAGGCACACGGCCCGAGAGCCGGTTGTATGAGACGTTGAGTAATGCAAGCTTCAAATTCTGGAGTTCTACCGGAATACCACCGGTGAGACCGTTGCTGGACAGATCAATGTACGTCAGCACCGGCAATTCCCCAAGAGACGCTGGTATCGGCCCGGTGAAACCGTTGCTGGACAGGTACAGGGACACCAGCCTCTTGCAGTTCTTGAACTCAGGGATCGAGCCGGAGAGCGCGTTGTGGGAGATGTTCATGATGCTCATCGCCGGAGAGTCGCAGAGGTTGTCCGGCAAGCTGCCGTTGAGCTCATTCAGGGAGGCGGAGAACCGGTACATGGTGCGAATCAGGCCGATGCTCTGAGGTATCCCGCCGGAGAAGCTGTTGTTGTCAACCTGAAGCTGCTCGAGCCGAGACACCCCGCCGGGGAACTCAGGCAACCGGCCGGAGAACCTGTTGTTCTCGGCGCGGACCACCTGCAAATCCGGCAGCGACCACAGGCCGGCGGGGAGCTCCCCGCTGAACGCGTTGCCCTGCACCTCGAACCTCTGCAGCATCACGCACTTCTCGATCCCGTGCGGGAACGGCCCGGAGAAGCCATTCTGGGACAAATCCAGAGACAGCAGCTTCTGAAACTTGAGACCGAACCCCGGTGGCACGGCTCCGGTCAAGCTGTTCATGGACAGATCGAGAGCCTCCAATTGCTCCAGTCCAAGAAAGGTCTCGGGGATCGCGCCGCTAAACCCTGACTCCTGCAAGAACAGCCACCTGAGGCTCGCCATCCCGCCGAGCTCCGGCGGCAGCTCAGACTCCAAGAACTGGTTCCCGGACAGGTCCAAGAAGTGCAGGCTGGTCATGTTACGGAACAGCGCCGGGTGAAGCACGCCGGAGAGCCGGTTGCCGCGGAGGTCGAGCACCTGGAGGCCCCGCAGCGCCGCGAGGCCCGGCGGCACCTGCCCCTCGATGTCGTTGCCGCTGAGGTCGAGCGACGTGAGCGAGGCGAGCGCGGCGAGCTGCTCCGGGAGCGGGCCCCAGAAGGCGCCGGAGCTGAGGTTGAGGGACACGAGCGAGGTGCACCGCGAGAGCTGCAGCGGGACGGTCTGGTTGAAGCCGTTGGACGCGAGGCTGAGGTCCGCGAGGCCCGGGACGCGGCAGAGGGAGGAGGCGTCGATGTCACCGGAGAGGCCGAGACCCTGGAGAGAGATGGAGACGGATACAGACGAGGAGGAGGTCCCGGCGGCGGTGCAAGTGATGTGCGACCAGTTGCAGTAGGGGGTGGAGGAGGACCAGGAGACGAGGGCGCCGGAGGGGTCGTGCAGGGAGGCCTTGAAGCTGAGCAAGAGGTCCTGAGGCTGCTCCGCGGCTGCCTCTGCTGCCGATGATGAGGTAGTGATCAGTGGCGATAGGAGGAGCAAGACGAGAGGTAGGTAGGCGGCGGTGGTGGTTGCCATGGCGGGAGGCGGCCGGTGAAGTGCAGGAGAGAGGAGTGCGTGTGCTGTTGTTGACTGCGAGTGTAAGCAGGGGGAGTGACCGAGCGGGTGAGCGAGTGTGTTGTTGGTCAAGGCCTTACTGTTGTGTGGGCCATGGGGACGCAGAGTTTTCTGTGTGTGTTTGAGGGACTAGACTAGAGTACTACTCTGCTACTACTACGACAACATAGGCGATGGATTGACATGTGCTTTCCACTAGCATGTCAGGTGCAGCCTGCAGGATTGTTGGACGTTGTGGTAGGCTGAGTCAGGGTTGGATTCGGCAGCTTTTGCATTATTTCGTCTGGAGCTTTTGGACGGCGACACGGGCAGTGGCGAGCATATTTGCTTGCTGATGAACGAGATATTCTAAATGTTCGTAAAACAGTAGTCTAGTTTTGATGGACATCTAAAAAATTATAACTTTGACAATAAATATCAAAAAAGCAAAAACCGGTGCGCTCGCCACTGGACACGGGCGCTTTTGGACTTTGGAGCGGCGCCTTTGTCCTGCACATTGGAGGTGATGTGACGCCTGAGCAGTACTAGTACTGGAGTTACCATGGGTTGGGCGCATCACCGGGCGATCGGTTGCCGGCTTGCCGGGCCGCCTAGGAAGGCAAGAGATGTGGAAATGGATTGTGGATTCTGTTACCACTTGTTTGTTCCTGTTAGATTCTGATTTCGCTTTCTGGGATGCCTAGGCAAGTCAGGGATTGGAGTATCATGCCTAGGCAAGTCAGGGATTGGAGTATCAGTCCCACTACCAGTGTAACAAGCTACCATTCTACAGTAGTCTCTACTGGATGAGTGGTTGTTGCTTTCGTCTAAGAAGCCTACCTCATCATAAGTTAGGCAGATAGTGTGAGTGGTTACACCGCTCCACCAATGTCAAACAAATAGTGTTAATATCAATCATGGCCCAAAAGAAAGTTACCTTCAATTATTGGGCAGAGACAGGCAAGTACTCAGACAGACAGTAAAACAACCGCCTCTCGATATCTTAATCCTCAATTATTAACATCACGGAAATCGTCCCAGCAGAGGTCCAGTCCAAACGAAAGAAATAATAAAGTAGAAAATTTGCAGGCATAAATAATCAGCTGGGAGACAGTGATATGAGGATTATGACAGAGGTGGCTGTCCTTGTCTTTCAGTCAGCTGCGAACACGAACAATCCTTGGAGTTGAGCAACCCGTGAGTCTTCCCTGATTCCAAGATAATGTACTCTTGGATAAAATATGTACACTTCATAAAATCAAGGATCATTGCACAGGTGTTACAGGCAGGATCTGTACATACAAAAATGGCAGATTGAAAGGCCTGAAAATCCTGGAGTAGAAAGAAGCAGATGCTGACACAAATCACATAATTTAACAAGGAAACCGTGGAAGCTGAAACGCCTATCGATAATAACAAATGTCGAAATGTGCCTATCACATTCTACAGCCTTTCTCATTCTACAACCTTTCTTTTTCGATATTTTTCCATTCCACAAACTTAACATAACCAGGACAGCATGAATGCCTCACTGATGGGGAAAAGCACACAAAATCACTCACAGGATATGGCTCAAATATTCAGTCCCACAAAAAACAGCCTGTACTAAGATCTCCAACTAAATAGTATTTACCATAAAAGGCTAAACTAAGAAATGGCCATGAATTTTGAGCTACCTCTGTGGGTTTCATCAGGAGCAACAGCATGCTGTGGATGAGCCAGTCAAATGTTCACAGTCGCACCAACATCCTGTTTTGGCTCAGTGCGTGTGTAGGTGAAGCTTCGTGTGATCGCGGTTACCATCTGACTCCCAGGAGTTACAGGTGTAGTTTGAGTAGGATTTCCGGCATCAACAGAATCAGCAGCGTCACGCTTCCATTGTAAACTCCGTGCACTACCTCTGAGTGCTAGACGCCCACGGATAGCACCAGGAAATGTCAGTCTTGGGTATGCGGTTCTAATGAGCCTTGAAGCGAATGGTGATCCGCGAGGAGCGCGGGACCAGCCAGGCAGTTGAGGCACTTCAACAGAGCTTCTTCGAACAACCTGCGGCACATCATAGTTAACTGCTGGAACACACATGCACCACAAGTCATGAAAAGTAGTATTTCCACATGAACACTCAAAAGTGCAACATCTTCTGCAAATGCCAGAATATACTGTTTATTGCCATATTTATCAATTGGCTATGATGTCAGATGTCAGATGGAAAACACTCATAAGGATACTGACAAAGAAATGGTATATGTTATGACTGTCAAATGGAAAATGAACAGCACAACTCAAAATTGCATTTGTTTGTGTGCAAGTTAGTACCCCAACTAATGGAACCTCCTATAAAGATAAACTATCTTCTACATTTGAAGGTCAACATCACACATTAATAGAGCAGCTAGATCATGAATAACAATCAAAAAATTAACTAACCTTACAAAAACTGTAAGTTAGGTCAAGGCAGTTTTACCTTCAAAATGCGTGACATAAAAGATGTCCCGTTAAGTGTTAGTGCCTGCTCTGCTGATTCTTTGTGCACAAACTCAATGTACGCTGAGCTGATCAGACAAAAAGAAAGAAAAACCGACTAAGGATATCGTCTAAACTTTCAGACTGTTAAGACTTAGAATTCATACCCTGTTGGCTGACCAGTGACACCATCAGTCACAATAAGAGTTTTTAGCACAGCTCCAAACTTATTGAAATGACGAGAAAGAGCGTCTTTCGTTGCAGCAAAATGCACCTAAATGTCCAACAAAACAATCACTGGTAACAGAGGAACTCTCAGCTCATAACCAGAAGGGTAAAAAGAAGAGAAACACCTACATTGCTAACAAAGACAGCTCTAGAATCAGCGCCACCTTCAGGTTGACCTGTAGAGTATGATCCACCAGCTGAAGGAAAAAACAGAAACTGCCTTAAAACGATGAGGGGTTTGAAACCAACAGAACCAACATGAAAACTTAACGGGATAAAAAAACTCGTAGCACAATAAAGATGTTTAAAAGAAAAACTGGTTTAATAACTTTCGAGTAAATGAAGGATGTGTTGCATAGTCAAATACAGTCTCTGTCCTCATATAAAAAGCTTAATACATCAGAAAATTAAGTACATGACAGATCACTACAAACTCTACTCTCATAGTCTAGACTCAGAAACAAGATAATTCACAAGAAACATCTAAATGTCAAAACAATTTGCTGGCAAATTTATATAAATCAATATAGCTAGCGATCAGATGATAGTAGTTTATGTAATATCTTGAGTAGCCATTCCTAGTTCCTGCTACGAAAGGCCTCTTTACTTGATATCAAGCGCTACAGGAATCAACAAATTTCATAAGTATTCAGGATTCATAACGATAAGCCACCAGTGCCACATACCAACTGATGAAGCCTTCTGTGCCTCCACCAGTGAACTTGAATCCACCAAATCCTGCAATATATTTTCAAAAAGGTTATTATAACATCATGACGCATCACAAAACAGTCCAGAAAATACAAATGCTATATGAATCATCACAACAGAAACATACATAAAAGGATTAGAGAAGAGACATAAAAAAGGGCACAGAAGAAGACACAAATGTAGAAGCCAAGAATGCAGCAAAGATGTACTCATAGCCAATAGGAAAATATAAAAACGTCCATGTGGCATGTATCCCAACAAAGATATGAGATCTGCTGTCCTGTCCATGCAATGTGTGCTCCAATAAAACTTTGAGATTTGCTGTCAAACAAATTTAGAATATCCTAACATAGAAGCTTCATCACTTGGTTTGGATTTTCTTTCCTCCATATAAGGAGTTCTGTCTGTGTAATGTGTGCTCCAATAAAATTATGAGATTTGCTGTCCAACACATAATTTAGAAAATCCTAACTTAATGAGCTTCATCACTTGATTTGGACTTTCTTTCCTTCCTGTACGGAGTTGGATGATTTATGTATCAATTAGTACGTAGTCTATTCAAAGATACAATGCAGGGTGTAGCATGCTGGATAATTTGATTTTAAACATTAAATTTTAGGAAGACTACAATTCTGAGCATAGCATATGAGGAACTCAAATTTTTTGAGGTAATAATCTCAAACTGTTAATTCCATAGGAAAGCACTTAGCCACTATACAGTTTATAAGGGAGTGAAATGCTAGCCCTTGGAAATGACAGGCAACAAACTTACTTTGCAACTATCGGTCATGGGTGTATCGTCAGCATGTGCAACTGACACATTTGATTTTCTTGAACCAATACCATTCTTTTCCATGGGCACTTGATACTCAAATGTGCTAGCATTCCTTACTGTTGCATGGTTGGGAGGATTCCGTATATTATTGTTAGCAGATATATTTAAGATCTTTTCAGATGGTCTTGGTCCTGAATGAGCATGTGCGTCTTGGGCTATTGACCTTCTGCTTCTTACTACAGCAGCTCCTTGTACCACATTGTGCCCAGCTACTAATGACTCTTTGCCTACACTAGAAGGCAATGTACTTGGGTAAGAACCCAAACCATTATACGTAACTGCGCTGGTGTCGTCATACCGATCAATATCAAATGCAGGATCAGCAGCTTTCTTTGTTTCCCGGTCATACATATAAGTATCGACGCCAACATACCGATTTCTTTCATGAAATTCTACTTGATTTTCTGCTTGGACATTATTTACATCCTCATATTCTCCATCTTCTGGATCTTGTTCTCTGAAATCGAATGGTTCTTCAGTGGCATTCAACAGAGGCCTTCTACCCAATCTGTTAAACACACTTTCCGAATATCTGTCCCTGAGAACATCTTCAGCAGCCTCAGATGCAGCTCTTAATGCTGCTGTGGCACCAGGTACTCTCAAATCAGACTTTATTTTCTGTAACCTACCATGAACTGGTGAATTCGACGCTACGGTAGATACAACAGAGCGAAGCCGCTTGGAAGACAATTCCGATCTAGGGGTCACTGGCTGCAAAGTTCTGACAGCATCACGAACAGCAAACTGAAGAAGTCGGCGTGGTGCACCAATGACTTGGTGAGATGTTCTCTGGAAAGATATATATAAAGTATTACCACAAAGAACAAGAATATGGGGAAAAAAAGGAATCTGCTACAAACTGAGAGGGCTCAAGTAGTTCAGAAATCATACAAGGCAGTCATATAAATAAAAATTATAACACATCACAAAAGGACTATGGTTGATCCACCAACTTCATATCTATCATGGTTGAAGTTGATCTAGTTTTGAAAATTTAGGGTGTTAAATATCAGGTTTCATGGTCGAGGGTGAAACTAGGCTTTTTGTGAAAGTTTGGCACTTCCAAAATACGCTTTATAAAATGGAATGGAGGGGTATCCATAAATAATTTTATTCCACTGAACAACAAAGCGGTTACGAGAAGCTAAATACAAATCTTACAACAGGATTAGACAGAGACATCAGAGTTTTGCGTGTCAATAAAATATAAAAGGTAAAAATGATGTCCAAAAACAAGTAGCACACAAGCAGGTTCTTCAAATTACATTTCCTATTGAAGAAGATTCTTTTCACCAACAAAGGCAATCAGAATGTTCTAGAATTATAAGAATCTTACAGAATACAGGTATTGTAACTAGAAAAGAGTACCAGTCAGTCATGGGCATTAATTTAGGAATTCAAATATAACATCCATTGCAGATTTGTCTACTATACTTCCAAGGCTACAGAAAAGCATATCCCAAAATATTAGTTCTATTAATATGAGACTATCTGATTCATGATATGACTTACATATCTAATATAAAAACAACAGAAAAGGTATGTCATGAATGTCGTCAAGTTTTGAAAAATAGACTATGTGAGTGAGAGAGCCTTAGGGACCTTGATTGGCCATGTGTCCTCCTCTCTGCCTCTCTTTCTATGGTGATGCATATCAGGTGAGCGGGTTCGTCTTACAGCATGTGATTTATGATAAGTTTTTTCCTCTGCATGTGAAACAGGAGCTACAACACTTCGAAGGGGAACTGCTTCTGATTGTTCTCGAACAATTCCTCCCCACTCTCTCTTCTGTTGAACTCTCGTTGTCTTCTGTGTTTCAGCTTCAGGTTCACGACTAGTCTGTATATTACTAGTCAAATTATGTACATGCAATCCTCTAGCAGTACTGCAAGTGATTTTAGCTTCATCATTAGTAGAGACAGCTTTGGGTTGCACATAAAGGTGCAAATTTGAGGAGAGGTGATCCCACAACCTGCATGAACATTGATTTTCAGTGCCACCAGAACAAACAGCATACAGCAAAAGAAACAGAAGTGCAAATATTCGGATGCAGGCAAATAACCAGGATACGAATGCATCGGTATCATCCTTCAGAAAAACCTGCAGCTCTTTTGCGGCTTCATCCTTCCGTCTTCCATTTCTGAGCAATACCACGATATACTCCTGTCCCACAAGATAAAACAGTTCTATCAACAATCTCAGTGTTTGTGGGTTTGTACATTGAAAGCACGCTTAATATCAAAACTTTTAAGACCTCAACCAACCAATGTGAGCCCCCAGATGTGCCACAAAAGGTGAAAACATGCAAAACAATCCAAAACAAACTATGCCTCATAGGAAATTTGGCCAAGTGGAGCACACACTATTGCCACTCCAATTGAGCACTTCAAGTACTCGAAATTGGACCAAAACTTGAACTCAGCACTACTAATCAACAAGCAAACTGATATTGTTAGCTAATTCCCCATGCTCCCTTAAAAATGCATAATCCAATATACTGTGAACGCCATCTAGTCCAATTGTCCATTCTAGGGCCTGAACTTGGGTAAAAAATCATACGATTCCTTAGTCCCTAAAACACAGGAACCGCATTAAACCCCAATGCACATAGCACGGCATTGTCTACGAACCTAAACGAACTCGACCAACCTCACACGACCCAGGAAAAATCCAAACATTCGGCCAACCTTATCGTGTTATCCACCCCTACGGAACTGAATTACACCGATGGAACCGCTAGGGTTTTAGCGATGGGTCGGAGATCACGTCGCAGCGCGTGGAGGGAAGGGGATATGAGACGGGTGGGGGCGGGGTGACGCTCACCGTGAGGGTATCGTCGGTGTAGTTGCCCATGAGCTCCTTGAGCTTCTCCATGACGCGCTCCCGCAGCAGCGCCACGCCCTCGCCGCTGAAGTTGGCCTTGAACGTCCTCTCCCCGCCGTCCATTGGGGAACCCTAGCTAGATTCCCGCCCTCCCCGCCCCGAAGAGGCAGCTGCCACGGAGGCCGTCACCGTGTCTACGGTTGCGGCACGAGGTGCGAGACGGAGGCGGCGGGGAGGGGAGGGAGGGCGGCGCTGGGCGGCAGGCACCAGGGCTGGGCAGCAGCGTCGGGTCTGAGACTGTCGCGGAGGAACGGAGGGGTGCGTGTGGGTGTAGCCGTATAGAGGGCCTAACTGCGTAAATTTTGCGGGGCTCGTTACGTTTTCTTCTGCGCCAGGGCCCTGGCACGGGGGCGTTGCCATGTGGCTTGTGAGGCGGAGATGCGTCTTTGCTGCGGTGTGATGGGGCCGCGCGGTGGTGCGGTGCAGCCAATGGTACGTGCTTTTGTTTGGTTGGAGCGAACCACGGGTAAAAGTTGGGTTCCTCGTCTCGCCGCGCGGTGGAAAACTGGAAACCCGTGGGCTTTGCGGGAGAGAGTCGACCAGCGTTCTTGTAAGTCCAGCCGAGGCCAAAAGCCTGATCCGGCTGTGCGATGCCCAAATTCGGACGATTTGCAGCGTACTCTTTGTCAACTCAGGTTGAAATCGTATGGTGTCCACTAAATAGAATTATAGAAACATGCTTGCAAATGGACCATCTTTTACACGGCAATGGTACAATCACGAATCGTTTTGCACCTTCTAATTCAATGTTACTTGTGCATACTATCAAGATTCAAGCCTTTGCATGTATCACTAGATTTCTTTTGACGTTCTTTTACACTCCGTGTAGGTAGGTCACATATATTTTCTTTAAATTCGTTTCAGTAAACCCTTTGACTATAGCTTCGAAGCCGTAGAGTCTAATTCAACCTAGGATATTGTACAGTTGTTGACTCTCAATAAAGAGAACTTAAGAACCATCTATTATACTCCTTTCGCTTCAAAATAGAAGTGGGTTTTGGCTCTACACAATCTCCAATATGCAACTTTGATCATTACATTTTGAATGAATATGTAAATAAAATATTATAAATTTTGTTATTGTGAGATGATTTTTAACGACAAATCTAATGGTGTCATTTGCATCTAACTAACCTAAACTATTTCTAATTGTTGAGTTTGTGTCAAATATATGTTCGGGGTAGGTTACAGGTAGGACTTAGAGTTGTAGTAGGGATATGGCGGAGTTGGTGTCAGACTCCGGTAACCCATACCTCCTATAAATAGAGGTGCCTTGTGTAACCACGACAATGTAACTTGAAAGACAGTTAACAGATGGGGAGGAGCGCCCGTAGTCAAGCTCCGTGAACGTATGCCTCGTGGCCGAACCACGTTAAAAACGTCGATGTCTTTCATTGCCAATTCGGCGGTGTCTCGGTTTAGATTTATGCTTCCGCGTGTGGCCTTGTGATTTCACAACACTAATTAATTAATTATTAGAGATAAAGAAGTTTGACTGCATCCTTTCTAACAACACTTATATTTTAAAATGGAGAAAGTATTTAGTAATAAAGTACAATTGACAATTGACTTATATTGTCGTATGTACTCCTATCTGTATTCTGTAGCATCCAAATCCAGCATCACTTTCGTAACGCACACACTCGCACGCACCAAACCTCTCTTTACGATCGAACCAAAAGGGCATCCACGTCCATAGCACCCGCAAAACGATGATAATAATTTTAAAAAGTAATTTATGTAGCTTAGTTTTGGCTGCTAAAATTAGTGATGGTGCTAAGCTTTTTAATCTTACCATTTCTCCTTACTTTTTTAGCCCTAGCGCTAGTTAATTTCCCTTATTTTTAACACCTGCTTAGCGCTTAGAGATACGGATGCTTGAATACACCCAAAAAGAGCACGAGCTAGCAACCGTCAATGATTTGGCAATTGACAGACCGTCTTCAACCATACGCCAAAAATAAAGGCCTCCTCTGTAACCTTTACACCGGAACTTGCAAGCACTGCACCTAGCTCGGAACTGTAGCACGCCGATAAGCACTCTGGCAACTTTGCCAAAGTGTGACGAGTACTCATCCAATCATCTAAAAGACTGAAACACGAGATACCTGCATGGACAATATTCCAATCCAGAGCAGTGGCTGCACTTGGAGGAATCAATAGCTAAGCTAGCTTGAGTGGCAAAACGATTGTACCAGCTGGAGAGAGAGAAAGCCTAAAACCATCGATCAGATAATAACTTTGTGCGCTTGCGCTCTCGCGAAGCTGTTCTTTTCGGTTGTAACCATCGATTCCTCCACTAACCTCGTAACCTTTCCGGCTTTCGCAAGTGCTCATCCCCCACCACCACCACCACCTCCACTCCCAGCTCCTGCGCTTTTCACCTTTTAAGACCCCGCCCAAGTTACTGTATCCTTTTGTGTGCTCTGTTATGAGTTGTATATAAAACGATGCTTGTTAGCTCTCCTATATGTGGCCGAGGCAGTGTCGCAGTGAACAATGATCAGAAATTTTCACAGAGAGAGAGATGCAAGCTCGTAGCTGAATTGCCTTGTAATAGTTGGAGAAAGGAAGAGCAGAAGAACTCTTGCCATGTGATGTGAGCGCGTGATCTTGGGGCGGCCGGAGACCAAACGGCGAGCATATTTCTTGGCAGTCCCGCCGCCCGCGCGCGCGTGTTACCGATCTCTCCTGGCCTGGGTATGTGGGCTGTGCTGTCTCTCGTCCGGCAAGGCCTGCGGGGGCGGCGGCGGCGGCAGCGGCAGCGGCGGACCGCGCGGGTGGTGGACGAGAGCGCGCTCGGCGATGGCGCCGGGAGCAACGCTGGCGCAGGTGTGGCGAAGACCGTCGGCGCCGCTCGCGCCGCGGTGCCGAGTGCCCTGGTCAGGGCGCTCCTGGCGATGGCGCGCGCCGTCCGCCTCGACGGCGAGGACGTGGGCGAAGCGTGGACGGCGAGGGGGTGGCGGCCGCGCGTCGACGAGGTCAGCGACCTTATGATGCACGAGAGCATGCGTTATGCCATCTATCTGGCGTAGGTGAATGTTACATACGTCGAAATTGCCGATACATGTAATCCTGTACGTACCCATTGTTGTGGTTATATGACTCTGTATTGAATCTTCATCGAATGGTATGACGGTAGATTAATGTATAGAGTGGTAGTAACGTGTACATACTTAATTAGGACGTGCGTCACTGAGAACAAATAAAATGTCGGACGTCTATTTCTAACTCGATTTAGAAATCCTTATTTCTATGTTAACGATTAAGAACATTGATTTCCTATCTATCGGTTAATTAGATAGTTGCACATTATGTTCAATTATTAAAGTTGTAGAAATTTTTTTGTGCAACTTCAGGTTTAAGAATATATAACCCGATCAACTTACAAATAGTAAATCCGATAAATAAATAGCAAACATGAAAAGTTTTTACCTCTCAAGCTATTGGCGAGGCTTAATTCTCGAAACTTACAAAATTTTAAAGACCCAACAATCATTGGGGTTTAAATTATTTGCATGCTGAAAAGAGAGGAAAAGACATACAGATCGTGGAGAAAAGAAAAGAAAAATAAAAGGCAATAAATGGCCCTAATCTCGCACCATGTTTCTTGGCGGGGTCTTGTGGGCTGTTTGGTTGCATACCTGAGTCGAGCTAGGGCCTGTTTGGTTGGGCTGTGGCTGTTGACAAAGCCGCTGTTGGTTGACTTTTTAGAAAAGCTGCTGTGACTGTGGGAAAGTGAATATATGACTTTTGGTTGATCCAAACCATCTATAACATTTTGGAAATTAAGCATTGAAGCTTCAGCACATTGCAAAAAGTTGGCAGAAGGCAGCTTTTCTAAACAGCTAAATTTGCACTGCAAACCCACAACTATCGTTGATAAAAACTGTTGAAAAGCTGGTCGTTTAGTTGGGCTACAGTTTTTTCCAATAAAAAACTACTGAAAAACCCAACCAAACACCCTCCTAGCCTGCCCGGACCGCCTCGCTGAGAGCTGCCGGGTGTTGTTTGGTTGGAGGCCTGGTGCAACCACGACCTGCCTGGCCCAAAGACCCCACCAACACCATTACCCCAAAATCGGAGGCGTGGCTCCGGCCGATTGCGATTCGCGAGCTAATCCAACTCTTCCGCCATGCGTCGCTACCGTGCTAGGACCGGCGCCGCCGTCCATCTCAAGCCCCACGTCCCGTGTGTGCTAGGATCGTCAATCTCAGCCCCAATGCACTTCGCATCAACATCACGGGCTGCGGGCAGAGCCGCCATCGCCACCTCCATCCTGTTGCAACCCGACCGCACAAGCTGCTCCGACCGGCATGATATGGAGCTCCCTCGCTGCCAAGGTTCGATCGGTGGCTCGGAGACTTGGAGATGGATTCGTAAATCGATTGTCTCCAATGGGTCGGTACCATGGTTAATTTGTGGGTCGATGGCCTCGGTGCTTATGGGGATCGGTTGTGCTGCAAGAGTTGTCGTCTTTTTTCCTTTTCCAATCTGAGAGATGCTCACGGCTTGAGGAAGAATTGGATTGGGAGCAAATATCAATACCAAAAGAAGGAACGCGGGAAGAGATAGATGGTAAGCCTCACTTCGCTCTCCACTCCGTCGCTGCCGTCCCGGCAATCGCCAGTCGACGATGCTAATTGAGCGGAGTTCGCGAGGAGGATACGTGCCATGTTTGTTCCGGAGCTGTCGCGAGGGAACCAGATTGCGGTGACGCCGTTTGCGCCACACGCTAGGGTTTCCAAAATTGCATCTTTGAGACTGTAATAAGAAATCAGTTCTGATTTGTTTATGCCAATTTCCGATTGCAGGAAGATCGAGATGATTGGCTCAGCAAGTTCCCTGATGACGTTTGTCTCAACATTGTCGGTCGACTTGATATCGTCGAGGCTGCACGAACCAGCATTCTCTCCAGACGGTGGAAGCTGATCCCGTCTATGCTCTCAGAAATTGTCATAGCAGTTGGTTCCTTTAAGTGCAAGCACCACAGGTCAAAGTTGCCCGGTGATGATGTAGCTCGGGCCAATGCCACCATGATTGAAGCAACCAGGAGCATACTGGAAAGCAGGAGTGCGCATGCAATTCTACTTGGAAGATGAGTCCAATTTCATTGGCCAGACCGTTGCCAACACCATAGCAACACAGAAGGTTGGTTCGGCCGATCGAGTTCACGATCTTGACAAAGAAGGAAGATGAACTCTGCACCGATGACGATTTGCTCACTTACGGGAGGCTGCTCAGATCATTCGTTGATGCTTGTCCAAATGCATTCGGTGGTCTCGCACGCCTCAAGCTAGAGAATTTGAGGCTAGGTGAATCAGACTTCCCTGAATTTTTCAGTATACGCAAGCGATTGGAGTTCCTCCACTTGCATAACTGTGACATGGGAATTTTGTCTTTGCTAGAAGTGGGACACCGGCAACTCAGTGAACTTGAGATTGTCGACAGCTATTTTGAGAGACTTGATCTGAAGTGGCTACCAAACCTCACACTGCTCACTTTTTCTGGCTGGGTCTCAGCACGATCCGTTGTCTTTTGGTTATGTCCCACTGCTCCAGAGTGTGAGCATCACTAATATGGCCCTTTCTTCGCACAAGATGCTCAAGTTAATTGAGTTCCTTGACAAAGCCACCATAAGCGACCTGCATTTGAACTTTAAAAGTGAAAAGTCTAGTGAAGGTGATAATCTTTTTGGTGATGCCTTTAATTTCCCTATCCATGTCGTCGAAAGGTTCTAATATTTATTTTGGTTAACATATTTTGCATTCTCTTTATCTTTTGCACATTTGGGTTAAATCAGAAGGTCTGAAACAGTCATCGCGGGTGTTCCACAGACTAAGGCTTCTGAATTTTATTAATATTCTGACGAATGTGATCTGAATTGGACAATGTTCATTCTACAAGGTGCACCCTCCCTTAAGGAGCTATGCATCACGGTAAATTCTTTGTAGCTAATCTCTAAATCTCTTTCCTTTCCACTGCATGTTGAAATTGCAAAGTCTCATTTCAAACTTCCTGCACCGAGTTAAAATGCTTGAGTAATTACCTAAGTTTTTTTTCTTCTTACCTCGTCGAATGCAAAAAAATTCCCGACGGAATGCAGGTGTGGGATAATTTTTGTGAAATGGTAAGGGATGAGGTGCAGAGGCAGATGAACGGGTTTAGCAGCGACAAGAAGGACAGGGAAGTAGAGAGGGAAGCATTATATGATTTCAAGCACCACAATCTGGTTGTGCTCAGAATCTGGGTTTCAATCAGAAGACCAGCGGTGGATCTTGAGCACATATAGCGGTATAGCAAGCCAGTGTGTAAGATCTGCAAGCACATGGTTCGAAAGGCGTCCAGATACCCATGGAAATGGAGGCAGAGGATTTCACTTAGGAACAGAATCAGCAAGGGGATATGCTCGCCTGTCGAGATCCACTTCCCGAATTCAAGAACTAAGTTTTTGATGCGCTCTTTTGCTTTTAGAGCAAGATTGTCATTGGACAAAGTAAATGCTCTCGGGTATGCACAAATTGCTCTGTTGATGCTGCGCAAAGTGTAGCTGACAGAAATAACTGCCTTGCACTAATTGTTATTACTAGTAAACTATAAAAAGTCAGCTATAAATGCTGACTGAATTTATGTATATCATGCTTTGATATGGTACTGAGTTGATGGACTTTTTTTTATAAATATTATTTTTAAAATCAGAAATTCAAAATCTGGACGTCCAGATTTAAAATTTACAAAACTATACGTCTGTCGGCCAACGGTTAGCCGACAACGCGCTTGTCGGCTAACCGGAGGCCGAAATGGGCGTTGTCGGCTAACCGTTGGCTCACAACGGCGTTGTCGGCCAACGGTTGGCCGACTGCGCGCCGAAAGCACGCGGGCCCCGTAGTCGGCCGACGGGCACCCGCTGTCAGCCGACTGTTGGCCGACAAGGGCAAACGTCATCGTCACTGGCGTTTGGGAACGTGATGCAAACGCCAGCACCTCCGGCGTTAGCCCCCGAAGGGTTTAAAGCGACCGGTGATCAGGCCATCAGGCCGTTTGATTAGAAGGAATGACAGTCTTACAATTTTATCTTTGCCCATATCAAAACCTTCTCATAGTTTCTAAATAACGCCTCGTGCGATGGTAGGTGAAGACACGAAAGCTAAGAAGTAAAGAAAGAAGTGAGACTTCAGAGTTGGTTCACTGCATATATATATCAAGTTCCGAATTAACTTCCGATCCAGATCCTCCCTCACTCCATAGCCAACAGGTTAGTGTTTCTTCTGTCCCGTCTTTCCAAGATATATTGATATCTCTTCGCACCATAGTGGATGGACGAATTCTAGATTGTGCCTGCGAATTCCTTCTCTATTTATCTCTCAGCATTTATGTTCGAATTTTGTTTCCGAGTCCGGCTATGTTCAGTTCTACTTACGTCCGAGTTTATCCTGTAAACAGTAGGCAACAAATTGTGGTTTTGCTTTAGTACACCTCTTTAAGAAGAGTTTATAAATCTTAAAGCAAATGTGATTTACTATATATATAACGGTAAATATGCACAGATCATCTAGTTTTTATTTTCCGAACCGTATCTAGATTGGGATATCATATTCGTTTTCCCTAGCAATATGTTTTATGTAGCTAGCAGTATTTTAAGGATTTTTATACTGAAGCTAATCTCAAAGATCAACTACTATCTCAAAATTTAAGAATCATACTTCTCCGTTTTCGTACCTATATTGTCTACATCTTAAAACATTTTTTCCGTATTCTTTGATGGAGGGTTTGCACACCAGTGGACATCTGAATATATACATGTTCTAGCTTGTACTTTGTAGACCACCTACGTGGCGCGTTGCTGGCTAAGTCTCCACTCTCCAGTAGGTATGCACTTTCTGTTGAATACTTTATGGTGAACGAGCCGCTATGGATTTATGCAATCATGTCCCAAGCAAGCAGTTTAGATGTTCATTATTTTCCTGGAAAATCCACTCGATTTAATATGAAGTCCTAAGAAGTCCAGAGTTTTACTCGCTATTTAATACTATTTATGTTTCGAAATTTGGATAATTCGTAAAATGCCACTTCGAAGAGGCAAAGAGTGTTGTACCTTGAAATACCACTTTACACGATAGCATTTGTTGTGGGCTGTAACCCTTCGGGGGCTAACGCCGGAGGTCCTGGCGTTTGTATCAAGTACATAAACGCCACTGACTATGGCGTTTGCCCTTGTCGGCCGACAGCGGGGGCCGACTACGCGCTCGCGTGCTTTCGGCGCGCAGTCGGCCAACCGTTGGCCGACAACGCCCATTTCGGCCTCCGGTTAGCCGACAAGCACGTTGTCGGCTAACCGTTGGCCGACAGACGTATAGTTTTGTAAATTTTGAATCCGGATGTCCAGATTTGGAATTTCTGATTTTAAAAATAATATTTATAAAAAAAAGTCCTGAGTTGATGATAAGGAGTACTGGAACAGTAGTAGCGAGTATTTAGGCAAACAGAAATTGCTGATATTTATGGTTGAGCCATTGTCAGTTTCAGTTCTCATTAATCTTTTCCTTAGCTGTGTAACTACATGTTATCATATGCTTAGATTTTGTAATGGAGCTGCTGGTTATTTGGTACTGCGAGAAATGCTTTGCACCCTGTTTACATGGTTAACTGATATTGCTAAGCAATCTGAGTATTCTTTATATGGATAGTCACTGTAGCACATGTCATCTCATCCTGAGAAGATTGAAGGACGACCGGAAGCACCATCTCCTTGTTCGCTGAAGTTGCTTTATCTACTGTGTGTCTACTTGGAACCAATCTGCAATTTATATTTCTTGCCTGAACAAAGAGGCCACCGGATTTCTTGTTTTGCAAAATCACTATCATGTCTTTATGTATTTTAATCGGCTAGTAGAATTGCAAGTTTATTCTCACTTGCAATTTTTTTTTGACCAGCTGAGGAGAGTTGAAAAACTTCCTTCCCATTCTCTCAGGACAGGTGACCAGGCACCAAAGCGATTGAGATTCCTATTCTAATTTCTCTGTCAGGCCCCTGCTGAAGCTGAGGCGTTACCATGTGTAGCTAGATGTGCTAGTACTAGCAGGTAGCAATCGTCATCACTTTTTCCAGATTTCAGAACAAAATAAAAATATGCCTCGGAGGTTCAGATTGTTGAGAACTGTACCATCTGAACTGCAGGCACTTGGTCCAAAACATACAGAATATATTCCAACACATATGTACTGAAATCACTACGGACAAACCACACGAAAGTGTCATTGGGACAACCCGAACAACCCCGCAGCGCAAAAATTACAGAAGAACAAATGAATTACTAAAGGAGAAGAGGGAGCAAAATATTGGATTAGCAGATCCGTCTGCGTGGTTGCTTATCTCTAGCGTGTCATCTTGGCATTACAATCTCAAATCGGGACGCAGGCGCAAAGCATTGCCAGCGTGACAAGGATTGGGATATGAGTCTGCATCCTGCATGCAAACGAAGGTGCTGGAGCTGTACCGTTGTTTGATCTGGCAGGAGGTAGGGGTGGCTCCCCCACGTCGGAATCCGTTAGGAGCGGCATTGGGGCCAATGCTGGTGGCTGCGCGGGCTTACTGATGATCTGAAGTAGATCACCAGGACGAGCAGGGGCCATGAAGCTTGGTGTGTTGTTTCCCATGTTCATGCAAGTGTTCACTGTAAAATGGAAGCATAATGTGAGAAAGTAGATTTAGAACTGCAGAGATTTGGGGTACTATCTAGGATTCATACTGCAAGAAAATGCTTAATCAGACTTACATTTGTATCTCCGTGCTGTCGCAGGGAAATCAGTAATTAGCCCATCCACTCCAGCACCCTGAACATATGCATTTATCTGTGCAGTTGCATCTGAGAAGAAATCGTATGGCTGAGAGGCAAATTCGTTCATGAGAGTATAGGCGTAGACCGAGAGACCAGCAGTCTGCAGGGACCGGACAAGATTGGTCGGGTATGTTGTGAAATGACGGTTTTCAGGGAAAACAGAGCTGGTATCGACAGAAACGGCATCAGCGAACTTTTTGATGTCAGCGAGGGAGGAGGGTGCAGCGTCCCTGACATCTTCATTGATCATGTACACAATGTCGTACTTCGTTTGCTGCTTGAACTTCACCAGAACCGAGCTGTTGGTTGATTGAATCATAACTTTCTGGGCAGTTTGCTTGTTGTAACCAGAATCATCGAGTGCTTTGATAACTGCATCTACCATGTCAAATCCGAGTTCCTCTGCTACAAAAGCAGCATGCTGCAAAATATAAATAGCATGTTAATTGAGCACATGAACCCATTACTGGAACTCAGTACGAATATGCACATTTACAGATTATTTGTTAGATGGTATGCTTAATTTAAGCAATGAAACATGGAACAGATATCCAAAACAAACTAATAACTTTACATGAGTAAAGACAGGCAATATCATCACAGAAAAAGCAACGAAAGACTGATTCATAACATAAAAATTCTCACCTCTAAACTGATCATGACTCCTGATAAATCCTTATCTTTTGAGAAGTCCAGAAAGTCTGATAATCTCATGAAATTTCCTGCGCTCCTGTATCTCGGATTTCTGTCCAAATTGAAGTTGCTAAGTGGGGTAGATATTTTGGCTGTAAGGATGGGGAGAAATTAGTCTTGCAGCAAATGCCCAATGGCAAATTGGCAATCAAACAAACAATAGCGGAGAAATAATCTGTCTATCTGGCTAACAAAATAAACTAGGAAATGTGAGTTGATCCAGAGTAAGACAGGCGATTTAAGATCTAACAAATTAGTTTATCTGTATTTACCTAGGATACTAAAATATATATTGTTGCAGATCCTTTAATATGCAGATACATTTCAACAAAACTTACGTTTTAAATTCTTTACGATGTCATCCCAAGTGAGGTTGAAAGTAAAGACTCCTAGCACACTCTGAATGTCTTTAATCACTGCTGTCTGGGAAGCAAATTGTGATTTTGCAACAGTAGTACCATCCATTAAGTTAATGGAACTCATGCATACTGGTATGCCATCTTTGGTCACTTGAACAGGGCAGTCAATGACATCTGCACCATTGTCAACTGCTTTTTGATAAGCTAGATCAGTGCAGCCTGGGTAATCCCCGCTAGCACCATTGTGGGAAATAATGAGAGGTTTTCCTGAATTCGAAAAAGTGGCCAGTAAGAAAACTAAATATGAAGCATGAAATAAGATGGAACAAAGGAGCTATACATACCGTGATCTGTGTTGCTTTTGTTTAAATTGTTAAAACAGCCTGCACAGACAAATATATAGAACAGAGTGGGATGAGAAGTTGTGATCCATACTGCATCTAGATACATTATATGAACGCAGACTAAAACACAAAATGAAGTTGGAACATGCATGTCAAAAGTTGAAAATTGCACTATATGATTATTTCAAATGCCCATTTTTTAACAGAAAACATATCCAGTACTAAAGGAGTCATAACACTTACTTTTCTACAAGTAGGTAGGTTAATACTTTGCTGTGCATGCCTCTTATCTCCTTGGTTAGAAATTTAGACCTTTAGTCAAGTACTAACGGATGGATTAGTTTCTTACTATGATTAGTAATCCTGTTGTTAGGTTAAGAGGTGCTGTTAACAATTATTTGGTGTGTGGGATATTACTGGGCTTATTTTGTCATTGCATTTTTCTCGGACCGCATTACCTGAATGCGAAACCAAGCTGTGGACCAGAGCCTCAGACAAACCAGTTATAATGTACCTGAACGACCTTTTATGCATTCATAAATAACCCAATTTCCATCTCTTTTCTCCACACACTAATATTCTCTTTTATCATTCCTTGCCTGCAGGAAACACTACCAGACTCTCAAGCTGCAGCAGTGCACCCTGTTCATCAATCATGGCCGCAGCCTGCAGGTGGCCAGGAACTTAAAATTGATTCATGCACATTGCAACCAAAGAAAAGGTGGACAGTATGGGGCTAATTTGTCCCAGAGTCGGCAAGCACTGCAGCCCCTGTGCTCCACACATACTGGTGTGCATACAATTTGCCCACATTTTAATCCCATCCTCTTATGAGTCAAACTATGCGTTGTAAGGCTTTCGCCAGAGTTAATGAACTATGAGCCTTTTGCAACACAAACTTTGCTTTACAAAGTGTCGTTACTTTTCTTCAGGAATAGCAGATCCATCAACAGGGAATAAGAACATCAGTAGCTATGAAGCTAAGACAAATACCAGCAAAATCAGCATTATATCCTCATTCCTCAGTTTTTTTGTGGTTTAGTCCAAATTCATGTCTTCAGAAAATGGACGATAGATGCCACCATCATGAGTATGAAGATTTGAAGGACAAACATGCATTGTTGCAAGAATTTTGTGGAAAGAATGACTCACCAATGGCCTCTGAAGGTGTAACAGGGAAATCAGTCAATATGCCATCAACAGAAAAGGCACCATTATCAATGAACGAGAGAGATTCTGCTAATGGATCATAGCTATGGTTGTAACTCATCATAAAGTCATTTGCAAAATCAGCACCATAAATTTCGAGCCCTGCTTTATGAGCATCATCGACGATTGAAGTGTATGGTTGCAGATAATTATCTGGTGAAACAGGCCAGATATAGTTCTTCGGGACAAGTATCCCAGATGCAAATGTTTTGACAAATGTAAGATTTTTCAACATGGAGCCATATGACTGATTCGTAGATGGTTCAAGAGTGGCCTCATCAAGAAAGCGGAACACGAGCTTTGTTTTTTTGCCAACCCTTCCACTAATACTGGTGAGGAATTTCACTTCAGGTGATGAGATATAGTTAGCAAGAACACGTTTCGATACAGAAAGGATGTAGTTCCTCATGCTCATATTGAACTGGCTGTAGAAACTGTCATGCTGTAAATGGCACAAAGCAGAGGTTTTCAGCGACAGCACAACTTCGTACAACATATTCTACAGCATGCGAACGAGATTACTAAATGTACCTGGATATTAAGCCAAATTCCAGGAGGCTTAAACTTCGATGCCACGTCTTCAACAGCAAGTATTGGAAAGAAGCTTGGATCAAACCTGGGCGTGCGAGTAAAGATCGACTGCTTCACTGCTCAACATTTATACCACATTGAGTTAGACATGTAATTAAATCAACCACACTGTTCAAATGGCAGAAATGTCAAGAAAATAAGAGAGGCATGTCTCCTTTCCTCATCCAATATTGACACAACTACATGCGTAAAAAGATCCAATCTTTGGTGAGTTAGAACAGTATTATAGCACTTACAGGACACTTGTGAGAGCTCGGTGCCGTTGTAGTCCACGGAGAACCATCCCGTCGTGGACACGCCATTAACAAGGTAGCTCTTCTTACCCTCAGCATAGAAATCTGCAATATTGGTGCAATTGTCCATCTTTATGTCCGGTAGGCAGATGCCAAGGCCATCCTTGGTCAGCCGGACATCACAATATAAGATTGTATCAGGTGAGCTAGCAATCAGCGCGAACCGATAAGCGAATTCACTTGAATCAGGGAATAAGCCTGAAAATCCACCCTTGGCTATGACCGCTGGAGCATCGCCTGAAACATGAAGCCCATTGTTAGCCTTTATTATACCTGAAACGACGAGATCCTAACTCCTAAATGCATCACGCGAACAAGAACTCTCTGAAGAGGAGAGAGAGGAAAGCAGGTGTAGCTAGAGTAAGTTCCCGAAGGCTCAATGCACACAATTTCCAACACTAGCCATGTACTCCTTGATCTCCAGAAGCTGCTACCATATCCTAACAACATGTCTGTCAGCTGAAAAGAGCTATCACCTACCACCCAGAAAAGAAGGCATTTTGGTCGGTCCCAATCTTCCAATCCAAATCCCAGAACTCTTGAAACGATGCTAAAATGAGTGAGAGATGAACTAGTCCATCGTGCCGAAAACAGGACCAATGTGCCGCAAAAGAGGAGAGAAGAATACAAAAAATGGGCAAGCATCCTGAAGATCCAGCCCAAAATGGTGGGAGAAACTCTAAAACCGCAAGCAAGACTTTCCTCTACGAACTAAAAACCGCAGCAGATCAACACAGATCAGAGCAAAGCACACGCACAAAGCCAACCAAGAAAAAGGATGTACCGCTAAGCGTCTTCCAAGAAGAGGCGCCCTGTGCAGCGGCCACGCCCAGCCACAGCAACACGAGGGACGCAACAGCAGAGCAGACACGGCTGCTCCTCCCCATTGCCGCCGGAGACCACCACCCTCACCGAAAGCAGCAGGCCCGACACAGCACTCCAAGAACACACCACCGCCACAACCCGGCCCTCGGAACGCTGCAAGAGCCAAGGGATCCTCTGAAGCAGGAGGCGCAATGCTTGGCCGTGCTAGCTTGGAGAGAGAGAGAGAGAGAGAGAGATGGGGGGAGGTGGTGCTGAGTTGTGTTTGTGTTGGGAGGAGGAGGAAAGGGGAGAGGAGACCGGGCGGCGGGAGAAAGGTGGTGGGAGTAGTGGCGGTCAAATAATGAGGGATATCTGCCTCCGGACACCGTAGTCCGGCCCCCATTGATACCCCAAGGACTGTTTTGTTCTTTACCACTTCTTTCCTCGTCATTTATGGGAGCAAGTACGGTCCCAGTAAGCACTAATTGGGTAATTATGTTTTTGTACTACTAGTAGCAGCGTTTCTATGCTTCGGCAGCTCGGTTGACAGAACCATGTTGAAGTGAAGTGGTAACATGAGGTAGTGCAAAATGACCCTCATTTCCTAGTGTAATTTCTTGCTTCTCTTTGCGAGGACCATGTTACTCTTTTAAGGCTTCGGGTTTTGGGAAATTTAATTAATCAGCCTGCACTCTAATAATCGGAAGTGCTACCATCTGTCTCTGTCCCCCCTGAAGGAAAATCAAGAAAATGCTACAGGGCTACGATTCTGTACCATCAGTAGGCAGTGGTTTTAGTAATGTGTAGAAACAGACACATGACACTGTTTCCACTTGATAAGCAATAGTCGCAGTAGCCACTGCACTGCACGGTAATTTTTCCCACCGTGATGTGGTAATCGCAGTGGTTGCCTGATCCATCACCGAGATGTGTACTGTACTGACACACCTCACCGGCGTCTCGACCTGAGACCCTGGACCCTGTAGAATAATGACGATGCCCAGCGCGGTTAGGCGCACCCCGCGTACCACACCGACAGGTCGGCCCGCCCGCCGGGCCGCCCCCACCCGTCACTGATCCATGCGGTGCGCTCGCCCGCTCTGCCGAAGCAGAAAAATGTCTGGGAGGCGGCAGCAGGAGCCAGCAGTTGTTTGGGTAACTGGCAGGCACGTCTTCGGATTCCGGACGCGGCGGAGAGAGCGGCGCGCGGCTGTCGAGCTCGATCGAGCCGGGACAGGAATCCACGGCCACGGACCGGTCCCGTCTCCGCGGAGCCGTGTGTCACGGCACGATTCGCTCCCTGATCACGATCCAGCGATATCCGTCTGTATCTTTTTTGCCTTTTTGTTCTCGAGAGGGGAAGCGGAGAATCTTCTGAGGTAGAGGACGGTGGCTTCGTCCAATGGAATTCGTCGCGGGCACGTACAAGAGGCACAAGTCAAACAATAAAATGTTCTCCTCGGCCACTCTCACCCTCTGCATCCAATCAGACGCACTTAACAAATCCACTGATGCAATCAGGTACTCGGATTGCCTGCCATTTTTCTTCGCCGATACAGATGGCCACGATGAAACAGCACAAAATCCCAGGCTTATCAAAACTCTTTTTTTTAAGAAAGAAAGGAATTTTGTCAAAATTCAGGTGGGAGCTAGTGGAGTTCCATTGGATTCAGTTCTCCTTTCTGCTCCGTCTCTCTTTTCCATGAAAGATATGAGCGCGCACGCTTGCACGCATCGTAATCTGTAGTGCACTGTAAGTAAACACGCGGTTAATTAGCGACCCTGTCATGTTTGACCTACTAATACTACTGGTGAGTTAATCGAAGCCAGCTAATTAAGACGCGATAAAGCGATCGACAATCGCTGTCAGGGCACTCCCAATGCATTATATCTTAGGTTGTATCTTATTGTGTTTAGATACAAGCTACTCAATGGGTGTATCTTAGTGTTGTATCTAAAAGAGCTCTCATTTAATGTGTTTTGTGAGAGAAAAAGCATGAAATGTCTTGGATTTGGTGCTAAGAACTATATCTAAATTAAGATATAGTTAGTCTTTCTTTCCTCATTAAATAGGGTGCCACATCAGATTTTTGCTTAGTTGGCAGGCTTAAGATATAGTACACCTTGGAGCATTGGGACTGCCCTTAGTATAACACACACCCCCGGGCCCCCTTCAACTTCGCAGTGTCGCATTTTGATTGGTTTTGACAAAAAATTTACTAATATATAATTATATTTAAAAGTACTTGCTTGTTATTGTAATTTTATATCTCATAAACTAAATACTAATAAACATATTATTGATCAAAAACTTATCTTAACCAATTAAAATACACCCTAAAGAGTTTAACAGAGTGAGCATTATACCCCTTAGGGAAGACTTGTGCATAAGCCAGTTATCTAGATAAAGCCTCCTATAAGCTGCAGTAGGAATAAGCCTAACCGTTTGTTAGTAACGGCTTATAAATTTGGGTTTATTATCTTTGGTAAAGAGTGCAAAGTCTAAAACACCCTTGGACTCATTTGTTTGATCTTTAATAGATGAAATTGTTATTTTTGGATGTTTATTTGCACAGGTGCCAGAAAAATTAATTTTTCGTAAATGACAATTTCAACACTACATCAACTACAGACAATTTTATATTTTTTTTGCATAAAAATAGGTTTCAAGTTTTATAGTGTGCTTGCTATGCATATTTGTTTCGAGGGAAGAGATTAATTGCATAATTAGTCTTTAGTACTAAACAAAATTCATTAACTGGAAAACAGAAAAGAAGGATGAACGCATGCACAGTAGTACATGAAGGACAAATTTCATTCGGGTCAAGAACCTTTACACTTTACATAAATTCTCTCGCATACAAAATTTCATGATCTTACATACAAATCTTTGCAAAAGTGATTCTCAAACACAAAATCTTTGCACAAATGATCTGCACATAAAATATCTTTGCATAAATGATTTTAAAAAAAACCTTTGCACAGATGATACCCACTACACATGAACAGATTAATCACAAGCTTCCCTTTCCTCTTTTGAGGATTCACAAAATCCCTGCACAAAAAATTGCAAGTATGTACAGATTTTACCATGCATTTGCACAGAAAAACACAAGCCTTACATGTATACACACGAACACGTCTTGCCATGCATGAAAAAGGTTTGGATGAATACGTCTGACCACGGAATTTCCGCGCTAAAAATCATGCAACAGAAATAAAAAATATTTGTCATAAACTTGGAGAACACTTGCTTGCCAGCTTCGGCGACGGCACATCAAGGCTAGTGCCTATGCCGTTGACGAAGAGTACAACCATCGAGCCACCGGGCGACAGCGTGGACCACGTGGACAACGGCAGCGACCTTGGTGTTGGGGCATAGCTTGCCGGAGCCGAGGCAATGCTGATCCTGGGCCTCATTGGTGCCTGTGGTAAGGGGATGCCATAGCCGGATCCGACGACAATGTCCGAGGAGAACGGATCTAAGTAGGAGGAACTCATGGGAGGCTGATCTGAGCAACAGTGAGCTCTTGGACAGCGGAAAGAAGAGCCCTTGTGAGGCAGCGAACTCCTGGACTGCGGGGACGAAGAGCTCGTCCTCACCGATGATGGCCACTGGCCGTGGCTATGGATAAGAGAGAGAAAGATAGAGAGACAAAGGCCTGGTTAGGCCCTGCGACTCGGGGAGGGGATCCAGTGTGGCAAGGGAGGACGGTGCGAGGAGGGATCCTGCGCGAGGAAGAGGTGGCAACGACTTGATCGGGAAGGAGGCAGCAGCAGCATCCTGCTCAAGGAGGAGGAGGATGAGAGAGGGGCGTAGGAAGGGAGGGTGACAAGAGAGAGGCTCGGGAAAGGAGGGTGCGGGGAGGGTAGCGCCGTAGCCTGAGCGTGCGAGTCGGGATGGGGAATGAGAGGAGACATTGGGATGTGGAATGAGAGGAGAGGGGTGGATGATCGAGAGAAGAGGAGAAATTTGAGGGTTTTTTGTATTTATATAGAGTGTTAGTTTTTTATAAATGTTGTGAACGTTAAGGCAATTTCAATAGGGGATAGGGGTAAGGGTAGAAAAGATCGGGAAGCCCTAATTCTTTTTTTTTGAGAAATATGGCAGGAGCACTGCCTTTTCTATTCAGAGGGAAAGAGTTTCAAAAAATTTACATGTACATTTGTTTTCAAGGGGACAAAAGAACAAAGAACCCCCCTTTCATCCACATGTAGACTACTCGCTCATTTGATTAGCACTATTATAGAAACAGTTTGCCCTTTTCCATTGGAGGATGTCTTCTAACGCCCTATAGGCCACCTCCGTGAATGTCATTCTCTTAGCCTCAAAAATCCGTCTATTTCTTTCTTTCTAGACGTTCCATAAGATATAAATTAGTTGTCTGCTTCTGGTTATTCGTCTGTCCTGTCCATGTTGATTAAGAATCGCCTCCCACCATAGATCAATGGTGCTAAAGGTGGATGGGGTATCATTTCCTGTTTCACCCAACCAGTTGTTTACCGTGTTCTAGACCGCAACTGTGAAAGGGCAGTCTTTGCATAGATGATGGATGCTCTCCACTGTCAGGAGGCAGAGTTGACAGGAGGGGTTATGCGGCCATCCCCTCACTGTGAGACGGTCGGCTGTCCAAATGCGTCCATGCAGAATTAGCCAGGAGAAGAGTTTGCATCTGAGTTCTGCTTTTGCTTTCCAAATTTTTGTAGTGTTAAATTTTGCAAAACTCCCATTGAATTGGGCCAAGTATTCAGAGGAGGCGAAGTAGGTATTCGAGGCTCCAAGGTTCCATGTGATGGAGTCTGCGAGGTCGCGATCTAAATTGACATCCTGAAGCAAGTTCCATAGATCAACGAACTGTAGAAGTTGGTTTGGGTTTGTGATGCGTGTTACTGATGTTGTCCAACCTTCATTTTCTAGCTCTTTTTGGACCGGTCTGTTTTTTCGGGTGGCTATCTTGAATAGATCCGGCGCCCTTTGGCATAAGGGTGTACCTCCTATCCATCCTATCCATTTATCATGCCAGAAAAGTGTTCTCTGTCCGTTATGTACTGAGATGGTCGTCGTAGCCCGAAAAAGGGCCCAATCTATGTTGTCACAAGGAGGTTGTGTCCCTGACCATGGCCTTTGTGGGTCCGTCCATTGGAACCATGGGCAGCGAAGCCGGAGGGCTCTTCCAAAGCATTTAAGGTCCATGATGCCTAGGCCTCCCATCGACTTTGGACGGCAGACAGTCTTCCAGTTGACAAGAGAGTGACCCCCGGAGATCGAGCCCGCTTCGTCCCCTCTCCAAATGAAAACTCGAGAGATGCGGTCTATTCTATTGCTGACCCATTTTGGCATACGCATGACAGAAAGGTGGTAGGTGGCAGAGGATGTTAACACGGATTTAGCGAGCATGACTCTGCCTGCCCGATTGAGGTTTTTCCCCCTCCATCACATCAATCTAGATCCGATCTTATCGATAAGTGGTTGGAAGTCAATCTTGTGAAGTCACTTGAAGTGGAGGGGCAGCCCTAGGTATTTTCCGGGGAAGGAGGCAAGTTTTGCCGGGAAAGAGGGGAGCAGCGCGTCAATGTCAATATCGTGACAGCGGATCTGGAAGAGCCTGTTTTTGCTAGATTTGTTTTGAGGCCACCGGCTTTCCCGAAGATGGATAGAATTTCACGCAGGGCCCTCAACTCCTCTGCATTCGGGTTTGCGAAGATGCTGGCATCATCAGTAAATAGGGATAATCGAAAATGATCGAAACGGGGCCCTAGAGGCTTCAAGATCTTTGTGTCGGTGGTGAGCTGCAGTATTCGTTGTAGCGGATCAATGGCTAGAATGAACAACATTGGGGAAAGGGGGTCTCCCTGTCTGAGGCCTCGAGAATGCTTGAAGGCCGGTCCGAGACATCCATTTAATAACACCCTAGATGAAGATGTTGCAAATATTGTGCAAATCCAGTTGCGCCAGCGTTGGCCGAACCCGAGTTGCTGTAGGACTTCTAGGAGGTAGGTCCAGTGGACTGAGTCAAAAGCCTTAGAAATATCCAGCTTGAGGAATAAGCTGGGAGTGTGCGATTGGTACAGGTCCTTTAGTGTATTTTGAACGTGCAAGAAGTTGTCGTGAATACATCTCTTTTGAATGAAAGCACTCTGGATTTTGGACACCAAACGGTCTAGTTGTGGGGCCAGGCGATTGGCCATCATTTTGGAGAAGAATTTTGCAACACTATGGATTAGACTGATTGGTCTGTAGTCCTTAACCCCTTGGGCATCTGCTTTCTTTGGTAGTAGGACGATGTTTGCTGTGTTTATAAGACCTAAGCAATCCCCTCTGAGATTTGATATTTGGTTAATTGCCGCCATGAGGTCATGTCTGATGGTTTCCCAGAGCCTTTTGAAGAAAATCCTAGTAAAACCATCTAGGCCCGGGGCTTTCTCGGAAGGAAGCAAAAAAACCACGTTTTTCAGTTCCTCTTCCGTGAACGGGTCATCAAGCGTAGAGAGGTCGTGAGTTGGGAGGCCAATGGCATTCCAAATGATCTGGCACTCCCTCTACTCATGCGTGCCAATGTGCTCTGTAAAGTAGGAGTGTATTTCGCTTTCTTTGTCTTCCTTAGAGATTGCTAAACCCGTATTAGTGTGTAGGAATTGAATAAAGTTCTTTCGCCGCCTTCCATTCGCGTGTATATGGAAGAACTTATTGTTTGCATCCCCCTCGTGGATCCAAGTTAATCTAGATCTCTGGCGTGTTTTAGTCTTTTGCACAGCCGGGAGGCCCAAATATCTACTCTGCATGCATTCCCTTAAAGTCCTCTCCCCCATAGAAAGAGAGCGAGTGTCCTGTGCATGATCCAGCCGGGCGATAATCTCTTTTGCCACAACAATCTGCCTTCGAGTGCTACCAATGTTTGCTTTGCTCCATCGTTTGAGTTCCTTGGACGTGCGGCAAAGCTTCGTGTGCAATCTACGAATTGGGTCATGCGCCACTATCGGTTTGGCCCATGCGTTCTGGACGGTCTCCTGAAGCCCTTCAAGTTGTAACCAGAACATCTCGAAGCGGAAGGAGTGCACGTGGGGTAGTTCTGACATCCCTTGAAGAAGCAACGGGCAATGGTTAGAACAGGTGTTCGGGAGCACTTGAAGGTAAGCAGAAGAGAACGTGACGTCCCAATCATCAGTACAGAAAGCATGGTCAATCTTAGACATTGTTGGATTTTCCTATCCGTTTGACCAGGTATATTTCCTTCCAGCTAGCTTGATCTCCTTGATTTGCATGATGTTCAGTGCAGCCCTAAATCTATTGATTAGTCGACGGTTTGCTCGGTCATTGTTCTTGTCGGCTGCCTTGGTGATGAGATTAAAATCTCCCAAAAGGAGCCACTCGGGGCGTACCTCTTGTTGGAGGAGTTTGATTTCATCGACGAATTCCATTTTTTGTCTTTCCCCCTGAGGTCCATAGACCCCTGTAAGTGTCCACTTGGCTCCGTCACTATTCATGGCGATAGTTGCGGATATGGTTTTAGCCGTAGTGTGCACCTGAGACATTTGGAAGTAAGAGTCCGACACGGCGACGATAATACCTCCCGATGTCCCTGTGGCCGGCATATAGGCGTAGTTCGCCACAAAACGGGGCCCTAGGGTTTCCCGAATGCACGGGTCGTCTACAATCTCCAACTTGCTTTCTTGAATAGATGCAATCGAGCAGTGCGTGTCGCGGGAGAGATCCCGAACTGCCTCGCGTCAGATTTTGGAGTTTAAACCCCTCACATTCTAGCAAAGGATGCGGACGTCATTTTGTGCCCTTTATAGAGTTGTTTTTGCACGGTTTTGTTTCAAGAGTGGAGCAGTGCCACACTGTGTTGTATAAGTGTCTTTTAATGCTAGGGGCGTAGAGGAGGGGTGCCGACATGGTTCGAAGGAAGGGCGACGAGGTATAAGACCTAACGACACACATGGAAACATGTTGAAACAACACACACAAAAGACCTAGGAACACACACGCTTCCGTAGGCCTGCAGGATCTTCCACGATGGGATACATTCTGACTTTCCCTAAGCCGACATGGAGGCGCAGTCAGACACAAAAGTTTATAAGCGAACAACAACATTTGTAGAGCTAGCTATCTATCAAGTCCCCTTGATTTTGACCCCCTCAATAATCTTGGCCTTTCCTTTTTTTGCATACTTTGCCTTCTCATCTGCCTTCTGAATGTTTTTAACCAGGTGGTCGAAAGCCCTTATAGTAGTGTCCGGCAGCGGCGCGTTGAAGAGCTTTTCATAGGCCTGGCAGGTCACTTCATCAAATTTTGCCTTGGGGTCCATCAGGCCACTCACACGGGCTAGAAGCTCCTGGGCAGCAAGCTCTCCGGCGTTGCTCTTTCCCTGTTTGCGCAGGGCAATCCGTCCACTATGTCGCGGCATGGTGGTGCTCGTATCCTTGTTTGTCACTTCCTTTGTTGGAGTTGGGAGGATTGCTGGTGGTACTTTCTGGGCAATGCTGCTGCTGAAGCTTGCAAGAGTGCATGAGTCTGGCACGTTGTCTGTCTGTCTTTCTTTCTGTTGAAAACTCTTGGTTTGTTGCTATATCACGGGGTTGCCTATGGACATGGACACCACCGCAACTTCAAGACACGAGATGGAGTCGGGGTCGGGCGAGATGCTTTCGTTCCAGGCTTCATTCCAAATTAGCGAAGTGGGTGTCATGTCTTGCTCTCCATCAGGATGAAGTCCTCATTGTTTTGAGCTGAGGCAGGGGCTTGGTGTGGCGCTTGGATAGTATGCTCAGCGGCCTGATCGAATTGTGTTGGCTCGACATTTGGATTTTGTCCCAGCGTGTGAATCTCCTCCAATGCCCCTTTATTGTGTATCGCAGTAGCAGCACCGTGCTCCTCATCACATCCGTGCGGACTCAATGTCTGAGGTGCAGGGTGCGCTGTCTTTGTAGTTTGTATCTCCACTGAGGGGGCTTGCGGCGCATCAACGAGGCGGCCTCTGTCCAGGAAGAGGTCCTGGAGGCCGTCTACAAAGGCAACGTTGTCGTTGACGACATCATCACTCCGGTGATCTGGGTTCTTGATAGGGGCGTGCACCCAGCGGCGAAGTAGCGGGCGGTGCGGATTCTCATCTGGCTCATCGAGCACTCCGACAACGCGTGGGCCGTCGCCGCGCACAGCGGCGTCACGGCATTGGTCATCGGCGGTGAGCTCGTGTGCGCGGCTTGCCTGGTGCTGAGGAGCCTCACGGGCATCGTCGAGACCAAGAAGAACATGGTGGCCGATGTCGGGGCAGTGCCGGTGCTTGTGTCGCTCTCACAGTGCACCCCGGACGAGGCGGCGCAAATCCAGGCAGGAGAGCTCCTCACCGCCATCGTGTCCGTCAACACTTCCGCCCGGGGGGCCGTCCTCCAGTAAAGAGCCATCGAGTCCCTCATCGGTGTGCTTGACCCGGGCATCTCGCGCTCCTCAAAGGCGCGGGGGGGTCCCGGTCCGCGCCATCGACGTGCTCTGCTCCTCGTCGCCAGGCTCGATCGTCTGGCTCATCAGCGCCAGCTTCCTCAACCGCGTCCTCTTCTTCCTCTGCAGCGGCGACAGCACGCAACTCCCCTGCAGCAGGGGGCCTCTCCTGGGTGTGATCTGCTCCACATCTGGTGGACGTGTTCTCTTGTTTTCCTACTGCCAGGGTGCTGGCCGCTTTGCCGCAGGGGACTTCTTTACTGTTGGCGCAGATATGCGGGTGACGGTGGTGATGCCGAGTTGTTCGGCGAGGAGCTCTGCTCTATTGTGGTACTCAGCAGCTCGGTCAAGCCATGCACGCACTTTGCCTTGATCCAAGGCGTTAATGCCTCTCAAATCTGAGTGTAGAGCGGCAGCTTGCTTGGCAAAATCGGTTTGCAGCTGGGCGCGCTCCGCGGTCCTTGCCACAATGTCCTCATGCAGAGGAATTACCAGAGGAGAGGTCCCTAGTGGGAGTGCAAGGCCCCTGCGTCGATGTCGCTCGCCGTTGTTGCGGTCTCCGTCTCGTCGACGTGGCGAGCGCGTGCGTTCCCTGCAGCCGTTGCGGTCCTGATCGAAACCTCTCGACCTGTCTTGGATGTCCCGGCATCTCTGGCCTCCGTCGTTTCCATCTTCATCCTTGCGGCGATGGGGCAAGTGCGCAGGTGATCGTCGCGTTCGCGGGGCCGCCTATTAGAGGCAGGCTTGGGGTCAGCTGTGATGCTGTCGATGAGGCCGGAAGTCCACTCGAAGTCAGTGACTACCGGTTTGTACTCCGGAGCGATGGTGGAGGAGTAGTCGATGGGTACGTCGGTGTAGTCCTCTACGCGGTCGAGGTGGACCAGGACGCGAAACTTTGTGCCTCGCTTGACGCATTCCACCGGTTCTTTTTCTGCTGCCCTGGTGTCAAGGATGGCAGAGTGCACACCGGCACGGCGGCAGGTGAACTCTGTCCACAACACTTTTGGAATCATGCATGGATGTGATGTCCAAGCGCAGAGGCCTAGCTTGGCGGTGTTGTTCATCAGAGCTGATCTGTCGTCGAGGCGTTGGAGCGAGGACCTTCTGCCGATGAGCCGCTCCACCACTTGCGGGCTCCAAGCGTAGAGCGGGACCCCTTCCAGAGTGAGGTGTACTCGGTAGGTCATTGCCACGCCCTCAGCGTTTGCCAGAGGGCGCCAGGGCATGAGGAGGATGCTGCGACCTTGGTGGTTGAAGTGCGCTGCCTTGACCGCGTCGTCGCAATGTCGGTGGTGTTGAAAGCGGATGAGGAATTGCTCCGGAAAGTGCTTCGTGATAGCAAGCTCTTGGCGGCGCAAACAGAAGTGGCTCTACACCGCCTGTTCCATGTCGTCGGCAGTGGCAATACTGGGGCCACTTGCAAACCAGGTCACCACTGCGGTGGCTTCATGTGCGTGCATGTCCTGCTCGAGCTCCAGGGACATTGGGATGACCACAGTATCATCCTCCGGTCGCGAGTCTGGAGCACCAATGTGAGAGCCCGGGCGTGCCATAGTGTGGCGGTGCGCGTTCCTTCTTGCTTGTTGAGATGTCGCGGTTCGCCTGCCAGGTGGGTAGCAGCCGAGTCTCGTCAGGGGCGCGGCCTGGTCCACTTGACGAGTGCGACGGTGGGCGGTCTGCTGCTGGTCGATGAGAACCGGGGGCGGCGTGGGACGGCCTGGGAGGTGTGGAGGGTCTTGTTGCTGAAGATTGTCAAAGAGATGCGGGTGGTGTGCGAGGATGGGCTTGAGGTGGGGAAATTGATTTCGGCTGTGACTGTGGTTGCTGGCTGCTTGAGCTCCACGCGGACAGAATCGCGAGATGTGGCCGAAGCGGAAACAGTCCACGCAATGCACTGGGTCTCGGCAAACAGCGGCGCTGTGCGTGGGGGCGAGGCAGCGGAAGCACTTCCCTGTAACTCTCCGGAGGAGGCTCTGTGGAAGGCGGTGTAAGGGGGGTGGTGGAGGAGACGGCGGGCGCGGCTCCCTCTTTAAGAGCCCATCACGTCGCCGCGCCGAGGGTCGAGATCCAGTTGTTTGCCATCCCGGTTTGTCGTGGCTTCCGTCATGCCTAGGCGCTGCCGTTGGGGGAGGCGCCGGAGGTCTAGCAGGAGCCGGTGGGGGAAAAGGCTCTTCCTTGAATGCACACATCGGCGTAGGTGCGCTTCACCCTCCCTCTCTGCTCCAAAGTCTTCAATTGAGTACCTGCTGGAGCCCAATTAACACCTATAATCTCCCTGTAGACTGTCTTTGCTGCGGCCGTATGAATTTGGGAGCTCGAGGTGATGAGAGGAGTAGTTCCGCCATGAATGCATCTGCGGTCAGTACACAGCACAGGTTGGATGCGTGCTTCAGGTGACCCTGCGGTAATTGCGGCTTGTCCGGCCAAGGGGGGGCGTCCAGCTCTTTGCCGCGGTTGGAGAGACACCGCCTTCTCCCCCTTTGTGTCATGAAGGCGCATTGAAACAGCGGGGAAGCCCGCCTGATGCCAGTTTGCAAGTGCTTCAAAAATTTGGCCGCAGATCTCGTCGGAGGGGGTAGCAAGAACTTCACTGTCTCCCGAAGGGCGCGGTGACCGCGGTGGGGTTGTGGGGGTGGGAGTGGCGGGGCGCAAACCTGGATCTGGATCTGGGACAACAGGAACGAAGTTGGGCGGAAGATGACGAGGCGGAGGGGGGAGCTGGAAGGGACGCAGGCTAAGGCAGGGACTGAGGTGACGACTCGCCGTTGGAAGAAGCCGGTGGGAAGAGGTCGGCGAACTGGTGTCGCCGGAGCGTCCTCGCTTACCTGGGCTCATATCGCTACGCCGACACGAAGTGTATGACACGCTGGAAGCCCTAAATCTAACGTTTCCTGCTAGCAACAAGAAATAAAAGGGACTTAAAATTTAAATCTAAACTTAAAATTTATCATAAGAATAACTTATAGCTTATTTAGACTTGTAAACTATTTCCTAAGCCATTACTAAAGGGACTCGCTGCTCTTAATTTGACGGTGCGTTTACGCTGCTCTTAATCCGACACATCGGCGTGCCTCGGACAGAGTTGTTGTACCGGAGAGACAATTACCGCTCATCAATACTCGCAGCATGTCAGTGACGAGGGCAAAACTACGACCCATTCATGGCGAAGAGTACTCGCTCGTCTTCAACCGCCAAGTGATCCAAATGGCAATCATGTACTAACGGTGATGCTGTTCGTTATATAAAGATTAGCGTAGTAGTTAGCGCTACGTACGTCGACTGCTCCTTTTTCTACTTTAGCCCCACGCGGATTTGAAGTCTTAAACGTTCAGATGATGGTCAATTATCTGACTTGCGCAAAATGGAAGTTCAGGCTTCAGACCAACACGCAATGTCCAGTACTCCAATCACGGGATGGGCTGCAAAACTCTATTCTTTTTTCTTTAATCTAAAACTCTGTTGACTGTCTAAAAATAATAATCTAAAACTCTGTTGTTTCAGAACTCGTGTTAGTCTAGCTGTGACAGAATTGCACTCTCAATTTTCTTTTCCTTATTTTTTCTATATCAAGTTGTACTCCATTATAAAGGAGAAACCTTAACGCGTTAACGAAATCATTGGCCTCCAACTAATGTGCGAGGATGGTGGCCTGACGAAGAGCTCCCAATCGATTTGATTTGAACAAGGGCCGGGCCGGCGTCCCTGTCCATTTAAGTGGATGCCACATGACATGTTGGGACTTGTCTCCTGACATTTGGGCAATCTTTAATGATCCTAAGAGCGAGTAACTAACCATAAACAACCTTCACATGCAGTAGTAATTTATGACATTGGAACTGGAGTAGGATACGCAACGCATTCTCAGAGCCGACATGGCTCGAAACTAACTTGTAGTAGTGCTACTATTATATTATTATGGTCACTATACGAGCAACGACCCATGCAAAACCCTGCATATCTTCAGGTGGACTTTTATGGATATGGCTCCTGAATCTGATATACAGAACATGTTCCTTTTCGGTTTTCATCGGTAGGTTGCTCTGAATTAAAAAGGCCACATAGCAAAAGCAGAAGCCTAAACACATACTCGCAAGGGGGAGGAGGAAGATTCGCCGGCATGTGCAGCTTCCTGTGGACCGCCGCCAGACCAGTTCGCGTTCTCGAAGATTTTGATGTGAGAAAAAGCTCGGCTATCATCGCAAAGGAGGAGATGGAATCATTCATCATGGAAAGGCTTCCGTTAATTTGCCCTTCACCAGCTAAAAAAAGGATCGAAAGCACATGGAAATATCCATCAATCCTTTGGACCCACATTCAGACAACTCGGTCGATGCTTCGCCATCTATTTCTCTCCTCCCCCTTTTCCGTTTCCTCGTGTCAACTGTACCAACAACGTATGTTGGTAGCTTTTCATCATATGGTTCCTTCTTTCCAGTGCACTGCAATGAAGTGCCGCCGCTGCTACTGCACTATATGGCCACTAGCACAGAAAGCGAAATGAAGTACGTTCGTTGGGCGTGCCTGCGGACCACTCACCGACACACATAGTTCGTGAACCGGTGACATTTCATCTCGGTACTACGGCATGTTACTTTGGCAGATGGCAGATGACACAGAACAAGAAAAAGGAGAGGAGATTTGTGGAAGAGGTAGCTACCAGCCTACCACTACCAGCTCATGCCATTTGTGCCCAGCTTGGCGATGCGAAAATATTTCTCGGTGCTCACTCACATGACACCCATGCCGAGGTGCAGAAATGCAGGAAGCCACCTTCCGGTCCTCCATTCCCCTACGCTCTCGCCTTCTTTCAACTTATTTTCGGGCAGATGTGTACGTGGATGGGCTGGAGCGGTCTCGGAAATCGGTCTAGTTAGATTGGTCTGGGCTTAGCCCACGGGTTTGAAATTTACGGAGGCATTCTTTGCTGGGTGGGCTCAGAATTTGTATCCTGGCGCAATTGACTGCAGATATTTTTTGGAAAGCTTAAGACCCTGCATTATAGTGCAAAGCTGGGCCAAACAGGCCCAAGCAGAGATTACATCCAGATACATCAGAAAAAGGAAATTACACATATGCCTACTGCAAACACGTGTACTAGACGGTACATGCGTCCATGCTCGCTGCTCGGGATGCCACGCAGGCTCTACAGCCCGCACATACAATGAGTGGGCATCGTCGCCACTGACCAGAGTTGAAAGAGTCGTCGATGAAGCATAGCTCCGACCGCTACCAGCAAGATGGGTAGGCATCCACTTGAAAGGTCTTCGTTGGATCTTATACCTGGATCTAGAAGTTAAAGAAGTTGCTGACGTTGAGGTTGTCGAAGATGAACATGCGCCGAGCAACAAATGAGCGCTCCTGGCAGGAACCACCATCCAGAGGGCCAAGCTTTGCAATTTAGCTCGCCATCACGCCCAAGAATTGCCGGGCAGGCCTCCGAAGTGGAGGTTAAGGTGAGCAACGATAGCTAGATGACAAGGTCGATGACTCAAATCAGTCCCGCACCCATGCTTGAGGTGCACATCCACTTGAGAATGAAAGAACTCAATCGTTGACTTTGGCAGCGACATCCCCACTTTGAGTCGGACCATCGGCATGAGGCAGTAGGAGCAGTGACGGTAGAGAGCCGACGATGGTGAAGAGCCAGCTACAGTGACCCTCTAACCTGGAACACACCACTAAGTCAGCCATGACATAATATACATATGTAAAAAAGGTGCCCTCCCCCCCCCCTCCCCCTCTCCCTCTCTGGTCGGCAAAGCCACTAAAGAAGAGGGCGAGAGGAGGTGGGCAAGGAAGGCAAAGGGAAAAGGATGAAAAGAGAAGCCATGAGAACTACCGGGAGAGAAGAGAAATGTAAAAATGATGGGTCCGTGACTGCAAATCACTTGACTCGTGGTCAAAGGGTCATGACGTGCAGAGTAAAGTAAAATACTGAGTTTCAAATGGAAAATAAAATTCAGTTGCTTCTGAGTTCAAGAAAGAAAGGAAGAAGAAAAACTTAATTTGCTTCTTCTACAAAACTCTCTTTCTCTCATTTTCTTCTTAACTAATTCTCGACGAGAATACTATATGGGAGACAGAACAAGCCAGAGCATGTCTGTTAAGTCGTGCTTCCTCGCACGCGTGAAATGCAGTACCTGCCGATTTGAGCATCCACCCTGACATGGACATATGGTATTGTATATTGTCTTGCTAGCTATACTATCCGTGTGTACGTGCGTCGGTGAGACACGGGTGGTGGCAGGCCAGTAACGCCGATAAATTCTTGGGGCGTGCACGTCTCCAGCGTTCGTCGCGCGGCGGGGGAGAAGGGTTTGTGCTGCAGCAGGAGAGCATAATTACTAACACTACATTATTGATAATTGACCATAATTCTGTTTTTGGTTGGCCGACACGACACTATGTTTAAACAATAATAGTATATCGTGTTTAAACAATAATAGTATATCAGTTGTCATGCCCTCTTAAAAAATAAGAAAAAATAGTTTCCAACTCTCTCTATATATATATGTTGTGCATTCCGTCGGTGCCCCCATTTTTATGCTTCTCTGTCTTATTGTAATCTGGAAATAATCCAAATCGTACTAATTGAAACGATCTGAGATTAGAGCGTTGCCCCGTTGAATGAGCCATGTAAATCGTATGGTAAATGGTAAGTGGAGGGCTAAACACATGTGCTTCAACTGTCATCACGATGTATGCGCCGGGGCCGGGAGTGGGGAGGACAGCATGTATGCACCGTTTTATGCATGGTTGACACCATGGTAAATCACACCTCAAGAAATCTACACCTTGCCCCTCAAAGGCCGAAATATATTGTGTTGGTTCCAGCCTGCGCTCCTGAAGATCAGACGAACCAATTATAGTTGCTCCCCTACCTTCAGAGAAACATTCCCGAATCGTATCATCGTGTTCGGAGCTATTCAGTTGACCACAGAACATCGACAGCATAGCTAACGCCAGCCCAATGCCAACCCCCTGTACTTTCGCAATTTGTTACTCGATCGATCAGACTCCCACCCGCTATAAGTATCGCGTGCTGCCTTCGTAGAGCTTCACAGTTCACACAACGGCCTCGATCACGTGCAGTTGCTCGATCTGCAATTTTAGTAGCAAGTAGCGTAGCAGGTACACAGGGTTTGCAGAAATGGAGCTAAAGGCGGCTGTTCTCGTCAGTACATTGCTGTGCCTCGCGCTCTCCCGCGGGGCACTGTCACAGAAGGCACCGATTATCGAGACCCCGGCGCCGGCGCCGGCACCGCGCCACGTCGTGCTCGCCGACCTGCTCTCCCTCGCCGGTCCGTACCGCACGTTCCTCGACTACCTCATCAAGACCGACGTGATCAAGACCTTCCAGAGGCAGGCCAACAACACCGACCAGGGCATCACCATCTTCGCGCCCGAGGACTCGGCTTTCGCCGCCGTCGACAAGGCCGCGCTGTCCAACCTCACCGACGACCAGCTGCGGTCGCTCATGCTGTACCACGCGACGCCCAGGTACTACCCGCTCTCGGCCTTCTCGGCGCTGGCACGGTCGAGCCCGGTGTCCATGTTCGCGTACACGGTGAAGGTCACCGACGCCGCCGGGACGATCCGCGTCGTGTCGAGCTGGGCCACCGCGAAGCTCGTCAGCAGCGTGTACTCGACGTCGCCGGTCGCGGTCTACGCGCTGAACAGGGTGCTGCTGCCGAAGGAGATCTTCCCGACAGCCCCGGAGGTGGCACCCGTACCGGCGCCGGCGCCGGCACCGGGGCGTGGGGGCAAGGCGATGGACGGCGCGCCGGGCGTGGCCGACCATGGTGCCAAGGACAACACCGGCGCCAAGAGTTTTTCGTGCCGGGTTGGCGCTGGGCGCCTCCTAGTCGGGTACATGGTTCTGATGGTTTTCGGCCTTCTGATGATGTAGTTGGATAATTCTTTGCGTTTGCATCTGCGGTGAATTTTTAAGTCCTTGTGGAAAGAGTCGTTAATTCGTTTGTTGCGCGCTGAAATGGTGCAAATCAATGTTTATGTATTGCTTGTACTCTGGATTTAGCAATTCCCAATGGCGAATGCGTCTAATTTTCTACATCATTTTTTTGAAGCAGAATTTTCTATATCTTTAATCAACATGATTCTGTTTCCAATTATTTTTCATTATATCTACTTGGGTCTCTAGTGCTGCATGTGCATTAAAGAGAGTGATGTTGAATGCATGGTTCGATACCATCGTTTGACACCGTCCTGCAACCTCAAAAATAGGAGGCCAAACCTCCCAGCTTTGCAAAAAAATCGCAAGACAAATGTCGCTCCGTTAACTTCTTTCTCTGCGGCAGCTACAGGTTCAGTTCAGAGACTGAATCTCGCATGCAGTGCGGCACTTGCACAATGAAGCTAGCGATCGCGTTCGTCACCGCCGCACTGTCCCTATCCCTTCCGCTCGCCGGCGCACACCGCCCGCTCGCCGACTCGCCTCCGGCGCCTCTGCAGAGCAGCACGGACGGCGCGCCGGATCCCCAGGTCAACCGCGCCAACCTCACCGAGATCCTAACCCCAACCGAGCCCTACCAGACTTTCCTCAGGTACCTCCAGCAGACCAATCTCGTGGAGGTGCTCCAGAACCAGGCCTACCGGACCCACCATGGCCTCACCATCTTCGTCCCCGTCGACAGGGCCTTCGCCGCCGTCGAGCCGTCGGTACTTTCAGGACACAAGAATGCATGCAGCACGTGCGGTCATGCATGGATTAATGGTTTCTGATGGACGTGATATCTGCATTAATTTGTTGCAGGTGCTGTCGGGTCTGAAGAAGCACCAGCTCAAGAGCCTGATGATGTACCACGCGCTGGCGAGGTACTACGCGCAGAAGGACTTCAACGGGCTGAGCCAGATCAACCCGGTGACGACGTTCGCCGGCGGGCAGTACACGGTGAACGTGACGTTAGACTCCGGGGTCATCCACTTGCGGTCGAGGTGGGCCGACGCCAAGATCCTCGGCGTCGTGTACGAGGCGGCGCCCCATGGCGGTGTACGAGATCGACAGGGTGCTGCTCCCGGAGGCGATCTTCCGCGCCCAGCCCCCCGTCGAGGACACCCCGCCCTCGCCGGCCCCCGCGCCGAGCGCGCCCAACGACGCCAACGTGACGTCGCCGGGCCGTAAGGCGGGAGGGGCGGACGCCGGGAGCTCGGCGTGCAGAGCGGGGGACCCGTCAGCGCGCTACGCGACCGCCGCGGCGTTTGGCACGATGGCGCTGGTGGCGTTGTGAGGGTGCGCAGTTTGTGCTTGGATGCGATGCCAAACGTGCAGATCGATGCAGCCGTGTGCGCGGTGCTGTACTGTGAATAACTGAGAAAGATTATAGGATATAGTTCATTATGGTGCAGAGTTGTACATGCATGCGCGCGCTGTCTAGTGTCTGTCTAGCACGATGATCATAAGATAAGGATTAGATTTGTGATGAGATGCAGGATTTCAAAGTTCCGACGAATAACAAGTACTACTAGCGGCATACGTGCAATATACTCTATCATAGTGGACGTGGAAGGGTGGATGCATGGAGAACGACGGGTGATGTGATCGTCTCCCTCTCTCTCTCAAGGAGTGGATCGTGTCATGATACGGTGCGAGCGGGAACACATGGCTGCCGTGAGCCCGTGGGCGCGCAAGAGGCCGAAAGCCAGGGAAGTGGGAACGAACGGCCAGAGCCCAGCGGATTGGATTGGGCTGGTTCTTTTGACAATTGCAGTGGGCCGGCTTGTTCCGCGCCTCCCTCGTGCACGTCCCGGAGAGCGCGCGCGGCGCGTAGGCTCCTTCGTTGTGCTCCGCCTCGGCCCCCGGCGGCGTCGGCGCAATCATCCAAACCCACGGCAAGGATGGTGCTCCACTGCTCCGCCAGCTCCGGTGCAACGACACCAGTCACCAGACGGACCATTGGCTCGCTTACTCCGGGTTATCATCTTGCTTTACCTGACCATAGTGTAGCAGCAGTAGTAGGAAATAAGTAGCGAATCAAGCCAAGGAGATGCGTTCTCCCCTAAACTAAGTGCAAGTTTCTGCTAGCTCGCAAAATAGGTTAGTTGTAGCCATTATGGGAACTAGAGCTAGGATCGGAGCGGAGACTATGCAGCCAATGGTACTACTTTTGTCTCTTCTCTCTGACAAATACTCGATCGACCTGAGCTTGTATAACCAAACTGGTTGGCATCTTGATATGTCCTCCACTCCGGTAAGCGATCATCATGCTGTGAACAATCGAAAATGGTGAGCACACCAACAGCATCTTGAGACAAGTGCCCGCAAAACCAGCTTGTCAATAGTTTGATAAGACTGATTTAATTAACTGAGAATCTAATATGGTTTGAGGGCGCACACTAGTGTTGGGCGATGGGAATAGTGGATGTCACGAAACCCATGGCATCGACCAGGCATGCATCAAATGACCAAACTAGCCAAACTCCAAGCTGCAACTTTAATCATTGCCAGAAGGGCTGGCTAACCAAGCAATCAAGTTACCCAGGTGTTCTCTTTCCCAGTTCACAAAGCAAGCCTGATTCTTCTTTACCCGACACGGCGTCATTGTTTAATCTGCTGAAATATTGGGCACGGTCCTCAAACCTAGAAAGCAAATCTCAAACCGAAGGAAAAGGCAACCTTGAGAAGTTCTGTATGTGATACTCCAAACCATAGATGTGGTGTCAAGTAACTGACCAGAGTATCGTGGAGTGTGCCCGGAGTGTAGGAGTTTATTCGCTGCTAGAAATCCCCGTTTTCTCTACGGTGCAAATTACTAGGCAACACCTTTAAAACAATAAGGAAACAGTTTTCTTACCGGCATTCATAAGGAGGAACGAGATGTAGGGAAAAGAACGTGGAGAAAGAGACCTATCCCTGAAGTTTTGCATTGAAAAACCTAGGGAAAGAATCATTCCCTATGGTTTCAAACGGTAGGGAAAGCTACCTACATGGCACAACTATCCTACATGTAAAGTTGTTTTCCTTAGGTTTTGTTTTTGCATGATAGGAAAATAATATAAAATATTCTCTACATTTCATTTTTTTAATCGTGCTAGGGCCAGCGCTTGTGTGTGTGAGGGCGTCTGACAACCCGACAACCACTACTAACCTGCCTGCAGAGGCGACGGTGCGGCAAATGCGCCACCTCCTGTGGTAGGTGCGCCAACTCCTGCTGCTACCGTAGGGGCACAAACAAGCGGGCGATGCGAAGTCTGGTGGTGCACTGGGTGTGCAGCGGTGAAAAGGAAGCAGCCGAATTCGGTGTGTCGCCGCTACCAAGACAAGGGGCACTAGATGAAGGACTGCACGGCGGTTCTTTGCGATATTTGTTAAGAAAGTGGTCATCTTGATGTGCACTGTCCTTTGCTTACAATATCGAAGCCATCAACAGTGCTATGTGGCTACGGAGCAAAGGATTGGGATTTTATCTTGTTAGACCCTATGGTGCTTCAAAGGCAAAGCCGATGGGGGGAAAAAGGAATCATTCGAATCATTGAGGGCCACGCGGCGCTTGATTAGGTGATGGACAAACTGGAACGCCTAATTACGGTTGGAGGGCAGCTTGGGAGGGCAAGGAGCTAGTGCCAAATGAGTCCTTAGTGACCGTCCCGTCCAAGATCGAGTTAGATTGGATGATCAGACTGGAGGAATACAAGAGCAAGACCCTTCAGGCAACAATGATGTCCACGGCATTTTCGAAACAACTGGAACCCAAGTCTGAATTGGACATGGTTTGGATCAAGATTTATGGGGTCCCATATGAGCTCAGGGATTACCTTAGTATTTTCATTGTTGGCTCGATCCTTGGTGAGACACTCGCCGTGGACATGGTACACACAAGGGTTCACGGGATTGTGCGCCTTAGAGTTGTAGTGATGGATTCAGAGGCAATTCGTCCCTTTCTCGAGGTTGCGGTAGGGGGTTGAATACTCGAATGAGCATGATGAGGTGGATGATTTAGGCAATCCACATTTAGATCAAGGCAAAGTGAAGGATACATATGTCCCAGAGAGGGACCCGAAGCACACCAAGAAAAAAAATTCTAGTAGTAGCAAGAGTGTCCATGTGGAGTCCATTTCAAGACCACCGACTTCTGTGGCGGTGGAGCTCAGCAATATGCTCATGGGGGTCATGACGTTTGCTCCCCGGAACCGGTTCTTGTCACGGTAGTTGTTGCCGCCATAGGTTGACATGGTGGTTCCATGCCACAACGCTGTCGCGACAAGATTAGGTGCTGCTGCGGTGGCGTACCCTCTATACTGTGCTGCCCCATTGTGGCAAGTTGTTGGCCGCCGCAAGATAGGGTGCTTCACCGGCAAGGAACAACGTCAGACCACTACCGTGGCAAAGGAACGCAGGCTATAGAGCTGCCGCGGCGAAGCCCTCGATGCAGGACTTCGGTATGGGGGTCTTGGGTTCCCTCGGGGGTAAAAGTACATCTAGTCCCCTCAGTGGATTTTGGTGATCAATACCAAACGATTAAGGGACTAACGTGAACTTTCAATGTGTAAGCAGGTTCTAGTCCCACATGTGAAGTTTGACCGATAACGATGACCCCATAAAGGATGTAAAAGAGGAACGGTAAGGCTCTAGTTGATTTAGACCTTATTTCCTAAGTTTTAGTAATTTGATAAATCACATTAAGTATATGAAAAGCCGTACTATAAAAAAGAGTGTGCTTAATGGTTGGTATAGTGAATTTGTCCTCAAAATGCTCAACCAATCCTTCGCCTAAAAAAGATCCCCAATGTTTCTAAGTTATCTCCACTCTGGCTGACATCTGGAGTGTCGGGAGCTTGGCCCGGATACTTTAGGTGCAGAGCATTCTATCTGCTAAGTGGTGGTTCAAATACTAAGTGAGTCTGGGCGTGCAACCAGTTTTTTGGGACCTTCTGTTTTGGACCCAAAGTATCCAGAGTATTTCTCCGATACTCCAGATAGCCCGGACTATCTAGGTAAGTCTCTAGGCTTGCAATCCGTTTTGAATATCTTTCTGCCTCGGACATAGAGTGTCTGTAGTATTCCACGGATACTCTAGATGTTCGGACTATCTGAGCTTATCTCTAGGCATGAAATCTATTTGAGGGGTTTCCTATCTCGGACCCCAGAGTGTCCGGAGTTCATCCCGGACACTCCGGATGTCCGGAGTGCCTAGACCTTCTTTTACTCCCCTTGGAGTGTTCGGAGGTTTCTTAGATATTTCGAGAAACTCCAGAGCCTCTAATCTGTTTGTCTGGGCGTTCAAATAGAGCTGTTGGAATAGTTCCTGGATACTTCGGGTGGAAGTCTTGATACTTCGGGAATGTATTTTTTCATGCAATGGCTAGTTTTTTTGAGTGAGCTATTTATACCTCCACTCCCTCTTCCACACCCAACTCTTTACCAAATCATTTCTTGTTCTTAAGAAAGCTTCTCCACCTTCATCAAGACTCAACCCTTTGATTCTTGTGAGGAATGTCTCAAGTGAGTGATTGTTGGGATTAGTTGAGCACTAGAGCATTAAGTTCATCTCTAAGTTCTTCATCATGCTTGCTACTCTTCGAGATTGGGATCTCCTAGACAATAAAAAAATCCTTGAGAGCTCCCAAGCAAGTTGTGGTGAGCCTCAAGAACTTTGCGAATGTTGAGGTTCACCTTCGAAAGGGAAGGATCACTAAGAAGAAGTCGAGGAGACGCAAAGTGCATCCTAGAGGGATAAAAGCTTGAGCAAAAGTCGGCTCTTGATCAAAGTGATCTAGCTCCCCAAATGAAGACGTTGAATTTCCCAAGAATTTAAACTCCGGCAATAAATCACTTGTGTCCCCTTGGTTATTTATTTACATCATTTACTTCTTGCAATCATTACTTTTGTTGCTATATTATTGTGCTTGTGTTTGACTAGTATCTAGAGGTGACATATAGCTCTTGCATTAGACAACCTTTAAATTCTGCATAATTGTAAGTTAAAATTTAAATTGATAAAATTTATTAGTCACCTATTAATCTCTCCTCTGTTGGCCGATATCTTGATTCTTTAATTGGTATCAGAGCAATATCTCTGTTTTAGGGCTTTATCGCTTAGAGAGAACAAGATGCTGGGTGATGAGCCCGAAGTGGCTACTTGGCAAGTTAGTGGTAGTGGTGGCCAAAACTATAACAATGTGCCTCCACTATATATATAACACAATGGTCATTCATATGTGGTGGCTCATCGGGTAGAGCATCCTACTTCGATTGGACACACTATGCATCATGGAAGTACAAGATCAAAATGCACTTGATATCTAAACCCACCATTTGGCACATAGTGCAAAGTGGTTTTACAGTGATCAATAAAGAAAATCCCACATCTGAGGGAGATCGACTTAGTCATGCCAATTCTCAAGCCGTCAATGTCATATTTCTTGAATTAAGTGGAGAAGAGTTCAACCGAGTGTGCTCACTTGAGAGTGCCAAAGAAATCCATGAATGTACCTCGACTGTTTGGGAATGAAGACTCGAATTGTTGAAGAGCAAGCTTGATTGTTTCATCATGGGAGATCAAGAGACTCCAAATAATATTGCTTGCATTATTATAAATATTCACGACCATTGTTATTCATGCACACTATATAGAAGAGTTGATCAGTTTGTACCATTAAATGTGGGTTTCTTTCAAAGTATGGTCATATCTGTTTATCACTTGCATTGCTCGAGGACGACCAACGATTTAAGCTTTGAGGAGCTTGATACGTTAAAAATGTATTGATATTTATCATGCTTTATATGTCATTTATTCATCTATTTATTGAATATTATTGCATTATTTGTTGATTATTACTGTTGTCCTGCAAAACCATCTTTTATTTATTGTGTGTAGGAAATGTCATATTTTTCATACAAAAAGTGACTTTTTGGAATATATACGCATGAAGGAGAACATCATACAAAGGAGGACAGTAGGGGAGGATCTAGGCGGCAGAGCTTGCCCCCCTTTACCGCCTGGAGCCCATAGGTCTACCCCGATGCAGCCTCTTCGCCTATTTATTCATCACGACGTGTATATTCTAGAGAAGGATTCTTTCGAGACGGAAACCGTTGTCATACCATTCGCATCCATAGATTAATTCACATCCACCATTCACATCCACCAGAAATCAAGTCGGACGTCATTTCTTCGCCGAATCGACGACTGTATCTTCACCACCCATCGTCGAAGATCATCACCAATTGGTTTAGGGGAGTTGCTATTGTTGCATCTCCGTATAACCATCATGGTGATACTTGTGGTTTTCGTCTATTTATTATATATGAGTAGTCCACTGTAGATATACGGGATGGATGAGATTGATAAATTGTGTTGAAATACTATGATGCTATTATATGTATATTTTTAGAATAATTTCAGATTATGATGATGTTGTTTATCGTTGTTATTTATTACTGCTAGCCTTAATACTTGTTGTCTAGGGCCTCGGACAAATGATTTTAGAACTACTGTTTGTACCCTACAACACTAGGTACCTATTTGTGCCATCCATTCTACCGCCCATTGAGTGACAGTCAAGGGTGAGATATATTGTGATGTATGAATTTAAGGAATAACATGTGTCACTATGCTTTATGCTTTGCTCCATGCCTCTATGTATCTTAATTGAGCGTCTTAATGTTGAACAAAAGTGATGTTCTTTATAAGAGACATCTTTTTATGGGTGCATGCCTACAACATGATCAACTATGCAATTGAATTATTTGTATTCCAACATATGATTAACAATTTTCACATGAATTCATGAACTACTTCCCGTATTGCCTTCCATCATCATTGCCATTAGCTTTTTGAAAGTTGTTGATCTCTCTTTTTAGGGTTTATTTATTTATAATTTTATTATTAAAATTCCTTCAAAAATATTATCATCATCATCTAGTTTAAGTGCAGATGCAATTGTGAGTGACACTGTCTTTGTAGAAAAATATATTATTTTTCAATAATCTCAATAGATTCAATATTAAATCTGAAATATTTTTGCAAAAACATGCTACATTGATCTGTGCACTCATGGGCAATCTTCCAATCTTTGCCTAGGAATTTATCTGAATGGCAGCGAACACTTTCTTTTCCTTGGTTTCGGTCTCACCGTAGGTATATTTATCTTTCCTTTGGGTTGTAAATTCACTACTAGGGAACGGAAAAAAAACCAGTAGAGAAGATGAGGATTCTCAGTAGTCCAATCTACCATTTAAACCTAGTAACCTACCTAATCTTAAGTAGATGTGATGTGTCCATGTCACCATGTGCCACACTTTCTGTTTCCATGGCCACACATGATGACATGCACGATGATGCCCACGTGGCAACAATATACCTCACAACAGGTTTAATTGCGATCCTAAATAATTTTTCCTTTTCATTCGTTATTTTATTTTCGTTTTTTATTTTGTTCCACATAGTTAATTTTTTCGCCATGGTCAAAATTTTCCACCAATGTTCCAAGACCAAATATTCTATGGCCTCTTATAAGCCATAAGCTCCAAAGTTTAAACTCCTAGCAAATTGTGTAGATGAAAAAAAGCTCCTCAACCCCAGTTCTTCGAGCTTCTCCAACTCTCTTGTACGTACTTGCCCTCAAAATGGACGAATTTACCCGCAAATGCCATCGGTATATATAAATAAAGCTAGGGCTTTTTCTCCCCAATCCCACCCGAGCCCGCCCCCACCCCCACCCCCTCCCCCGCAGCCCTTTGCTCACCCGCGCCGCCACGCCCCTAGCTCACCGCTGCTGCTGGTCACCCCTACTGACCTCCCCTCCCCTCCCCCCCCTCACGGAGCCTCTCTAGCACCGTACCTCCCAGTGCCGAGCCGACCCTGTACCTCCCCGCGCTGGGCCGTGCTCCTCCGCCAGGGCGATGTGCCGCCGCCCCCGTGGTCGTCCGCCAGCTCAACGCCGCCGATGCACTCTTCTCAACCGGATGCCACCGCTCCCGTGGTCCTTCGGCAGCCCAACGCCGCCACTCTTCCTCAGCCGGACGCCGCCGCCCCCGTGGTCCTCCGCCAGCCCAACACGCTGCTGGCCTCCCTTGCCTTCCCGACCAACGGCGGCAAAGGAGGCAATGTCGACGGGAACAAGGTCGACGACCCTGTTTTTGATTTGTTCATAAAATCCTGACCTTTTGGTTGATTTTCAGTCGTTGATGGAAATCGATTTGTGTTTCCAAATGCTCAAATGTTCAAAATCTATGTTCTTTTGTTTTACCTATTCATTTGTTTAGAATGTCAATTCATATTGTGAATCTGTTGGAAATCCAAATGTTGAATTGTGAAATATGCATATTGACCGAGAGATGATTTTTTCTTCAAAGCTTTAAAATAATCTGTACTGTAGATATATGTACTATTTATCTTGATCAATAGAGCAACAATTATGCCACTCATGTGATGTGTATACGGTTAGCTACTCATGTGATGTGACCATGGTAGTTAAACGTCGATCATTAGTTCGAATGTTTGAGTTGCAAAAATTTAGATAGATCAAACATCAAACTATATTGGATTAACGGTATTTCAGATATTTTTTCTTTTCTCTCGTACTATAAGTTGCAACTGTTTAAATTCTAACAAACAGATAGTTGACTTATCTGGAACTTATATCTATAATGATTTAATTAGAGCTTATCTCCATAGCTGGTTTATGCACAAGCTTCAGCTCTAATAAAGAGAGTATACATTTCTTCCAAACCTAAACATAAGAATTATTGGCCCCCAAGCTCAGAGAATCCTTCGCATTCGGAGTTCACGAACTCAACAAGCAGGTGAGGAAGCAGACAGAGGATGGATGCATGGATGCATGGATGCAGGGCGAGGAGGATGCTGCTTGTGCTCCGCTCCTTTGTGGCGGTTTTGCTACGGCTGAAGCCAGCGCAGCGTGATATTCTCGTGGGCTCAGCTGGGATCACCTGGGCTGGCCGGTCATGAAAGCACAGCAGGCGCGCAGGAGAGAGAGATGGTACAGGCACGTTCAGAGCAGCATCAGCAGCAGTGTCTGGTTCCCCTCCCCCATGGCATGTGAGATTCTGAGGCTTAGGCGGACGGATGGATGCACACAGTTGGGCGCTGCAGAATGGCAGGTGCATAATTGATGGACATGGACAGATAGAGCACTCGGGGTCTCGAGCCTAATCTTCTCCTAAGCCAGACGGACACACGGCACATTTGCTGCATACTAGTAATGTTACTCTCCCTGCCACCTGCATGCGCGGCCATGCAAATGCAGTAGTAGTGTAGCATTGCGTGGCACGTGCATACTTAACAACCGCGCGATTTTATTTTGGATGATAGAGAGCGCACGGTGATTCTCTGATGTGGTTCTGGTACTACTGCTACTACCGTTGATACGGATGTAGTAGTTGCTGGACAGGGTTGTCAGCTCGGTTTTAATTCGGTTACCGTCCTCCCACCTATCTACGGACGTGCACCGCAGCTTGACATCTCGCATTCAATGGCGCCAGTGAATTGCCTCTCCCACGGGCTAACCTGTGCACGATCTTTGTTTGCGGCCGGATGCCTCGCGTATCGGAGAGAGCTAGTCATATGCGAAAATTTCGTAGCGATCCTGCAGAGATTAAAGCGTTTCCTCGCGAACCCTCGTGTGATCGATCACTTGAAAACGATCGAGGACTTGGAATTATCGCCTGTACTACAGGAATCTCAGAATCAGCAATGGCAACTGGCAAGTGGGTTTGACGCATGGGTCCCAGCTGCCGTACGTCATCGTACTGAAATGAACCATAACTCGCTGCAAATTTTATGAAAACGGGCAAAAGATGTGCCTTGTTATATTGATTAAGAGAGAGTTGTATTACATACTACAAAAGTAGGAAAGAGGAAAAAAAGAGAAGATGGCCTATTCTCTCGGTATAATGTTTCCCAAGTGTCTTGCTCTGGTTAGTGTCCATAGCGTTGCATCTGTCTTTACCGTTTCAAAGATTATGAAAGGCCTGGCGGAGACTCCTCTGAAGACCCTAGCATTGCGCTCATTCCAGATATTCCAGGACACAAGCGTCACGAGGGAAGCCATGGCTTTCCTCTGTTGGGAAGGGCCAGTCATGTAGAACCACCAATGCTTTACCGATGTATGGGCCGACCATTGATTTGGTTGTAGGCTTGCAAGGCCTAACCAACCCTTGATCAAATCCCAGACGCGGATAGTGTATCGGCATCCATACATGAGGTGGGCCGCCGTTTCGTCGACCTGCTTGCAAAGGGGGCAGCGCCCGCAGTTTGGCCATCCTCGTCGCTGGAGGCGGTCCATCGTCCATACCCGGTTGTTTGTGATTAGCCAGACGAAGAGCTTGCACTTTGGGGGCGCCCAGGCCTTCCAGATGATACGCCGCAGCAGGGGGGTAGTGGCTCCCAAGAATTGGATCTTGTATGCCGTCGATGAGGTGTACTCCCCCGAGGTGGAGAATTTCCACCGGATGGTATCAGGGGAGCTATCAACCAGATGAATGTCATTTAGGTGTGTCCATAGGTGCACGAACTCTTGGATTTCCTGGACCGAGAGGGCCGTTGTGTGAACAATTCGATTTACCTAGGCGTTATCCTCCAAAGCTCTTTGGACTGACCATTTCTTGCATGCCGATCTCTGGTAGATGGATGGGGCAATGTCCTTAGGACGGCCGCCATGGAGCCAAGCTGAATCCCAAAATCGGGCTTTTGCTCCATTCCCAATTGTGATAGTTGTCGACGCATGAAAGAGTTCCATGTCCGCTTCATCACAGGGGTTTCCTTGTCCCACCCAAGGTCTTGCCGGTTCCCTCCATTCCTGCCATGGCCATCTCAACCGCAGAGCCCGTGCGAACTTTTGCAGGTTTAGGATGCCCAATCCTCCAAGAGCGGTCGGGCGGCATACCGTTTCCCCAATTGACTTTGCATTTCCCCCCCAGAAGCTTTGTCCGTGCCAGTCCACAAAAAGGAGCGCCTTATCCGGTCGATGTTCTTGAGCACCCTCGGGGGTAGGGTGAGGGAGGTAAGGTGGTAGATAGCGATGAAAGATAGAACCGATTTTACAAGAACTCCCCTCCCTGCCATGGTCAGATGTTGGCCTTGCCAGGAGACTAGCTTTGCTGCGATCTTGTCTTCCAGGTGTTGGAAGTGGACCCTCTTTAACCGTGTGACCGAGAGGGGCAGACCCAGGTACCTGATGGGGAATGATGTGTGAATCGCTGGGAAGCCCTGCAGGATGTCCAGAAGGTCGACGTTGCTACAACAGATCGGCGCCACGAGGCTTTTCTCCAAGTTCGTGCAAAGGCCCGTCGCATCCCCAAAGAAATGGAGAATTTGAGAGAGGTATAGAATATCCTGCTTCACTGGTGCCATGAAGATAGCTGCATCATCCGCATAGAGCGATGTTCTCAGGGTTGGTCTGCGTCCCCGCAGCTCATGAAAAAGGCCCTTGTGAGTGGCTATGTCCAATATCTTCTGCAAGGGGTCAATGGCGAGCACGAAAAGGAGGGGGGGACAAGGGGTCTCCTTGCCTAAGCCCGCGTCCATGCCTGATCAGCTGTCCCGCAACTCCGTTTAACAAGACCCTCGAGGAGGAGGTGGACAGCAAGGCTGAGATCCAGTCGCAGAACCTGTGTGGAAAACCCTTCTGCCTTAACAGATCCATAACATAGTCCCATCTGACCGAGTCAAAAGCTTTCCTATTGTCGAGCTTGAGCAACAAAGTGTGGGTTTTATTCTTGTGCATCCGTCTTACAAAATTTCAGACAAAAAGGAAGTTATCATGGATGCAAATTTTCAGATTCGCGCCGATAGATCGTTCAAAAATGAGACAAGTGCACGGTACGTCTCTAAATTATTGTCTTAGCAAATGGACCGCGTCGGGGAGCTATTCTGCTTCGGCCACCTACCGTGCCTTCTTCCATGGTAGCGGGCTCTTCCCATGCGGCAAGGTGATTTGGAAGACGTGGGCATCAGGCAAATGCAAGATACATCTTTGGTTGGCGCTGCATAATCGGCTCTAGACGGCAGACCAGCTGCAACGGCGCGGGCTTCAAAATCACGGCGCCTGCCCTCTGTGTTCCCAGGGACATGAGACTTCAGCACACCTCACGGTGAACTGCGTCTTCGTACGACAGATCTGGGCCCAGGCCCTCGACCGTTGTGGCTTCGCCGGACTTACTCCGTCAGCGACAGTAACCATCGACGGATGGTGGACGTACTGCTACGCACAAGCAGATTCCAAGGACGGCACGCAAAGGATTCGACTCGTTGTTCCTGCTGGTTACTTGGGTCCTCTGGTTGGATCACAATGGTAGGGTTTTCCGCACTATATCCAATTCTGCACAAGAGATCAACAATGAGATTGATGGCGAGTGCACGCTCTGGATCACGGCTAGAGCAAAAGGGTTGTGTGAGTTCTGGAAACGTCAGCATTAGGATAGTACGGCGCCGTTGTACAATGGTTTAAGGATAGGTCTGCCTAGCCTCAACCTTAAGCCTGAGTTTCGAGCTCATTGTACTGCCACTCCATGGTTCTTTCCTCTCTAATACAAGTCGGCATGCAGCGCTTATGTGTGTTCGAGAAGAAAAAAATTATTGTCTTAGTTTAAGTTTCGATCCTAAGATTAAAAATCAGTTAATCAACACCTCTAAACTACTAATACTTTTTTTAACCCTTTCAAGACAATTAGAAGGTAGTTTTGCTTTTGTGTGGCATGCTAATAGAAAAATCGGCATTGACGTGGCATCCTAGTCAACATGTACTAAAAAATAAAGAGTAAATAGTTGGAGTGGTCCCGAATAGTCCCATATATCATATTAAACCCCTCTTATATCCTCTTTTTCTCCCAAACAACTGGATTGTCGCCCTCACCTCTATCTCCTTCTCCAGTGCTCACCCTTCACACCGTCGTCGTGAGCTCGCCCGTCCTCCTTTGTCGGCTCTATCCCAGCCTTCTCCTTTCCTCCTTCCCGCTCCTTGGGCCCACAGTGTCTTCCGAGCTCTGGAGCGTCGCCAAAGCTGACGAGCCCACTCTTCGCCGCTACGAGCTTGCTCTTTCGCGCCACAAAAAGTTTGCCCCTCCTCCTTCCGCGGCTCCGTCTCGGTCCTCTCCCTTCCACCTCTTTTGACCCACCACGTTCCCCAAGCCCCAACTCATCGCCGAAGACAATGAGCCCAACCTCCACCGCGAGCGGAGATGGCTTTAGGATGTATCCATTGAAGGTGAAGCTTGCTGTTGTCGGTGGTGGGCACAGTGGGCATCAGGAGGTCCTAGTGAACCCATTCGTGTCAGAAACTGAGGGATTTTGCGCACTGTAACAAGCTGGAGGTGGTGGACAGGCTCGAGAAGGAGGAGTTTATCGTTGGTGATGTTCTAGTGAGGCTCATGATGAATTGGTCAGTGCTCTAGCATCAGTGGATGCCTAGGAACCTAGAGGACGTGTTGGTTCTGCCTACGGTGATTTGTGTCATGCTGGCATCGGTGGCGGAGGAGGTTGAGCAGTGGCGCTCATGGCGGTGACGGTCTGGAGGGTTTGTGCTTGTACTGAAAGTGGGTGCAAAGGTGCGTTGAGTAGCTGGGAAGCTTCGAGAGACATTTGTAGCACAAGATGGTTGATGATGAAGAAGAAAATGGGAAGGGGCAGGTTTTACCTAGGCGAAGAAGATGATGAGGGTGGCGGCACTACAAAGTGTGTGGGGTTAAGCCGGTGGTGTGGGGGAATTCTAAAGAGCAAGACGGAGCTAATGTGTGCAAAAAACGAGTGTAGGTGACGCCCAAGTGGATTTACAGCCGGGACGGCCGCCATGTGTGGAGAGAGGGAGAGGGAGAGGAGGGGGAGAAAATGGAGATTAAGATGAGAAAGAAGAAATAGAGGAGATGATGTGGTAAGCCAACTCGGCTTTACTATCATGTTGTCGTCCACGTGAATGATATTTTATAGCAAAACCACTCTAGTTTGGTCGAGGGGAGTAAAGTGAATGTTTTTGAAAGTTGAGTGGGATAAAGCAACTGATTTTAGATCTAGGGTTGAAATTTAAACTTAAGCAATAGTTGAAAATAAATAATATATATTTATCTCTTTAAATAGTACATGGGTTTATATACCATGGCACGAAATCTATGTATGCTCGCTGCACGTAAACGATGGACGCACGTACGTACCAGGGGGGCTTCGATTTTTACGAGATCTTCATGACAGCCACGTCGTACGTCCACTGCTGCCTTTACTCATCGGCCGGCGACAAGCCCATCAATTCATGTCTGGAGTAAAATGTCACGCTCAAGTACTCCATCTTTCACTCCTCGATCCGCAGCTCTCTCCAGCCTCTACTAGAGAATCGTATATATCCTGCTGCTTTTATAGTATAGTACGTGTGAGTAATAAGATTTCTGTATGTACGGGGTCCGGTCCAGGCCGCGGTGCTAGCTATTACGTAATCCAATTCAAGTTACACTGCAACCAACGTGTCGCGTTTCAATTTAATTCGGAGCTCCTCCAATTCAAGTTACTAGCTATGTACGTGAGTTACATCATAAGCTGGCTTTTGGCCGTGCCGTTCTCTGAGATTTTGATTCGCGATATCGAAATGTTCGCTGAACCAAAAGGATTCGTATCTATCTATCCGCACGCACGGTATGACAACGTACATCGCGTTTGGATCGAGCTGGGTAACGACTCGTTTCAACACGGGGGAGCCGTTTGGGCTTTGCGGTCCCATGCATTTGCATGCACGGACTCGAAAATGAAGAATAAACGTACCATTTGCCTCTAGGATCAAAAATTTTCACTAAAGAAACAAAATATATAGTGCAGTGTGGATTTCTACCTCCGGTGAATATTGATCCTACTCTATACACCGTTAGTTTGTACTTTGAAATTAATATATTTTATATCTCTATACTATGCAGTATATATTTTACTTTTCATGTTAAACCAATCCATATTTAACTTGTATTAATCTATTTCTATGTATCCTAGACATTGAAAATGAATTAACAATTAAGTAACAGTCGAATTTAGACCATATTGACTATATTCTAGACACGACGACACTGTAGAATTAGATTTAAGGTGTGAAATGAGGGTGTGCTACACAGCTACAGTGAAGATGGTGACAATATGCAAGACTCAAAGTACGAATTGACCTTAGATCTAGAGTTCGTATAGCACATGGAGATAAGGGCATATTTTCCATATTAGTATGGGGCATATATATGTCTCGATTTCTAGGTTTGCTCTTGGTTTTGTTAGGGTATCCTTCTTGGTTATATGTGTCATGTGTGCGAAATACAACTAAAACTTTTAGTCGATCTTTTTCTGGTATTTTTCTTCTTTTTGTTTTTGAAATCAATATGTTTCAGGTATTTTTTCTTTTAAGAAGCAGAGATCATGATCGCGCAGTGCATAAATTCAACAGGAGAATTTCTTAGAAAAAAATTACTATATATATCGCGAAACAAAAGTTTCAGTTAGACATCATAAATATATTCTAAGTATGAGACATTTGTAAGATTTCACAACTTTGGCTCGTGAGTGACACGTATTATTTTTTTCTGGAATTTCTATTATTGTGTACATTTTGGTTATTTCCTTTCTTCCTTGTATCTGGATTTTGCTTGACAAAATATCCATCTATCGAACGTTTATAGGACATGACCTGATGATAAAACAATTCCTTAGTAGGGATTCGCGATGATACATCATGTTTGAACTTGCTCCAAATGATTTTTATCTGTACTTTCACATGGATAATTAAGACTTAAGCCAACGTATTCATATACTTGTCTTCAAAACTGGCTAGAAAACTCATTAGGCATTTCGTAGACTGAGATACAAACCGTACCATTGTTGCTCGGATCATCAGTGCCATGGTTGGAACCTATGTCCACTAAGAAATTAAATGTCAAGTTTGACTCTTTTTTGTCTCACTAGCCGACACAACATTTTCTAACAAGGTATTTGTCACTTTCTGGAGCAAAATGGAAACGGAGAAATCCGAAAATGAAACTTTTCAAACAGAATAAAAATGAAAACGGGAAACTTCTATTGGAAATTGAAACGGAAGCGCTGTTTCCACCGGAAACAAAAACGAAATGGAATTTTCAGAAACTCGTAATTTGAAATTTCTGAATTATAGAGGTTGGGCCTGAGGCAGACTTTCAGCCCATGAGGCTTTTGAAAAAGAGAAGAAGAGAAGAGAAAGAGGAAAAGGACGGGCTTTGGAAATGCTGGATTAGAGGAGAGAGATAAATGGGTAAAAGAGGATTTGAACAATTCAGAATTTAGGGTAAAATAAATTATTTTTAATTTATAGAGATACTAAAAATTTAGATAAACTATACAAAATATCAAATAAACTGTGTTCTGACAAATCTTTGCTTTCGTTTCGTGTCCGCTCTGTATTAGTTTGAAATTCTTATCCGGCACTATTCGTATTTGTTTTCGTATCTGAGATCATTTTCGCTTCTAGTAAATAGTACAAAAACAAATATGGTACAACTTATTTCCGATCAATTTTGTTTCATTTTAACTCCTACTCGAATAAGTGTGTAGTGATATGTGTGTCCACGACTCCAATAGACGTCTATCCTTAGATGCATGTATGGTGTGTGTGTGTTTTATTTCCACGAGTATTTCTAAAAAGAAAATAACATTCAAAAACATTCTAAGAAAATAACATTCGAAAATACCTAAAGCTCCAAAACAAACAAAGAAAAACTATAAACAACCCAAAAAGAAAAATCCCAAGCCATAACAAGAAAACAAAAAGGGATAGACACCTGTTAAAATAAAAAACGGGAGACAAGAAAAGGGCAGTTTCTCTCTCTGGGAAAAATAGAAAGAAAAAGTGCAGCTCGCAGGAGAGATGAACGGCGAGCGTGCCATCAATGCCATGTTTCTCTCCCCTCTTCTCTATCATCCCTCTCGAGTCCCAACGAATCCTTCCGCACATCTCCCACCTTCTTGGTCAAACCGCCCCTCCTCTCTCTCCTCTGTTTCTGTTTCTTCCTCTATCTCTCTCCCGTTCTCTCTCTTCTCTCTCTAGGATAAAAGAACTGTGTGAGAGGGAGGAGAGAGAGGGAGGGTAGCCAAGCAATAATGGCAGGAGGAACCTTCTTTTCCTGACTCCCTGCGGCTGCAGCTCATCATTTGTCTCTGATCCTTGTGCTTTATTCCTTCCTTTTGTGCCGACTGGTCTTGGCTGCCCATTGGTGTCGACTGAGCAATCATCGGGAGGGAGACGTTCGCCTCGCGTCGCCATTGGGTTCCTGCGATCTTGCTCTTCCATTGGTATTGCTCCTGAATCACGCAAAGGTTCTCTCTGCTGTTTCTTCATTATAATCGTCCAATGAATATCTTGCCATTTCCAAGGGCGTACAGGTTTGTCTCGGTGAGGAGATTTGGTTTCGTCCTCTCTGCATTTTTGGCATGTGTTCTTTGTGATCTGAATTTCTTCTGTTACGATATAAGATCCTGCTATTCTGTAGTATCATGATTTGATTCCCTTCCTGATAAAAAAAAGTTCAAAGTTTTGGGCTCGTGGGGAATGGGCTTCGACAGTTCTGTTTCAGGATGCGGCGTTGTTGGCTCTCTGCGTAATGCGTGTTGTTTCCGGTTCAATATTGTTATTTTTTAAAATAAAACTGCCCTATCTATCTTGTTCTAAGAATTGAAATGTTCTTAACGATCCTTCCTCCCCAACAACATTTGGCGTCCTTTGCACTTCAATGACCTTGGTTTGAATGTCCGGCTTCTCCTTTCTGATCTGTTGTTTGGTTCCTCCAGCTCCGTGTTTCTCGTGTAATCCCTGATGCATTCATCTCTTGCTACTCTCGAAAAATGAAATGCTCTAACGATCTTCCTTTCCGCCCCGTCGGAGAAGATTCACCATCCGGATCATCGGGACGTTCTTGACAGTTCCTCTCTCTGTTTTTAATCCTGTTGCATCGAGAATGGATGTTCTTGTTATCCATGCCTGCTCTCTTAAATAAAAATCTGTACCATTTTCACCAAAATCTGATCAGTATAATTTTGAAGGGCTTAGAGAAAAGGTTGCTCCCTGTTATTATGCACCTTGAGCTCCGAGCCTTAGGAGGCCCCAAATTAGCACGCTGTGGCGGGTCTACGGCCTCCTCTTTTTCTGTTCTTGAAGTGAATAAGATGGAACAGCCACTTCCCTTTAATTTTTGGCTCCTTTTTGGTTTTCTATTCCTTTTGGAGGACTGTGCCGGTCCCATCAACCTAACCTTTTGTTGTTATCAGTTGTCGTTTCCTGGCATGTACATGGTTTCAGTTTTGGAATCACCTTGAGACTTTAGAGGGCAGAGATTGGAGTTTTGGAATCAAGTCTCATTCTGTTGGAGAAGATTGTGTTGGTCTGGAAAATCAAAATTTTATGCTGGTGTGAAGAAGAAGATCAGTTTGAGTTTCTTTTAAGAGGAAATAATCGTTTTTCCCCTTGTAAGAAACTGTCATCTTTTGCACCTTCAGGTCAATTGTTGATCCTTACGGTGTTTGTGCTCAAGGTCTGTGTGAGACTAACAGATTTCATTATTTGGTTCTCCTTTGGTTTTCTCTGTTCTTCTTTTCTCTGATTTCATATTTTTATGGCTCCATTGACAATGTCTCGGCATATCTATTCAAGAAAACGAAGATCATTCCTGTCTTCCTGTCAATACATTCCTCCATATATCACTGAAAGCAGCTTTCCTGATGTTGCCTAGCACTCCGAATGTCTCACAATTTTTACTGACGTGCAATTATTTTGAAACACTAGGTTGAGCAATTCCACGCTGAGATGGACGGCCACACCCACATAGCCATGGAGGAGTGGAAGGATCCTAATCCAGGCCCAGAATGCCTGATGCCGAGTTTCCTGATTGAACCATTTCCACCGGATCCCTTTGTAGAGGATGGCACTGGCAATGAGGGTTCCGAGGCTGGATTTGAGAAGCATGGTCTGTCAGTGGCTGTGAGCTCACCTCAGGATGAAGGGAAGCCGCTGCCGATGACACCGCACTTCGGCCAGAAGTCCAGTTCCAGCAGCAGTTTCTCTGAAAGAGTGCAGGCAAGAGCTGGGTTCAGCGTCGCGAAGCTCAGCATGCCGTGCATCCCTCCAGCTGCAGCTGATGGCTCACACTCAGGAGCTCAGTCGCCTTACCTGACGATCCCGCCTGGCCTGAGCCCGGCATCGCTGTTGGAATCGCCAGTCTTCCTCTCCAATGCCATGGTATGTATTGTTTTCTTTTTTCGTTGCTATGATTTCCGCTGTGTGAGCATAGGAATTGTGGTTGCTTTCTTCTGTGGGATGCTAAATTGGCAGGTCAAGAATGCTTGCTTTACTGAACTTTTGATCTCTTCGGAAGTCCGTGAAAGTTCAACTTTGGTTCCATGATCCGTGCTACTTTGTTTCCCCACTTTCACAATCTGTTCTTTTCAAACACATTGGGATAGTTTTCTCGAAAGCAAAAATAGTGCTATAACTGTAATAATTCCTTGTGTATATGCTGCATTTCTGCTTTACTCTAGCGTCACACGCCCCACGGTGCAGCGAAAAATTATTCCCCCAATTACCTACTTAAATATATCAGAGGTTGTCATTGTCATCAAAAGAGAGAGAGGAAATTTTGTATTGTTTCTGTTCTCATTTTATATGAATGAAATGTACGTATTCAATATCATGGAGAAATCGGTTGAATATTATTTTTCGGCGTTTTTCGAGAGATTAATTTCAAAATAAAAAACAGACACCTGGTACTGAAGTTACTCATCATGCAAATGCTTCAGGGACAGGCCTCGCCAACCACGGGAAGTTACTCATGCACGGTGATACCAATAACAATAATCTTACAAGACTTGAAGCTTCCCCAGTTGAAGATGGTCCTGATGCATTTTCTTTCAAGTCTTTGGAGCTGAAATCCTCACAGTACACAGCTGGAGAAAAGAAGGTTAGCAGCCATTTCAAATTGTTTAATACGATATTCCTAAAAACTAAGAAAAATAAAATCATGTTATGACCTATGCTTCTTTGCCATGATTGAGTAGCACTGTTTCGAGCCATATTAATATGGATTTTGTACTTGATAGTAACGGCTACTTTGAAACATATACAACACTTTCCATGAATGACCGATTCAATTAATGGAGTTATGTCCCCTGAAGTATTTTGTAGGTTGTATACCTGATACCTGCAACTGCATTCCTGAAAAAAAAAGCAACTGATTTGTACAGAAAAACTATATTTCCCCAAACGGTTGGAGATATAAATATCTGCCTTTTCTAACCATGGAGTTGACCATTGATGACTAGTATTTTTCATGTGACAAGTTCATATTAATGATCAGTGTTATCAACTTGAGTTTGTTCCTTGATTGTTACGTGGGTTCCCATACTCGCAACCAATTCATGCACATAATGCATTTTTTTTTCAAATGGTTGGGCCATCGTAACTTCACCTATTATAAACAGCAGTTTGTACGACCAGTTAATGCAAGGTTGTCGGTACGCCTGGTACTGCCTTTTTATCCATTATTATTTATAGTCGATACTTATTGAACTAAGATAACCTAGGGATCAGTCAGGTCTCTGGTGAAACTAGTACTACTGTAAATCAACGAGTTTCATGTACATTTATTCAGCACTTTTTCTCCAGTAAATGATTTTTTTTTCAAAACCTAGGCAATCATCAATTTTGTGACTCTGGATGCTTTTGCTAATTACTAATTAACTAGCACAGTGTCCCGTGCAATTGCACGGGAAACGTTTCTAATTATCTTTATTCTTTTTATCTATACGTGTGATATTAGATCAGTATGGGAAATATAAGTTCAAATCGTGAGCCGGCTTGCTAGTCGTTGCACTGAGTCGTCTATTTACGTACATTTATGATGATCTATCAGATGTGATCTGTTTAACTATATTTATTGTTTTACCTGTACATGTGATATTAGATCAATACTAATTACGCGAGAAACGTTATTAATTATCATTTTTTACCTGTACGCGTGATATTTTATATCAATACGGGAAATAAAAGTTCAAATCGCGAGTCGGCCTGCTAGTCGTTGTACCGAACCGTCTATTTAGGCACAGTTATGATGATCTATCGGATGTGATCTGTTTAGGTACAATTATGAAGATCTATCGGTTGTGGTATGTTTATGTACAGTTATGAAGATCTATCGGTCGTGATCTGTTTAGGTGTAGTTATAAAGATCTATCTGCTATGACTGTTTATGTGCAATTACGAAGATCTGACGGCTATGATCTATTTAGGTGCAATTATGAAGATCTAACGGCTGTAATCTGTTTAAGTACAGTTATGAAGATCTATTGGATATGATCTGTTTAGGTGCAGTTATGAAGATCTACCGGCTATGATCTGTTTAGGTGTAATTATGAAGATATATCAGTTATGGTCTGCTAATAATAAAAGGGTCCACTAAATTAACAGTCCGATATTTTGCTTTTTTGTGAGAATTTCTAGCCTTCTTCTATTTTTTCTATTGTATTCTACTTTTAATATATAGTAGATTGCGTTTTCTCCATTCCTTTGTGCTATCAGTGGCTAGTGATATGATATTGCCATGTTTTAAAATGTGGAAAAAACCTCTCTTTTTTCCATATTCCTTATCTGATAAACCTTTCCATTCCATTCAGGAATCTTTACCCAACAATCAACATCCACCACCACCAAGCACAGAGGTTTCTGTCAAGACTGAAACCAATATTCAGACAACACAAGATGCTAATCTGCTGGGCCATCTGAACCAGCAGCAGTTCAACGGGCAAGACCTTATGAAGAGCTACCATGACTCCAAGCGCAACCGTCTCGCACCCGATCACACGGTTGCCGGCAGCGACAACGCGTCACCTCTGGATCATGGCCAACAGCCGCCGCCGCCGGCAGACAGCGACGCTAAGGCAGACTACCCTGCGATGGCCACGGCCGCGCCAGCCGAGGACGGGTACAGCTGGAGGAAGTACGGGCAGAAGCAGGTGAAGCACAGCGAGTACCCGCGCAGCTACTACAAGTGCACGCACCCGAGCTGCCAGGTGAAGAAGAAGGTGGAGCGCTCCCACGAGGGGCACGTCATGGAGATCATCTACAAGGGCGCGCACAACCACCCGAAGCCCGCCCAGAGCCGCCGTCCCGGCGCTCCGCAGGTTCACCCGTTCGGCGACGCGCAGATGGACGCGGCCGACAACAACAACAACACTACCTCGCGGTCGAATGTGGAAGCAAGGGCGGTGTGGCATAACGGCGTGGCCGTCCAGGATTGGCGCGGCGACGGCGGCCTGGAGGCGACGTCGTCCCCGTCGGTCCCCGGTGAGCTCTGCGACTCGTCGGCTTCGATGCAGGTCCATGATGATGCCGCCCGGTTCGAGTCCCCGGAGGGCGTGGACGTCACGTCGGCTGTGTCTGACGAGGTGGACGGGGATGACCGGGTGAATCACGGCAGCATGTCACAGGGCCACGGCGCTGCCGACACCGAGGGCGATGAACTGGAGTCCAAGAGAAGGTCACCGTCTTACCTCTGCACCATGTTCGTTTCAAGAAAATGTGCAACATTGTGTGCTTTGTACTCACTACAGCTGCACTTGCCATGTGAATGTTCAGGAAGCTGGAGTCCTGCGCCATCGAAATGAGCACTGCATCCAGGGCTGTCCGCGAGCCTCGCGTCGTGATCCAGACGACGAGCGAGGTCGACATCCTCGACGACGGCTACCGCTGGCGCAAGTACGGGCAGAAGGTCGTCAAGGGCAACCCGAATCCTAGGTTCGTCCGAAACACCAACTTCTTTGAGATTTCCAGAACTGGTGCACTTGTCATTCTTGCTCTGTGTTGATGGCTTCAAACATGGGTGTGTGTTTGCGCCGTGTTCAGGAGCTACTACAAGTGCACGCACCCGAGCTGCTCGGTGCGGAAGCACGTGGAGCGCGCGTCCCACGACCTCAAGTCCGTTATCACCACGTACGAAGGCAAGCACAACCACGAGGTCCCGGCTGCGAGGAACAGCGGCGGCCACGCGAGCTCTGCGGCGGCGTCCCACGCGGGTGCGGGCGCGACGCGCAGGCCGGAGCCCCCGTCCGTGCAGGACGGCCTGATGAGGCTGGGCGGCTGCGGCGCGCCGTTCGGCCTCCCGCCGAGGGACCCGCTGGGCCCGATGAGCAACTTCCCGTACTCGCTCGGGGGCCACGCGGCGGTGGCGCTGCCGAGCCTGCCGATGCCGGCGGGGCTCGGCGCCGTGGAGGGGCTGAAGTTCCCGATGCTGTCCCCGTTCTTGAGGCACCGGCAGGCGATGGAAACGGCGGGGTTCAGGGTGCCCAAGGGCGAGGTGAAGGACGAGGCCGTGCCGGGCAGCGTTGCCGGCGGCGGCCCCGGCGGCGCCGGCGCGGCCGCGTACCAGCAGATGATGAGCAGGCTGCCTCTGGGGCATCGTATGTAGATAATAAAAAGAGGATTAGATGGACGGTCACATGCTAGAGTTAAGTTAATTAGTCTTATGGTGATAAGTATACCGTGGAAACAAGCACCCCTTACCTTCTTGCTTGCGATTTTTCTTCCGTTTCCTCTTCTTCCAGTTTCATTTCATTTTCAGGAATTAATCGTCACTGTTCTTGGTTTTATGCTTCAGTTTGTTTCAGCAACAGCATTTGGTGCTTCAGTTCAATTTATGCGATTGTTCAGCTATCAGTGGCAGGTTCATTGTGGCTCGCGTCCGCGTACTACTAGTACTGTGCCAATCAAAATTGGCGTCGTGAACTCGTTGTCGGCAAGACGGCAAGCAGGTCCGATGACCAGTTTGTTAAGCCATTTCAAACTTGTTAAGATGGCAAATGTTGCGTGTGTGTTAATCTCCGCCCGAGGGGTGGGCTAAAATCAATGTTGATGGTGCTCACTTACCGGTAAGGGTCGTGTCTGCTGAATACTTTTCTTTTCCGACATGGTCTGCTGAATACTTGCGTGAGTGTACATGGCAGACCGCTAGCAGTCGCATTATTGAGTCTTGAGCCAGGAAAGGTCCGAGCGTAGTTGGGTCGGCCGGCAAAAGCAAAAAATGTTTCCAGCGCAATTAGTTGCATGGGTCGGGGACCAGACTGGTTTCTTTTTGGGCCTTTTGTCCAGGGCTGGCAGCCACCCGATGTTGCCTTTGGGCTTCTTTATCGAATCATGAGAAGTGTTTTCTTTCATACCTACTACAAAATAATATCCTCTAAAAACTACTACCTTGGATAAACAGCCTGGAGCCGTGCACTCTCACGTGTACTGTGCAGGGGATCCCACTCATCCCCATCGTCAAAGCAAAACAACTCTCGCGTGGTCTGTCCACTCGCTCTCCTTCGGTGCATGCTCTGAAGAAAAATAGGAAGAATTGTATTCCGAACAGTCGAAATTTTCAACACGCACACGTGCGCACGTAACCACATGCACTCACTAGCTCACGCCCGCGTTTATAGAAGACTGGACTTGTTGACTTGATGATTGACGAAATTATCAAAGACGTATCCCAATCGATGAATACGTGTCTACCACTAAAAGTAAATTCTGTCTTGATAAGACACACAAAGAGCAAACCTGAGATCTAATCCCTGGTGAGTAAGAATACAACCACCTTCACTTACCATGACTTAAATTAAACGGTTTTCCACTAGTATTTTAATGTCATATTACTTATCGATTATTGGTACATACTTTTTTTGGATCAAGAAAAGCTAAAAGCGGATCCAGTCGGATCCAATCCCACCGATATACCATCGTACAGTTGTTGTGATTACATTCTGATGGCTGAAATAACTTCTCATTTTCCTAAATATAATACCCCCCCCTCTTCTTCCTATCACTCTGCTACGATTGGATCTTGATGAAATGAGTTGGGTTGGCAATGACGACATATGCGAAAGGCGAAGACGGAGTGGACGCAGACCTCACAGAAAGTTAGGGCTGGTGGTTTAGTGGAGAGGGTCTTTGTGTTCCCAAACTTAGAGAAGATGGCTAGGAGGGGGAGGATTGGAGGTGGTGGCGGGTGGTTAGGACGGTGCAGGAGGCGGTGCTGCAGCGCCTTCCAGCGCGAGCGATGGAGGACAACCCGATGGGGAGAGTAGGTGGGTGGGTCGACTTGGCTCTGACGCATGATGGCGATGGCAAGAGTGGTTAGCATGCAAGGGAGGTGTGAGGATCCGGACTTAACTTCCAGACCCTCCCTGTGTATCTCCTCATCAGTCCAGGATCAAGCTGATGAACACAGGCGAATTGATATCACTGCACACATCACGAAACATTTTAGAAACATAAACTTATAGCAGCGATAAGACTAAATGAAGTAACTAGGACTTATGTCCCTTACCATTCAGAAACACAGCGGAAAAATAAAGCGTAGATGTCTCCATCTCAACCACAGGCAGTCGACGGAGGCCACGTGACCTAAACCTCAGCATTGACGTAGAAGATTCCACATAGTCTTCATCGTCCTCATAGATATCTGAACACGTCCAACAAACAACATATACGATGAGTACTTTACGTACTCAGCAAGCCACCTGGCGGCAGATGGTCCTATTAAACTACATGCAAGGCTTCAACGGAAGGCTGTATGGTTCATTTGCAGAAAAGCAGTTTTAGTTGAAATATTACGGTAGATTCAAAGGCATCATTTTGATGAAAACCAATTTTTATTATCAGGGGTGTTTTTCAACAGGTGTGGTCCACGACCAACACACTCGAGCAAGGACTCCCGCCTTAGCTCGACCATAGGATTCATCAGCAAATGGGTAGAGGGAAATAGCAAGGGGGAGAGGGACAGGTCCTTTTCATCAAGAATGAGTCATGTGCTGTCCATAACCGTGGACACGGCTAATCGATTAGTTTTAACTCTGTAGAGTGTGTACACTTTACCCACATGACATGATCATCCCCTTATGCCAAGCTGATCGGGCTTGTACACACGCCCATCGGTGTGTCGGCAGGGTGACCGTGACGAGGTCTTTTAGCTAGATCCCCCTGAGGTGTGACATGCCCACCGGGTCTGGCTCGGAGTCGAGAGTACATCCCCGCACTCCGATCCCCCCATCTGTGCCGAGGGTCCTCGTAGCTACGTCCACCCCTTCTGCGGTACGGCAACATCGGCACCAAAGGCTGACTAACCTACTTGACCAAGCCAATGCCCATATAGCATGTGGTTGTACTGTTGTCACAATTCTCCAACTTCAAGACTTCGGCCTTATGCGGTACGGACGACCAATGGTTCCTTTAAACCGGCCTTCTGCGGGGTAGGCAACCATATGCTCCTTCATCACATGATCCAGCTGTCGCCCGCACCATATTAGATGGTAAGTTTCACCCAGAGTAGAATAGAAGGAATAGAGAGAGAGGGAAATCATCAGGCATCCGGCCCTAGCTCAGCGAGCTCAACAAGTTTCAACAAGTATCATTGATCCGGTATTCATTCCTCCGTAGAGGCAAGTCAAAACAACCTAAAGATGTAATTAAGCATGGCTAAGCATATCTCTACTCTATTCAGAATAAAAACCTACTAATCTACTCGGGGTATCAAGTATAAAGGGCGACAAGCGGACAGGGTAAAAGTGTGTCAATCGACACGCTAGCTACTAGATTAAAACAGCATGCATGTTTATAAACAATAAAATATAATGACTTTGAAAATATAGGATCAAATATGATCAAGAAAAGGGGGCATGCCTTCGTTGACGAGTTGGTCTTCTTCTGCAGGAACTTGACCTTACCCAACTTCCTATTCGTCGCAACAGCAATAAAGTGCAAAACAAATAAATCTAAATCTAAATTAAATATCAAAATGGAAATACCAGAAGAATAGGGCTAGCAAGGCTGGATAGGTATCAAAGGGCAAAGGCGAAGGGATAGGATTGTCGAAAGACAACTAGGAAAGTGTGAGATTATATATCTCAACCAGATAGAGTACATGTACTCGAAAGATGGTCTTCCGGATCATATCATTCTGGAAAAAGGATAGATTTATGGATGATAGAATTTGCATGTCAAAGGACTAAAGTTAATCCACATGCGAGATAAGGATAGATGTGCAACTGAGAATAGGATATGGTTGATGACAACAATAGCACAATCATATGATTAACATGAAAACCCGACATACTAGCAAAACAAATATGACCAATCATATTTGTAAACAAGCGAGGTCCTGGCATGCTAGTTGGCAAGAGATGATAATATGCAACATGTCAATCTATATGAAACTACTGTGCAATATACAACTGGACATCATGTAACAAACTAGATAGACTAGGCATGAAATAGAAATTAGGCAAGACAAGCATAGGATAACATATGACCATGCAATTGTAATCTAATAACGATAATTGATAATGCAAACGGTGATTAAACCATATGATCAAATAACAACTAGCATCGATATGACATGCACCAACATACATGCAAACTATGACATAACATTAGCTCTACTCATGCTATTGTGTGAATAAAATACAGCAATCAACCTACAAATACTACACATAACAATATTTTAGTAAAGGATGATTATTAGCAACATATATGCATATATTATAATTGATACCTAAATGCTAACCATGTATATGTGACTATACACTACATTATAAACATGCAACATAAGATAACAAGCTAAGCATACTAGTACATACATATTATATGTCCATCAACTAACATACGATATGATTAAATAATAAAAACTCAGTAAGGGATTATTATTCCAACATATAGATTGTCAACAATATTAAGTCCAATTATATACATATCTCTATATGCAACTACATGATTATGCAACATAAAGACATATTGAACATGCAACTTAATCGTGTTTAAACAAACAATTAAATTATACACATCAATAAAATAATGTATTCAGCCATTGCATGACGGATTATTATCTAAAACATGGATTAGCCTATGTATATATGCATAAACATATACACATAGCTGCATATGTAAATCACATGAAATGCATCGAACAAATATGAGACATGTGTGCAATCTTAACCATATTATAAATAGAGGTTAACAACATGACCAATTGTATAACAATCCTTAAATAAACATGAGTTAACCTATAAGAATATATGCACATACTACTATTTAATATACATCATGCAACCATAACTACATATGATATGTCACATTAATATTAGTTTAGCAAAGATTATGCTTCTACTACTATAGGTTATATGCAATATTAGGTTCAACTGTATATTGTATAACACAATATATGTGAACATACATAAGATCATGCCATATGAATCTTATTAAACATGAACTACTTTAGTCATGATACAACCAAGTTTGAACTAATATGTTGAACCACTTCATGTCTAATGACTATTAAGATGGAACCATATTGTATGCATGCATATTATATTCAACTATCTAAACATGTAACATGTAGCTATATGAATATGGATACACCTATTAATGAATGAAGCATGGTTGATCCGTATGACGAATTCTCTTAAGCATGAACATTATATAACAGGAAACTATCATACATATAACAATATGAAATCATACATATAACAATATGAAACTATATAACCTTATATAACTATATGAAACTAACATTATATGACTATATAACAATCATACGTATAACAACAGGAAACTATATGCTACATAACATACTTATTCAATTGGATGATGAAAACAATCATCAAAATTATTGGACATGAACATATGAATATGCGAGTACTTTCAAACAAGAATTAATGACAGGAAACAATGCCATGATGCATCACAAGATGATTGGAGATTAACAAGATGGGTGGTGGCGACATTCGCAACACAAAACGGTTGGAACAGATTATAGATTGGTTCTGGACAGACCGGAGGATTTTGGATGCTGCGCGATTCTCGCTCAACGAAATCGCAATCCGCCAATTGGGTTAGAAACTAGACACATAGAGGTACAATCCTACCAAAGGGTTTTGGAGAATTCTTACCGAGTCAACGGGAAAAGATCAGACAAGTTAGATGTTCTGCAGATTGAATCTGGACATCTGCGAACAGCACGTCGGAGACGGATCAATTCCCGCCAAACGGCTACATGGATCAAGGAGAAAATTACAGAGGTGTTTATAGATATCTAAGACACAATTTCACCAAAGGAATTGTTCAAAGACTCACCGGATCAACGGGGATAGAGGAGATAATGCCGTTGTACCGTTCGCACAGTCAAATCTGCATATGAACAACAGCATGAAGAAACTTGATTTCCCGGATATTGGACCATTGGATTGCCTTCAAATTTTGTGGAGATGATCTTGACAACATCATCCATGATCCCACCAAACGGATCTTGGAAAGGAGGTCCGAGCCGACAATGGCGTCGTTCCAATCTAGAGGCACGCGCAGAAAATCTGGGTGCAAACAGAATGTTAGTATTTGGAGATTTTCCGGTGATTGCACCGTTGGATCTTCACCAAATTTTGCAGAGAGGTAGAGGAAAAGGTTAGGAACAATCTCACCAAAGGGATTTGCCAAAAGATGTTCGAGGCGACGGGAATTGGCAAAATACTAAGGTGGGATGTGCTGTTCAGGAACTGCACGGGAAGAGAAAGGGGGTGGCGGCTGTTTAGAGGGGTTTGGGGGCTAGAGTTTCGTGGGAAAAGGATTTGGGGGAGTGGGGAAGAGGTGGGAGGGGTGTGGGGTATTTATACGAGGGAGAGGGAAAGGGATTTGGCCCAAATACTATTGAAACAGATGCAGCGACGCATGCTGCGCTATGCAACACTCGCCGGAACGCCTGCTCAAGAGAGGAAATGAGACGGCGGGATGCCGAGAGGAGATGGGCCGGGATGGCGGCCATAAAGGAAAGGAGAAAAGAAAAGGAGAAACCAAAATAAAAACAAAGAACAGTAGAGCGAGATTAAATATCAAACAAACTCCGAAAATTCTGAGAAAAACTCTGGAGACATATTTCAAATTGAAAAGCAAATCAAATTCAAGTTGGATTGATTCAAATTAACTCCGGTCCAATTTGTGAAATTCCAATTAAGTTTTAATTAACTTGAGAATAAACAACGAAATTTTCCAGCTCTAATTTTTGATAAAAAAGATTTTAAAAAGCTCTGAAAATCAGGATGTTACAGGAGGGGGCAAGATGGCAGCCTAGCGCTATAGAGGCGGGGGATGAGGGGTGGTATAGGAGCAGGTAAAGGGAGGAGGAGGAGATGAAAGAGAGGAAAAGAAAAAGGGCACAAGTTAAAAGAAGGTCTTGTCGCCTCGACAGGACTTCGTGCCATAGCATCACACTTTTGGTTTACATGAAGGGTCAGGAGTATCTCATTGTATACGTAACAAGAATGAATCATAGTACCTATGTTTCTATTTGTCACTTTTGTTCTTGCATAAATACCGAGGTGATTATTCATTTTACACGATGGCCAAATGCCTTAGGTAAATGAAAAATTAGTGTTAACTTCGCTCTTAAACGTAGGTCATCGTGAGATGCGTGCAGTTAACCTTTTAAAATTTTAGTCACTAATATATGTGAAAATACATTGATACCATCTATAAAAATAATGTCGTTAGATTTGTTTGCTAGATGCTTTCAAGCTATGCACTTTTTATGATCTTTGATAATATAACGTGGTCGAAAGTTACAATCCAAGTCTTGTATTGAAGATTGTGAAAAGTTAAAAGCGATCTACATTTGATAGTAGAAAGAGTATAACACGTCAAAAACGTATCATATTTTTCTGAGTTTAATGGCGTCTTTTTATTATTATTTCTATTACATATTTTCATTATCATTCTGGATTATTAAATAAGTTATCAGTCTGTTTATTTCTCTCTCTATTCTCTATCCGCGGGAAAAACACCGCAATAATCAGAAAATCGAGTGTATTTAGGAACTTTTTTGACGAAAGGAATCGAGCAGCGAATACCCCCAGAGCTAGATGGTAGGAGGGACGGCACACCCTGCTACCTCCCTCTGCCGTCTGGGCCCCACAGATATCTGGTGCCGCCGCCTCTTCTCAAGTAAATCTCTTTCATCTCTCGTGTACCGCCCTACCTGCGGAGTTTCGCGAGGAGGAACAGAGCGCTGTGGAGAAGACAGAAGGCTTTGAGACAGAATAGAAACATCACTGAGATTCATAGTTTTCATCTCCATCATCAACACCCATAGATTAGGTCTCCTTGTGTCAGTACCCTGGAATTTTAAATAGAACTAAGCGTGAAACCCTAGACAAATTCCAACACTGTGGCCCACCTGCCATAAGCATATCATCGTAATTGTTAATTAACAAACACACTGGCCCCACATGCTAGGCCACCGGCGGTTGAATACCGACAAGACTGAGCATGGGAGCCTAGTGGCACAAGAACACATGGACGTGGTCTTTGGCCAATTTGAAAAAAGGGTGCACCATTCGACTCCCGGCAACAATGAATACTCATCCCTATTGGTGCGAGGACCAATGGTCACCGGCAACGGCAGTGCGGGGGGTCGCCGGCGGCCAGAAACAAAGTACCGGTGCATGGGGCGATAGAGCAACGAAATGAAGGGGAAAATGGTGGGTTTGGTTTGGTGCCTCACCTTGTAGGTGCTCATGCGCTCAGGTGAGGCAGAGGTGGACGGAGGGGGTCATTGCGGTGATCGCCGGTAGCAACGGGGTACGGTTGACGACAGAGAGGAAGAAATAAGGGGATTTCATCTCATTTCTTCATGGCAACAACTCCGTACCAACCCCCTAGACTCGATTCAAACATTGGCTGCTTCGAGAGAGTGGTGAGGTGTCCATCATCACCGCTAGTGGCGGCGCTTGGGAGGATGGCAACGATGACTTCCAGAACTCAAAAGGGAAAGAGAAAAGTTGAAATAGGGAAAGAAGAGTGTAAGTAATCAAGTTGAAATAGGGAAAGAAGAGTGTAAGTAATCACTAGAGAGGGAGAGTTACCTTGCAGTAGTGATTTCACCAAAGATGAGGATGAAGGTCGCGCGCGACTGTCCCACTGGTTCTCTATACCATATGAGCACATGGGTGAGCTTAGATGAGGGGTGCGAGGTGTCTGGACATGATGCTCGAGTGTGGCTTACCTTCAGATGCAACGACGCATGATGATACCGAGGCGACGTGTTCGCTGGAGGTCTCGATGTCGGATATGTTTCAGGCAAGGAACTCTACAACGGGTGACGTTGTCTGCTCAGGGAGGTGTAGTAGAAAGAGGAGAGCACATTGGTGGATTCAGATTTGGGAATGGGTGAGGAACGACGAAGGAAACAAGAAGCTGATGCGTGGTTTTAAGCGTCTACTGCCTCCATTTGAGCCTCCTGATTTGTTTTGGTCAAGGTCTTTTGATACTTGCATAGACTTTGAGCAATCTATTGCGTGTTCAGAAGCTGATGGTTCTGTTGGCCAGGTAAAGACTAGAGATGTTGGTTCATCAAATGTGAATACAACTGTGATCAACTTCCAGTCATGTCTTTAATATCTATTAAATATCAATTGGTGGTATTGGTGATGATACGTCACCCTTTTTCTCAACTAACTCGCATAAATCTCTCTATTCTTTTTTGTAACTAACTCCTAGTCCAATTCGATTTTAGAAGAGGAAAAAATAAAACCCACCCCAACCCATGCTCTCTCTCCTCTCATCTCACCTGCCCTCCAAACCGCCACCACCCCTTGTCGCGCCACCACCGTCATGCGCTGCTGCCGGTTGCCACTGCCACGGCCAAGCTGCCTCCCCTCCTAGGCGGGCTGCCCTAGCCGCCGGCCATCGGGAGGAAGAGGAGCTCGGTTAGGGGAAGGAGAAGAGAAGGGATTGGAATGAGGGGAAGGAGGAGGAGGAGAAGGAAGAAGAAGAAGAAGAGAGGAAGAAGTCACCGTCGCTGGTCGTCCTCGCCTCCTAGCCAGGCTACCCTAGCTGCTGGCCAATGGGAGGAAGATGAGCTCGGTTGGGGGAAGGAGAAGAGAAGGGAAGGGAACACGGAGAAGGAAGATGAAGAAGAAGGGGATTTTGGTCAAATTCTATGAATTCGTGTCAAATTTTAGGTTCATGATGTAAAGATAGTCTCTAATTAGTCCCTATATGAGAATTGATGGATGGAGTAGGAAGATATCGTGTCCGCCATTTGATCTAGGGTATTGAAATTCAAAACAGCGAGCAGTAAAGAGACATGTGGTGAGGTGCTCCAGGTGAAAATCTTTCCCGATTTTTGTCGGTGCTAGTAACGACAACAACCTTAAGCGTCGTTCCCTCCTTGGAGGAGTCGTCAAGGAGCTCATTCTCACTCCATCCCTCGGGGTTTTGTGTTCTCCGAGTGAAAACCCTAGATCTAGCTGAAAACATCGTCTTTGAAAACATTGACCCTCACTGGCTGGGTTGCATGGGAGCAGCTGACGTGCGAACGACGTTGGGGGTGCTTGGGTCGTCCTCTCAGAGCTAGAAAGGCTGAGACATGCTTCCATTCGAAATTTTCTTCTTTCTTTGGTATCGGTGGGGGCTGGCTGACGTGTACCAACGTGTCTGTTTTGTATGACGGCTCTCTAGACCTGGTTTAACTAGGTAGTTTGTCTGTTGAATGGGTTATTATCTGATTTTTTAATTAATTATGCACCGGTTTTCCTTATAAACTAAGCCAATTATATTCTTTGTTATAAATTGCAGGAGTTCCAGCTCTCTGTTGAGGTTCCTCGAAGAAAAAAGAAAGTAGTTTTTAGCAATGGCAGGTCAGGCGTAAGGAAGGTCGAGCATTTATTTCTACGAGTGGGAAGGTTCAAGCATAAAGCTGCTTAAACCATTGAACAAGATAGATCATAATTAATTAACTCTATCGAACCGGAATAGCAATCGTAGCAAACAATATTAAAGTAAACCTAAAAATCCATAAATATTACTCCTGAGTCTGCACCCAAGAATAATAAAATTCAGCTTGGTCCTCACAGTTACTCTGCTCTTGAGGGGTCAAGGACGTGCCCCGCGAACATGATCGCTCCCGACACGTCCTCGATCACAAAGAAGGCGAACGGATGGTCAGCCACGAAGTCCACGCGCACCGCGGCCTGTCAGACAGGTCGGCCTTCCCCTGCTCGAAAGCCTGAGAGGCTCAGCTTGAACGTGGGCAGGCGGAAGTCGCCGACCTGGACGGCGCTCGTCGGCAGGTGCTCGTGTAGAAAGTCCGGGGTGCACGCGATCTTGTCGGTCAGCCGCCACAGCCCGTCGCGCGCGTCCGGGAGGAAGATGCACATCGAGTAGAGCAGCGGCGGCGGCTGAGCGTGAAGATGGTGGCGGTCTCTCTCATACTGGAGCTGTCGTGGCAGGCGATGTGCTGGCTGCGCCAGCTCCGCATGAAGGGCACGTCGACGGCGCTGCCGTCGAGGCGGTGGAACTTGTCCTCCTTGGTGTGCTCCTTGTCGAAAGGCTCCTACCACTTGCCCCTGAAGTAGATGGCGTTGGCGAGCACGAGGTCGGTCTGCTCGGACAGCGCGCCCGGAGCGAGGATCGAGCCGATGAGGTTGTTGGTGGCTGCCGCGACCCATACGTTGATCTACTTCCCGTGGAAGTCGACGGCGCGCTTCTCCGCCTTGTACGACCCGACGGCGGCGTCGCGGTAAGCGGCCCTGAGAGGCCTCGTCCTGTCGTGCTACACGCCGCACGCGAACCTGACGTGCGGCCCGCCCGCTCGCAACCGGTCCGCGAGGGCCTGCTCTGCGAGCGCGCGGACGGACCCGGCGAGGCCGTTCCGGGACGGCACGCCAAGGGCGCGGAGAAGCTCGGCGAGGGTGCGCTCCCGGGCGCCGGCAGCTATCAGCGAGAGCGCGGCGTAGACTGACAGCATGACCCAATAACTATCAATGGGCTATTCCCTGGGCAGAAAACATGGGCTCTTCAGGCTTTTCCAAGCGGTACCACCAAAATGGGCCTGAAATTCTCTAAAAAGAAAAACCAAACTGTGCCAGAAAGCTACGCAAGATTGAACTGCAAACCACAAATTCTCGGGCCCAACGTGCAAAATCGCAAATCATCGAAGGTTGACGTAGTAACTTCCCCCGGACATCTTTTCGTGCTTTCCTCTCCTGTCTTCCTGGCGCGCAGCTTGTCCGCCACCTCACGGAAATTCCCCAAGAATATATACGGCGCTCGCCTCCGGTCCGGTCTTCGTAGCTTCCACTCCTCCGCCACCACGGTCCCGATATCCCCGAACCTTCGTCGCGCCAGGCACGTAATTCCCCTCTCGCCTCCTCCTCTGATTCTTGCAATTTTCCATGGAAATTTCGCGCCGTTCGCAACAAGATTTCGCATTCTTGGCGGTGATAGCGGCTTTGTATGGTCGTCTCTTGGATTGGCGGTCTCCTTGGAAATGTTCCCTCGGGTGTATCGGTCGTAACTGGCATCAGGCATATAAATTTGGGGTGTTTGTTTGAGTAGAATCAAAGCCAAACCCTAGAAATCTATTGCCAATTGTGTTTATATTTCGTGCACGGGGGTAGAGATGGCTGAAATTAGGATGGCTCGATTGGATTTTGCAACTAGGGTGAGGGATTTAGCCCGGCCACCTGCAAGTCTGCTTCCCGATTCTTCTCTCGTTCAGACTAGAAGGGAGAATTTAGCCGAATTGCAGTTCAGGGAGACAACATTTGCTAGCTTGGATCGTGCTGCTGGGAAGGAGAATCTAATTGGGTTCCTTCCGAAGTTGCCTTTCGATGACAAGGCTGCCGCGCGCAAGTTAGCTCTACCTTGCGTAGTAACGCAAGAAAAGTATCCTATCCACACATCACCAGGGAAAGGGTGTAGAATGAGGAGATGGAGAAGAGTGAGTAGGGAATTACGGGACAACACGTTGGATTTGGATGTCAATTTATTGGTGCTAGCCACTGGCTACTCGCTAGGGATAGGATCAAAGATTTTAGACCAAAGGCCATTAAGACCCAGCTTTATTGCAAGCAAAGGTCCAACAGGATCAAAAATATCTGGACACTTGAATAGGAAAAGGATTAGGGTGAAGGATTTTGGTTCGGGGGGAGTAGGACGCAAGACACACAGAAGGGCTATTAGGGACAGGGGAGAGGCTTCCACTGTTGAATCTTACTTGATGACATCTGATGCAGGTGATGCTTTTAGCAACAACAGGCATCAAATAATGTCGATGAGTTACGATGGGGATCAGAGTGAGGATCGTCAAAGTGAGGAGGTTCAATCAGCATACAAAAAGGTCAGTGGCGGTGATGAGGAGATGATAAGGGGTTTTATAAATTTGGATGAAGCTGAAGAGCAAAATGAAGAAAATGAGTGGAGTTGGGTGCCCCAAGATGGTGACCCTATTGCTGAATCAATTTCTTCACTTCAGACAACACAAGAAGTTCTTGAAAGATTCTTCAGAAAAAATGAAGTTCTTGAAAGTGGTAAGTTGTTTTTCTTCATTGATGATATTACACGCTCTCTTTTTAATTTGATTGGGACCACTGGTTAGTAATCAATAGGTAGCTTTTCCCGTTGTGTTTGTGAACCATCTTAGACAAACTGTGATAGCTTGTGGGGTATAGTGCTTTAGTAAGTGCTTAAAAGCCTTAATTTCTGTTGGAACTTAAGCTTTGCTGAGCAGTGTCGATTGGCCCCTGACAACATAACGTCACCATATTCAGATTCCATAACAAATCTGTTGATTTTTACCGGCAGTTGACTACTGCTAATTCAAGGGCAATAGGTTGTTTTGTCCAGGCATATGTGATAATTGTTAGTTCAGCCCGTGCTTGTATCTTTGTATCGTACGGAGCGTTGCATTAGGTGTACTTGTCACACACTCCTACTTGTCACACACTCTATTTTTGCTAGCTGAATGAATAGATATACAACAAAGGTTATCTCATGCTACTTTTGTTTCAATCACAGACGGTGAAGGTTTTTTAGAACATTTTTTTAACAATATTTTCACAACATAGTTAAGTTTAGGAGTTATGTGAATGGCAATGCATGCACTTCTGAAAGTGTTCTTTTGGCTAGTTCATGTTCTGATGAATCACTTAACCCCCATAACTGTTGGTTGTAGCGGATACTCTGTCATCCATATTCGTAATGGATTTATCCCATGGTATCTCATGATTGTGACAATGTTCTCATCTGTTTAGCTTTTCAGCTTGCTATTGTCTATGCTTGTGTGAATCTTCCTAAGTGCTCTGTTATCCCATGGTATCTCATGATTGTGACAATGTTCTCATCTGTTTAGCTTTTCAGCTTGCTATTGTCTATGCTTGTGTGAATCTTCCTAAGTGCTCTGTTATGCCTGTGTTTTTGTTCAGGGATGCTGAAATTATCGGAACTCGGCAAGGAGTTTGGGGATGAGGATTCAAGTGATGACAACAGAGAAAAAGATGAGCTCGTTTTGCCTGATGTGGAGGTTGATGTATTGGGAATGAATCAAAAGATGAAACATCTTGAACAAAAACTGAAAGAAGCGTTTGATACTATCACAGAGAAGGATTTAAGCCTATCCAAGCTTCAAGTACTTATCAATAGTGCGCACACACCATCTCTACAAACGGCGCCCACCAACATTGATCAGTTGGAGATGGAGCTGGAGCGCCACCTTCAGGAGAAAATAGATGCCGAAATTCAGTGTCTGGTCATGGTGAAAGCAAGGCAAAGCTGGCAAGTCCAGGCTGAGGATCAGATCGCCTTGGAGGAGCACAAGCTGTCTGCCAGGGATGATACAAGAATGATGCTCAAGCTACGAGAAACAGAGAACAAGATCCTCATGCTGAAAGAGCAGGTAGACAGATTAGAGGCCCATGAGAAGGAGCTCTCTGGGACAACAGAAGTCCTGAGGATGCAAAGCAGAACCTTCAAAATAGGCCTCTTTGGCCTCCTTCAGCTGATAATGCTGTGCCTTTCCTTGAAGATGTTCTTCGAGCAGGATTCAGCCCCCTTCGGTGATGTTGTACCAACATGATTATTTAGTCAGTGTTTGTTTAGTCTGTAAATTCGGTCGATTGATTTGCAAGGTGTTAGGTCTAATTTCAGTACAGTGAAGCTGGTGCACGTTGTGATGTATACATCTGAAACTACGCATACTCTGTAAATTATTATTCCTGTGCATAAATCTGGGTTTGCTGACTAAGCTTACCGGTTGTTTGCATCTACTGATTGTCAATACCTTCTGAGCTCGATTTGTTCAGCAATAGAACCGGACGGTCCAGTTTTGACTTGCCTCCAAGGCTTCAATGGAGTCATTGCGAAGTAATGAGCCTCTTTAACTTGCTTTGATCTAGCCTACAGCACTCCGCTCTTCTGCCCATGAAGGCGATGCGCCGATGCCGAAGCAAATCTCGGAATAAATAGAGGCAACGTGCGCGACCAAGCAGCGTATGCATGGTGGCATAATGCAAGGGTCCGTTTAATTTGCACTGTCTCTGGTTCGCTCTAAGCGGGCATATATGCAGCTCGGAGGCCAAGAGCTCAGCCTCTCAGCTCCGCCTTCCAAGAGGCGCGGCAAGCCGGCAACTGCCGCGGCAGCGTTCAGTTCAGTCCCAAACGCACACTGGAAATCGACCGTCTCGACAAAGGTTTGCTACTGCTCGCGTCGATCACGGGTGCACGGCCGTCGACGGTTGGCACACGCGGCACGTACGTTCTGGCAGCCGCCGCCGCAGCAGATCGTGTAGTGTGCTAGCCTTCGCCCTTCGTCACGGCGCGTGCGAAGGGAGCGTCACAGAATCGGCAAACTAAGCACACAAGTTGCACGCAGTTAACGTGGACCACCTGTTGTACATTTCTTATGGGGTAAATGGTAAATCATAGTGCTAGGGTAGTACTAGTAGCTAACGATCGGTTTCAAAAAAATAAATAAAAAGGAAGTATAGCAGCTAATACTGATCAAGAAGAGTTGCCACGTCAATAAAGACGAGGCTGCATGAGCTGGGACAGCGTTTTTGCATGCATGCATGCATGCTGGCTGCTGCACGTATGTGAAGCTAGCCAACCAGCGGTAACAGTCTGCAGGCCGCTTCGTGATCCATCTATTTTGAAGACTTGCTGCTGCATTTTTCTTGATTCCCCATGGAAATTTGGAAAACGTTTGGGTCAAACATCCGGGGCGTGGCTTTGCTCGGAGCACATGCAGAGCGCACGCCACGCGCCCCCTCACGTAACCCACATTCAACGCTGCGCGACGCAGATCTATACTGCTACATAACATATCAGTTTTGAAGTTTTGTATTCCAAGATTGAAATGCAACTACAGCCATTGATTAGTGTCAATCTAACGATCTAAGTCGCTAGGATTTGCGTCTACAGTAGCATACAGCTGTCTCTACATTGTTTCTAAATCTAGATTCTAGAACCATCGCTGCAGCTGAAGCTAGTATTGGGGGCAAATATGCCGTCGTATGTCACTGAAGCTGAGCTCGATGATGAAAGTGACCTTGCCACCATCTGGAGTTTCCTTCCCGATCAGCAAAGAAGGACAAAGAGAATGATGAACCAACTCTCCCGAATCCCCAAACCAAAAAACATTTAACATGACACTAAGCATTCAAGTTGCATTTCAATTGCCGCTTGGTGATGATGCACCATGGGAGCGCTGCAGCTCACTCTGGCCTATCCGACATGGGTTTGAAGACGACTATCTCGGCAGTGGCGCCCGCACCACAAGTGGTTGAGACGGCGATGTAGCTCTCCTACCACAAGGAACTGAGGGGCTCAATAATGGGGACGACTGTTGGAGAGAATGATGAGGTAACCCAGCAACAGAGATGGTCACTAGAGACGATGATGACTGGTTGTGGCGCAAGGCAAGACATGGCAGCGGATGTGCAGGTGTGGAGGAGCTGGAACTTGGAACCGTAGGGTTACACCTGTACAAGATGTAGCGTTGGCTAGATGGGCCTAAATGGGTTGGATTGGCCCAGCTGGCTCCCATGCCCTCTTTTCCTTTTTTTTTCTAATTTAAGTACAGAGTTTGATATTATTTGTGTTTGATTGAAGACAGAAAAAAAGTAAGGTTTATTATGACTATATGGTACTCCGTACGGAAAAAATTATAAAAAACATTGGAAATATTATTTTAGTTTCTTATATTTTTTTTAAGACAGTACTTGGGGCCAAACCTCACGTGCCCTCAAATGTGATAACAACACGCCATTTAATATCGTGAACTGCAAAGCACGTACCAGTTACTAGTATCAGTAGACCGCAAAAAATCGCTCTCTCCCAGATCTGGATCTGAACGACATGGAGATGGTGCTTCTTGGAAGATCACGCCGTGGAGGCGTAGCGCGTGCAGCTCTCTCTCTACTCAGGCGACTGGATCCGGAAAGGCCACCATGCAGCCCGTCCTCATCGCGGAGAGCACGCGCGCAGGGCTACTGTGTGCCTCGCCGTTGTTGACGGAGTACACGCACTGCATCTTGCTTCCTCTTCCGATGAGGATCCCGGCACGGAGACGCAGTGCGTGCGGCACAAGCGAGGTGGGGGCTACGTGGGACGCGACGTCTCCACGAGCTCCGCCTCCACGACCGTCACGCCCATAAAAAAGGAGCTCCACTCCACGGTCAACATAGCGTCTTTCCCCGGCAGATCGAGTCAGGACTCAGGATTAATTGTAGATTTCTGTGTTTTCTAGCTACTTGGTTGTGATAGGTATACAAGGCTACAGGCACAGATCCTACATGTCATGTCAAAGTGAAGCATTTGTGTATGGGAATTATCTACTTTCTTTTCTCTAACATGTGTGTGATCATCTTTTTGTTATCGCACTGAATGCATTTGTACGCACAAGGCAAATTGTTCAATTCAAAAATCAAAACCATTACCACTGGATTGCAAAGGTTAAAAAGCATACAATTATTTAAGGTTAAAAAGCATGCATAATTTTTTCTACAGGAATTGGATTGTTTCATGTCATATTCTGCATTTCAAGCAGGCATTGACTGACAACTAAAAACTTCGAGAGCTAAGTAGGTGGTATTAAGAATAGCCTTCCTCTCAAAGAAAGGAAAAACATCCTCCTTGTGAATGGACTGCTAATGAAGAAATCAAGAAGCTAAAACTGATGTGAAAATTCAGGAGAAACAATAACAGTAGCAGATAATTAAAAACTCTGAAATAACAGCTATTATCAGTATAGCGCAGGTGATCTAGGCCCTATTTGTTTAGGTTTTTTTTGGCTTCTGGACTTTGGCTTCGAAGCCAGAAAAGCAGGTAACCTATTTACCTGCTATTTACCTGCTTTTCTGGCTTCAAAGCCAAAGTCCAAAAAGCCAAAAGCCTGCCAAACAAACAGGCCCCTAGGATAGCATTCCTCTCAAACAGAAGAAGAAAAAAAAGAAGTATCATATGTAATCAAGAAAATATATATTTTTAATCTGAAAATTCTCACACCGTATTAACGGCAGATCGATCCCAATAGTAATATGAAACCAGATCGTACATTCTTGCCAGCAGCTTGTGCATCAATTATTCAGGAACATTTACCTGCAGCTAGCTATATCTCCAGAGTGCAGATACGGCTGGGAACTCATGTATTCAAAGCAAGATCGATCACAAGTACTGAAGGATTAAACATAGTTCTAAACCACTAAAATGACATAGTGACACACTAGCTAGGACCAAGCAAATGATGCTTCACGTGTAGTAGCACGAACTCCAAAGCAGACCAATATCCCAAGGCTGGCTAGGGCTGTCTCGCTTCATTCATTCCCTGGGCAGCTCGTTGAGATCAAAGTCCCGGGGCGCCACACCACTTGCCGCCGCCGCCGCCGCGGCCTGCAGCTTGTCCGCGAGCCAGTGCTTCCGCATGTGGCCGCCGAGCGCCTGCCCGGTTGGGAAGATCAGGTGGCACCGGGAGCACGGGTGCTGCGCCGGGCCCTGCGGCGCCACCGGCAACGGTGGCGGGATGACCAGGCGCTCCTCGCCGAGCCCACCAGCGCCGGCGATGTCGACGCTGGCGGCGCCGCCTTGGCGGTGGTGGTGGTGCTCCATGATGTTGTGCACGGCGTGGGCGGCGGCCAGCCCGTCGACGCGCTGCTGCGCGACGGCGTACTTGTTGACCCTGTTGTGGCTCGCCATGTGGCCGCCTAGGGCTTGGTGGGTGGGGAACGTCTTGTGGCACGTCGGGCACCCGTACGTCCGGTCTGACGCCGGCGACGGTATGCGCCTCGCCGGCGGCTTGACGTCCGCGGCTTCTGCTGGCGGCTGCGAGTCCTGCGTCTGATCGAGGTCATGGAGCCGTCGCTTCTTTGGCTTCCTGGCACCGGGGGAGACGGGCTTGCCGTTGCCGGCCGTACCTTTCTTGTCGCGGAGCACGACGAGGACAGCCTCCGTTACAGGCTCCAGTTTCGTAGGCTTCTTCGTCTCCGACGCCGCGGTGACCTTGGCGGCGGGGACATGCTCCGGTCGAAGAGCCTGCTCCATCTCCAGCGCCTGGGGCTCCATGACGATCTTGAAGATATGCTCCACCTGCGCAGGCTTCTCAGCTTCCCGCACCTGCTGCAACGCGACGGCGCCGGCGGCATGGCCTGGTATTATAGGCTGCTCGACTTCCGGCGCGAGGTGCACCGCGACGTCGTCGGGGACATGAGCTGGCAGCTCAAGCCGCTCGACTCCCGGCATCTGGTGCCCCGCGTTGACGGCGTCGTGGACATGCATCCGTCGCGTGGGCAGCTCCTCTGTCTCCTGCGTCGCGCCCAGAGAGGACATCTCCAATAGAATCATCGCCGCCTCCTCCTCCTCGCTGCAGGTCGACTCCAGCACCGCCGCGGGCGCCGGGATCACGGCATGGGCTGTGGTGTGAGTGCGCCCGCGCCTCGCCGTGACCGGCCAACCGGTCGAGATCTCGCCCTCCTTCAGTGCCACGTTCCTGAGCTTCCTGTGACCGGCCATGGCAGCCGCCGCCGCTGGGGACTTCGCCAAGATATCGGCCTCCTTCCGTGGCACCTTCCTTGGCTTCGTGTCTCCGGCCACAAAGGCGGTGGCGGGCGTCGCCGGGCGGGTCGCCCCCTTGTACCCTCTCTCCGGGTGGCACCTCAGGTGTCCGTACATCGCCTTGTCCGACAGGAACACCTTGCCGCACTCGGGGCACGTCAGGTCGCGCGCCCCGCCTCCCTCGCAAGCCTTGTCGACGTCCACCCCCACCACCGGCGCCGCGCCATCGCCTTGACCAGCCAAGCCGACGCCTTGCACCTCGAACTGCAGCAGCACTGCCTTGGGCGTAAGTTTCGGCACGTCACCATCCGCGGCACGAACTGCCACCGTCGCGGCCGCCTCCGCGGCCTGGATGTAGAAGGCTCGCAGGTCCATGATCGGTGGTGGTGGTGACCGAAGCTGATTACTGCTCGATCAGGCCGGGCGGAGAGTAATTAACTGAGGTTAATGGCTTCTCTGGGTGGTGGTTGTGTCCGTTTCAGGGAGCTAGTCAAGCAAATTAAACCTCCATCGATCTCTTCCTTTATGCCGCAGACAAGAAACCGAAACAAACCCGGACTGAACTAATCTGGATCTTAAAAGTCTCCCATCTCAGAACAATTCCCTTTTTCCTCACCTGGAAAGAGACGATCAGAAAGTGGCCAATCAGATAAAGAATTAAGCCGTCGTACAGAAGTAAGTTTTGGAACATCTGAAGTTCTAAAGAATCACCAAAGAGCACTTCTGTAACTAGCTAGATACAAGCAAATTTTAGTTGGAGAAAAAAGCATGAAATAATGAGCTAGGGTGTAAAACAAATTGCAACTGAACAAAATCTCCAGCTAGCGCGTAGCTGAAACCATGGGTTCGTGTGGGTAACAATATCTGTGCGGGAATAGTAAAAGAAGCTAGCTTCTGCGAAAGTTCACCTACTTCCAGTGAAGCAACTTGAAAATGCATGCAGCACAAAAGGATGGTGAAAAAGAAAGTTCCATGCAGCGAAGTGACAGGTGATCTCTTGCAGCCTTTTTCTGCCAAAAGAGTATCAGAAGACCAGAGATAAGAACTATTCCTAGCTGTTACTGTGCACTACTACAAGCATTAGGAAAGAATAAAGTGAGGGTGAAAGAGAAGAAAGCTAACGATTTCTAGCACAGAAGCTTAACACCCTACTGAGACAAAGGGAATCCTACTAAAACTTGATAGGAAAATATGTTTTCTCGGAAGGAAATAGAAGAGGATTGGATCTGCGTCTCATGCATATGCATGCACCGCAATTAAAAACAAATCAACAAAACGAGGAAAGATTTGATCGATGCGCTTATTACAAAGAGATGCTATATAAACATGTAATCGATTCACGAATTTCCTTCAAAGAAAATGTAATCGAGTCACAGATATACAACAAAGCTGCAAATCCACGCAAATAAAGAGTGGAATCAGGTGGCAAAGCAAGCAAATCCAGGCAGCAAATCGAAATTAGACCACATTGAAGCAGTGACAAGAAAACAGTAGCTCAGATTAAAAGAACTAAACAAATGGGCATGAAGCCCCACCAGGAAAAGAAAAAGCGCAGCTGAAAAGATACTGGGTCCAAACTGAAAGACTGACAAAAGAAAGGGGATCAACAAAATCCCGCAGTCAGACCACATACATGAACGGAGGCTAAAATAAGACCAGAGGCACCAACAAAAAAGAACAATTAATATATCCTCACCCAAATCCCAAGAAAATCGTCCTCCGGATCAAAAGACTCGAGAAATATAGTAGTACCAGCGTAGAATTCAGTAGGAGAGATAAAAAAAAGGCATCTCAACAAGCAGATAACTTCCACCGGAATCCCAACAAGTCCAGAAGAGGTCGAGCTGGGGAAAAAGGGAACAAGATCCTAACAAAAATAGGATGCGCGGATTAAATAAACAGCTAGGCTACCGATCGATATTCCACTGAAAATTACTCCTGACCACCAGTTGGAGGAAGCTGAAAAGGAGAGGCCGAATCCACACGTACCGAAATAATAGTAACACACAAGAAAGCAAGAAACCAAAAGGCGTAGCTGCAATAACAGATTCGAAGTTTCAAACCTCCCCAGCTCGCCGCAAATCCTATCGAGACGATCAAACCTACGTGCCACGAGAACTAGATGGATCAGACGCGCTGGGTGAAAGGGGAGGTGGAGGAAGAGAGAGGGGAACGGGGAACTGATCTCTCTCACCTCAAGAACAGCTAGCTAAAACCCCAGGAGATGACGCGGTGGGTGGGGGAGGAACAGCTGGGCAGTAACCACCAGAATCCGCGAGCCGCAAGAAAGAAACCCTGAGGAGGCGAGGCGTGGCTGGGTTGGGTTGGTAGCTCCTATCACGCACGCTCGCACGCACGGACGCACGCACACCACCTCACCTCCTCTCCTCAGTGGGACTAGTATTTCAGAGAGAGAGAGAGAGAGCGAATGCGGCGCTCTTGTTATAGTAGGAAACGCTAATAAGGGGGGATACGGGGGTGGTGTGGGGCCGGGTGATTCGCGATCGACGTGAGCTCCGGGATTGGAGGGTGGGGGCGTACGGACGTGCGGGGCGTGGGGACGGGTAGATACAGCTAGCTACACAACCGCGACGCCCTCGCTCGGTTTCTCCCGTGCTTTCCTTTGCTTGCTTGTGCTACTAGTTACTGCTGAGTTATCTCTTCAGGAACCTTTTACTACTCGTTCTGTTTCTCGTTAGTTGATTTTTCTTTCTTTTCTGTTACGTACTTGTTCTCTCATTCTTACCCCCATGGTTTGTTAGTTAAACCCCTTCTAGAAGGCACACGTAGAGGGCTGGACGCTGCTCGTTTATAGTACTGATCAAACTCAGAAATTCGTTCTACACATAAGTTCAAGTAAGAGAGTAACTAGGTCTCGCGATACTGAAATTTGAGACTACATAGTTCTATTTTCAAACTAGGGTTTATTGTTTTGGCTGTAGTGGGTGTATTTGGGTGAGAGCAAGTGCATACTAGCCGATCTGCGAAGTTTGTTGCCGCGCAAAATATGATCGAGACCTGTAAAATATATTTTTATTGCATTTGAAATTAGAGAACTACACGATATGTGAAAAGAAATAGGAAATAAAAATATTTACTTAATTTCTTTTCTCTTTAGTAAGGCATGCCTTAAAAACGCACCACTCATTATCTTGCTCTCAATACTACATGACATATCTGGGGCATGTGAGTAAGCAGTGTGGTCATTTTGGTAACTCGGTAGGCGTTTCTAAATTTATTAAAATGTTCTCACATGCAAATTGAGTGCAATTGCTTATGAAGTGCCATGTCTTGACCGTGTAGTAGCCCCCAACCCTTCCGACCGCAAAACGAGAGCCTCATGTCTACCTTCTTACCCCTCATCCATCTGCCCAATCTGTAGTAACAATTCTCCCATTGATGTCGCTTCCACTCACCTCCCTCGCTTTTGGCAGCTATCACCACCGGATCCTCCAACACGGACCACCCCCTCCTAACCACAAACTTCGCCTCCTTGCACCCCCCCTCTCCCCCTCTAACATGTATATGGCAAATTCATCCTCGCTTCCTAGCATTCTCCACCTTCTCCAGCGATGACCCGCCCGCCAGCACAGGCACAACTGCCATCCTCTATTGCCTTACCGTGCTGCCCTACTCCAACCACCCATTGTATGCCGCCACTCTGAAACCTCTCCGGCCATCCTTCTAGATCCCCTAACCCTAAATCATAATAAATCGTGCCAGTGCGAGGTCCCTGACGAGCTCCACCATTGACTCCGCCTCACATGTGCTCCGTTCTAACCAGGTCGGTTGGATGACCGTAAACTAGTAGTTTCGGTAGTCACGTTCATGTGTTTCATGAATAGTTAAGGAAGCTAGGGAGCCTTTGATAAAAGGAACCCAAAACTAGAATTATCTACCGTCTTGGAGCGGCAGCCAAGCTCGTATTGCAGAACATTTAGATAGCTAGCATGCAAGCAAACCAGGCTATAGGTGTGAAAGTTACAACTTAAAAAGGCGGGGGACGACTAGTAGGCAGTGTCGGTGAGCGGGTGGATGTTGGAGGAGAAGGATCTCAAAGAGGGCGGTAGGAAACGGTGGCCGGATCGAGCAGTAGCAGCCTCTGGTGACGGGTTAAGATGGAGGGTGCGGCGAAAAATGAGATGGCATCAATGGCCGAAGTAGGGGGAAGAGGAGCTCACGATGGAGGAGGTAGGGCGCAGCTTTCCAAGCACACGATCTGACCGCAGCCGCCTTGTAAATATGGGCTGCTGGAAGGTCGCAGGTTAGCTTTTCTACGGTTCGAAATTAAACAGTAGAGAAGAACATGTCAAAATAAAAAAGATCTACTTTTTTTCACTCCCAGAAGGCATTAAAAACCCATTCATTTATCTTACTTTGGATACGTCATTATGTGACCGGCAGTAGGTCGGTAAACAGTCTGTGGTAATTTTAGTAGTAACGTATTAGCAGGCGTTTTCTACGCGTTGAGAAATGCTTTCAGATATGCAAATTCAATAGCATTGCTATCTTCTGAAGCGGCATATCTTGATTGTGTAGTAGCCACGTCCATGTGTTGCATGCGTGATCAGTAGGGAAGTGAACAAGTGAGCCTTTAATTAAGGGACTTCCAAAACAAGAAATTCTCTATCGTCTAGGAGCGGCGGTCAAGCTCGTCCGCGCGCGGAACCAGAACAATCAGGCAAGCAAAGCAAGCTATAGGTTTGAAGTTACAGCACGGAACCTTACTTTGAACTTCAAATATTAAGGCACGTATATGGAGCTACAACGATTACTATTTACTCGCGCGAATGTGTGTGTGTGTGTGTGTGTGTGTGTGTGTGAGAGAGAGAGAGAGAGCTGTAGCAGCAGCAGTGCTTGGAAAGATGCATGCTTGTTAGTTCGTTCGTATCCCTGAAAACGCAGTCTTGCGTGGCAAGGTTTCGCCAAAGCCAAGCCATGTAGCAAGATCGATCAAATACACACGCTTATATTATTATTATTTAATTCCTTTTAAGATAAGATATGGCAATCTACGAGGTTTTTTTTATGCTATTCCCCTCAAAAAGTCCCTATTTGGAATGCAGGAATTGCGTAAAAAAATTGTGGGAATTTCAGAGTAGTAGCAGCGGCAGTGGGGCGGCAAGTGATCGTAAGAAGAGACCATCTGAGGAAAGGCAGGAAAGCACCGTTAAGAAGTCCAAGCAAGGGGCATCCACAGCAAAGGCGCAGGAAATAGGAGGAAATGCGAGCAAGTTCATTCAGGAGGAGCTGTGGATGGGATTTGGCCTGCTCACTAGGCGTCAAGCAGAACCACCAAAAGTGTTGCCCAGATCACCGAGCTAAATAGCTAATCATAGTTCTAATAGAAAACCAGGCGAGAGGCGATGGTGAGGCGCCGACGTTTTACGCTAGCACCGGTGAAGGTTGGGAATGGCCAGGTTTCCCTCCACTAGGGCTCCGCGGCAGCATCGACAGCGACGGGTCCTAGATCCCGGCAACAACCTTGCCCTACCGGCGACAATAGCGACGGCGGCGATAGCTCTACTTCGTTACGGGTCGTTGAGCTCTTCCACGCTGGCTATTCCACCGAGGAGCTAGCGGCCTCTGCTGACTCTCGTTCTGGTAGACAACCAAGCTTGCCGTCGGAAAACACCGGCACCGGGATGTGAGTCTTCAATGGGGGCAGCAGTAAACTTCGAGCCGCATCTGAACCTCCCTCAGCAAAAGCTCCATAACTAGTTCTGGTTCCATCATACAAATTGTTAATTACCTCTAGACAGTCAGATGCCACCGTAAGATCGTCAAAACCTAGGCCTACCGTTAGAGAAAGAGCCTTCACACACGCCGTTGCTTCAAGATGTTGTGGTGTCAAGAGACCCACCACAACCCTCAATGATGCTCTCACGAAACAGCCACTAGCATCACGGCACACCGTACTACAGGAGCCGCGAGTACCCGACCGGGTCACCGCTCTGTCAGCATTAATCTTCATAGCCCCTCCTCCTAGAGCAATCCACCGTCGCCTCCTCTCAGCAGGTCATGCCAGACTCACGCTGTGCAACCACTGCTCGCGCACCACAGTCATCCCCATATTATCTAGGAACCGGTTAACATAACCATGTGTGGAGGGTGGGCTTTGATACTCCCATTTGTATATAACCTCCCGCCAAGCCCCCTATATTGCCCAATAGAGTCACCGGTCCTTTTACAAAACCACCATGGGGTAATGTCTCGATCATAAAACAATCATTAGAAAAATCTATTGTTTTGCATCCATCATCTAATTAGACGGCAGGTGCTCCACAAGATCCTCATCGCAGAGGGCCCATACACTCCTCGCCGTCGTGCAATCTATCAAGAAATGTCGCCATGAATCATTAGCAATTCTGCGACGACTGTGTTGGCTTGTTGGGCAAACCGAATTGGGCCTTTTGATGTTAGCCTTGGGCCTGTAGCCTTTGCGTTCTCTGCGTTGCAAATTCCTTGTCACTGGGCTCCGGCTCTGGGCTCCTCCCAGCAAAATGCTTGCGACTAGCCACTCTCGCAGCTTCCCCCACACACACCACCACAACAAAAAAAAGCAACTCTCGCAGCAAGAATTGCTTCGGATTGCCAAGGCGTTGTCCGTGACATCGCAGAAGGCAGCCTCTGTTGGTACAACTCCATCTCTATGAGATTGGCATTGGCAACCAAGCTTTTGACGAAATCAGCTTCTGCCATGAGTCAAGACCTTCAAATGTTGATGCCCATAATACGGCAAGTTTGCTCTCAGTTTAGGCCCAGATCGGCATGTATAGCTTTTGCAGTCCCCTGAAACTGCTCTTGTACCTATGAACATTACCATATAATAAAGCCGACAGAGATTTTAAAAAAAACCTAGCAACTCTCGCAGCAAAAAGTGAAAAATGAAAAACGAAACAAAGGTGGAACCACTGAAGTAATTTCTAAACAAGTTGTTTCATACAAAAATACGGTCCACAAATTTCAAATCTAACATATTCATTATTGCTGGATTAGAACACCGACAGTTGGCGCGCCAGGTAGGGGCTGTGTGTATAGATTCATTGGCCAGATCCAGATGGGTTTCTTCGACAAAAACGGTGGCTTCGTTCCGGGCAGCGTGATGAGTTTTGCCTCCCTGGACGTTGTCCCTGATCCAGGATAGTTTTTCCAATTCAGAAAGCTGGACTTCATCGCCGACAAGATCGGCAAGCTTCACCTCTGTGACTCGCTTCCCGTCAATCCACGGATGCTTCATCAACATCTCCACTCGGACTCAAACCCGAATCCACGCCTTCGGTTCCTCTCCCCAGGGACGAGGTCACGCCGGAGTCGGATCTCCTATTCGAACATGGATTCCCACTTGTCGAGCAGGGATCCCGACTGGTTGGTGTACTCCAGTCTCTACTGCCCGTCCTTGAGTATGACTCGGACGACTTCGAGAGCTCGGGAAGCCATCACCCTTCCTGGGAGGTCTTCATGGCGAACCCGGAAGCATTGATCAACAACAACGACCAGCCCATTCCCTTTGAGGACCAGACTCCTGAGCAACTATCAACCACTCGGCTCTGCCTTCGTGCGCAGGAGGCGGCTTTGGCCGAGCAGCAAACCACACTGGCCCACCAGCGCGAAGAATGAGAACGCTACGACGACATGCGGGATCACGGGTGCCAGGTTCACAATGCGCTCCGCATGCGTGAGAGAGATGGCATCCCGATTTTCCCGCTTCCTAGTCACAACATCATCGCTGCCTCGGTGGCGGCACGTGCCATCAACATCCCCGAAGGCACCCCAGGCCACGACGACCTTCGGCGTCTCCAGATCCTAGTGGAGGAAGCAACCCTCCAGTAGGCTGAGATTTCTAAGAACCGTGCGGGTTCCTCGACGAGCGCTAGGAGCCGGCGTGTTTCCCCTCCGGGAAACCCACAAGCCGCAGAGCGTCGCCATGCCAACCCCAACCGTCATCACCCCGCCGGGTCGGTATGCAACCGACTCAGACCTAATCGTGATGCGCGAGGAACCATTGTTACAAGAAACCGTGCCCGTCAAAGCGCGGACAACAATGTCCATCCTGCCGGGTCGGCACATAACCGACTCGGGCCGAACCGCGATGCGTGGGACACCCTCGATGCCAAACACGAGGCCTGTCAAGACGCAGGGAGGGACAACTGCAACAGTCACTACGTAGGCCCAAAAGGCGTTCGGATCTCGCATCCGCGATGTCATCTTCCCGCCGCGATTCCGGCTCACCAGAATCGACAAGTACACGAGCGAGACTCGGCCGGACATCTGGCTGGCCGATTACCACACAGCGTGCCAGACCAATGGTGGCAACGACTATGTAGCAATCCACTACCTGCCTCTGTTCCTAGCCGACCTAGCTCGAGCCTAACTCACCAGTCTGCCTCAAGGTTGTATCCAATCATGGAACGACCTTGAGACCCTCTTCGTGAACAACTTCCAGGGCACCTACAATAGACCCGGGAACGCGTGGGGATCTCCACAGTTGTACCCAAGAGGATGGCGAAACTCTCAGAGAGTACATCCAATGCTTCTCCAAGAAGAAGAACTCTCTGCCAGAGGTTCGAGAAGGCGACGTCATCACCACCTTCTCCAAAGGTGTTCGTAGCACCAACCTCATCCACAAGATTGTGCGTAAGAACCCTCAAACTACGCGCGATCTCTTCGATATCGCCAACAACTTCGCGACCGGTGAAGAAGCTGTTCGCAGCACGACCAAAGACGACAAGGGCAAGGGCAAGGCACCCGGGTCCCCTCGAGACAAGGGATCGTCACAGGTCGCCCAGGAAGAAACACCGAAAGCGCAAGGGCGGTGACCTTGTTGCTGCTGCCTACCGCGCTCCGCAGCATCGACCTCTGCGCAACAATGCCACCTTTGAGGAATGATGAGTCAGCCGTGTCACTTTCATGGGCTAAATTCCAACCACGTCACGCGTGACTGCAATCTCCTGAAGAATTTGAACAAGCCATTCGTCCCCAACCGGAACAAAAAAGATCCTCCTCCCGAGGAGGGCGACGAGTTCCCAAAGGAAACCGCTTGTCTGATGATCTTCAGTGGCCCTAACAGCTACGAGTCTAAACACCGCCAGAAGATCACGGACCGAGAGGTTAACACAGTCGACCCGGCTGTGCCTCAGTACCTTTGGTGGTCCGAGTCCATAATTTCTTTTGGCCGCTTGGACCACCCCGACTACATACCTCACCCGGGCAGGTTTCCCTTGGTGGTGAACCCAACCGTCAGTGGCGTTTGCCTCACCAAGGTCCTCATGGACGGAGGAAGTGGTCTAAACATTCTCTATATCAAGACCTTGGACGACATGAATATTCCCCGGTCGGGAATCAAACCTACCGGTGCCCCTTCCATGGGGTCGTTCCTGGGCAAGATGGCAAGTCCACTCGGACAAATCAGCTTGCCCGTAACTTTCGGTACTCCAGACAACTTCCGGACCGAGACCCTCACGTTCGAGGTCGTCGACTTCTCAGGCTCGTATCACGCCATCCTGGGACGTCCTTGCTATGCCAAATTCATGGCTGTTCTCAGCTACATCTACTTGAAGCTTAAGATGTCGGGTCCCCACGGGATAATAACGGTACAAAGTAGCTTCCAGCACGCTTACACGTGTGACCTGAAAAACTATAACCTTACTGCGGCCCAAATCACTGCATCCGAGCTTAACAACCTCAAATCGGCCGTGGTCGAGGAAGCACCCTCAACTAAAAAAGCTTCAGCGGCGACATCATTTCAGTCGGCGAAGGACACCAAGGCGATCCAGCTCGATCTGGAAGACTCCTCCAAGACGACGCAGATCGGGACTGCGCTCAGCGACAAATAGGAAAACGCGCTCATCAGCTTCCTTCGCGATAACCGGGATATCTTTGCATGGGCATCTTCAGACATGCCGGGAGTCCCGAGGGAAGTTGCCGAGCACTCTTTGAACGTTCGGCCAGACGCCAAGCCGGTCAAGCAGCGCATGCGCCGTTTTTGCTGAGGATAGGCGTAGGGCAATAGGAGAAGAGATAGCCAAGCTCTTATCAGCTGGTTTTATCAAAGAAGTGTATCATCCTGACTTGTTAGCAAACCCAGTCCTTGTTCGCAAAAAGAATAGAAAATGAAGGATGTGCGTTGATTATACTAGCCTTAACAAGGGATGTCCCAAAGATCCTTTCACGTTACCTCGCATCGACCAGGTGATTGATTCTACGGCCGGCTGCGAAATTTTTATGTTTTCTCGACGCCTACTTGGGCAACCATCAGATCAAGATGAAGGAGGACAATGAGATCAAAACATCGTCCATTACTCCATTCGGGGCTTTCTACTACGTCTCCATGCCTTTCGGCTTAAAGAACGCCAGCGCCACGTATCAACGGTGCATACAGCGCTGCCTCCAGGGGTAAATCCGCAGGAACGTGCAGGCCTACGTCGACGATGTGGTGGTAAAATTTGAGAAGAAAGAAGATCTTCTATCCGACTTGGGAGAAACTTTCTCCAACCTCAGATGATTCAACATGAAGCTCAATTCGGAAAAGTGCGTGTTCGGAGTACCTTCGGGAAAGTTACTCGGTTTCATCATTTTTCTGAACGAGGAATCGAGGTTAACCCGGAAAAGATCGATGCCATCTTCAGAATGGGTCCACCAAAAAGCCTCAAAGATGTCCAACGGCTCATTGGGTGCATGGCAGCTCTCAGCCGATTCATCTCCCGACTCGGCGAAAAAGCCCTGCCCCTCTACAAGCTCATGAAGAAGTCAGACACCTTCACCTGGGCACCGGGAGCTCAAGACGCTCTCGACGGGTTGAAAAAATTCCTGACCACACCCCCAGTGCTAATTTCCCCAATGCCCGATGAACTGCTGCTCCTCTATATTGCAGCAACTACCCAGGTGGCCAGTACCGTCTTGGTCGTCGAACGCTCCGAGCCCAGCCACATCCAAAAGGTTCAGCGCTCGGTATACTTCATCAGCGAAGTATTGTCCGAGTCCAAGGCGCAGTACCCACAAATACAGAAAATCATCTACGCGGTGTTCATAACATCTCGGAAGCTAGTCCACTACTTCCAAGGACACCCGATTACGGTGGTCAGTTCCTTCCCGATCGCAGACGTCATCAACAACCGTGATGCCACAGGAAGGATCGCTAAATGAGCAATGGAACTAATGGCATTCAGCATAGTTTACGCCCCCCGCACGGCCATCAAGTCTTAGGCTCTTGCCGACTTCATGGCCGAGTGGACAGAAGTCCAGTCTCCACCCTTTATCGTCGACCTCGAACATTGGACTCTCTATTTCGACGGCTCGCTAATGCTTTAGAGCGTGGGGGCTAGCATAGTGCTTATCTCCCCGAAAGGAAAACGTTTCGAATATGTGTTGCAGATCCACTTCCCGGCGTCCAAGAATGTCGTCGAATATGTTGCTACATGGCCTACGCATTGCGAACTCACTCGGGATCCGCTGGCTTCTCGCCCGCGGAGACTCCGAACTGGTAGTCAGGCAGGTGATGAAGGACTGGTCATGCCAAGACCTGACCATGGAGGCCTATTGCCAAGAGGTGCACAAGCTTGAAGCCAAGTTCGACAGCCTCGAAATCACACACGTCCTGCGCTGAGACAACGAAGCTGCAGACGCACTCGCCAAACTAGGGTCCAGTCGGGATGTCGTTCCGGCTGGAGTTTTCCTCCAGGAGTTGCATGTTCCTTCCATCAAAGTGGACACAGTACCCGAGACCATCGAATCCCACCCTGACGAACCTGATAGCACCCAGCAACCGCCTCACGAAGTTCTGACCATTGATCCCGACTAGACAACGCCCTTCCTCGACTACCTCCTTCGGGACACACTCCCGCCGGATCAAACAAAGGCGCGACATCTTGCCAGGCGTTCTAAGGCCTACGTCGTGATCACGGCGACCTATACAAGAAGAGCATCTCCGGAATTCTTCAGCGATGCATATCTCAAGAACAGGGGAAGCAACTACTGCAGGATATTTACTCGGGAATCTATGGGCATCATGCGGCGTCAAAGTCGTTAGTCGGTAAAGCCTTCCGACAAAGTTTTTACTGGCCGACTGCCGTCTCTGATGCTGAGCACACCGTGCGTACTTGCGAGGGATGCCAGTATTTCACCTGGCAGACACACTTGCCGGCCCAAGCTCTTCAAACCATCCCGCTTATGTGGTCTTTCGCCGTGTGGGGCCTGGAAATGGTTGGTCCCCTCAAAAAGGCCCCCGGGGGCTACACACACCTCTTCGTCGTCGTTGACAAGTTCACCAAGTGGATTGAAGCCAAGCTAGTAGCCACGCTTACTGCCGAGAAAGCCGTCGAGTTCTTTTTGGACATCGTCTACCATTTCGGTGTCCCCAATAGCATCATCGCGGACAATGGCACTCAGTTCACCGGCGACACTTCGTGGCCGTGGCACACCTACGCATCAATGGGTAGGTTGAGCGTTCCAATGGTCTCATTATGCAAGGCATCAAACCTCGGATCTTCCAACGCCTAAAGAAGTTCACGGGTAAGTGGGCAGCCGAGTTACCTTCGGTACTCTGGAGTCTCCGGACTACTCCCAACCGGTCAACCGGATACACCCCGTTCTTCATGGTCTACGGAGCCGAGGCCGTATTGCCGACTGACTTAGACTACGGGTCCCCGTGCACTCACGCCTATGATGAAGACCAGTCAGAGGAAGCAAGACAGGATGACATTGACCAGCTTGAGGAAGCAAGAGAAGTCGCTTTACTTCGGTCGGCCAAGTACCAACATGGCTTACGGCGCTATCACAGCCGACACGTCCGCGGGCGTGCATTCAACATTGGCGACTTGGTTCTGCGCCGAGTCTAGTCTAGCAAAGACATGCATCAACTCTCCCCACCATGGGAAGGCCCGTACGTGATCGCCAAAGTGCTACGCCCGGGGGCTTACTGACTGAAGGACAGCAACAGCAACGTCATCACCAACGCATGGAACATTGAACAGCTACGTCGTTTCTATGCTTAAAACTTTGTACTTTGATATTTCTGACAAACAGGAATAAATATTCCCTTGCTCCACGTGAAACAATTCTCGGAGTTCCCGACTGACTCGCTATGCTAGCTCCTGGCCACGCATAGCAGCCAGTCGGCTTTTCCACCCTCTAGGTGCACCCAGTCGCACTCGGTCTTCTCAGTCGAACAAACTATTTCAGTACTGTGTACATATTCCAATGTTAACTCTTCGCTCTCGATCACCGGTTTATGCCACAACCCTATGCTACACGGGACACAGCCCATGGCTAATCTCTACGCAAAGGGGGCTACGACGGGTCGGCAGGAGCACACACAATGGATTAACATACACATGAATGAATTTTTTGTGAAGACAATCGATAAACTTAAAAACAAGTTCATTACAAAATATGCATAACAAAATATTCACTCGGCTTTCCCGAGCAGCTAACCTACTTGTTTCCGACTACTTGTCCCTACAGCCCAGCGCGGCTGACAAGGGACTTCGCCGTGGCTTCTACCTCGTCCATTAGCCCGAGCACGGCTTCGTCGGGAACATCCGCGGCATACCCCTCCCCGATTGCCCCCATGTCAAGCAACGGGTAGTGGGACTTAGCCACGGCAAGAGACAGCACGGCTCCAGTCTCCGTGGCCTCCTTCTCCAGCAGCTTTGCGTGGTCAGGAGCTCGTCGCAGTCGCTCCACTATTGCATCCGCGCGCTCCGGGACCGGCTCGTCCTCCCACAAGGCGTTGTAGGCTATCCGACTGGCCGCCTTCAACGACTCAGCCAAATCACTGACCCCCTGGAGAGCTACCGGTACAAGACAAAGGAGTTAGCAAAACATTCAAAGGACTCCAACTAACCAAAACCCAAGGCGTAGACTTACCGGCGGCGGAGTCAACGGACCTCTTGTTCGCCGCCTCGACGGCTTCCAGAGCCCGCCTCAGACTGCCGTCCATGACGGTGGCCTCGCTCTCCAACTGCCTGACTCGAGCCCTCTCCGCCTCGAGCTCCTCCCGAAGCTTGGAGGCCCTCTCTTCAGCGGAGGCAACCTGCTCGACGTGAGCCTTCTCCGCCTCGAGTTCCTCTCGAAGCCTGGAGGCCCCATCGCCTCAAGCTCCTCTTTGAGCTTGGAGTTTTTGTCCTCCGTAGCTATAGGAAAACAGTCAGTACCAACAGACAGAAATGATCAAAAGAGACTCGGTCTCCTTACCTCGAGCCCAGGCAGCCTCCTGGCAAACGCCCCTCTTCAGAGATTCAATCTCGCTCTCCTGGGTGAGCACTTGATTCTGTGTCGCCTGAAGGGCACCCTTCAGATTGTCCCACTCGGCCTTACGCTGGCCGAGTCGTTCGAAGGCCGGAAGTTGTTCTTGAAGGAACTCAATCTTGTCCCGGGATCGCTTGGCCAAGTTCTGCAAGGAAAGTGCGAAGAAAGATAAGACACTCGGATTAGCAACGAAGACATCAAAGACCCTCCGCCCGACTATCCTAGTCGGCCAAAGGCTCGGGGGTTACACCCTTTGGGTGCACTGATCGTGCCCCCAGAGTGAAAACTACAAAAAAGGGAAGAACCCTCCGCCCGACTATCCTAGTCAGCCGAAGGCTCGGGGGCTACACCCTCTGGGTGCACTAACTGTGCCCCCGGAGTGAAAATAGCAGAACACAAGAAAGGACAAACATGTACCTACATCAGCGGCAGGAGCCTCCCATTAGCCAAGTTGGCACTCTCCCGGATCGCCTTCATCAGTGTCGGTAGCTCCTCCCCAAGATTGTTAGCGGCGCCGAACGCCTCCTCCTACTCGTCCGCTTCCTGGACGTCATCTATCTCCTGGAAGACTATGCTGGGCCTCGAAGGGTTTGACTGCTGGATCCGCAGAGGCTGGAGGGCCAGGTGGAGGTCTCCCGGGGAAGGGGGCATGCGCCAATGTCCTCCTCCACCACCAGAAACACCAGATTCAGGCGGGGTGGTCTGCGTCTGGCTCGGCCCCGCCTGCTCTGTCACAGCAGGGGCCGGTGTTCCGGTGGTGGCCTCTTCCAGCTGAGGAGCAGGGGGCGCAGTCGGCGGCACACCACTCTGCTGAGGGGAAGGCTGCGGCGGAGAAGAAGGCCGCGGAGGAGATGAAGGCCGCATGTCCGGCCCCGGCTGGCTCCCACCCTGGCTGGGGCCCGGGCACTCCATGGAGCCTTCGGAACATCCCCCGATTGCTGCGTCCTACAGAAAAACACCCCGGCTCGTTAGCTCCGAGGACAGAATGAGCAAGGAAGGAAATATTCACCAAGTGGCTTACTTGTCGGATCAAGGAACAAGAATGCGCTTCCTGGACCTCGAAACCCGTTGCTTTGGTACGGTGGCCGCCGGAGTCGGCGACGTCGCGGAGCCACTCGGCCCTCGAAGGCGGCATCGGCGGTCCTCTTCTCCCCCCGGCTGGGAGGAACCACATCATCAGCCGCTCGAGGGGCCTCTTCGGTGGCGGCGGCTGGAGCTGTCGAAGCCGGCGGGGTGGAAGAGTCGTCTTGCCCTCCCGAAGCGACGAGCGGGGTGGAGGAGCCACCCCCTCCCCCCCCGCGACGGCGCCGGCCGCAGTCCGTCTCCTTTGATTAACTCGAAGGGGGATGTCGTCTTCGTCCTCCTAAGTCTCTTCCTCAGGAGCTGCCGTTGCAACCGGCGGAGGAGCGTTGGGCTCCTCCGTCATTGAGGCACCTCCCCTCGACGACCCGGCGCCGGCGGATGATGGTCAGGTGCCACTTTGTGGCGGCTGCCCGCCGCTGGGAACGTCGGCGTATTGGGGTTGGTTCCATACCTCCTTCTCCGGAAGGGGAGCAGAGGAACTGAACCCGAACAGGTCCTGCAAGGTCGGGATGCCCAAACACAATCCAAATAAAGACTCGACTGAAACTCAAATCGTGGATAAGCAGAGTCGGAAGAACGATCACTCACCTGGTTCGGTGGGTTGGCACGACTGAAGGACGGCGGCCGCCGGGAGATGTCTAGATCTATCCCTTGGGCCATCAGCTTTCCGACCCGACGCTGCACCTCTGTGAGAGCCCTAATTTTAGAACCGTCGAGCGAAGCGTGAGGAGGAAGTCAGGTCAACTCGCGTTGCTGAGTTGACCCGGTACTATCAAGCTATGACGAGAGTTAGAGTAAGAGAGGGGGAAAATTGCTGGGCATTCGCATTCATGGCATTTGCATCACTCATAGCACTCCTCATTCATACATGTTAAATTAAAAATTGAAATTGAAACTTTATTAATCAGACAAATATTACAAATGCTTTGATACAACATTGTTACAAAAGGAATAAATAAAGAAGAAAATTACATGTTGAGATATTCTACCTATACATCATCTAACCCTAATCCTCAAGTCTTCGAGTCTTGAGCAGCAGTGGAGAAGCACCGAGAGTCAGAGGGGAGGAATCTTCGAAAATGTAGGCGGCATCCGAGGCCGTCGAGTATATACACTCGAGACCGTTGGATTTTCGCCGTTGCTGTAGGAGGCAGGTTTTCGAAACGGAGTTTTAAAATACAAGTGGCTACCGGCACAGTTCCGCCGACATCCGCAGGGTTAGCTGCGAGGGCAAAACCGTGCCGATGACCTAAATAATTTTTAGTTTTGAAAATAGTTTTGTAAAACAATTTTGTTTTCAAAATTGTCCGAGGGCCACATGGCTAAGACCCTCATCGGACAAACCTAATATTTTGTATATTAGAGAGAAAAGAGGTGATGATGACATGGCACCCGGGGATCATCAAGGAGGACGAATCCGGCCCTCTGGCTACAGGGCAGGCCGGGCCGACTACTCAGAGTCCGACTCCCACACGGGGGTGCCTCATCAACGTGGAGTACAAGACATGGACTAATACCCGTCCGGCTTACCCGGAATCTGTTGTAACCGAAAAGGAAATCAATCTGTTAACCGATCTGGACTCCTGTAACCCTATCCCGGCCGCCTATATAAGGCCCGGTAGGGGACCTCCGATCAGGAACAAGGCTAAATCTCCAAGTCTCCATTGTTTCATAGCTCAAGCCCCCTCGAGATCGATTCTCTAGGGCTTGCGGCACTCGGGACACAAGCAATATCAGCCACCAAACACAGGACGTAGGGTATTACCTCTCTGTGAGGGCCTGAGCCAGGAGCTTCTCGAGCCGGCTTTGTACTTCGCCCTCCGACAGCTCATCGGCGGCCTCCCAGGTCGCGTCCTCCTCGCCGGATTACTGGTACATGGGATGCACTCGAAGCTTGGCCGGCTGCACCCGCCACCGGACGAAGGTCGCGACGACCACCGCTCCGGTGACCCCGACCTTCATCGCCTGGTCGAGCTGTGCCATCAGGACGGCGACGCTGTCCTGCTCCCGGTCGAGGGGTGGGTCCGACCAACTCGGCCTGACCGCCGGCGGCTGGCCCGAGAAGGCCGGCAGCGCTGGGTCGGCGTTGGCACAGTAGAACCACCGGGCATGCCAGCCCTTGTTCGACGACTGCATTGGAGGAGCCGGGTAACTCTTCGCCGCTCCCGACCTTAGCTGGAACCCGGCGCCTCCTACCACGGCCGGGTTGTCCTTACTCGGCTGCGGCTTCACCATAAAAAGATGCTTCCACAATGCGAAGTGCGGCCGGATGCCGAGATAGCACTCGCAGAGGGTGATGAAGCTCACGACGTGGAGCACGCTGTTGGGGTTGAGGTTGTGGAGCTCCAACCCGTAGTAGTACAGCAGCCCTCGCAAGAATGGATGGACCAGCACCGAGAACCCCCGCTCAAAGAATGAGCTGTGGACGACCAGCTCGCCGGTATTCGGGGTGGGGACGGTCTCTCCCGCGGCGGCACGCCACTCAATCAGTTCCTTCGGTGGCAGCAAGCCCATCCGCACAAGGATCGCCAACTTCGCCTCCAACGCCGTCGACCTCATCCAAGGGGCCATCGGTTCGGCGGGCGACTCTTCCTCGCTCAGCAGCTTCCACACCAAAGCGTCCTCCTCGGTTTCGGTTGGATCGGCTTCCCAGACCGGGGCTTGCATCCGAGATGGCCGGAGCGGAGATTAGGGTTTTTGGTGGGGCGGAGCGCGCAGAGCGATTTGGGGGCGGAAGGGAGATGAAGCGACGGGCACGAGGAGAATGTCGGAATGTTTGAAGGCGTGGGCCAATCCCGCAGACTCCCCGGAATATGAAGGGATGGATCGGACGGTTCGGATTTCCCACGTTCGCACGTTCCCGGATTCGCCGCGCCCACGATTGCGCTGTTTCGGATTCCGCTGCACGATTCGGGCGGGCCACGTCGCGCTTCTCCCGTGCCCACGACCTGACTGCGCCGCGATTCATGCGGTTTAATGAAGAGAGGATCCGACGGCTGGTCTTCCAGGATTAATGGCCGATCGGAATATTCCTCCTTTAAACAAGCAACCGGAGCGTGTTTTCCGCAAACCACTAGCCGGATACCGGTATGATTGGGACCGGGCGCTACGGTTATGAAGGGTCTCAGCGGCTGACCTCAAGCAGGAACGCAGTCGCCTGAGTACACCCGAGTGAGGGGCAGCAATGGCGTGCCTTCCACAGGCCACAAGTCGGATGCCGCGCATCTCGGAGCTGCCGAATTCTCCACCCAGACCATCCGAGAACACTATTCGGGAGGCTCTGGGACCCGGACTTTCTGGGTTCAGTGGAATGACTCGGTGTAAGGCTTCGTCACTCGGGAGCCTATACGCCATGGCTTGTTTTCTCTGGTCCGGACGAAGGTTTCAGAGGCATTCCCTCAGGGGACACTAGCTGGCTCTAATCTGCTCGGGAGGGCCAGGTGCTACTCGGAAATCTAGTCGGGATTCATGGCACGCTCCACGCTGGGCTATCAGCCGGTCTCTGTCCAAAGGGATGGATCGGGTCCCACCAGGGTTTACCCGCTATTAACTCGCCTGCCATAATATTCCTGCCTTACGGGTGAATATTACTCGGCTCTTATTGTCTTTTCCACATGAGTTCAATCAGTCCTTCGCAATCTCTCTGCCAGCAGAAGTCACTCGGGAAGTTTGATTAGAAGCGCCGACCGACAGCAGCAAGATCGTGAAGGACTCGGGGGCTACTGATGATGACATGGCACCCGGGGATCATCAAGGAGGACAAATCCGGCCCTCTGGCTACTCAGAGTCCGACTCCCACACGGGGGTGCCTCATCAACGTGGAGTACAAGACATGGACTAATACCCGTCCGGCTTACCCGGAATCTGTTGTAACCGAATAGGAAATCAATCTGTTAACCGATCCGGACTCCTGTAACCCTATCCCGGCCGCCTATATAAGGCCCGGTAGGGGACCTCCGATCAGGAACAAGGCTAAATCTCCAAGTCTCCATTGTTTCATAGCTCAAGCCCCCTCGAGATCGATTCTCTAGGGCTTGCGGCACTCGGGACACAAGCAATATCAGCCACCAAACACAGGACGTAGGGTATTACCTCTCGGTGAGGGCCTGAACCTGTCTAAATCCTGTCTCCCGTGTGCACCCATCCAGATTTGCTGTGCTCACACCGCCCCATATTAAGTATTGCCGGAATAATACTCCGACAAGAGGTGAGAGGTAATAAAATAAATTTTATTCTCCTAATCTAATTGCCTCCATGTTTTCACTTAAAAAAAGAAATTGTTTTATAAACTGAATTAAAGAAATGGAAATCAATTCATCCAAAAGTCATCCATTGGAACTCACAAGTTTTGATTTTAGCCAACTTTCCTTAACCGACAAGGCAGCAATGCTCAAAAGGATAACTTCAGCAATCATTTCGGTAATGCCACTGATTAACAAGGCAACAGGAGGGGCAAGAAAAATTTCCACCGGAGAGGCCTAGAAAGCCTCGGTAGAAATAGTAACCAGGCAGTAGCACTAGCACCCCAGTGCTAATAGGCATCGTTCTCTCCGAGAACACAAAGAGCAGCCAGGAAAAGGCCACCCTTTTCTCCAAAGTTAGTAGCAACCAGAGGGCAATAGTAGTAGCCACCACCAAGTTTAGGAGGAGCTCCAGGGGAGAAACCAAAGCCAAGCCAAACTTAGGAGAAGGCCATCAGAACCAAGTGAAGGAGAGCAGAACAAGTTAGGGAAGGATCAGCAGAAGGGAGCTAGCAAGAGCAAAAGGAAAGGAGAATCACCAGGACCTGGGAGGGAGGCCATAGCCATCAGGAGGAACAACAAGTATAGAAGGCCAGCTTACCATTGTCCCAGCTAGTACAAGGTAAGAACCCCACCCAAAGATCATCATAGTTGCATATACACATGGATACCAGCTGGATGTAATGGATAAAGGAACCCTTAGAATCTATTTATCATCATAGGAATTTTAAAAGAGACTTGGTAGTGTCTGTTCTTATTAATCTTTGGCAGCAGTAATGTCTCAATTAAAAATCCTCAGGTTTTAGATTGCGTCACAGGGTTTTTGGTTAGGCAACTAGAGTGTAGAATCTGTTCTTATCTTAGTAATAACCATCTCTCAAGCTCTCTCTCTCAGATTTCTTAGAGAAATCAGTACGCATGTACATTAAGGCAACCAAAAAGGCAACAGTATAGTAGATCTGCTCTTATCAGTTTCTGAAGAAAAATGTAGGCATAACCATACATGGGAAACAATAGGAAACAAGCAAGATCAAGATAGAATCTGTTCTTCAACTGCTAAACAAATGCATATAAGTAGAAGACAAAGAGAGACTAAGATTAAGATAAGCATCTGTTCTCATCAATGTATCTGGACATATGTTCTGAGATTCAAAGTTAGGCATCGGGTGAAGTATCTGTTCTTAGTAATACCATTCTTAAACCTTTACTCAGACGAAACATCGCAACAGAGAATAACTAAGGTCAAGCGCAGTATTTGTTCATGTCAGATTTGGATAAAAGCCACCACAGATTTGAACTAAGCCAAATGAAACATATGTTTTTATCAAGTTTCAAAGCAGATCTGCCGCATAGGCAACTATTGTTTCAGACATAGAACTTCACCTCTAGCTAAACAAAGATCAAGTATAAGATCTGTTTTTATCAGACAAATAATCGAATGAGACATGTATATATGTGGGGAACAAGAAGAGAAGCTAAAGTCCAGCATAGTATATATTCTCTCAGTTTAAGAAAACTGACATGCATATGTATAAGTGGAAAATAGGGAGGGTCTAGGATCAAATCTAAAATTGGAAGTTCTAGAGAAGGCATCAGCTAGACAGACCTAACCAGTGTAATATTCTGTTCTAATCAACAAGAGGAATTTATCCCTAACATAAAAGGATCTTAAATCATGAGTATCAAATCCTTCCGAGAAGAGATAAAGGTTCTGGATGGAAGTAAATTGTATTCATGGTAACCTTGAGTTGAACCACATACAGCAATCAAATCGAGCTAGGTCATAGAGCATTAGGGCCATGGCATATCAGCAATCAAGAGGTAACCGAGCTAACCTCTTAAAGCAAAAATTTAAACACCCAAATTATGGCTTCTGAATAACAATAAGACCTAAGTCCCCATAGCAAAACCTAGAGTTGAGGAAATAGAAGGGGGAGGGTTAGGAGTGTGCTTACCAGAGAGAGGAGGCGGAACTCTTACCCATGCCGGCATGAGTACTATGGTGGCGCGCCACCGACAGAGGGTGGGCCTCAGCGGAGCGCTGGCGACGCCGAGGCCACAGCCACTCCGGGCGACGGCCAAAGAGGGGGTGAGCGGCGTGTGCTCGAGCGAGGCCGAGCGGGGCAACCAGGCGGGCGGCGGTGCCCAAGACCATGGGAAAAGGCAGTGAAACTTCGAGCAAGCCGGTGGAACACCCGCTCGAGGTGGTGGCATCCGAGACCGTTGGAGGCGGCGGCGCCGCACGGGGCGCACGGGCGAAGCCGGAGGGACCAAAGCGCTCGGGTGCAGAAAGGGGGTGAGAGAGTGAGAGAGAGATTAGGGATTTGGGGGAAGAGGAAAGGCAGAGAGGAAGGAGCCAAGTACGGTTGTGGAGTTTGTGAAAGGAAAAAAAATGGTGAATGAGAAAAGAGAAAAAGAGAAAAAAAAAGAGAAGATAGAAATTAAAAATGTTTTCCACTGTTTTCTTTTATAGCAAAAGAAAAGAAGAAAAAGAATGGAGTCAACTAAATTGTTCTTTTCTTCCTTCCAAAGAAATGTAAAGGGGAAAAGAAAGACATAGATGTGTGTGTGTGCTCATCAAAGAGCAAATTGGATTTTGAAATGATTGCATAAGTTGAAATGTTTCTTCCTTCTTAAAAGGAAAATCAGATTTTAAGTATAACAATAAGTTATTGCAATTAAGTTCAAAATACTTATTCTTGCTTAAAAGGAAGGGTTAAACTCTAAGTTAGGTTCTTAAGTAAGATTAAAATACATGGTAAAGCTATGTTAAAGGCGACATAAACTTTAAAGCTAACCAAGCTTAATTATTCTTAAAAATCCTAAATCTTGAGTAGAATGTTTAAAAGATTTATATTGCATTCCTTAGAACATTTTAGCACACATCATCTCATACATACATACCATGGTCATTGCATTTCATCATTTGCAAATTTTGGATTAGTCCTCATCGGACTACATGGTTTTTCTTTCTTCAGAAGCCGGAGTTCAGCCAGCAGACCAGTCGAACTCCACTACCTACTAGTTACCAGGCAAGTCCAGTTTCTTGTTCATGTCCGTTGAGAATGATCCACAATTTCCCTCTTGTCTACAACCTGCATAAAATTGGAAACCTATCTTCTAAAGAGAAAGCAATTGTTGTTTTATTCTGATCACCGGTTCTTAGGCGATGGCATGGTGGGTGATGAAATCCTGGAAAGGTGCCGAAGGCACATCGGAAGGCGGATTTCATCACACGGGTTTGTTTCACATAAGGTTAATGCAACCAACGATCGATTGTGCTTAAGCGCCGTAGCGAACACGCAAACCACGTACCATGTATGGGTGGGGCTAAGCCAAAGTATCTTTGGCTTAGGTCATACTCCCCCGGGAAAGGAAGACCTCAACAGTTGGATCTGGAGTATCAACTGTTGGGAAGGTGCCGTTAGCAGTAGGCTACCCACAAGGCGTTGGACCTGTAGTGCCAACGTGAGACCGGTAGTCTCTGGCCTGTTGTGTGGGACTACGACACGGGGTATGACTGAGCAGGCAGTGAAACGGCTTTGTGGCCATAGGAGTGTAGATGGGGTTTGGCCACCTCAGTTGCACGACTATCGTCGTTTGTGGGTACAGTTGCGTACCTTTGCAGAGTGTAAAGAATTGTGGCTGAGTCACTTCATGTTCCTGGTCGGAACTGCGAACGCGGTAGGAAAGGGATCCATCGGGGATCCTAGCAGCCTGTAAGACATGAGATCGTAGTCTCTTAAATTAAAACTTGACTCTCTTACCTTCCAAACTGCATTGCTTTTGGAGGACGTTGCCGTTCTCAGTGGATAGTGCATCAAACACCTCTTTGCTTTCCTGGACTTGTTGAGTACCTTCTGTACTCATCCCTCTATTCTAATTCCTTTGTTTAGACTGTGAGCCGTCATCAGAAATGGAAGTGATCTACGTCGAGGTCGACGACGAAGCTTTCGAAGAACTAGCGCCAAGGAAGGAAGACGAAGGCGTCGACTACTACGTCGACTTCCGTGACGAGAGCAATGATGAGTAGAAAACTAGGTCAAGTAAGTCGAGAGTTGTATGAAAGACTTTTGCTTTAGCCAAACGATAAACGGTTTTAAATTCCCCGTATTTTCGGGAATCAGTTGTAAGACTTTGTATTTTGTTGCAAGTTGTAATTTCAGTTTGTAATATATGGACCACTGCGATGCTCCTGTTGCGCCACTCTATGACAACCTCGGTCTCTGTGAGCTCGTCGACCGACTCTCGAGTCGTGTCTTAGCTGTCGGAGTATCTGAACATCGGGTGTGCCCTTAGTTTCGCCGGCTGGACTCGACGACGGATGAAAGTGGAGATGACAACGACTCTGGAGACACCGTCCTTAAGCGCCTCGGAGAGAGCCCCCATGAGCACCATAACCGCGGGCTGCTCCCAATCCTGCGGCAAGTCGGTCCAGCTTGGCCGGACATCGGGCGGCTGACCCCCGAACCCCAGAAGAGATGGCACCGAATTGGAGATGTAGAACCAATCCGAGTGCCATCCTTTATTGGAGGTCTGGAAGGGGAGGTCCAGATAAAGCTTGAAGACTCCGGGTCAGAGCTGGAATCCGGCGCCCCCCACCACTGTCGGGCTGCTCTTGCTCGACTGCGGCTTCACTATGAATAGTTACTTCCACAGCGCGAAATGCGGCTCGATGCCGAGGAAGCATTCGCACAAAGTAATGAAGGTGGCGACGTGGAGCAGACCATTGGGGTTGAGATTGTGGAGCTCCAGGTCGTAGTAGTAGAGCAGTCCCCGGAGGGAGGGGTGGACCGGCACCGAGAGCCCCCTGTGGAAGAAGGAGGCATGGACTACGATCTCGCCGGTGTTCGGGGTCGAAACTTCCTCCCCGCCGGCGGCGCGCCACTCTACCAGCTCTTTCGCCGGCAGCACGCCCGCGGTCACCAGAGCGTTCAGCCGGGTTTCAGTCGCTGTAGATTTCACCCAGGGAGCCATCGGGTTGATGGAGGAGCTAGCCTCTCCGAGACTCGCCCACACTAGCGTGTCCTCCTCTTCTTCGACTGGATCAACCGTCCAGACGGGAGAGTGTATCCAGTGCCGCCAAATCCTATCTAGGGTTGCTATGAGGCGCCTAATTAGGGTTTGGCCGGCTGGATGGAGAGGCGGATGCAAGGGATGGCAATGAGAGGAATCTATGCGGCAGCAAGACAAATATGGAATCGGCAGCAATTCTGATTTGCGGCGTGGCAGTGTTCTCAGTAAAGCGGGAAGACGAAAGGTTCGAGCACGCAAGAGACAAAGCGTGAAGGAGAGACAAAGAGACAGCTGCACAGGAGTGAAATTTTCGCCTCGCGGGATGACCCTTCCGCTTCCACAGTGTGACTTACCCGCATTCACCGCGTGCCTTTTCCGCTTCAATGGCGTCAAACGTCCATTTCCGGATTCTGCACAATCGGGGTTTCAACGGTTAGCCCTTCAAGGATAACGCCCGTTTGAATACACCCCCCATAAAAAGCAAACGGTAATGTGCCCTCAACGGGTCACTAGTCGGTTACCGAATAACTTGAAATCGAACGTTACGGTTTGATGGGTTTCAGTGGTTGGCCTCCAGGGGAACGCAATCGCTTGAATACACCCAAGTGAAGGGCAGATGTGGTGTGCCTTCAGCAGGCCGCTAGTCGAACGCTGAGCAACTCGGAGCCGCCGGTTTCTTCACCCAGATATTCCGGGAGATTTACCCTGGAATCTCTGGGATCCGGAACTTTCGGATTCAGTGAAACATCCGGATATCAGGCTCCACCACTCGGGATCAAAACGCCGCAGCTTGTGTTCTGGGGATCAAAACGCCGCAGCTTGTGTTCTGGTTCTGACGCAGATTTCAAGGGCATTCCCCCGGAGGGATACTAGCTGGGCCCGAACCACTCGGGAAACCAGATGCCACTCGGGAAATCAGTCGGGATTCATGGTATGTCCCCCGCTGGGCTATCAGCCGGTTTCCATCCGCTGGAAATGACTGGATACCACCAGAACTTACCCGTTATTAACTCAACTGCCATGATATTCCTGCCTGACGAGTGAATATTACTCGGCTAACAATCTCTACTCTACAGGAGCTCAATAAGTCCCTCACAATCTTCCTGCAGACCATGACATGGCACGCTCAGATAGATGCCACTCGGGAAAACCAAGAAGGGAAAGGCACGTGACGTGGATGTTACCACGAGAAATCGCAGCTAGATCGTGAAGGACTCAGGGGCTACTGACGATGGCATGGCACCCGGGTATCGTCAAGGAGGATAAAGCCGGCCCTTTGGACATAGGGTGGGCCGGGCCGACAACTCGGAGTCCGACTTCTACACGGGGGCGCCTCATCGACTTGGAGTACAAGATAGGGATAAACACTTACCCAGCAATCCCAAATTCTGTTGTACCTAATTAGGAAACCAATTTGTAAGCCAATCAGGACTCTTGTAACCCTACCCTGGTCGTCTATATAAGGCCAGGTAGAGATCCCCTGATCGGTAAGTTCTAAGAGGTTCTCATAAGTTCCAATATTCTTTACACATATAGCATAAGCAACCTAGAGATCTGTTCTCAAGGTCCTGCGGCACTCGGGATACAAGCAATACCATCCACCAAACACAGGACGTAGGGTATTACCTCTCCTTGAGGGCCTGAACCTGTCTAAACTTGTCTCCCGTGTGCACCCCTCTAGATCTGCTGTGCGTACACTGTCCCATATTCATTATTGTCGGATTAAAACACCGACAAACGTCTACAAGGGTATGATATATATAGTAGCAGGTGGCTAAAGGGGTAACTGTCTTACTGCCTGTGACACACCTGACGGAAAAAGGCCGCAGCTTAACATGCTAGCACCTGACTCGGGTGAGCGAACCCTAAACAGTCTGTGTCAGCTTACCTGTGTCACCGGTGATGGACATCACCTGTGACACAGCTGGCTGGCACAGCTGGCTTACCAGACACCAACAACACAGAACATCTTCTGCAAAGGGGTGATAGGAATTTGGAACAAACTCCACCTTGAGACAAATTCCTTCCTTGTAACGCCAGTGATAGCAAATTCAACTGATTGAACAGTTCATCACACGCCGCGCGCCAATAGTCACTTGGGATTATCTTTTAACACCGGCCAAGCTTGAGCAAAGCTCAAACTTAGCTGCAGGGACTGGCTTTGTCATCATATCAGCAACATTATCATGTGTGTTGATCTTGGTCACTTTGACATCACCCTTGGCAACCACATCTCTGATGAAATGAAATCTGACATCAATGTGCTTAGTTCTCTCATGGAACATGGAATCCTTTGTAAGGCAAATTGCACTTTGACTGTCACAGAAGATGATGGTGCAGGATGAATCTCCACAAAGCTCAGAATATAATCCTCTCAACCATGTAGCCTCCTTGCATGCCTCAACAACAGCCATGTATTTGGCCTCAGTAGTAGACAATGCAACAGTAGACTGCAAAGTTGCTTTCCAACTCACAGCACAGCCACCAATGGTGAACACATAACTAGTGGTGATCTTCTCTTGTCCAAATCGCCAGCAAAATCGGAATCAACATATCCAACAATTCCATCTCTAGATTTTCAAAATGCAAACAAGCATTAGTTATACCCCGAAGGTCCTGAATATCCATTGGACTGCTTTCCAATGCTCCTTTCCAGGATTAGCCATGAATCTGCTCACAACGCTCAAGGCATGAGCTAAATCAGGACGAGAGCAGACCATGGTATACATGAGAGAGCCAACAACACTTGAATAAGGAACTCTAAACATGTACTCATAATCCTCATCTGACTTTGGACAACAGCTTGATGATAATCTGAAGTGTGCAGCTAACAGTGTGCTAACCGGTTTGGCATCTTGAAAGTTGAATCAGTGAAGCACCTTATCAATGTACCTCCTCTGACTGAGGTATAATTTTCCAGCAGATCTGTCTCTGGAAATCTCCATGCCAAGAATCTTCTTTGCAGCACCCAAATCCTTAATATCAAATTCAAAACTCAATTGTTTCTTCAATTTGTCAACATCTACTTTATCCTTAGCAGCAATCAGCATGTCATCGACATATAATAGCAAATAAATAGCAGAGCCATTAGCAGATCTCAAGTAAACATAGCTATCATAATCAGATCTTTGAAAACCTTGAGAAATCATGTAAGTGTCAAACCTCTTGTACCACTGCCTAGGAGATTGCTTCAATCCATACAGTGACTTCTTCAACTTGTAGACAAGCTTCTCTTTACCAGGAATAGTAAAGCTTTCAGATTGATTCATATAGATGTCTTCATCCAACTCCCCATGAAGAAATATAGTTTTGACATCTAATTGTTGTAGCTCATAGTCATGCATTGCAACAATGCTAAAAGTGTATGAATAGAGCTATGCTTCACAACAGAGGAGAACACTTCATTGAAATCAATACCTGGAATCTGGCTGCAGCCTTTAGCAACTAACCTTGCCTTGTATCTTGTCCCATCATTAGGAGTAATACCCTCCTTACACTTGAAGACCCATTTACAGCTTATTGGTCTCTTGTCACTGGACAGTTTAACTAAATCTCATGTGCCATTCTTTTCAAGGGACTCAATTTCACCATGCATTGCACTCATCCATTTGCTTGCATCAGCAGAGATAATGACTTCTGAATATAAAGAAGGTTCAGCAGATCCTTCAATTTCCTCTGCGACGCTGAAAGCATAAGCAACCATATTTGCTTCTTCAATTAACCTCCTGACATGTTTAGGATCTCTTCTAGGCCTATCAACTGCAATAGAATGCTGTGGAGTGTTCACAACAACAGGCATATGACCACCTGCGTCACCTGTCTGTGGCACAGTTGGCAGGTCATGAGTTATCTGTAGCATAGTTGGCTGACCTAGAGCTAACTATGGCACATCTATCACCTCTGGCACAGGTGCAATCACCTGTGGCACAAGTGCATGAGAATCACTGAACTTAGCGAAATGCTCCACCTCAGAGTTAGATTTCTGTTCACTGTCTTCAGAATCTGTGGACTGATCAACTGGAATATCATTGCTACGTAGCATAACAGCCTCATTGAAGACAACGTTTCAGTTGATATCATTTTCTTGGTTTTAGGATTTCATAGCTTAAAGCCTTTCACACCAGGCTTATAGCCAACAAATATACATTTAACAGCCCTGAGTTCAAGCTTCCCATTGTCAACATGAGCATAAACAAGGCACCCAAACACTCTTAGACTAGAATAGTCAATAGGAGAAGCAGACCAAACCTCAATAGGAATTTTCTTATCAATGGCTGTGGAAGGTGACCTATTGATAAGATAACATGCAGCAGAGAAAGTTTCAGCCCAAAAATATCTATTCAGACCTGCATTGGACAACATGCAACGGGCCTTGGAGATAATAGTCCTATTCATACGCTCAGCTACACCATTCTGTTGAGGAGTGCCAGGAACAGTGTAGTGTCTCACAATGCCATGAGACTTGCAGTATGACTTAAACTATTTGGAGCAGAATTTCATACCATTATCAGTTCGAAGCTTCTTGATTTCTTTTCAGTTTGGTTTTCAACCATTGTCTTCCACTCTTTGAAGGCAGAAAATACTTCTGACTTGTGCTTAAGGAAATAGAGCCAGACATTTCTTGAGTAATCATCAATAATGGTCATCATGTAACGAGATCCACCAAAGGATGGCTTTCTGGATGGCCCCCACAAATCAAAATGCACATAATCAAGAATTCATTCAGTTGTGTGAGTTGAGGTGATGAACTTCACCCTTTTGTGCTTGCCAAAAATACAATGCTCACAGAACTTCAGATTTCTACTATATCCTTCAAGTAATCCACGCTTGCTCAACTCTTCTAGACAAGGCTTACTCATATGCCCAAGACACATATGCCAAAGGTTTGAAGCATCACAATCAGAAGTATTTTGAGGAATTACAAGGGTGGCATTGCCTGAGATTGTACTGAAACGGAGATAGTATAGTCCACTAGACTTCCTCGGGTCTGCCTTCATCACCACAATAGATCCTTTGGTGATCTTCAAACAGCTATTTCTACCTGAATAATGATACCTCTTACTATCAAAATAACTCAATGAGACAAGATTTCTCTTCATCTCTGGAATGTATCTAACATCTGTCAGTGTTCTGATCATGCCATCAAACACCTTGATCTAAACTGAGCCAATACCCTCTATCTTGTAAGGTGAGTTATCATAGCCAAGAACTGATCCACCATTGCTTAACGGTTCAAAGGAACTGAACCAATCTCTGTGAGGGCACATGTGATATGTGCAAATAGTGTCAAAAATCCACTCATCGGTGGCAGCCCTCTGTCCAGTGGAACTGGCAACAACATTCAAAAATCCAACACCTGTGTTAGCATATGTGTCACAGGTGGCTTCATGATCTGCGTCACAGCTAGAGCTGGCACAGCTGAGATGATAACCTGTGTCACAGCTAGAGCTGGCACAGCTGAGATCAGTGGCAGAACTTCCAGCAATGACAACTAAAGACTCAACATCTGAGTTAGCAGCACAGTTTGCAGTAGCATCAACTTTATCTTTTGGTTTTGTGCCTTTCCTATTCTCCTTGTTCTTCAACTTGTAACACTCAGAAATGTCATGTCCATCACGTTTGCAGTATCTGCAAAACTTGCCCTTTCCTCTGGATTTTGATCTGCCTCTCTGACCTGTGTTACAGGCAGAGTTTCTTCCATGAGATCCATGATTAGGGTTTTTCTTTTCAGATCTACCTTGAACAGACAAGCCCTCGGCATGCGAGCTACTTGAATCATCTGACACCATCTGTCTCATCTTCTCCTTGGAACGTAAGGCCTCATAAACTTCATGAAGTGTGAGGGTATCTCTATTGTATAACATGGTGTCTCTAAAACCAGAATATGAACTAGGCAGCGAACACAAGAGAATCAAACCCAAATCTTCTTCATCATAACTAATATCCAATGATGCTAAATCAGCAACGATCTTCTTGAAGTTAGAGATATGATCAAGCAAATTACCTCCTTCCTGCATCTTGTGCAGGAACAACTTTTGCTTGAGATGCATCTTGCTGGTCAGATCTTTGGTCATGCAGATCCCTTCAAGCTTCAACCATAACGAAGTAGCATGTGTTTCCTGGAGAACCTCCTGCAAAACATTGTTGTGCAGATGGAGTTGAATTTGGAAAATGGCCTTCTGATCCTTCTTCTTTTCATCATTGGACCATGCAGCAACGGCCTTCCCTCCAAAAGAGTCCAAAGCATCCTCATAATCGGCCTGAGCCAAGAGAGCACGCATCTTGACTTGCCACAGGGAGAATCGAGTGTCTCGATCAAGAAGAGGAAGATCAAACTTCATGGACGCCATCTCAAGAACGAGCAACCACGGCTTTGATACCACTTGTTATGATCTGGCAAGGGAGAGAGAGGCGATCCAGAGGAAGAGAGAAATCAGAGTAGCGGAAGCAAATGCAGCTAATATCAAGAAGTAACGTGCGCAGGAAGCAAACACACACACGCAACCCAAGACATAAGAGATTTAACGTGGAAACGCTGAAAGGGTGAAAACCACGCGCACACGGCGACGCCAACTTCACTATGATGGATGAAGTCCTAACCTGTTAGGGATTTACAATGCTTGGCTTATCACATAACGTCTACAAGGGTATGATATATATAGTAGCAGGTGGCTGAAGGGGTAACTGTCTTACTGCCTGTGACACAGCTGACTGAAACAGGCAGCAGCTTAACATGCTAGCACCTGACTCAGGTGAGCGAACCCTAAACAGTCTATGTCAGCTTACCTATGTCATCGGTGATGGACATCACCTGTGACACAGCCGGCTAGCACAGCTGGCTTACCTGACACCGACAACACAGAACGTCTTCTGCAAAGGGGTGACAGGAATTTAGAACAAACTCCAACAAAATATTCAGAAGACATGGATAACTAAAGTTTGTAATATTACACTAAGAAGAAAAGAGTGACGCCATACTATCTACAGCCTAGATGGACCAAGGCAACCAGAGAATCAAGGTGAGTAATCAATACATAAATTTCCTACACCATAGCAAACGATTTGTGTTATGTTGTATGGTGAATATTCATTGCTTTAAACACCTTCCCAACCATATATCTTTCCCTCCTCCATTTGTCCCAAATATCTCCTCTTCCTCCTCCTCCTCATTCTTCTTCGACAATATCTTCTAGCAATCCACATGCGTTTACCATCTCTATCTCCCACACCCACTTGGCTAAACGGTGAATACTTTTTTGACCTTATCCGATCTTCTTGCTTTCTTTATTCCCCCATCCTCCTTTGTATCTTCCACTGTTCTGCACACCTAGTCCGCTTCCATCTCCACGATCTACTATTTGTCAAGTGATGAACATTTTACCGGCCTTATATTTTTTTTCTTTTACCAACCTCCATCCTTTCTTCATATTTTCTCCTATGGTATCTTCAAGCGGCCGACTTCATCTCTACTACCCCCCATAGTTTCGCACTCCTTTTTCGACAACCAGCTTCTACCTCCTATGGCTAGCGGCTGTCCAACCAACCTAACACTCAGTCCTTCTCGTTGTCGTGCTACCCGTCACCCTCCTTCGAGCCCACAGACAATGGCACCTTGCCACACTGTCGCTGCCGTCAGACCGCCACGCATAATCTCTACTTACATCACGGGACCACCGACATGCCGCTATGGCCATCATCGAGAATTCAGTGAATGTTGACTAGTTAGCTAAATTGTAACTATTCACTGCATAGCATTTTCCAATGATTTATTTCCTTCCTTTTTGGTTTTTGCACGTCTCGTTTCTTCAGGAGAGATCCAGTATATTCGGCTCCAGTCCCTGTCTTGATTGTTCGAAGAGCAGAAAATATATACAGCAAATGATTGCGTCTAAAATCTGTGGCTGTGAAACATGTGCGACAATTCGATAGTGCCCTACCGTAACCTTCGGGTGAATTGACCACAGTGCAATCAGATCGCGCCAAGTCGTCTACCTCGCCAGTTTGCAGGGCTCCACGCGGCGAAACGCGACAGGAGCCGATCAGAACAGGACCAGGCCTCATGCAAGTCTACCAAGAATCCCATAATAAAATAAGTCTCTTTCTTGTCCTCTCAATCCACCACTGTATCATTACCTCCTCAAATAATAGCTGATCAAATCAACCACTATTTGCCAAGTGCCCCTTCACCATCTCTATTCTCTCCTGTCGGGAAGGAAGCCGAATTCCTCCGACGATGGCGTTCGGCGAAGGAGGAGACGGGGCCACGGCTCCTCTCATCTCTTCGGATCGCCGGAAGCATCATCTCAACATCGTGAGAAGCGGTGAGCACACCCCCAAACTCATCTCCATGGCTGATCACGGTTTCTTCCAATCTTTCCATCTGCTTGATCGATGAATTTAACTCACGTTTGATGTTGCCATCGAAATGAAGGGAACGAGTGGACGGCGTCGGCGCACGTGATCACGGCGGTGATCGGGTCGGGGGTGTTGTCGCTGGCGTGGAGCATTGCGCAGCTGGGGTGGGTGGCCGGGCCGGGCATGATGATCGTCTTCGCTTCCGTGACGGCGCTGCAGTCGACCATCTTCGCCGACTGCTACCGGTCGCCGGACCCCGAGGTCGGGCCGCACCGCAACCGCACTTATGCGCACGCCGTTGAACGCAACTTAGGTACGCAATCACGTCTGACCCCGGCCTGTCCTCTTTACTGTTCGTCCTTTTTCTCTATCTTTAGAAGAGAGATTTTCTGAACCGAAGGGCAGTAACCTGGTTCCATTCATCACCTATCCAAACTTTCAGAAGAACCTAGTACTATTCCTTAGACAAAATTGCATTCCCCTGCTTTGCATTGAAAGCTACAAGTCTTATACATGGCAGTATGATACATGCAGCGATAGCAAATAACCTTGATTAACTAACGTGTATTTGAATCCCTTTACTGTTAATCAGGATTGAGTGACAGAGACAATCGGGATAATCTAGTGTAATGCTGCAACTAGTCATTGGTCATCAACTAATTAAACAAAGAAACCTTGTGTAGTAACGAAAAGAAAAACTAGGTCCGTGTACTTATCCATCAATGTCTCTGTCTCTGTCACGGCTGGTGATTCGTAATGGTGAGTTCATGCGTAACCGAAAGAGAACAGCGCGCACGCGGCTACACGAGCGCCAGTGAAACGAGAGAAGGCTCGTGAATCCCGCGGCGACGTTCTGTACGGTTCGACTAAGCCTTCTGCGGTGGGCTGGATCGAGCTCACGGGGAACACGTCAAAAGGGCGCGCGAATGCCTCAGGGGCACGCACGTTCCGAGTCGAGCTCCTCCACTGATCGGAGAATCACTCATTTAATTCACTGGTGCCGTGCCAGTACACGATCGATCGAGTTGGTGTTTGGCGCTGGAAGAGGACATCTGGCTTAATGGCTAGCGAGAATGACAAGGGGCACTGCTGATTTGTTTGAGTTCGGCAAGGAACGGGCCAAGCCTTCCAGACGTTGTCCAGATGGCGCGTGGCACACACGAAGAATCGGCAGGAGCGTTGCCATTCATTCCAAGTGTCGTATTTAAGCTAGCTAGGCTTTGTGGATCAAATTAATCCTTGGTAAAATTTGACAGTCTCAAGTTTTGACCCGGCGCGAATAGTATAATTTCCCGACGTTTCTGACGGGTCCCTGCTGTAAAATGCATCGCAAAACTGTAAAATGCACCCCAGAAACAAAGAAGGTACTCAAATCCATAAAAAGAAACATGGGCGCATAGAGGCAGAGTGCCGAGAGTTACAAGTAGGAGATGCTACAGTGATTTCGATATATATCTCGTGTGGCTACCTAAAAAGAGTACAGAAGGACTACATGTCAGAAAACAAGACTAATATGAACATTACCCTAATCCGTACTTCCGGGGATTCATATAATTAAATGATACATGTGTAGTTCCCCGAGAAAAAAATAATACATGTGTCGACACGTATCTTGGATATCTTAATCAAAGCATAAACAGATCGTGTTTATTTAGCTCCTACTCTGTGAGTGGCTGCCCATTGCTGAAAATCAAATCAAATGATTGATTCGCAGGTAGCACCAACGCGTGGGTCTGCATGCTGTTGCAGCAAACAGCGCTGTTCGGCTACGGCATTGCCTACACCATCACCGCTTCCATCAGCTTCAGGTACGTTCACATACGTTCATGCCGCTCATTGCAAAAGCTACGCTCTTTTTAGAAGCAAAACGAAACCATTTTTTCTTTTTATAAGGGAGCAAAACTACACCTTTTGGTAAGAGTGATTCAGCTATAGTCCAGCCTAACACGCGCGAGACAATACATTTCGAGCCACACGCCAGCCTATCCGTTTCCGAAGTTTGGATATGTGCCCAGGCCCAGAAGTGGCTTCGTAACGTATTGCCCCTTGCTCGGCCCGGCAGGAGTCTGGTCCGTTTCCAAGTGCCTGCCCTGATTGTTTTCCAGTTCTCATTTGGAAACGTGATCCCCTAGGCGTGCATGACTCATAAGTTCTGTCAAATCAACGTACACATCACTGTTCTCCGCCTAGTAGATTCTAATCCTGGTCGTTTTCCCTGCATTTCATCGCCAACTCAAGGAAAAGCAGCGCCCCAACTTGTTGGCCTCCGGCTCCGGGTTGTCATGATCTGTTTGGTGCTTAGCATGCGTGAGAATGTCGTGACGAAGTTAGCCCGGAGGGTGGTTTTCTCGAGAGCTACGCGAAGCGACCGTCAAGTCAGCAAAGCAGCTCAGAGAAAGCTACTACCCCTGTGCATATATATTTGCTCGTTCACGGCAACTCTATAGATCGTCTCTACCATGTTCACATCATCATCCAGTCCTCCACAACCACGTCAATGTGGTAGAAACAACAAATCATTCAACGCTAGTCCTGTGTGCTCGCTGAATTGACCTTAGCAATATATTGGCGGAGATTTGGCTTTGGATAAATTTGCAGTCGGCGAACATGGAGTGAGGTACCTTTTTGACATCAAAAGGAATCTATCGCGGCACAAATTGTCCCAAAGGGTGATAAAAACCTCCATAACTACTGCGGTAATGCCAGTGTGCCAATTGCAATTACACAGGTCAAAAAAGGAGAAGATGCTCGGTTGCTTGAGCTGGGGTTTAACATATTTTGGAAAAGAAAACTACATGTACGTACCATTGATTAAACCGCCATCCCCCACTCCAATATTCACAGCAGTAAAACAGATTATGCCGGGGGCACTAGTAGAAGATCGACTCCCAAGTCCCAACAAGTACGAAAACTGATCACTTGGTCAGGCTAAGGCGTGACGCCTCTTCTTGACCAACCAGCCACTGGCCGGTTCCTGAAAATGCCATTGTGAGCAGGGAATAATGATGATTTGCCACTTGCAAGGCTGAGAATCAAAATGCTCCTAAATTAGTTATTAATAATCGATGATCTGTCACTCATGTCTTTGCGATATCTTTGTAATGCCTCTCTAGCCATTTTTCAGCATTTCTTGGGTATACAGAGATAAGGTTCTTGATCAATTATTGTGCTACGTACTAAGATGTTATTTAGATGAAGACGTGACACTTGCTCTAACACACTCATAAGTTGTATCTTTTGCCCACATGGTTATCTAGGCATCCCATTGGTAAGAGTGACATTTTGTTTTGAGTTCACACTATTCAAAGGGTAAACAAGTACGGTATTTCGGTTCAGTAAAAAAATGCATTGACCTCGTCCGAATGGCAATTTTTAGCTACTGCCACACGCCATTTCGTGTCATTCTCATTAAGGGTCATACAGTAATGTTTACACACCATTTGTGGCGTTTTGACGGTCATACACAGCTAGTGACACATTTACAATTCAGAAGTTCTCTATGAATCATACACTAGTGATATACATAGACAATTCTCCCAAATATTTCGAGCAAGGATCGACTGAGACAAGAGAACGTTTGGGGATGGGCAGCCGATAGCTGCCAAATTTCTAAATAAGCTCGGGCACGGCAAATAAACGTTCTTCTATGGTCCTACGCTCGGTTCAATGGCCCAATCGGCTTCGTGGGCATGGCAGCCCACATGCCTTCCCGGAGTCTTGACATAGTGCCAAACTAGCAATGCCCTTCTTAGCTTCAAATCCAATCCAAAATGCCATCAGTACACCGATCCAATCCAGATTTCATCCCGCGATCTCCAGATAAATCACATTCGCATCCACATTTCCGTCAGATGCTGTTCATGCAGATAAACTCTCTTATCAAATTCACAGATGGAGTATTTCCCTCCCCGGACTCAAGATACCAAGTAGACCTGCAGCCTCACTAATTTAGTTCCGCGATCCGCGTGCAAACGAAGCGGACAAAACTCGCGATTGCAACTGCCGAAAGATTCACGCACGCATTAGTCCACGGAGGATCTCTCTCGTCTTCCCCCCGGATCCACACCACACGAACCAAACAGTCAAAACCGTAGAGAACGGGGCAAACCAGCTACGTCACCGTGGCCCCGGCCACAGCCGCGCGCTATCCCTCTCTACATACACGATACCTCATGCACCTAGTTAGCTAGCTCGCCCGGTCGTGTGCGCCGCCGCATAGCTCCGCAGTTTCTGGCTTGCTTAATTTGCGCCGGCCTCTCTCCTTCCCGTGAAGCGGCGCGAATCTTGGAGAACCCTCGGCCTGCTCTGCGCTGGGCAATGGCGGTGCGACACTCCCTCGAGGTGATCGACGGACGGTGCGACGACGACGGGAGCCCCCCTCGGAACGGTACGGTGCGGCACCCCCGGCCTTCTTAGCACGCGCGCGTCCCTGACTCTGGTCTCGCGCAACGCGGGCGCGGCAGCTCGATACGTGCGTCGCCGTTGCTTGTTTCGTTTCCTTACGTTGTCATTGCTGTTGCCGATCGGCTCGCGCGCCGGCCGCCTCGTGTTCGCGTCGGCCGGTCGTGTCGTCCTGCAGGGACCGCGTGGACGTGCGTGGCGCACATCATCACGGCGGTGATCGGGTCCGGTGTGCTGTCGCTGGCGTGGGGCGTGGCGCAGCTGGGGTGGGTGGCCGGGCCGGCGTGCATGCTGTGCTTCGCGCTTGTCACCTACGTCTCCGCCGCCCTCCTCTCCGACTGCTACCGGTGCCACGACGCCGAGAAGGGGCCCAGGAACCGCTCCTACATGGACGCCGTCCGCGTCTACCTCGGTATAGTCGTCAGCACCCTGCTAGCTAGCCCCGTACACTGTGGCACAACAACTTCGCGAGAAATCGAAGTAAGCTTGTGCCGTGGTTTTGCGACTTAATCGTTATTGTGCATCACCGTGCTGTGCTGTGCTGTGCTGCTGTGGCAACGTGCTCAGGCAAGAAGCAGACCTGGGCTTGCGGCTCGCTGCAGTACCTGAGCCTGTACGGCTGCGGCGTCGCGTACACCATCACCACCGCCACTAGCATGAGGTAGTCGCCGGCCACATCTCACAGAATCAATTGCAACTCATCAACGTGTAACCGTACTGTACATCTATGGATCGAGCGGGACTCATGTGACATGGATTAAATAACTATGCCTTTTTGTGTGTTCATGCTGCCGCTCAATTTCTGTGGCTAATTTTGCTGCTGCGTGTTGCGTTGTTTTTTGCAGGGCGATCCTGAGGGCCAACTGCTACCACGCGCACGGGCACGACGCGCCCTGCAGCTACGGGGGCAGCTACTACATGCTCATGTTCGGCGCGATGCAGCTCCTCCTCTCCTTCATACCGGACTTCCACGACATGGCGTGGCTCTCGGTCCTCGCGGCGGTTATGTCCTTCTCCTACGCCTTCATCGGCCTCGGCCTTGGCCTAGCCAACACCGTTGGTATGCCCTGTTTATTTCAAAAAAAATTATGTTGTTTTGTTGGAGTGAATTTAAATCATCTCGTATATGATCAGTGCATAAAATTTAGTGTGTCATCTCATCACCGGTACATCAGAAGTTGCACAGGCAAAATTTCTGGCAAGATTTGTACTTACAATTGAACATTGAGAGGGTATTATGAACGTTGAGATCATGTAAACTCACACAGGCCTGTTACTGTTCTTCAGCTAATGGTGTCATCAAAGGAAGCATAACAGGCGTTCCGATGAGAACCCCTATGCAGAAGATATGGCGCGTCGCACAAGCCATCGGCGACATTGCATTCGCCTACCCGTACTCCTTGATCCTCCTAGAAATTCAGGTATCCGCAGCAGCATTCCATCCTTAATTTCAGAATTGCTACTCGACTGCGAAGCTGACTGATTACTATACATTTAGTATCAGTAACTACTAAGCAAAATGACAGCTTCTTTTTGTTGCACTTCTGTCAATGTTGTAGGACACCCTGAAGTCGCCACCAGCCGAGAACAAGACCATGAAGAAGGCGTCGATCATCTCGATCCTCGTCACCACCTTCTTCTACCTCTGCTGCGGCTGCTTCGGCTACGCCGCTTTCGGGAGCGACGCGCCGGGCAACCTCCTCACCGGCTTCGGCTTCTACGAGCCCTACTGGCTCATCGACTTCGCCAACGCCTGCATCATCCTCCACCTGCTAGGTGGCTACCAGGTGCCCAAAAAGTCTGAAACCTCCAACGGTTGCAGGACCGAAACGCAACTACCAGTGAACCTGACACAGTAACACTGGTACATGCATGCCTAAAAAAACGAACGTTGCAGGTGTACAGCCAGCCGATCTACCAGTTCGTGGACAGGTTCTTCGCGGAGAGGTACCCCGGGAGCGGGTTCGTGAACGACTTCCACACCGTGAAGGTGCCGCTGCTGCCGCCGTACAGGGTGAATCTCCAACGGGTGTGCTTCCGGACGCTGTACGTGGTGAGCACGACGGCCGTGGCGCTCCTTTTCCCCTACTTCAACGAGGTGCTGGCCCTACTCGGCGCCCTCAACTTCTGGCCCCTCGCCATCTACTTCCCCGTGGAGATGTACTTCATCCAGAGGAACGTAGCCCGGTGGTCGCTCAGGTGGGTCGTCCTGCAGGGGTTCAGCGCCGTCTGCCTGCTCGTCAGCGCCTTCGCGCTCGTCGGGTCCATCCAGGGGGTCATTAGCCAGAAGCTAGGCTAGGCTAGGCCATTCAGATTCTTGATTTGGGTTGCTTTCTAGTGTAATGGTGATGGAGAATACACTACTGTGTTATAGCAATTGGGGAGCATTAGTTTTCTCCCTGGTGATGAACAACAAAGTAGCATGTTGTATCTGCAGGATCAGAGAGTGGCACACTGTATTCAGTGCCGTCCTTCTGCATTGGAGTGAAACCTGTACACATGTCACATGTTAGATTTGCCAGGTTACTTGAGAAGAATGTGAAGAATCCTGTCCTGTGCTGCATGATATGCAGTTTATAAATCAGAACATATGCTGCTTGCTCAGCACTGTTTTCCTTTCGACTTCGTAGCCCTGAATTTGCATCTCTAAACTGGTCCAGATTGCATGGTTATTGAGCATGCGTAAGCCATGCGCCTGCGCGATCGATTTTACTGAAATGGTGGGAAAGAACATGATTCGGGGGGTTCTTGAAATTGCAGTGCCTGGCCTTGGTGTTCTTGATGACAAGGATCGGAGAGTAAAATAGCAGCCTCATCTCAAGAGTGTAATCGTAGTGCAGCACATAGATATGGCGCAACACTAGTGCACTCCCCGCGCTGTAAAGATCCTTGTGAATAACTATGTCCAGAATAGTTTAATCTGGAACAATTTGGTCCTCTTAGCTCGGACATTTATAATTCCACAGAAAACATTACTTTGCATAGACAAAATGATCATACCCCGCTTCTATTGAGTTCAAACACTGCAGTAGTGAGTACTGACAGTGGCATTGGTCTAGTAAAGAAAGATAAGATTAAATTTAATCTTGAAAATTTGCATGAAAAATGTCCTTGGCAACTAGATCTTTCATTCATCTCCCAAGTCTTCGCTAAATAAAAATAATAATCTCTGAAGTCTCTGGATGAAGGTGCTTGGCAATCATCTGTCGGTCTGGGATGTTCTGCTCCTTATCTGGGAATGGTGGAAATCTCTCAAATTCTTGGATGGTTTCTGTTATTCAGTACTCGAAAAATGGGTTACACAAATTTGAAATTCATCTCTCAAGTCACAGTTAACATGAGAGAGCACGAGCAACAGGTACTATTACGGATTTGCGGTGATTCTCTGCCTATCTCGCTCTCTTTTTTGCTGGACTGGATTGACAGTCTGCTTGGACTCAAAACTCAAAGTGGTAAAGCTCTATGAACGCACGCATTCGGCGCGGCACTTTGCACTGTCAGGAAGTACATTTTAACCCGTCGACGCCACGAGCCGCGTCGAGCATGACGGGCGACGGAGCGAGCAGAGATCGATCATCTCAGTCCGGTGGCAGGAACGCGACGGACGGCGTGAGCGCTGTTGGACTGTTGTGGGGGGGTTGACTCGGCGCTGCGTGGGTGGGCAACCTGTCTCGTCCCCCCGGGGGTATCACGCGTCCGGCGGGCGTTGAATTCTTTATCCCGCCCATGCCTCCTTCGCCCGTGCGCGCGCCCAGTGCCCCGCCCCTCCCGTGCCGCCGGCAGCACGCACGCGCGCGCGGGACGCACCTATTTATACGTCCCAGCGCGGCAGCCACTGGTATAAGCGCCGCACGCCGATCGACGGACACCTCGCGGAAACGGTAGCGCTTCGACGTACCGGAGCGGTGGAACGGAAACTCCACGGATCCCATTGGTGCGCGCGAGGTGGTCTGAGAGAGGAGACGCTGATCATGGGCCGGATCCCGTGCTGCGAGAAGGACAACGTGAAGCGCGGGCAGTGGACGCCCGAGGAGGACAACAAGCTGCTCTCCTACATCACGCAGTACGGCACGCGCAACTGGCGCCTCATCCCCAAGAACGCCGGTGAGCAGGCGCCGGCCGATGCGTGCGTGCCGGCCCGGCCGCGCGCTTCTGGTTAAGCGAAACGCGTGTTGTTGTTGTTGGCGCTGAACATGGGTTTTGCTTGCTGCGCGTGCGTGACAGGGTTGCAGCGGTGCGGGAAGAGCTGCCGGCTGCGGTGGACGAACTACCTGCGGCCCGACCTCAAGCACGGCGAGTTCACCGACACCGAGGAGCAGATAATCATCAAGCTGCACTCCGTTGTCGGCAACAGGTAACGGTGATGATCCACGTCGTTTCGCTCCTCATTTGAGCTGCTTCTTTTTTTGGTAATACGTAGCAGTTTGTTGAGCAATGCGTGGCGTGCAGGTGGTCGGTTATAGCGGCGCAGCTGCCGGGGCGGACGGACAACGACGTCAAGAACCACTGGAACACCAAGCTCAAGAAGAAGCTGTCCGGGATGGGCATCGACCCCGTCACGCACAAGTCCTTCTCGCACCTCATGACCGAGATCGCCACCACGCTGGCGCCGCCGCAGGTGGCGCACCTCGCCGAGGCCGCCCTGGGGTGCTTCAAGGACGAGATGCTCCACCTCCTCACCAAGAAGCGCCCCACCGACTTTCCCTCGCCCGCCGTGCCAGAAATGGCGGCCGGCGCCAGCGCCGGCATGGGCATGGGCGCGGGCGCGCTCACCAGGCCCTGCTTCCCCGCGCCGCCGCAGGCCGACGACACCATCGAGCGCATCAAGCTGGGCCTGTCCCGCGCCATCATGAGCGAGCCCGCCGCCCCCGCCCCTGACAAGCCATGGCCGCCGGGCGACATGTCCGAGGGGCTGGCAGGGATGTACACCACGTTCAACCCCGCGTACGCGGAGGAGTTCCGGTACGAAGGGGCGGCGTCGGGGTACGTTCTTGGCGGCGACGTCGACCAGGGCACGTCAATGTGGAGCGACCACAGCATGTACAGCGGGAGCTCCGGCACCGAGGGTACCAGGCCGGCATTGCCGGAGAAAGGCAATGACAGTGTCGGCAGCAGCGGCGGCGACGACGAGGCGGACGACGGCAAGGATAGCGGGAAGGGAGCCTCCGACATGTCGGGGCTGTTTGGCTCCGACTGCGTACTCTGGGACTTGCCCGACGACCTGACGAATCACATGGTGTAACTAAAACGTGCATATATTTACACGGCGGAACATAGCATGATCAAAGAACAGCAGTTGCAGGAAATGGTGTATAGTTTTACGTGGAGAACGGAAAATGTTGAAAGCGGATTGCTCTATACCGAGAGTAGTCAGCCGAGGCCATGATATCTTTCGGTCCTCTACTTCAGTCAAAACGAACAATTGACTTCAATTCAAAGAGATTTTTTTAGTTGTCGGATTCAATAATATCATAAGCGAGTGTTTATTTCTAAGTCGACTCAAAAATAATTATTTCGAAGTCAACAATCTTAGACGTTGATTCTTTACGGTTAATTTGGTAATTATAGTTTTAAAAAATTAAGTACAATCTTTTGTGCAACTGTTGGCTTGATAATGTGCAAGTCGGTCGATTGTCTCGGGTGACTGAGAAATAGCAAATCTAATATTGTATTGTCTAACCGTAACATGTTGTTGTTTTAGTAAAATCACATATTTTTTCTTGAAATAATAGGATCACACACAAAGGGGAAGGCGGCGGATGGGAAACGGGGAGGGAAGGGTAAGGACAAGCAAGAAGGACATCGGATGCACCAGGTGAACATGGAAAAATTACCGATGTCACCGAATTATATAGGGCCATGTTGAAAAATTATGTTGCACAATAAAAAAGGAAAAACATATTTTTGTCTCAATTATTGCAAAAGTCTAAGTTTGATCCTCAACTGTCAAAATAGTCTAGATTTAGTCCCTTGCTCCACTGAAAGGGGTATTGATTATGATATGGCGATGGTTTCGCACATATGGCAGTGCAGTCAGCAAATTCTTTTGAGAAAAAACATATCATAGCATCATTGATGAAAATGTGGAGAATTTGATGTAACATTCCAATCTCTAAATATCTTGCTACTGTGCATTATAGCATCCATTCATGAAGAAGAATTTGAGTAAAATTTTAAACTTTTGAAATGTTAAGGAAACCTCTAAATTTTATATGAGGGTTAAATTGAATTTCAAATTTTGAATTGAAGATCCTTGAACAAATTGTGTTAGAATCAATTGGAATGATTCAAATCTATTTTTAGAGCAGTTAGAGAGATTTTAAGAATATAAAATTATGTTTTGAAATTGTTGAAAAAGGGTAAAACTAAAAACAGAAAAAAAAATTGAAACAAAAAGAAAAACCTAATCTAACCCCCGGATGGGCCCTCTCGAGACCCATTTTCCCTTCATTTCCGCCTGATCTGGCCCAGTCTGCTCCCCCCTCCCCCCGCTGCCTCTCCCCTTCTCTCGGTTGGGCCGAGATGGCCCAGTGGCCTGTTTCGCCCGCCTGGCCCACTCCACCACCCGCCCTGTCTCGCCTCCCCTCATCCTCATCCCGTCGCCCCTTGACTTATCCTCTCCCTGCCGCCACCCAAGCTGCTCACGCAGCATCTCACCGCTACCGCCGTGGCGAGCAGCCCGGCCACCTCCTCCTTCGGTCCACGCGCCGCCCTTTTCCCCCCTATTTCTCCTTTTCCCCCTAGACAGAGCCTCTCCGTCCTTTTTCCTCCCTCGGCTCCTTTCTCCGCCATACCCTCCCCGCCGCCAACGACGTCTGCCACCCCCGACGCCACCAAACCCCGCCGCTGTCCAGGAGCTCGAGCGCCCGAGCCGCCACCGGAACCTCCGCTCCTCGCCGCCCTACCTCACCCGGAGCCTCCGCTCCTCGCCTCCCCGCCTCACTCCGGAGTCTCCGCGTCGCCTTCCCACCATCCCGGAGCCTCCGCTCCTCGCCGCCTCGTCTCCCCAAGCAAACGCCATCCCGGAGCCTCCGCGTCGCCTCCCTGCCTCATCCTGGAGCCTCTGCTCCTCGCCGCCCCGCCTCCACCTTGGTAACTCCGGCCGCATAAATGAGGGCATTAATGCCCCTTAATTATGCCATGATTAATTAGTAAAACGACACATTAATGGCAACACTTATGGCTAAATGTAATTAATATCTATAATTAATGTCTATCTCAGTTAATTACTATTTAGAGATCATTAACGCTAATGATTGGTAATTAATTGTAAATCTGACAGATTAGTGACTACAATTATTAGCTATACAGTGTTATAATGAGGTATTTATTTCTATCCCTATGACATCTGGACCCCACATGTCATTCTCTGAGGCTAAAATTGAGGTAAGTAATAAAAATACTTATTATTTAATGCTATTTATTTTTACTGAGAAAAAAATAATACAAAAATGGTATTTAAATTGATTAAATCTTAGAAAATTCATAGAAAATCCATTTTTAATCAGAAAAATGCAAATAATATATCAAAATGTTTAGAAAAAATGAGATCTACTCAAATATGTCATTTTCATACATGTTTGCATCTTAGAAAAAATATAAATGGCTAAAAACTCAAATTAGGGTTTTCCGATTAGCCGGAGGTTGTTGGATCGCGATATCTCGAGCGTCCGAACTCTGATTAAATCGATTCCACTTGCACTAGTCTTTATTTTGAATCATCTATGCCATGGCATGCATTTTATATCATGTTGATGTTTATTATTATGATATTTATTATTGCATCTCTTTTTTCTGGTGTTTCGTTCTTCCCGATAGAGCCAGAGGATTCCGAAGCGTATAATCCTGAGCAGGAACAAGGTTTAATAGCCGAACCGCAAGGCAAGCAACCCTTTGAACATTTTGCGATCATCCTACTATTTGCAGATTATTAATTGTTTCCAAAACCCTATCACATACGTTCAACTTATACTTTCTGTTAAGTGCTAGCTTTATTCATTGCATAACTTACTTTGTCGCTCAATCAACCCCATCACACCCCAACCTATTTAGAGTAGTATAGTTGTTGCTTCTAAATTACTTATATGGTTAGTGATACTTAGACATGCTTAGACATGTAGAAGTCGCAATTTCTTGGATGGCAGACAAAACACCACACTCTGGGTGGGTTAAGTGGTAGGTGGGTGTTCACCGGGAAGTAACTAATGAACTTGATTAATAATGATTAGGCTTAGGCGAGAGGCCATGGCTGGGGGCATGGTGGGTTGTCTCTTTTTTTCACAAGGACCGGTTCCCGGTGTCCTTTTGAACCAAGATTTACGTACTTCTACACGGGTGGTATAATGGGCCACCCACGACTAAATAATCTGTCTAGACTTGAGTTATGAGCTGCATAGTTTATCGTTTCTATTTGCTGGGTGAGTGAAAAATGATGTGATGTGATGCTTCAATATAGGTGTAAGGGTTACACACGGTCCGGGACCGGGGATGTATCACCTGCTACAACTTTTGGGACCGTGTCGGGGTACCGACCGGACTAGTGTACACGGATTAGCCCATTAGGGCAACTCATACTTAAGTCAAAAACATTGTAAAGGTCGTGTTCAATCACACTCTGCTAACACACCTCGTGAAGTGTGTCTTCGGCCTAGCATTAAGAGTCGATTGATACGTGTAGGTAAAGATGTACACCCCTGCATGGTTTGAACTATTCAAATAGCTGTGTTCGTGGTTATGGATAACTTGGTACGGATCCGCATCGAATTAGACAACTACAACGACACTTTAAAACATACCAACTCTAAGGTCGAGAAGTTAGCGATTGCTTCCTCCCTAGTGGTTGAAGAAGAATCAAGAGTTTAGGTATATGGTGGTCTGCAATAGATTTCATCGTGAAGATTTGACTCATCTCCTTTAAAAAGTAATCTAGTAGTCGGATTTCATCCTACTTAAAGAATATTATCGAAAGAATAATCAGCTTTCCGCAAAATAGTCCACAAATGCCCCTTATTGAAACATGTTGCATCTATTACTAAATTCTCTTGTAAGTCTTGCGGAGCATAATTTTTGTACTCACCTTGCAATTATTGATAATCTTGTGCAGAGGAAATCATCCCCTCAACAGATGGTTTCTATGTAGAGATCGACGCCCACGATGACTAATCGCTGGGAATCCCAGACAGTGGTCCCGCCCAGGGTTCAGCAGCTGGTTTGTTTTGCTGCCATCTTTTGGCCCTACTTTTTGGCTTCTTAGCTATATTTAATCTTCCGCTGTATAATAGACTCTTTATGTGAATTATGTTGTTAAGTTTTAAGAACAACTAGTATTATTACAGTTTCAGTCGTAGAGTTGCTGTTGTGATACTTGTTTGTTCTCACCTGCCTCATGTGCCTTGCGTATATGTTATTGAAGCACATGGTGCGGGTAGGGTTTCAGAATCTATATCAGAGAATTGTTAGGTTTAATCACCCCTGTGAAGTGTGAGAGTTTGGGAACACTATCAACCTACTCCAGCCTAGCATTAATTTGCCAGGACGAGTTTGGGATTGATGTTTCGGCTCAGTGAGAAAAGAATGAGGAGACCATATCACCCTACTCAATCTGTGCATTAGTTTTCCGGAGCAAGTTCGGGGTTGACATCTTGGGCTATTCGAAGCCATATCACTCCACTCCTCTTGGAATTGATACCCAAGAGTTGAGGTCGTGGTTGACGTTTTGACTTAGCGGGTAATTTCACTTAAAATTCTCTGTTATGGATTTTGGGTCCCGACATTTGAACATCAAGAAATGACAAAAACCGATTGAAAATCAAGCAAAACCCTAAATATAAATAATGGGCAGATCAAAGATCTTTTAAGCAGTGAGATTTTGCAATATTGAAATCTTTTTAAAATTTAAAAGCTCAATATGTTATTTTTGACCCTCTGAAACTTCCCCATAATATTGGGATAAATTTATCACATGCTTGCAGTTCAAACTCAAATTTGGGCCAAATCTAAATTCTAATTTTTGTTTCAAAAAATGTGGATCAAGTGGCCCTGAAATTATTTTTACATGGTTCTAAATATTCCTAGGAGCGTATGGAAAAATTTGCAGAAAATTTAAAGTTTGTTTGGTTTGAATTCAAAAATCAAATCTAATTCAAAATAGAAACAAAAATAAAAATAAAACTAAACTTCGGACTGGCTAAAACCCAACCCAACCAGTCAGCACAGCCCAATGGACTGCGCCATGCCCATGCGTGCGTCCATTAGCTACAGGACGCTGATAGGCGTCAGGTCCGTCGTCGACCCCAGGATGCCAGCAGCTACGTGCCGCTCGCATGCTTGCCACAATCACCTCTTGCTTCCAGCGCAGCAACACCATCGCAGCCTCTACAAATTCGCCAGGAGCATCACCAGACCACACCGCATCCATCACTATCCTCAAAGACATGATTCGTGCAGTGGAGATGCCGCGATCATCGGTGGATTTGATCTCGTCCGTTCACCCCTTTCTGATCCTGGCCATCATGGTCGTCCTCATCCTCCTCTGACCGCACAGATAAGCTCTCCTTTCCTCCCTCTTTTTTCCTATGCAAGAATTACCTGCTCTCTCTCCCTTGTCTGTTCAAAACATACCACCGTGGACACCTCACCGTCAACAACATGGCCAGAGGCTTCCCCTCGACACACCACTGTGTTAGAAAGAATCGTTGTCACCCACAGAATCGTGTTGGAACGCCATGAATCAACCAATCCATGGTCGTCTTCCTCCTCTACGGTTGATCTCTATCGTCAGCCTCATCAACCTCCTCTGGTGAGCTCCTATCGATGTCTGTCGGTCCTATCCATCCTTGGCATCCTTCTAAACCTCCCCCTCCTCTCAGTTGGAGCCTAGAACGTCCAGAGACTCACCACCGCGATTGCCTTGCTCCTCCGTTCGTCGATGTTCGTGAAGACGATGTTCGCGAGCTCTTCGGGCCACTCTGAGCCCTCCATCATGCTCCTAGTGAGCTCCTGCACCTTTTGCGTGCTTTCCCGAGCACATGCATATCTTTGACGGGCCTTCCCAATGAGCACAATCGTGTTGAGTTGCCTCGGGTCGCCGTCGACGATGCTCCGGTGACCCTAGGGCCTCACACCGCCACGGTTGCATGCGATGTGGTGCTAAGAACCGAAAGTGCGCAAGTTTTGGTCCTAGAACCCACCATAGCGTGAACGTGCACCTCACCGACGTGCACATGCGAGCTCACCGTGTAAAGCCGATGGCTGAGCCACTAACCGGTGAGACCTCGTCGTCAGAGTGGTTTAAATTGTTTAGCCGACCGGTTAACCCTATCCAATCGCTGACACGCGGGCCTGGCCTATTTAAATAAATCCGACCATTAAGTTAATCCCAAAGACATTGACATGTGGACGCGATCAATTCAACATGTGCTAAATTGAATTTTAAGTGAAATGAGTCACTAACATGTGTGTCTAGAGGCCCATTTTACCGGTTAGGGCTGACCTAGTCTCCTCTGACCCCTGGCCCACTTCTCATTGACTGTTATAGGATAACACTGCGTATAAAAATTATTTTCTATTATTTTAAATCAAAATAAATTATCTAATATTCTAGAAAACCTTTTTAAATGGTTTAAATCTTAGAAAATTCATAACTAATTCTTTTTAAGTCAGAAAAATATGACTAAAGTACCAATATGTTCAAATAAATGAATACTATCTAATTATAACATATTGATGCATGTTTTCATAGTAGGAAAAATTAAAATGACTAAAAAATTAATCTTCGACTGTTATCCCCGAGTTCTTACTCGGAAGATAACACCGACAACCCAGGAATACTTCTAGTAGGATGTGCTGCTCGGCTAGGTCTATTCTTGGTTGATCCATCCTGGGGATAAGTCCATGTCCCCTACGACTTGGGGAACCCCTATATAAGGACCCGAGGACCCCTTAAGGAAAGACAGGTCTCAGATGTTCTACCAGAAGCCACAAGCAACTACAGAAGTCTCTAGCCGTTTATATCTACTCGGAGGAGCCCCCGACTAGTTCAGATCCCATCTAGGCTAGCCACTAACAACCTTTGTAAAGATACTCGTGATTCAATATATACCAACCGGACGTAGGGTTATTATCTTGAGGAAGGCCCGAACATGTATAAAAATCCTTGTTCGTGCATCTTGGTGCTGCTCAGTGATGGCCCCAGGGTTCCCTACTGTCGGGGCCCGGAATCATACATGACTTACCATATGATATATCGTCAAAGACCGAGAAACCACGTAAGGAGGACATACGCTTACCTCACGTGCATCCACCGTTACGGGTCCGACACCGAACCATCACCGTATACGAACTCCACCTGACCACCTGGTCGTATGTCTCACTGATGGTCCAGCCGGCCAGAAACGGATGTCATTCGATAAGTCAAATACCATTCCAAACACCCTGTAGAGAGGTAACACCATTCAACTGCTATGAGCATCGCGATCGCAAAGAGGAGCCCGGCATCCGTGTCCACACCCTAACCCAATCGGCCAAAGACCGACTGGTGGGTCGCCCGAAGGCCCGACACGACACCCACACCCTGCCCAGCTGGCATTCGCATCACAGCTGGCGGGTCACTCAACTTCACGAACACTAAAACTCACACAGGGAATGCATATTAACTCTCCACCGTGGCTTCATACACTTCATCCATACACGCACTGTGCATGAAGCACCGTGGTGAACAACTTGGATAACATAACACAAGCTCTACAGAAGGGTTTACAGATATATAAGCACATCCCTTATACATGGGCAAATAATTACATTACAGTCAAGGACCCGAAGGTCGCAAGTATCGATAAGATAAACAGCGGAAGAAATAACAAAATTAAACCCGATGGTCCAGAAGACCATCCTTAACCCAACAAATATCCACCAGATCTTCTAGCTGGAGAGGTAAACGAATCGAGTAGGAAAACACGTTATTCTTCAACACCAAGCTCACCTGCGGGGATGGAATTCCCTGTGAGTACTTTCGTACTCGCAAGATGCAATTGCTCATTCCAAGTTAATCTTAAGCATACTTGATAATTAAATGACGGTAGAAAGAATACAATCCAATTTCAGAAATGTAAACTAAAGACTACCATCTCTAGCATCTAGTTCATGCATTGCAAAGAAATGAACCATTTGGACAAGCTTCAACTTGCCATTTCATCCATCTAAGAATCATAACCAGATCTGAATAGTATGACTACCATCATACCAAACACTTACAATTGCTACCAACTAGTAACAATTTATCAAATAAGAACACTAGAGCTAAGCTACTACTCTCTACTCTTTTAAAGTGTTCAAATCATTGGCTACAACCAATTTGTGACTTCAATCACAGCCAAGCATAGCAACCAAATTCCTTTTATTCCCTCTAAGACCTGCTAGCCATTAGAGAGATTCCGGGAGGAGTTTAACTACCTCATCCCGAATCAACTGCAGTCGAGGGAGGTTTAACTACCCTCACCTCGAACGAGAGTATCTCGATAAAGTCGAGGGTAAATGGTTGGCCGACCATTACCCTTCCTGATCCTTATCGATCATACCCTCGCCGGCTTGAGGAGTTCTAGCTCACATTTCTAGGATCATGCGGGCTACTACCCGTCACGTCCCCAATGTATACCCACTCCCGTCTCTCACAGCTTTCCAGGGTTCAAGTGTTCATTAGGATGACTTAAATAGCACACCAATGCTAATCACACACAAGCTCCAACTCATGCTAGTAGACAGATGCACACATACATCATTTCAAAATATTCAAACTACACAGCATTAATTAAACAAGCAAGCATAAGATAACTGGAATCAAATCAACAAGCGTGCATGCTTGCCTGGAGCTTGGCGAAGATACGCAAAAGAGAGCCGAAACACCTTGAAGAGGCGAATCGCATCTAGCAGAAGAAAAAGCGACTCTAAGATGCTATGCTTAACATGGCAAGAATGCATGATATGCGTTTATGATGAATAAAGATAAAAAAATAAGATTAACACAAGCATGTTATGGTCAATTCTACATTTTGGTTTAGTTTTAGTTGTCATAACCTTAGCATGGATTAATGATTAACCGGGAGGCATGCATGATTTCAACTATGTAGCTAAAAAGGAGGGGATAATCTTATAATATAGATACATGCATGATATGTAACATGTAACTAAGGCTAGGATGCAAGTATAAAACCACGTTTTAAGGATAACGGCGCAACTTGTCAACACATTATATATTGAATTTCAGATTGGCAAGTTACATGGTTAGTGGCATGATTAATAACATGGGTTGTTTCTACAAGCTCTTATAACACACACGGGATAATTTTCATATGTTGTTCACCTTTTAATTTGGCCATTGACGTGGTTATTTTACTTAAGTTGCATCTTTTAGCGAAAGAGAAATCGGGACAGCAGGAATACTTGAGTATCATCTCCTAAATGGCTTATTCATTAGAAAGCTATGATAAATACTAGGGTTCGGTTACGTGAGGTTCCATCCCTTGCATGTATGGATCCCTTGCATGTATGGATCTCTATATAACATCTAAGGTTTGATTTTAGCATTTACGTGGCTATTTCAGTTAATCTAGGTTGCAGATTTGTATTGTTGGTAAATCTGGACAGCAAGGAGATTATAGCTATATCTCTCAATTGGCCTATCGGACAAAGGCATTTAGGCAGGCTAAATGAAGGTATCGAAGATACCTACGATTCTTATTTGAGAATAATATATGAAAGGCAGCAGAAGGTCACAGAAATGGATCCGAGCAGATTCAGCCCAAACCTACCCTAAATCATTGTTTTACATTTAGACAAAGTACTGTGTTACTGATCGACGATCAAGTGATTACTTGGTTCACTTTTTAGTTGATAATTGTCACTCGTTAATCAGTTGTTAGTCTATTAACTACTAAGCATTGGGGTCACCATTTTATTAAGATCACCTCAGCTAGAACACATGTAACGCATGTACGCAATCCAACATTGAAGTAATTGGTTCATGAAATGCATAATTACTACAACTACTTGCCGTTAACACAGTCATCCTCAGTTAATTAGCTTGCTACTAAGTAGTTCCGAACACCATTAGTTAGTGTTCTAACCATAACCATCCGGAATACTTAGTATGTCGAAACAGCATGGATTTATCTTGACATTGCCTACCCGAAGTAGTTAATCATATTGATTATAACTGAACCTCAATCTTGCATTAATTGATTAGCTAACCCTAACTAGTAATCACAGGAATTAAGCATGTCTTTACCCAAGGTCTATTTGCAGTAGTTCTGCTAACCATTAACTTATTAACTTAACAACCTTTAACTCGGCATGTAGACTTGACCTTTTAACCCATCTGGTATGAACCCAGAAAATTTCAATGTGTCAAGGTTCAACAGTTAACTGACTTTTATCCGACATTAATGAACAACCAACATTTCAATCACTGGATGGTAATTTGGCTAATCTCCATCTAACGATCTGGACAGTACAATCCTTAGTAGAATCAATATATCTTCCTGACAAGTGATTAGTGAACGTGAATGTACTTTTTAATCCGAACTAAACTTAGGTACGGTTCATTGGATTAACCGTCTTTACAGCTTAACAGTTGATTATTAAAGCATTGGTGATGTTAATTGTTTCTTATCCACCTAATCAGCATGTCTGAGTTCAGCAAGAGAGTATAGATTAATAGAGATGTCATTAAACTCAGCTGCTCTAGCAGAAATTAATCAATCCTTAGAGCTTAACTGCTGTTTAACAATCTCTAACTAAACACCAACGACCTCCGTCGGTTGAACAGGGGCTCACCCGAAATGAGGGAACTCGAAGCCAATGGGCAGGGTTGGTGTTGACGCCGGTGCTGCAGTGGAGAAGGAGGCACCGTGAGCAGCGACGATGAGGTTGGCTGGAGCGCAGCGGCACTTGGCTCCGAGGCAACTGCGAGGCTCGGGGATGAGGAGCTCAACGTCGACGGCGGTGGGAGGAATTCGATGGTGGCGCTGAGCTGCGGCCGCTCTGAGCTCGACTCGGGAGGCGTACTGGTGGCGGCGGCAGTCCCACCAAGGACGGTGGCGGTGGCATGGGCCACGGGGCGCGCGGGGAAGAGGAGGACGGCGGGAGTAGGTGGTGGCACGGAAAGGGCCACCTCGTCGGCGACGGCGCTTGCGCCATGGAGGCTGGTGGAAGCGGCTTGGATAAGGAAGCCGAGGACAGCGGCGAGACCTAGAGAGGCGGCGGCGTGCGGATGGAGCAGCAGCTTGGGCCCGTCGGCCTCGGCTGCGGGCGGAGATGGCGCGGATTGGCCGGCGGCGGCGACATCACCAGGGAGGAGCGGCGCGGTGGGGGAGCTGGGAAGTGGGGGCGAAGGAGGCCAAAGGGAGACCAACGGCCGGCTCACCGGTGGCGGTCGCCGGAGGCGGTGAGATCGGCTTGGCCGAGGGCGGCGCCCCGACCGAGGGGAGGTGGGGCGGAGGACTCTAGGGGCGGTGGCGGAAAAGCCCGAGGTGGGGCGCACGGTGAAAAGGGGGCTGGGGTGGCCAGTTGCCCCCTGGCCCAATTAGATTTAGGGTTTGCATTTCTTTTTCTTTTTATTATATATATATATATATATATATGTTTCAGCTATTAATCTTGATCGCCGATTTGATTAAGCCCTAGATCGAGCATCCGATATCCGATTCACGCAAATTAATATTTGATTTCGATCAACTCGACGACACGGACGTCGCTACGGTGTCTGATCATCACTGCGAGGATCGGATCTTAAACTGGATTTCTCGTTTAATTGCAAATTCCAAATACGTCATTTCTTAATCGTTTACTTTATAAATGAATTCTAAATGATATGCAGGTCCCTGGATTTTAATCTCGATAAACTTTTTAGTGAAGTGCATGAGATGAGATGCGACTAGAGTTTTATTTCCCTCGCCTATTTACAAAACCAACTTTTACACATTTGGAACATTACACCTACCCTTCAACAAATTATTTGTCTCACGACTACCGTAAGATCGGCGGTTTACCAATCCTCGACAATTCTTGTATAGAAATTGCTTTGTTTGGTTGTCATCTTAGGATTGCATATCTTGATTTAGACTTGTTGATGCACTTAGTCGAACCTAGTTGTTTTAGATTTTGAACTTGTGTGAAATCGATTAGTTAATTTCCGCATTAGGTTTAGCCTAGATTTAATTATTTTTATAATGTCTATTCAACCCCTCTATTCGATATCTGAGGTCCTTCATTTTGACTCTTTAAGATCAAGAATGTCTGGCACTGGAGTTGAGAGACCAAATTTAGACTTTTGCAATAGTTGAGGAACCAAAAATCATAGTTGTACATTGTAAGATGAAATATTTCGACAAAAATAGATCCATTTGGATTTTGTAAAAAAAAAGGGCCTAAATCAACACCAAAAAGTGTAGAATTTATGTTTTTTGTACAACACACAATGTATAACACATAACTGGATATCTTTTTGCTAAAAGTTTAACTTTATGGCACATTGTTTTAGTGTTTACCATACAATTTTGAAGAACATTGTCTCATACGATATTTTAGGACACCAGTGCCATTTTTTTGGGTGAATATGTAGAGGGAGAAATAGGATGGGCATGATTCACCGCTCGTCATGCAGAGGCGGTACGTACACGCATTGTGTAGCACCCATAGAATTTCCTATTTATTTCGTACAATCTTTTACTTAATGTCAAAAAAGATATAATTTTCAACATATCCCAAAGCAGTTGCTCTCAAAACACATAACCTCTCTTTTTGTTCCTAAGAGTTTCGTTCTCCATCTTCATCTTATCCACCTCTCACGAGGGCCTCATCGGCCTCTTCTCTCTCCACTCTGGCTTGCCACGGGTGTCAAATTGAGCGAGGGACCCGCCCTTGTAAATCCCCAGTATATCTCCCCCCAATTCTTTTCCCGTACAGTTAGGGGCTCCACCAGATGCCCTCTGACTCCTTAGGGTTGGTTTCTCAGCTCCGACACCGACGATTGGTTTGTCCTTTCCGCTTCTACCGCTTTCGTTTGACCTCTTTAGGTGTGATGCATTTTTCTTTCTTTGTTTCTCTTTGGATATAGATGCATCCGGCCTATTCTGCTCTTAAAGTTTTAGATCTAACTCTGACTTTGCTTTCTATGGTTGGATTCTTTTGTGATGGTGCTCCAACGATGGCGATCTTCTCCAGCCACACCTTCAATCTCCGATTTCGAGGCCCTTTAGGTCGAGATTGCACCCTCAAAACCTCGGCATTATACGTACGGCTGGCTTCTAGCCTACACCTCCCACTATCATCATCGGGTGCTACATAATTGTGAGTCGGTATCATCCTCTGGGATGGCTGCTTCCTCTCTGACAGCTTCCAATCGCGGCCATAGGCAGTGAAGCAACAATCTCTGAAAGCTTCTTCAAACCATCAAGACAGTTCTCTGTGTATGTGTGGTTTTTACTGTAATTTTTCTTTTTAATAGGGATTCAAATACATTTTATTTGAGGTGATGTACTCAACATTGTATGCTCTAGTTTCTATAATATACTAGCAAGATGCCCGTGCGTTGCAACGGAACCTCAAATAGTAGAACAACATCTTATGTTCTGACTAAAACCATAAGTCTATAACAAAATATATTATTTTGCCTTACAACAATCTAATAGTAGAGTGCTCGTACAACACATATACACACATATAAAAAAATTTACGCACACGTATGAGGGAAGGAATAGCACCAACAAGCCAGCTAACTCAGAACGTAAAGATTGGATTCTATTGTTTAGTAAGATAATAAATTTCAGCAGAGTAAAAAACTAACTCAGAACATAAAAATTGGAATATGTTTAGCGGAGTATGTTGAGAGTTACGTAAAGATTGGAGTCTGTTTAACAGAGTTTGTTGAGAGTTGGAGAGTTGGTTAGAGGAGTGTGTAATTAATTTGTTACAGCTGTTGAGAATAAAAAGGGATGGATTGGATACAAGATATGTTTGTTAGTTTGTTGTGTGATCGGATAGATAGATGAGTGTTAATTTGTTGTTATTATTATTAGTAGAGGGGTAAAAAGGGTAATTAAAAGTGTGACACCACTATCAATCAAACTTAAATATTATAAGGTGGTATAGATAATTATACTTGAGGGGTCTTTTTTCTTTATAATAAAAAGAAGGCACTGGATTTTCTTACCCTTCCACCGTTTCCCCACCGGAAATCTTCGGAAGCATCCCGTTTGCACCGTCTCAGTTCGGAATTCCCCATGGCGGTAGCGGCGGCGCAGCTCCGCGGATCGGCCGGGGCCGCGGAGGCATACCGGCGACATGGAGCCTTCACAGTCCCCTCCTCCTGCCGGTTGCCGCATGACCCTCTCGCCGGTTCCCCAAAGGTATCATCCCGATCCAGATGCTAAACCCTATATGTACCAGTAACTTGGTATCAACTCTCGTTTAATGTGACGAATGCGTTATTGCTATTTTAAGAGTTCGCGATCGTTGTCCACTAGAACATTTTTTTTTAACAATTAGCAGTTGCTCTGGGATTTTCATCAAAGAAGAAATTTAGAGTTTATGTACAGCCTGCCAGGCAGATATGATATTTCCTCTGTATTACACAAGGGCTAAGTCGACTCTGGAGTGCACTCAGTCTTAGTGTGGTTTTTTTTGGGGGGGGAGGGGGGGGGGTGCTAGGAAGTTTCTCTGTTTGTGGTTGTGTGAATAATTTGATCATTCGTGGTGTCGTGTGTGTTCTCAAAGGTAAAATTAGATCACAATGAGGTGAGAACATAATGGCTCTGCAGCGTTGTCAGTTGGTGAAGCTGCTCGTCGAATTCATGGTTATGTAGTTTGGCGTGTAGTTGCTCTTGTGCCAGTGATTGGCTCGGGTTCATGAAGAGTTTAAGCTGTTGCTTAAGCCGGTTATGTAATCTGCTGGTTTCTACAAAATAAACTAACCACAGAATCAACCTATTGCCTATTGTCTTTGAGGTGTCAGGTATTTCATTACTTGTCCGGAGGACCTCAAGATGAAAACAAAAGTTGTTTTGTATGTTCTGTTACAAGAGGAATAATGTAGATCACAGATAACTATCGGAAATAGCTGCATTTTTGGTGGACGCATGACTTGAGATGCATTTTGGTGTTCTACTCTTCTGGCCTTCTGAGAAATGTACATGATAAAGTTTCGATGTTAAAGATGTGCTACTAATCCATGCTCTTGCCACAAGATTAGTCTGGGTATAATTATCAGAAGATTAGATAAGTTAAAGCCCAAAGGTGTATGACTCTTATCTTTTAACATATTTTGTTGCCGCCTCAGCTTTCCATTTCTACCAGTCGGGTGGGTATGAAGCCATTTGGTGCCAAAATTTCAACAAAATATGCAAATGAGAACACTCGGATTGAAGAGGTAAACGTGAGATCAAATCAGGTGGAGGAACTAGTAGAAGCAGGTCAAGATGTTATTCCCCAGAAGAGGAGTGCTAAAATCCATGATTTTTGTTTTGGGATCCCTTTTGGTAAGTTCAAGTTTCATGAATGTAGAACTCTGCTACACAATTTTCCAGATGGACATGATTTCTTACATAACCATTTAACATTCTCTTTTAGGAGAACTACCATCTTGTAAATTCTTCTTCTTTCCTTTGTCTTGTTAATTTGGAAGTAAAGATGAGCTTCGCATTGCATAATTACCCACAACTGCTCTTTCTGTTGTTTGATCCTAGAAGTTTCATAAATACTGCAGTTTCTTTATGTATCAAAGCTCTTCGGAGTTCATCAGATAAGATTTCCCCTGCTATGTAGGTATTGTAAATAACATAGTAAATCCTAAACCAGTGGAAAACGAGAGTGTCATTATTGCTTCGTTTTGCAGCCACACTTAGACCACAAAATGTTCCCTATTTCATTAATAGTTCATTCAGAGGCTTGAATGCTACTCCCAATTTCCCAATGGGTTAATATTTTTTATTCCTTGACTGTATATTCTGTCAATAGTAGCACTGACAACATCAACGTTGCTGTCTGCATAACAAATAAAAGTACTTCATTTGGTAATGCAGGTGGTCTTTTATTCTGTATGGGGCTCCTGGGATACTTTTTCTCCAGGAGTACTGTAAGTCTTGTCTTAGGTGTGGCACCAGGGCTTGCCACGCTCTTGCTTGCTACTCTCAGTTTGAAATTTTGGAGGAGTGGAAGATCCAGCTTCCTATTTATCTTGGGCCAAGCAGGTGAGACAAGTATCATCATACTAAGCTCAAACAGTATACTTGGTTGAAATGTATATTTGACTTATTTACCTGTTCTATCTGTTGTTTGCAGCAATTTCTGCTCTCCTAGCATGGAAGTATTCTCATGCGTACTTATTGGTAACTGTTGTGACTTTACCCGTTCTTATGGAGCATTACTTTCTCAATGTCGTGTTAACCTTTATTTGTTTCTGCAGACAACTAGAATCCTCCCTTGGGGCTTCTACGCGTCACTGAGGTACCTTGCTCTCTATTGTTGATCCAAAGCTCTCTTCACTTTTGCAAAATAGAGGACATTAATATATTGCTACACTCTTTTTCCCCTTCAAAATGTTACAGCACTGCGATGGCCTGTTTCTACGCATATGTGCTGCTCGCCGGAGGAAATCCACCACCCAAGAAGTTGGCAGCGGCACCCTCTTAGATCAGGGAACAGGCATTTTCAGTCTAGTGCCACTACGTGATTTGGCCTTTGTTCTCCATAAAATGCTGCGACTGAGTGCAGAAGAGTTTTGATCGTTGTATATTACCCAATCTTTGCTTTGCTTCTGGCGAGGCTCTTGGATTTTCGTTGAAACTTGGAGCAAATAACTTGGCAGGATGATAATAGTAATCCAGCCAGCCTTGTTGACCATACTGTTTTCTTTTCTCCACGAACATAATAAAGGATACTGTGACGCACCCAGCTGCCACTCGACACACTTGTTTTCCTAGGATCAGCTGACAAAAGCACAGTTTGTAGCATCAATTCTCGAAAGAACCAACAGAATTTCGAACCAGTTGAGCGCGTATCTGCCTTATGTTCTGTAATCGTTTCAAATTTTGAATGGGAATAGGGTATGATAAATTACCTTTTTTACGAGAGCTACTTCAAGTTTTGTATTCAAAAGGAGAAGGAAAAAGCGGAGTAAAACTTTTACGAAACCAAGCCCAAGACGTCAAGCCGGCCCAAGCCCATGTAAGCCGACTCACCAGCCACCTCCCTCGGCCAGATCAGGCTTCAAACTAGGGTTTTGCTCCTCCCTCTCCGAGAAAGCGAACAGCTTGAGCTCCTCCGATTCCGTCCGCCTCCGCTTCTCCTCCTCCTCCTCCTCCCGGACGGCAGCCAAGATGAAGCTCGTCAGGTAACGCTCTCGGCTTTGTCCTTCCCTTCGTTCCGATTGTTTTCGCTGCGCCGCTCCTCATTGATTCGTTTGGTGCGAACCTCCGCCGAATTTCGTGCGGATTTGGGCGTGTGTGTTTGGCCGTAGGTTCTTGATGAAGCTGAACAACGAGACGGTCACCATCGAGCTCAAGAACGGCACCACCGTCCACGGCACCATCACCGGTACGCTTCGACCTCACTCCTCCCGAGTGGTGAAAACTTGGAATTTTAAGGGTTTTCCAGGCGCTTGCGTTGTTAGGATTAGATTAGTTTTAAGCTTGGACTCGGTATTTCGGAGAGCTAGTGGGGCGTGTTTGTCTGTGATTGCGGCGTTGTTTTGGTAGGTTTTGGAGCTTATAGAACGGAAAAATGCCTTATGTGCTCTGTTCTTTGCGCTTGTGATGCACAGTTAGTGATTTTCTTTTACTGCTGAAGGCAGGCACAATTTTCACAGTGTGTTACTGTGATGAAGTTATTAGCTTCATTTAGGCTTGTGATGCACAGTTAGTGATATTTTTTGCAGTCTGTTGTTCAGCTTGGTTAATAGACGATTTGACTCATGTGAATTGCATGGAGTCTGTCTACATTCGGTTGATCTTCTCTTATGTGGTCAATGCTGCTCATTCATGATGAATATTGAAATCTTTGGTCTTGATCTATTGATCCAAGGAATATAGTGGGATGCTTCTCTTTGTGAGAGTGTAGTGGCACACATTACTTGTTGCTGAGAATGAGAAAAAATGCTGGATTTCCACTAAGCTGTGAAGTCAAATCTGCAATGTTTCTAGTCCCTCCTAAACTTCTGTTTGCTCCTCGTTGAATTTCGTACTTGTGAAACATAGAAGATATCACATAGTGCTTCTTATACGGAAAGATATAAATAATTTAAGAACATTTGATGATTTAGTTGCAAGTGGGGAATATTTGTTGTCTTAAGAAGGATGTCATAGAAAATAGGAAATTAATATTGTAATGATAGTTCTCAACTTTCCAGCTTTCTTAAGGTGTTTTGGTTGGAAAAAGCTTGTCAAATTACATTATGTTGGTCGATGGCATCAGACTGGATTGCTCATTAACCAAAAAAAATGCACCAGGAAGGCACATTTTGTGCAACTTCTCATTGTAATTCGGAGAATCATTGTTTGAACACAGTTTGGCTCTTACAATCATGTACTATCACAATATTCATTGTCACAACTTATTTAGTTATTTTGCTAGCAACTGTGGGACTGGGATTATGATTACTGTACTGCGGATCCTCTGATTCATGCACATTTTGTAGGTGTTGACATAAGCATGAATACTCATCTCAAGACCGTGAAGCTTACATTGAAAGGGAAGAATCCTGTAACCCTTGATCATCTCAGTGTGAGAGGAAACAATATTCGATACTACATCCTCCCTGATAGCTTAAACCTGGAAACTTTGCTGGTTGAAGACACCCCCAGGGTCAAGTCGAAAAAGCCAACTACCGGTATGATTTTACCCCAGCCATATTTGAATTTAGTTTCCACAAGAACTGTCAACTGACCGACCAATCTTTGTTTGAAATCAGGGAAGCCTATGGGTCGTGGTCGTGGACGCGGGCGTGGGCGTGGCAGAGGCCGGGGGCGCTGAGCTCTATTATTCCCTGTTATGGAAGCTCCTGGACTGCAAGTTTCCTGCAATGTAACCTGCTTTCTCTGCAAGCTACGTGGAAGAATATTCCCCTTCCGTTAGTGGATATCAATCTGAGTAGGTTTTGATGTGGAATCAGCTCAACAATTTGACCCAATGTTCATGCCCATGTTAGGTTACATCGTTCGTAATTAATGCGTAATGCCTTTTCTAAGTGATTTTAAATGCGGGACTCTAGACTTTTGAAATTCTAAGTGGTATGCTTGTTCTTACCCTGGCATTCTTGCACTTGAGCTATGCCTAGCAGTTGTCTTGACTCTTGAAATCAAGCTGACCCTATTTGTCCTTCAACACTACTTGGAATTAAATTTGGGATAGTAACATTGGTATTACAGATCACATATTGGCATATTCAGCTGAATCACCTTCATCAGCAATTTCCTCGTATGTGGTGACTTTGGGTCGTATCGCGCTTTTCTGCTATGCTGGGTTAATTACTGGATCATCTTAAGCTGTTGAGCATGCCTGATCCGGAGTATCGAGTGATGAAGCGCAATTTGGTTGTGTGTTACATTACCTTGTTCTTCGTGGTTGCTTTGTTTCAGGAGGTTTACTCTTAACTTTTGAGAGAGAGGAATCATTTCTTTTTCTTTGTAATGATTGCACCGTCCACGGTTGGTTGGTCCAGGTAGATAATGATGTGGGTGGATCAACATTCCATCGTTCCATTCGTTGCCGTGCCGAATCATGCAATGAACATTTTTGATCGGGTTGGCGCGACAGGTCAGGTCCATGGTGTTGTCACGCTTGAGGACACTCTTACCTGCCGCGCCGTTTTCCCCCGCCCTCCAAAAGGCGCAGCGCGACGACGGTCGACAGCTCCCCCTCACATCTTTGCGTGGGCCATGCCGTGATTGCACACTCCTGTGTGCGGCCGCGCGCGCACACGCCTTCGGCAGGCAATCCTCCAGCGGGACGCAACCGCTCGAGTGGTAACCCCGTGTCCTGCTTGCTGATGCCGCCCGCGACGCGTCCTTGCGCTCGCACACGCACGCGGCGCTTGGGACGTGTTTGCGCGCTGCCGTGCCACCAGGATTAGGTGGTATCAACGGATGTGGGGGGTACGGACCTATGGATCAAGACGAATTAAAACGTAGATAGCGATCATTCTTTGATGAAGTTAAATCGAGAGGTTAGAAAGAAATGAAAAAGTTTAAAGCAAACGTTCGGGTTTAAAAAAAAACATTCGTAATTACTCCTCGCAATACTTGGCTATTCGCCCATCAGAACAAGTATAAATCGCGATCGTATTCATTGCTGCAACCTCGTCGTCCATTCATCTAATCCAACTAACGACATTATCCTGTTCTAAAGGCAAAATACACTTATTCCGTGCCAAAACGATGGTCTCATGGATAGGTAAAGTAGATCACACTGCCTCCTGTTGCTCTCTCCAAATTGATTCCTCCCACATGCCCTCGCGTTATGCTCGCCCTGCCAATCTTTTTCCATGGCCATATCAATGATCCATCATTCATATTCATATAGGAAGAGCCATGTGTCTTCGATTAGGCCACACAGTACCCTGCAGTCAGATTCCGGGCATGGCAAAAAAAAAGGAGAATCATCATCCAAACAGTTGCCTAGCTTCCCTCGCAAGCGATGCCATACCACCGTTGAAGAGAAAGAACGATGACACTTGTGTAGTTGTATAGGAATTCTTCTCTCTCTTTATTTTTGAGGAAAGCGTAGCAGTTTTCTCTGATTAAAAGGCCGTGAGCGGTGCAGCTTTGCCTGTCCAAAAACTGCACGCCGCGCCACGATGTGCTGCAAGCTCAAGTTCAACAGCAGGGAGAGGGTGGGGTGCTACCTGCTCGTGGTGCTGTTCGTCGTCCTCCTCATCGGCGTCCTCTTCGGGCTCGGCGTCTTCCGGCACGGCTACGACAAGTTCAGGGACCTCGGCCGCAACCACACCTGCTACGACTGCCACACGGATTAGGCACGACCACGGTTGCCTGTGTGCAGACTTCGCTGGATGCCTGCATCGAGCTACTGATGTGTATGTGTAGTAAATTAAGTCAGCTGTGCAGTTCTTTTGTTGTTCTCGTGTAGCGTACAGACAATTTTGTGGTACTTTTGACTCGGTACTTTTGCTTCTTTGCTGCTACTGATATGTTCTTCTGGGTTTCTTGTGTTGCGTCATTCAGTTTGTAGGAACGCTGGAATTGTTAGGCTTATTTTCAGACCCAACGCCTTCAGAAATTAGAACAATCAAGTTGCAACTCAATATGAACGGAGAAGTCTAACAGGCACGCAAATTTTAGGCCTGATGGGCATACATACTGATATGATCATAAACACTGTGCGCTTGTTTCTGCAGCAATCTCAGAAGTTAGAAATACTCTGGAGACGTTTTGCTTATGTGCCGCCCCATGGCAGGCCTAAGTTAAGCAAGATATCTCTTAAGGAAAAAAGATAAGAAATATTTATCATTCGGTTAAAGAACAAGCTTCTTTCGAATAAATTCCACTAATTTGGATGTTTCATTTTCCGTAAGCTAGAGCTCCAAATTCGCAGGCCAAAGCGTCATTGTAGAAACAGTCGGATCAGGCACAAAAATAAGTGGTTAAGATTATTTTGCTGATATATCTAAGCCTGAGCTTTAGGCAACAAAGAAAGAAAAAGGCCTACAAGTTAGCTCTCGCAAAAAGAAAAAGGAAAAAATAAAAGAACAGAACAAAAGAGAAGAAAGTAAACTGATTTGGTCATTAGCAACTTTACATGTAAAGAACAGGACGACCGAAATGTTTGGAGATGACTAAATCCACCGCATCAAACCATACATTCTTATTTAATTACACATGCAAATGGATAGAATTCGTGGATACTAAATGACATGAAACTGAAGCATCTGACAGATTACAGTGATTGTACAGTTAAAGAAAGCTGGCATAAATGAACTGGATCTGTTTAATTCACTGGAACATAATCCATAGGTGCGTGAAATAACAAAGCACCCTGGAGCAACTATATTCCACTCGGCAACACGAAGATAATGTGACGGGTATGCAACACATGACAGGCGGTTTTTGTACATCATTCGATTAGCTGCAGCAGCCACCACCTTGAGAAGATGAGGCACCGGCACCTCCAGATTGCCCAGGAACTGCGTAGCCAACTTTGATTCCATAAGACTGCAAAATTTAAGAACAAACATCAGTTCATGCCCAAGGTCAGTAAAAGAATACTGTAATAAGCAGCAATGAAAAACAGTCTGGTCTTTCGTAGAGGAAAAAAGGGTTCCAGGCAAGGAAATTGATATTTGCTGCTATTGGAACATTGCTGCCCTTGTGCTTATTTTATCTCAGTCTTGAAAGAAAACAAATACTATCTCTTTCAGCATCAAGGGAAAGTTCCTTATTCCATTGAAGTACAGAATATGTATGCAATATCATTCTTTTCATGTTTGACTAATTCTTAGTGCTCTTACAAGTCATATAAAGGCTGTCCGCAAAAGAGACATGCTTTCTATAAGATGGGAAAAACAAAGGAAGGCATATATGCACATTGTAACCTGTAAGGCAAGGATCCATGTATTGTAAAGTGGAACAAAACGTACATGAGAAAACTGAGACTGAAAAATCACTGAATTTTCCACCACGTGACTCAAGGATCACAAAGCACTCTTGAATCAAAACAAAGGCGGTTCTGCTTCCTATCAGGGAAAGCTTTTGTGCTCCAACATGTTGATTAAGAAATACTCCCTCCGTCCCATATTATAAGGCACGCACGCATCCCAATAAACGCAATTAGATCTATAATATATTAGTTATATGATACAAAAATTATATCATTGGAAAGTACTTTCAAAAACGAATCCAACAATATCACTTTTGTATCACATAATCAAAATATTATAAGTCTAATAGTACTTCTTGGATTGCGTGCGCGCCTTATAATTTGGGACGGAGGGAGTACTTAAGTTGCAAAAGAATGACAAAATTAGCATCATATGTGCTCAATAGTTTTTATTTTTCACTAAGCACTAAGCAGACCAAATGAAATGATTAACATTTGAAAATTTACCTCATTAGATACATCAAATACACCATCCTGAATTTTCTTGTATATTGCTCCAGCAGTCTTGACGAAACCCTGCATTTCAAATTGCATGAGAAAATCACACGGAGCGAGGCATTAATTGCATGGAGATGCACAAAGAATCAATCATCACCTCCTCGACATTTTGTGCGGTTTTTTGCAGACGCCTCCATGAAGATTAGACCATGCTCCTTTGCAAACTGCTCGCCTTCCTCATAGCTCACTGCACGCCTATGAGATAGATCACATTTGTTTCCAACTAGCATTATTGTCATGTTAGCGTTCGCATGTTGCCTTGCGTCTTCCAGCCAGCTCGCAAGATGATTAAAAGTCTCCCTCCTGAAGCAAGTATAACAGAAAAAGTAACACAAAGGTAAGCAAAGTTCAGGAAATGATGCGCTTCATCCAACCAGGCAGCTTTCAATATATTGGGCAAGTACCTGGTGATGTCATAAACCAAAAGAGCACCAGCGGCTCCTCTGTAGTATGATCGAGTTATCGATCTGAATGACTCTTGGCCTGCCTGTATTGTTCACAGAACTACATAAGATGAATTTTTGCCTTGACAACTGAATGTGACACTAAGGTTCATGGCATGACAAACCAAAAGATGGACACAAATATTCAATGTAAAGTGAAACTACACATTGGTGCTATCTAATGAGTATGTTTCATCCAGAACAGTAACCTATTCTGAAACTCATATAACTTCCATTATCAAGGTTCAACCCAGCATCCACTACAAATGGCAGTTTCAGGTTCGAAGCAGACTTCCATAACCCTAGTTTAACGAAGTAATTCCAAGCGCCACCTCTATCGGCAATTCGGCAATTGGCACTAGTTGCTACAGTAGAAACACCCATCGATCTACGCGTGCCCACCCCCATAGCAGCATGCCCACCCAGGAAAGGGAGGAGACGAAAAAGGCTGCGGAGAGGATACGGTACCGTGTCCCAAATCTGGAGCTTGATGGGCTTGTTGTCGATGGTGATCATCCGGGCGCCGAACTCGACGCCGATGGTGAGGTCATGGACGGGCTGGAATCGCTTGTCGGTGAACTGCAGCAGCAGGCACGACTTCCCAACACCTGCACATCATCAGACACAAAAAGAAGAATCAGATTAACGCAGGTACATCTCCCCTAACAACGAGAGCAGCCAAGAACTGCAGGGATCCATCCATTTCCGAAACGAGCAGCAGGAGGAAGGGATCGATCGATCGATCGACCGGGGAGCGGGGGACCTGTGTCGCCGATGATGATGTACTTGAAGAGGTAGGCGTACGACATCTCTCCGCCGCCGCTCCTCAGGGGAATTCGCGGAGAAGGGTTAAGGGGATTTCGGGCGGGCTGCGACTGCGAGGAGTGCGTGCTGGCGAAGGAGAGGGGATTCCTTTGTTACTTGGGAGGGAGGAGGAAGAGAAAGGGAAAGAGACGTGATGGCATGCGGGGAGGTTCGGTGATTTTGTCAGTCATCGGTCGCGTGCGGATTATTGATTTGGGAATTGGAATGTTATGTTATCTCGGCCGACCAAACCAAACGGTGGGAAGGAAGGAACGGGCGCGACTGTTTTGGTTTTTGTTTTGTTGTTTTTTTATTCTTCGTTTTTTTTTCTTCTTTTTTACACCTCTATTAACTTTCTGGGTCTTCTCGACCTAAAACCTTTAACAATAAATAGCTCGCTCGTCAAAAAAAAGCGCACCACCACCCGCGTCCAGCTTCTCCAGGGGCATCCAAAGGTGGAGGTGGACACACCGCTGGGCTCCGGTGGAACTCGATGGACAGATCCGTCCGCCACTGGTTGGCCCATCAGGCCGGATGCGAGTCCGGTCAGCTTCGAGACCAACCTGATAGATAGGGAAATTTTGGCTCATGCCTCTGGAGTACCGACCGACTACCCAGTTTAACAAAATATCACTTGATTACGTTGTCTCCTTTATACCACAGAATTTCCTTTCCCTGTTAAGCTTTTAATTCCCTCCACGTCTGATAGAAACTTCTATACTAATTTCTAGCATTTTGAGACAAGTATGTTTTCAGAAATATCTAGCTACACTTCAATGGTAATCCTGGTCGCTTTCTTATGTGCTCACTCTTGTTCCTTGCCACTAAGCAGGGATCATCCACCTCCATTATTTGTCCCGACTCGTCGTCGTTGATTTCCTACCGCAAATACTAGCGCTTGAGCATTTATCATTTGATGACTCGCTGACACGTACGTTGTTACTGACATAATACGGCGGCGAATCCTCAGTCCACCTATTTGCATCGGCAAATCCTCGATTTCTTTTCCTGCCAGGGAGCAATGGGAGGATAGCAGCGCTGCTCCTAGATCGACGCAGAGCAATGCTGCCAAATATTTTTGTTTCTGAACTATGAAGACGTTATCGATGACCCTTCCTCTCCTGCATAAAATCGACGTGGAGGCAAAGCTCCTCTTGTCCGACGAGCTTTCGGTTCCATCCTCGGTGCTTCATCGTCAGTATCTTCCCGTTGTCCTACTCCTGAACAACGGCTAGTGCGACTTCTGGGGATGACAACGTGGTCGTGATTGGAGGGGGATGTCAGCGTGACACTGGTCTGTTCGATTACGGTCGAGAAGGAAAAAACTGGGGGCTGAATGAATGCTGAATGGTCAGCACTATGTTCATCCGAAAAGCAGTTGGCCCAACTGTGCGGTAGTTTGCCACTTGGGCTCGTAGGCGAACTAACCAACCAAAACGTGTCGTGGCCTACTTGGTGAAAGGAAATCTCACGTGCAGGCCTCCAAACCACAATGCACGTTCAGTTCCTCTGCGACGCGTGCGTCGGCCTCCGTCTTGTTTTTCAGCCCACTTCACCTCCGAATTTCAACTGACCCTACGCCGTCCAACCTTTTTCGGCATCGGCGCGTACTGGGCCCCGTGCCGTCCGACCAGCTCCTGCTCCGGTTCATGTCGCCGAGCAAACCAATCACAAGTTCACAACGCGTTGAATGCAAGCAGATCTTTTCCTGTAAATTTCATAGGAGTACTGCCTGGCATGGATGCCCACGTGGGGATCTATCCCATTCCAAGATATCGAGTGATCAGGCCTTACACAGTAACATAGTTACTTACATCACACGAGCTAGCAAGCACACGTGAGCTTGTCGTTGTATAGACAGTAGTTTCGCATTGTACATCGCTGACCGTACGTACATGCATGTCCAGTACTGGCGCCTACGATAACTTGCGTCGCAAAAGAGGAATCAATCACTGTTGCAGGCAGGACGACAGTGATCAGAACGCATGCAGTTACGTGCCGTGCGCATGCACAGCGACGCGCGCGCGGCTGCAACAGTGGACCGAACGCATGCATGCATGATGCATCGATCAGTGCCGCTGCCGGCCTCTAGCTAGCAGCCTAGCCTAGCCTAGCCTAGCTAGTTACCTCACCCGAACGTGTCCCCAGCTAGCTAGCTAGCTATAGCTTCCACCAGCAAGTAAAGCCGTCGCCGTCGGCGATGTGCGCGGCCACGCACGTACGTGCGTACTCAGTGCGCGCCGCTCGAGGTTGGTGCGCGCGGCGCGGCCGGCCGGCGAGGTGGGGTTCGAGTCGACCACGGAGCTAGCTTACGCGCATCATGCACCGTCGTCCCAGCTATCTAGCCTTGGTCAAAAGTGCCGCACAATTAACAAATTAAGCCACACCATAGTCACGCACTCACGCTGGCCTGCATGCGTGCGTGCGTGCATGATCGAGCTATATATACACGACCTACTTGGTCTTAAACAAACTGGGTTATAACCATCATTACAGATCTTTATCTCAAAAGTCATTACAGAAAAAGCTCAACACTCGATCGGCTGCGACTAAACTTTTCCCCAAGACCATGCACGTACTAGTATATATAGCCATTAGTCAATGTTCACATGACCGAAAGTAGTACAGGTTTTGAGAGAGATCATGTCATTTTGCGGCGCCATCTAGTGTGATCACCGGCCTGATCATGAGATTGCCGCGCGCTATGGGGGCCCAGCTAGATTCACTACCGGAAAAAGATACACTACTACATAAAACATCAACACTGACGGGCGGAAAACATTTATCAGTGACGGGTACTGATCCCGTCAGTAATTAATGGTCAGTGGTAACACAAGTTACCACTGACGGGTGGCAAAACCCGTCAGTGGTATCAGCTTATCTCTGACGGGTGGTAACAATCCACCCGTCAGTGATGACATTTTTAGATGCGCGAAAAAAGTCATCACTGACGGGCGAAGTATTATGCCCGTCAGTGATGACTCACATCACTGACGGGCGAGGTATTATGCTCGTCAGTGATGACCTTTTTAGAGGCGTAAAAAAAACCTACCCGGGCAGTGCCGGGTAGGGTTTCACTAAAACGGCTGTAACTTTTGCATACGGTGTCCGTTTTGGGTCCACGACCACTCAAAATGACCGTATCGACGAGGCGCATCTGATAAAATTACACGTCTTTAGACCTGTACATTCTTTCACCTCCAAATTCGCCCTCTAAGACTGACTTTTGCCCCTCCGAACGAAATGTCGCATCTTTCGACCCTCCGTTGAACTTCTTCCCGAGCTCCAAATGCAGTAATCTTTGCGTATTCTGAACCGTGAGGGAGTAGAGCTGCTAGAAAAAAAATACGAGAAAAATTTTTAAAAATAAAAAAATTTCACTCCAAATTCGGCCTACCGAATCCTTGGAACGAATAATTTTCGCTACCGAACCCTCCGTTCCCTCCGTTGAACTTCTTCCCCGAGCTCCAAATGCAGTAATTTTTGTGGATTCCGAACCGTGAGGGAATAGAGCTGCTAAAAAAATACGAGAAAAAATTTTAAAAATAAAAAATTTAGGCACTAGTAGAATGATGAGAAGGGTGGAAGGGTGGAAGGGAGGAGGAGGGTGCTCACCGTGACTCCATGGAGTTGGAGAGGAGAAGGGGCCGGTAGTGGGCATGAGGATCTCACAGTGGGATGCTTGAGGAGGGTGCTTCTAGGAAGGAGAGGAGGAGAGGAGGAGGGTGGAGAGAAATATGGATCTGGATTGAGTGGAGTTGAGTGGAGTGCGCTGCACTGAGGTGAATTATATACCCGGCGGGATTCTACAATTTCGGGTTTTGAAATTTCGGAGTTGGGCGGGATTCACATCACTGACGGGCAGACTTTTTAACCCGTCAGTGATAAGTGAAAAATTCAGGTTTTGAAATTTCTGAGTTGGCGGGATTCACATCACTGACGGGCAGACATTTGTGCCCGTCAGTGATGACTTCGACATCTCTGACGGGTATAACTTCATGCCCGTCAGTGATGACTTTTCGTGATTTCTGCTGAAGTCATCACTGACGGGCAGACATTTGTGCCCGTCAGTGATGACTTCGACATCACTGACGGGTCTAACTTCGTGCCCGTCAGTGATGACTTTTCGTGAAATCCCGTGTTTCTGCCGAAGTCATCACTGACGGGCAGACATTTGTGCCCGTCAGTGATGACTTCGACATCACTGACGGGTCTAACTTCGTGCCCGTCAGTGATGACTTTTCGTGAAATCCCGTGTTTCTGCCGAAGTCATCACTGACGGGCAGACATTTGTACCCGTCAGTGATGACTTCGACATCACTGACGGGTCTAACTTCGTGCCCGTCAGTGATGACTTTTCGTGAAATCCCGTGTTTCTGCCGAAGTCATCACTGACGGGCAGACATTTGTGCCCGTCAGTGATGACTTTTCTCCCCTGAAACGGAACATCTGATATAGTCACCACTGACGTGTATCCGGCTGCCCGTCAGTGATAAGTGATAAGTCTGACGGGCTTTTCCTGCCAGTCAGTGATAAGATATAGTGGATGACCTTTTTTGTAGTAGTGATAGTTTGCCGAGTGCCCAGGGCTTTGCCGAGTGTCTTTCCACGGGCACTCAGCAAACACGTACTTTGCCGAGTGCATCGAATAAAACACTCGGCAAACTTACGACACTCGGCAAACGAGGGAAAAAACACTCGGCAAATTAGGGCACTCGGCAAACGCGGCAAAAGACACTCGGCAAATTAGAGCACTCGGCAAACCGGGCGCCACGTGTCCCGGCGCACGGTGGCTGACGGCGCGTCCCTCCTTTGCCGAGTGTCCGTTAGAGGCACTCGGCAAACATTTCCTATTTGCCGAGTGTCCGTTAGCGGCACTCGGCAAATAGTTTTTTTCTTCTTCAACTGACCTTGAAATTTTTTTTCCCTCTGAACATACATCATATGATGTTCTATTTTAAAATTTGGCATTTTTTCAGATTTGTTTGCTATATTTAATTCATTAAGTGCATTTCTAGGAATTTTTTGATATAAGTCAAATTGATCCGTAAGTGTTTGAAAATATGGAATAAAATAGGTAAAAAATGATATTTATGTTCTTGAGTCTAGTTTTTGGGCTTTCTCAAGAAATGAAAAGAAATTTCAAACATCTGGATCCCGATACACGATCACCAACGTGTGGCTTATTGGTTTTTTAATTTAAAAAAAAGGAAACGAAGTCTGAAAAACACGAAACTTAGCATGGTGTCATGATATGGCACCTAGAGGCTGTGGTAAAAATTGAGAAGGTTTCACAAAAGTTGTGACGTACATTGCTTACAAACCGAACCATCTCCGACGAAGAATCATGATTTTGAGAGGGAATGGGTCGGATTTTAAGGCAAAGTGACGGTTTCTTCATCGTTTGATCTTGAAACTTTTTATACACTCAACATACACCATCACATGTTCCATGTAAAAATTTGGAATTTTTCCGGGTTTGTTTGCTATATTTAAGCCATTAAGTGCATTTCTAGGCATTTAATGGATATAATTAACATTTGAACTGCAAGTGCATGAAAAAGTTGCCGAAAATGGGTTTAAAAATCTATTTGTGTTTTTGAGTCTATGTTTAGGCCTCATCCAAGAAAAGAAGAGGAATTCCAAACATCAGGGTGCCAGGACTCGACCCCGAACATGGTGCTTATTGGTATTTTAATTCTAAAAAATGCAAACAAAGTCAGAAAAATTTAAAACTTGACATGGTGTCATCATATGACACCTAGAGGCTATGGTAAAAATTTGAGAAAGTTTAGCAAAGAAAACAAAACAAAGAAAGAAATAAGAAAAAGAAAAAAATAAGTTTGCCGAGTGTCCTGTAATTTACACTCGGCAAACACGGAGATAGGTGGCAAACTCGGAGACAGGTGGCACCTAAACGAGCCTTTGCCGAGTGTCTTCGCCAGGACACTCGGCAAATGCGTCGTTTGCCGAGTGTCCGATTTTTGACACTCGGCAAACAGCGTTGGGATTTAGTCCCACCTCGCCCAGCGACCGCGCGGTTGAGCGGTTTATATAGCCGGCCGCGCGGTCTGGGTTGAACTCCTCTGAACACACCGGGTGCTTACACACGGCGCCACGTCACTTGAACCCGACCGGTACTTTGGCGCCACATGGATATGCTCAGGTGGTGCCACGTGGATGTAGCTCGCCGCCGGCGTTGAGTTTCCGGGCAGCAGCGGCGCCCCGCCAGCGGCAATCTTTTTGAGCCCTGATCACCATGTTTGCCGAGTGTCGACACTCGGCAAAGAGTAAGGGTTTTGCCGAGTGTCGACACTCGGCAAAGTGGCCGTTAGGTCGCTCCTGCCGTTTAGTTGCTTTTTTTTTACGAGTGCTCGGTCTGACCGTCGGCAAAATCTTTGCCGAGTGCCCGAAGGAATACACTCGGCAAACATGGCTTTGCCGGCAGCCCGTATGCCGTGTGTTCTTTGCCGAGTGTTGCACTCGGCAAACACTTTGCCGACGGCTTTTCAGCCTTCGCCGTGTGCCTTTCGCACACGGCAAATTCGGAGAATCCGGTAGTGATTCAGTGTACGTGCAAGCGCGCGCCTGATCTTTTTTGGGGTTTGGTACGACACATTAGGGCATCTCCAACATTAGAGAAGGCAGCATTCTCTTATGCTTTCTACGTCATTTAGAGATAATAATAAAAACATGTTATATAATGGGTTATCTCTTAATATTATCTCTAGCAATTAATGCATGCATGAATATAGGATCAAAATTAAACTAGAAAATATGAGTTTAAGGGAAGACATATTGTACAATAGAGAAAATAGTGATCTCTTAGATGTGAAGAGATCATCCCTTCATCAAGGGAAGGCAACCTTCTTTTTTTTTCTCTCTCTCCTCTAACTCAGCAAAAATCATATGTGTCACCTTTAAGAGAAGACTGATATTATCCTATTGGAGATGCCCTTAATCGGACAACACCGCTAGCTAGTACCTCGCCGCATCTGCATGTGTGGCCCGCGATAGTTTAACTTGACTTTGGCCGCGGTGACCAAGGTTTTGGAGCCGTGGACTGACCCAAATTAATCATCTAAGCAACAGAGACCGGCGATGCGTCGATGGTATCGTGAGAGTGCAAGCAGGTCGTCACTAGCCGCCATGGAGAAAACTATTCATGCGCGCTTAGGAAACGATCGCGTCGAGGGACACTTGTGAACAGCACCATGCCTGAAGATTCAGGCCAAAACACGTACTAGCTTCCTAAATTTTCTCACGCTACTGCTGTACTGCACACAAGCCACCACCCTAGCTACCGGCCACCTAGGAGGATAAAACTAAGAAGGGTGGTCAGTGGACTAGCTAGTGGAGTACGTACTCCAATTTAGCTATATTGGGTATATTTGATTACGTACGGATTTTTTTTTACAAAGTACTAAAGTCATTTGGGTGGTAATACAGATCAAAGAATCTTCAAGAGGGGTAATTCTCCATTAAATTGATCTCTCTAGGATTTGATAGTACAGCAATACTCCATCCACATTTGAAGTACACATGTTATGAACAACGACTCTCCTCATACTAATAAAAAAAATGATAAAAGAGCATGTTGGATTCAATTATTTTGTTAGAAAGATGGAGTACCACATACAAAGATTAATCATTTACTAATTTCAAAGAAAACTGTAGAGTATAAAGCTAGGAGCTAAGGGCTGATCTTATATTAAACCATCGCTCAAACGAGTAGTTAACATAGGCCTAAATAATTTAGGATTTAAAATACAGATATAGGTTATAACAGAAGCTTGCTATCACGATCCTCAAATGAGTAGTGAACATGATATATTCATACATAAGATAATTAACCGGCCTTCAAAAAATATAATGGAAGTAGTATTTTGCCAAACAGATGAAGGGAAAACACACATGTTTATAGGATTTGTGGGTCTGTTTTCTTTGCAGGATATAAAGAAGAGGTTAGGTGGGTGTTTCGGTTCCGGTAATATTCATTTGATTTAGCGGAAATTGTACATTAGACCTATGGAATTGGATTGGCCAATTCCTCCGAATCAAATGCAGCTACAATAATGCAAAATACCTATAGAAATAGGCTTCCTCTTAATCAAAGCGGCCATGGTATATATACATATTAATTTCCCATATTTTTTCCCTTTCCCTATCACCAAACTTGACCTTAGCCAAAAGGTTGACAAAGATATACCTTTCCCTGTCACCTAGCATGAAGGAAAAACTCGATACATTAAACATATCCATGGAGGTAATAATTAGTGAGCGTGCAACAAAACCAGCTAAAATTAGCTCAACTCTCTAACATCTTTTCTGATAAAACGTCTCAATTATGAGTAGTACAACCAAGATCCAAAGAAATATGTTTCCCACATGCACGCACCCAAAAAAAAAGCACAAAAATGACAGAATGTAGCAAACGTAAACAAATCCACCAAATCATTAACCATTTGATTATCAATCAAGTGCAGAAACCGCGAATGGGACGCCGCCACGTCGCCATCCCTCAAGCTGCTTTCTAGCAAGAGGCCAGGGCCACCACGTCGCCGTGCACCCCAGATTATTGTTGGAGCAAAAATAAAAGAAAATACATGTATGTGATCTGTGTGGACCGATGCATCAGAACGTACAAAGAAAGCGAGACGATACAACACACACTCACTAGCTAGCTCGATCCTTATGATTGTATATTTGCGATGTATACTTGCAGCAAAAGGTTGAATCATGCAAGCGTATCACCGAAATATGTGGTTGGTTGCTAGCCGATGACCAGGACGTGCACGCAGAATGGTAAAACATATTGGCGTTCCTTTTGGAGCGTTTGAAAGGACAACGTAGTTGCACGTGTAATGACTTGGCATAATCCATTTGCAAGTTACTGGCTAGCCAGAGGGAATTATAAGATGGCATCTTTGATCTATCCATACATGTATTTGTTTTCTAGACCCCTCCTCTAAGCCGGTTTTCTGCAACTTGACAGCAATAATGTCCACCTAAGTCAGTTTCTCTAAAAGAATCGACTAAAAAAAAATAACCGGTTAGGAAAACATATAACCTCATCCGGTTCACATCTTGAATAGACTAGAGAAACAACTCAGTCAATTCAGGAAGTCGATCGACTAGAATAAAGCCCTTTTCCCACCAGTCAGTTCTGGAATATGGACTGGCTGAGGGGATTTTCTGTCAGTTGAAAATGTCAACTGGCTGAGAGATTTTTTTCTTAGCCTATTTATTTTTAAACCGACAGTTTTGGATCCATATTGTCATGCATGCTACATGCTGACTCCTTTCAATGCAAGTCTCATATTCATATTCATTTGGACAAATATTGTTGCTTGGTTGGGGTGTGGCCAATTTTTAGGCCATTTTAAGACAAAATACTCGCACTCTACATTTGCTATAGGATAACCAACGGTTTGTATATTCATTAAATCTGTATATAATGTTGTTAATTTTATTGTATTGATGAACATAACATTTAACTATTGCTATATGCGCACATGTTGTAGATAGACCGATGATGGATATATGGTGAGAACCTTGTGGGCGAAGAGTACATTGATTTTTTACCAGCAGCCAAACATGATAGGTTGAACAAAGAGGACAAGTGGGTCAATTGTCTACGGTTTGACTGCGGAAAGCTGAGGAGCTTCATGAACCCTACATAGATCCAAACACACTTGATCGGGAGAGGACTCATGAAGAGGTATGTATGTTGGACCCGTTAGGGTGAAGAACATATTATAGAGGAAGGTAATGCAAACACCGACGAAGCCAACTACATGCTTGATGCTGTCAATAGCACTGCTTTGGCCCAGACGTATGATGCTATATGTGTGTCACAAGAGGAAACATCGTAAGATGACATGTCGCATGAAGACAACGAGTTAGATCAGATGTTGCACGATTTGAAGCAAATTGCAAGAATGATATGTTATCCTAGTCGGTTTAACTGGGGAATCGATTGGACTAATTTGATTCCTAGTCAGTTAATTTTCTGAACCAACTGAGGTAACATTATCCTAGCTGGTTGTGGAATCGGCTGAAACAAAATTTAGTATTAGCTCCCCTTTGATATAGCCGGCAGCCAATACTAACTAAGTTGATGTTTTAAACCAACTATAATAACATATTCTGTAGTAATAGATCATCCTACGTGTAAGATTAACCTTTAACTTTTAGCAAGGAAAAAGACCCCTTTGGTAAAAGCTAGATAAAGCTCGCTATGAGTAGCGATCGACAACCACACATGCAAAAGCGTAACAAAAGAACGGGAGTCGTTGTTTCTTGAAGAGTTTTCATTCTGTTCACTTTTATGTTGCAAATTTTGAAATCAAGGAAGAAGAAAAATGAAAATCTAAGAAACAAAGCTTGTGGCATTTCATGGTTGGTAACACGTCCGCCTCTTTACGTCTTGCCCTCTCGCACCGGCCAACTATCAAGGCGGATCCGTGTTGAACTTGGAGGCGACATGGGACACCATGTCCCACCCCTTTTAATTTTGAACAACATATATTCAGAGTGCATATAACTTGTATATCTACAAATTTTTTCGCCCTAGATCTATGGCATGTGTAGTTTACAGACGTCGACGCAGCATACCGAATATGGGTATAACAACCATTTCTCCATTATACTTCATAGAGGAAAAGACCGATATTCCCCTGTAAATAAAGTCCGTCAACCTTGGTCCCTGGAGCCGGTGCCGTCGATCTTCAGTTGATCTCATGGACCATGCATTTACTCGTCCTTTCTGTCCAAATGGACGCGTGAGGTTCTGATCTACTAAAACTGACGGGCGTACGTACGTACGTGGTCCTAGCTAGCTAAGCTACGATAGTATTATCTCTGTATTGTTGTTAGAGACGCGACGACGCCGACATGCACGGTAGCTGGATAGCCATGTGGATCGAATAACAAATGGACGATGGATGCCCAGCTCTAATGATCTTATAGCCTTTTGCCATCACGGCAGATTTGTAGGGGTCGTTCATATGCTCTCGCGCACATGGCTCGATCTCGATCTTGTCGAATTATATGCATGCGTGAATGATTGAACTAACGCAGCAAGATTCATCGCACGTACGCGTACTAGACGTATGGCCGGCGTCCCGAAATGGAACTGAAGTCCGTGCAAGTCCGTGCAATGTTGCACAAACAAGTTCGCCGAACACGTACGCACAGATATGTGTTACTCTGTGCCGTCTGAGGTCATTTATTTGTATACAAATTGATTAATTAATCCTACTCAATAGAAAGTAGGAGCACATTTAAGGGTACTTTTTGTCATTTAATCTAGAATGTAGTATAGTACTAACTAAGAGATGACAAAAGCTGTCGCAAGCGAATAATATGAACAACCCCACCACCGATACGATCGACCAGCATTTCGCGCGAGTTTTGGATCCATATTGTCATGCATGCTACATGCTGACTCCTTGTTGATTTGACTGATAAAATCGTTCGGTTTGTCTCAATGGCAAATATTAGGGAGCCATCGTCATACAGTTAATATCGGGATATATGTATGGCCACACGCGGACAGCATTCGTTACTATAGTTTTTAGTAATGCGCCTGTACGTTATTTGTCACATCATTGGCTCCGTTATGTTTGGATAGGGACATGTATTATCTTTGTCCTGATTCTTGATGTTTGTTGTTCGCACCTCGTTTGTCACGTTTGCTAGCTTGTGCGGGGTCGTCATTGCTAACATAAGCAGGATTTCGAATCCCGGGAAACATTGCTTCAATCCAAGTATACTGCACCCACCCATCATCCACTTGCGGAATCCATATATTTCTTGGCCCGCATTTTTTTTCCCTGTGTGATTCTTTGCTTTTCAAATAAGCGCTGTCCTTCGAAAAAATAAATAAACAAGCACATGCTGAATTTTTTAACCCTGAGTATATAACATATTTTCTATGCAAATACTCATTTCGTTTTACTATTTCTATCCTTGGTCTTGGGATAATACGGTTTAAAATATTTATCCGTTGAAAATATTAGGAGTGTAATTGTTATAATATTTTCACTCTATATCCCTATTTAAATACTTTCAAAATGGTTAGATCATTATAGTATTGGTTTAATAGGGCGTACATGGACATTTTGCATTAATTTTTCTTAGATTTAGTGCTACATTGGTTTGTGCACATGGTGGGCTGAGGACAGATATAGTGAACGGAGAGAGTATGATTTAGTAGTATAATTAAAGACGGCCCTTGATCACTAGTCACTATTCTAGCTTCGATTGAAAATTTAAGCAGTTTTAGAATATCAGATACTTAGATGTTTTTATGTTTGATCATCAATATAGAAAAATTATCAGCATCGATAATAACATATTACTACTGATCCATCGTGAAATATGCTTTCATAGTATATAATTATTTTTATTTAAAACAATATATTTTAAAAAAATAATCAAAATACTACTTTAAAAACTACGTCAATATTTAAAACTACTTAAATTTTAGACCAATGCTATATAGCCAATTAACAGAGAGCACACAAGTACGGACACCATGCATACGGTTGGCTGTGCTAAGCAATCTCAAACTCAAAGAGTACACGAGTTCGGTTTGGCTCACACATAGGCATAAGCTAGGCTCCAACTAGGCATGGAAAGCAAGAGCGCAGCAAGTACACACGAGATCGACGAGAAAAAAGTCGGGCGTCTCCTGTTCACGTCCATGCATGCACATGTCTGCAATCGTGTAGGCACTGTACCACCATGCATCCTCTACGCTACTCTATACATCCGCATGCATGCACGGCGCATCTCCCGCGCATGCGCGCACTGCTGTGCTGGAGCGTGCAGTTACCGCCACATGCACGGTGCCATGATGCATGGCTACGTTGTAGTACACTAGCTAGAGTGGGCGTGTGCGTGTACCTTGCATGTACCGTGCATACGTACGTCCCTATATAGCTAGAGCGATATATGCTACGCCTACGCGTACATATTAGCGTGTTTATTGATCTGTATGCATGATTGCACCGCATTGACCATACCGCTCCATGCGGAGCAGTGTCGATCCAGGACACGTCATATCATTGGATAGACTCTTTTTTCTTTTGAGAAATCATTGGATAAACATTAGAACTTCTGTAGAGGCATTGCAGGCATGGGTGTGATGGATAACGTAGATCGCGTTGTCCCGTGCAGGTAATTCAACGGTGTTTGCTTGAAAACTTCGTCCTTTGTTGGTTAAAATAAAGAGGGACAGACCTGGGCCCTATTTGTTTCGGGGAATTTCAAAGGTTTTCTTATTTTATTATAGAGTATTTGAATTTTCATCCCTAATATCCATCTAATAAATCTCTACACCCATTATCTAAAAAATCAAATATATAAAAATTAAAGTACTCTTAAAGAAAACAAAAAAAATACACCGAGTACTTATTAGCAATTCCCTATTCATTTTCTATCCCGAGGATTGGTCTCGAATCCTGTTTCTTGGAGCAAGGCACTGACCAAATGGGGTGTAACAGCCCGTGAATTAAAAAAAATCTTTTTATTTGCTAAAGTCAGCAGGGGCCCACCCGCTGACGCTAGCGTGCCCGCCTGCCGCTCGCGCGCCACGCGGCGCGGCCCCGCTCGCCCGGCGCCTCGCCTCTCGCCCCGCTCCGCGTGCCACGCGTCGCCCGGCCGGCGCCTCCCGTGCGCGCCTGCCCCGGGGCCTCCTCTCCCTCGCGCCCGGCGCCGCCGACGCGTGCCGGCACCCATGCCAGCCGGCCGCGCCCCGCCCCTTTTCCCGCCACGGCCGCCCGCCTCCTCCTTCCTCTCCCTTCTCTCCTCTCTCCCCCGCTTCGCCTCTCCTCTCCCCGGGACCGCACCGCTCCGCCGCCGCCATCGCCACCGGGGAGCTCCGCCGTCGGCGCCTTCTTCCCCGACTCCGGCGCCGCCTCCCCTCCTTTCCCGCCTCCGGCGCCACCCCGTCTTCTCCGCCTCTGCCACCGCCCGACGCCGCGCCGCCTCGTTTTCCCCATCGGTGCCGCCTCGTCTTCCGCGCCGCCGCCGCGCCACTCCCCCGCCCTCGGCCCCCGGCCGCCCGATGAGCCCACCGCCTCTCTTCCCCCTCCCTGTGGCCCAGAGGCCCATGCCCTCTTCACCCTGCGCAGCCCGCGAGGCCGGCCGGCGAGCCGGCCCGCTTCCTCGCCCCCGGTGGGCTGGACCCTCCGGGTCAGACCCAAACCGACAAAAATAAATAAATAAATAAATAATAAAATACAACAATAAATAAATAAAATAAAAATAAAAATAAAAAATAAAAAAAACTAAGACCTAGGGCCCACTGGTCAGTGGCTAGGGTTAGGTTAGTCTATGTATAAAAAGTTTTTAGATTATCTTTTTGTATTTAGGAAAATACAGAAATCATTTTAAAATGGCTGAAAACTTAGAAAATTCACTATAAATTCATATTAGTCAGAAAATTATGAAAATTTTATATTTGGAATCAGTGCAACATGAAGTATCTACTAAAAATAATTTGACTATATAATGATACTAGAAATTTCTAGAATTAATTAAAATGCATCAAACATTGTATAAATTACCATAAATTCAATTCTTGCCCAAAAATTATGAAATTTTGACAAGATGACCAGTATAGCAGTATCTACCACTCAAAAATAACCCCATAATGTTTGATGTCCATAAATTAATGAATTAAGAAATATAGCCAATTGATCTCTTAGCGGTCGATGGAAATCACCAAAAACCCTAGTCTTCGATCTCGCCTCAACAAGGATCGAACTCAACTACAAATGTTTACTAGTCTAAATGATTAGCTATTGCCATGCATTTCATACAAAATTCATGTAATGTCATATTGAATGCTCATTTATTTATTTCTATTCTTTTCGTCGTCGATTTTGCAAAACCCTAGAAACAGGCGACGAGGGAGTGGAGCCTCAGCCATCTGAATTCTAGGGATCCGAAGAATTCCCCAGTCCAGGCAAGCAGAGCTTGCGATATTGCCATGCTACTTTCTTTGCTACTGTTAATTGTGATATGCCATGATTATGAATTGTTTTAGCTCAATTGTATGCCTGATGATGATTGCTACTGCCGGGTTAAGGTTTAACTTGATGTGTCATCAACTTAAACCCTTAATGAGTGAGATGAGAGACGAGGGAGCATGGTTGGGAGGGCGTCTGTACAATGCTGGGGTCGCTCGAGCCCTACGTCGAGTTTACTGGAGGTACAGCACGTGAACCCTCGCTCGATGCTCCCTGAAAAGCCGCGAGGCAGTTGGTTATGTTGGGGACCATAATTGATGTCTGGTTGGTGTCGCTCATGGTGGACTAGCTATCCTCATGAGCCAAACCAAGAGAATCTTTACGGGGTCATCGACCAATCAAGGTCTCTGTTTGTGGAATTGAACTGAACGATGTTGATCTGTAGGTCAAATCATGAGTTCCTATTGCTATATGATATCGGTCAGTTGGATCTGGTTATGTGTTGACTGATGTTCACCTGATCCTGTATTATGATGAACTTACATTTCTCGGTGTTGATCATGTCTACTAGCATGATAGGACTAATACTCTTCTTCCTGTTAATCTGATATGAACGTCATGTCCAAGCACTACTAAGTCTTGCGAGTATGTTTGTACTCATTGGTAGTTGTTATTGCATGCTTAGGAACAGGTGAATCCTCCCTCGGCGACTATTTCCCTGAAGACGCTTGAATCGGTTATCTCTTCAGCTTTACGAACTTGTAGATTGATGTAAGGTATTTTGGGCCTTTTGAGATACTAGCTTGTATCTCTGAGTAAAACTGCATGTTTCCGCTGTTTACTTATCGTACTTAAGCCTTTCGGGTCGAATGTCTGTAAATTAAGTAGTTACCCAAATGTAAGGGATGTGTACTAATTATCTGCTAATCCTCCCTGTAGAGTTTGTGCAATGATATGCGAAGTTGTTTAACACGGCTCTTCGTACACAATGCGTGTATGGTTGAAGTGTGCGAAGAGACGGTGGTGAGTTGGTATAAGTCTTCTGTACGAGGTTCGTGATCCCGAATTGAGTGACCCGCCAGCTGCGTTGCGACTGCCGGCTGGGCAGGGTGTGGACGTCAGTGTCGGGCCTTCGGGCGACCCACTGATCTGCGCTACGGCCGATTGGGTTAGGGTGTGGACACGGACGTCGGGCTTATCTTGTGATTGTGATTCTCGTCGCGGAAGCTGAGTATTAATCCACTACAGGATTTCGGAATCATGTTTGACTTACGGCATGGTATCCATTTCTGGCCGGCTGGACCAGCAGTGAGACATACGACCAGGTGGTCAGGTGGTATTCATATGCAGGGCTGGTTCGGTGTCGGACCCTTAGCGGTGTATACACGCGAGGTAACTTGTATCCACGTTAAGCGGTTGCTCGGTCTTTGACGGCATATCGTACGTTGAGCCAAGTACGATTCCGGGTCCCGACATAGGGCAACTAGCAACGCTTCATGTTCCTATACAATTTTTTTCTACGTTTTATTTCCCTTACATTTTTATTTATCTGTCTTGCAATCGCATTCCTGTGTGTTAGCTGTTCTTTTTGTTGTTGTTCGTACGTTTCATGTTCGTAGATTACCAAATATGAAATTATTTAGGACAACTTTTTATTAGAAAAAATATTTCTCCACTACGTGTTTTCTAAAGTTTTTTTTTCTGCGGGGAAACTTCCAATTGCAGCAGAAACCCAGAGCTATTTTGAGACGCACGTCTGTGTTTGAAGGACATAGAGTCCCGAACCAATAATGACCCCGGGTGCGCACGGCTGCGGCACAAGCAAGCAGGGCTCTCTACCAATGCCGCACGGACGCACGCCTTCCCTGCCAGATCCCACGTTTCAATGACTCGGGAGGGGCATTCCTGGTCGGACCGGACGGGCTTGGCCAGTTCTTGCCCGGTTTTGGTGGTTTCGGGACGAGAGAGACAGAGGACGAAAATGAAATGAAATGAAATCGGAGCGAAATGAATGCGCCCCTCGTGCGGGTGCGGCGAGCCATGATGATCGAGTGGGTCAGTCAAAGGGCCTCCTCGCCCCCGTGCGCGCGGCTCTGGCCTGCCTGCCACCCGCATGGGTAGTCGTACGCTGCAGGTGCGAATCCCAACCAATCAGTCCGATCCACAGTCACACACGTACGCATTGCACACGACCGCTCCCCTCCCCCATCTCTCTCTCTTCGGACTGCCGCAGGGTGAGGTGAAAGATGGTCAGAGGACAGAGGGTGAGAGCTGACACGTCCCCGTGCCTCTCGAGAGGCGCGAAAAGCACGGGCCCCGAGGTGCCTTGTGCGCCCGCATGCAAAAGAAAGCGCACAGTGAAGTGCCCCTGCCCGTGAGGCGATAGAAAATTTGGGACGTCCACTCGCGTCTGCTGCCTCAGGATGGGCTGATCGATTGGATTTGGCACCTTGGCCTGGTCGATCAAAATTACTACACCGAGCCAAGGCACAGAGCTCTCTTTTTTGGGACAACTACCGGCATGAATCTTAGCCTTGTCACCCTTTTTCGCACGTATCACGCACAGTGACTGACTTCTATCTGCAACAGGCCAGCCAGTACAGTACAGATTCGGCTTTCCATCATCGTCATTATCATCATCACGTTCTTCCATCAATTTCTTTTCTAGCTACATCAGGATCAGGGCAGCTCGAGGAGGAAGCAACGCGTAGCTGCTGCGAAACAGAGACCAATCTCAATCACACGGTTGTTATCACCCCTAATATGCTGACTAGTTCACGATGCATGAGAAGGAAACAAGGAAACGCGACAAGGGGCGCAATTAGGCACAGCGCCAAATCTGGCGCCCTGGATGGGTCCAAAGCGAGCCTACCGCCACGAATCCACAGGAAGATACGCGGGGGCGGGGCAACGGGACAAAGGGGCGCACGGCGCGCAGGCTGGGGCAACTCGGGCCCGAGAATATAACACGAACGAACGAGCTAGTAGCACGGTGACACCCACCCCCAACACCCCGGCGCGAGATCGATCACGTACGTACGCGCGTGACCCACCCTGGCCGGGGACGCCTTTGGCCTTTGCGACTACATTTCGTCAAAACTGCCCTGGCCCCCACATGCATTGTAGTCGTGTCACCGATCCCTAGTGCCGATGCGATTGCGGTGCGATGCAAGTGCCTCCGGTGACAGAACCCGCCCTGACAAGAGCTGGCCTCGCAAGACGACTGCCTAGGAAGACTATGGGTGGTGTTCTCGTACGTGCATCTGTAGTTCCTTGACTTGTTTCTTCTTGTTCCGTCTCTCGTCCAACTCGTAGGATCGCTATCCAAGGACCATAACACGGCACATCATCCGAGATGGCTAAAGCCAAACAACACATGGGAGTATGTTTTCTTCGCCAGCTGGGTGCTCCCGTGTGGTTTCATACAAACCAGAAACGTAATTATTGGTTTTCAAAAGTTCCTTACTTTTTCGTAGATGTACATAGTCCCCGCAGTGAAGTGAATTTGACGGGAAGAGGAATCAGATCTGTAGGTAGGAAATAGAGGGATCCATCACTAGCACTGGTAGTCAGGTTCGATGGAGGTGTCATCCCAGAACCGGTAAGGGATAAGTGTTTAAAACATAACTGTAAGTATACATAATTTGCTTTTCTGCACAATAAAAAAAGGACAAAAATAAAACTTCTGATATTTGCATGTTCACCTAAGAAGTTCTGATTTTTTTCGAAACTTGACAAACAGTTTTCCTGACCAAGGTGTAGATAAACCGAGTTTGTTTTGGTATTCCCCATCCCCTTTATAATTTGGACAGACATATATATCCCGGTAATACTCCCTTAGTCTGAAAAGATAAGGTGCATTAGTATGCGTCAACAATCCAAAACTTCGACAACTAGTGTGTGTAAAAATATATAGATTGATCATGTAAAAATAATAAAATTGTATTTGTCTTATGAAATTCTTTTATGTTATGTGTGTGTGTATATATATATATATATAGATTCCCTAATCTACAGCTGAGAGTAGAATAACTATTCTACGCGCTGGCCAACCAACCGAGCCAGCCAGCCCAAACCCACGACGTCCCACCTTTTCACCACTGACCGTAAAACTATTCAGTAGATATAGTAAATCCATCGAACTATATTACTGTCGAACAGATCTCTCACAGTCATGTAACTTCACATGTAAAATACGGTAATTTTATGTCTTTCGAGTAGTAAAACAACATGTGTCAGCGTAAAACTCAGGACTATAGTAATTTTTGTATAAAGCGTGTCGCAAAATTATGATTATATATACACGATATTACGATCTCGCGGCCATCATTTTACTGCATGTCTGATCGTTCTATAATAGAAAGGAAATATTTCTTCTATTTGTTCACAATCACTTGTGTAGCCCAGTTGGTTAGTAGAGAAGAGCAACATGCGTGAGGTCCAGGGTTCAAATCCTGCCTCGTCCTTATTTTTTCAACTAAAACGGATTAGAAAAATATTTCTTCTATAATGGAAATATTTCTTCTGTTTATTCACAGTCATTTGCATAGTCTAGTTGGTTAGAAGAGAAGAGTAACCCGTATCAGGTCCACGGTTCGAATCTCACCACCTCATTATTTATTATTCAATTATAAAACGGACTGCGCGTGACTTAGAATTTTTTTACTGTCAAGATGTGCGTGAGATAGTAAAGTTGTGTATAGGATGTCGTAAAATCTATCACAAAAGGTAGTAGAAAGTTGCTAAACTCAGAAGGTTTTCACAGTCGAGATGCACGCGAGGCAGTAAAGTTGTGTATAAGATATCGTAAAATCTATCGCAAAATGTAGTAATTCTGAGTCACGCTAAAATCTCAGCAGTAAAATCCCGTCCAAAAATTACTACTCGATACACATAAAATTACTGTCCCGCGTGGCTGGCTCGGTCTGGCGCGTTTCAGCCGGAGCGCAGAATAAGCTATTCTGCGCTCACGCTCATATTAGCGTTGCATATATATATATATATATATATATATATATATATATATATATACTATTTCTGATAGCATATTAAAAGTGAAAATCACAATCAAAGTCTTACATTTAAGACTGTAAAAAGTTAAACACACGTTGTATTTCCTAACGAAGGGAATACCATATATCACCGATTATCTTTGTATAATTAAACAGAGTCCCGTATACTAACAGTTTAGTGGCATTTTACAATGACGCTAAAAAGTTAAAAGATGCAAATGCAACAGACCACTCGTATATATGCGATCGTGAAGGCTAATTATTTTTTTCCCGGAAAATTAGGTCAGCCGCCATTTTCTGCACAAAAGTGGAGAATAACAGCACAATCTGCACTCTGAATATATTGGTGAATTCATCTTGGAGAGAAAGGCCATCAGTTCAGGCTACTTAGCCTCTAGCGGACGCATCAAGAGGTCCTGTGTCTAGTCTAGTGTTTATTCCTAGCCCAATCGTAAATGTGAAGCAAGTAGCGGAGGTATCAAATCAAGCTGCAGTTGACTTTTGGTTAGGAGTAGATCATGTAATTGCCAGTTCAGCTCTTTTTTGTTGCTATTGACAATAGTTCAGGACTAACTACTATACCAAAGATTATCTCTTGTTGACAAAGGTAGCCTATTCATGAGAAAATAAAGTCTCGAAAAGATATGTTCTTGCGGGGGACCCATATATAACATGGCTCAATTAGATTTCTTGTTACATAGTCCATTGTAATGTCTAAGTATACATGAGCAGAGAAATTTCACGAAAAGCAGTTCAGTTCATATCTAGAAAAAAAAAGACTAAAAGATCGGGCAAAAAAGTTCAACCAGGATAGTCGATCAGACTTCATGGAGAGCAAAAATGTTCATCCAAAGTTGAAGGATTTTAAAGAGAGCACGCTCTACAGCATCGCCTTTCTTTTTTTGGTTTGGATAAAAGCTCCATTTCTTTACTAAACAACCAGATCATGATCGAGCCAAGCAAGGCAAAAAAGGGTAATACAAGAGTGAGGGGAGAGAAAGGAGGCAAGGTTAGATCTGACCAATTGGGAGAAAAAAAATAATTGAGATTAAATTTTGTGTTGCTTTGTGGGCACCCCCATCGATGATCTTTGTGTTGCGGTGGACCTATCTGTACTGCAACCGGTGCCACTCGTGCGGTTCCTTAAATATGTTACCCACCACCATCACCACCTCCTCAAGGAATATTTTTTCCCCAACAGTTGCTCATGTCTTTGTGTCCTTTGGGTCAAGCAAAACCAATGCTATAAAGTACATCTAGATGTGCTCACACAAGTGTACAGATCAGTAAAAATTTCAGAGCCTCTCTTTTGACTTTGGTTATTCGATGGTAAAGTACCACCCGTTTAGACATTTACCTAGGTACTCTACCACAGTCAAAATTTTGCGTTTGACTACGTGCCACTCCATGGTACTAGTAATAGGAGTATTCTACTACATGGTCTTGTTTATGCAGTAGTATAACTGATTGGGTTATGCATTGTTTATGCCACATCGTTGTTAGAACAGCAGCTAGCCGTGGGCAGATCACTTTGTAAATCTGTAAACCTTGATTTTTTCCGCTATGTAACTCTTTTGCGTACAGGTTTTAATTAGTGCAATGTTCAAGCTGACCTAGGCATCCCGTAGTTCGGGTTAAAAAAAGTACTGATTATGTTATGCATTATGGATACTAAGAGGTGGAAAACGAATATAATTTCGTGGTGTGAGCAAATTTAGCTAATTAAATCAGTATTTTTTTGCCCTAATGAACTTTGAAAAGTGAAGATGCAGATTATTATTGGTCTTGTTTGTGTACATTTTGGTGGCCATTGTTGTAGTAGGTCTAATCATTCCAAGCACAGTTAGGTTAGAAGAGGGCAGTGGTTGTCCGTTGACCTGAGCAACGGGTGGCCCGGCCCAAAGCTCGGCCGAGCTTGGTCGGGTCTAGGCTCAGTCTCTGATTTTTAGCCGAAAAGTCTAAAAATATTAAAATATAATATTTTGTTTAAATTATAATTATATGACTACTATTTATATTTAAAAATAACTAAATTAATATTATTTTGGTTCGGGAAATCAATCGTTTACACATTTTGGCCCGGTCTTGGGCTTGGCATTTCTAGGTCGGGCTTGAACCAGGTCTAACCTAAGGTTTGCTCAGGTATAGTTGTCGTTTCCCTTGATACCAAATGACTTGAAGCAACTAGTATAAAATATGTCATTTAAGTACAATCCATGCAATCTAGTTGAAATCTAACTTTTTTCAAAAACATTGGAGTCATCTAGTATGTCACGAAATTTTAAACCCAAATTCAATCCACACATCGAGAAACAAAAATTGTTGTTTCGTGATGTCTAGATCGATTTTCGATTTGAAATTCTGTGACATAGTAGATGTATCTTGTGTTAATGTTATCTGTTGGACATTTCACCGAACGGGATTGCCCATATCTACCTAAGGGACAACTTGCTCCCCAAAAGACTACCAATACCTATTTGGTGCCATATTTTTAACAGTTAAAGAGTTATTAAAGGTACATGTCATACTCCTGGTGAAAAACAAGGATATATATATTTCGTGATAATGTTCCAAAATATATTAGTTTAGGAAGTATTTAGTCAAATTTATCAATCTTTAACTACTAACATATAAAAAACTACATCAGAATTGGTTGGGCGAAAATGACACCGCTAGATTGCCGTGAATATTTTTTTTTCATAATAGAACAACTTTTATTATGTTTTACTAATATTTTTGAAAAAAATGGTCACATGCACACACACACACACACACACACACACACATATATATATACATACATACATACATACATATATATATATTTGTCTATCCTTAACACATGCTCGGAATATCTCGAACAATTTATTACTAAGCTTATTACTAAAAGGAGGGAGACAATTTATTCAGCAGTAAATTTGATAGCTTGTTACTAAGGCTTGATACTAAGGCAAAAATCTTATATTTTGGTGTGAGATTGTCGAACCCACAAAATGACCTTTTTTAGCAACAGTTTGATTTGCTGATTTCAAAAACGCGAGAATAGAAAAAAATATAGGATTATAATGTCATGTCTACTTGAATCCTACATGATTGAATTTGCACCAAAGTTTGTATGATTACACCATAGAAAAAAAATTCAAGAGGTTTGAGTCAATGAAATTTTTTCTAAGAATTGTAGTACAAAGGAATTCTTAAGAATTTTTTTTATGGAATACAATAATACAAATCAAACGACCCACATGGAAAATTCTCATAAGGATTTTAATTCTCTAATTTTATGAAAATTCTTTGAATCAAAGAGGCCCTAATGGTCTCTTCAACAAGCACTTGCTTGTTACTAATGTCTTGATACAAGAATCAAGATTGTTTCTTCCTCGAGTAACAACACACCTTCTTTCCTCTTTTTCTATCTTCCACGTCACCAACTAGCTTTATGTGGCATGCATTTTGTCATGGCAGAGGTGTATTGTTAAAATAATCTCATATGTGAGTTGGTAATCTTGAGACGAGTAATATGTGAACTGGGATGCCCCTCTTTGACTGTTGTGGAGGTGCACACTTCGATTCATCTTGTGTGGTTGGAAGGTATCTGGTACTATTCCTAATTCGCTTGTATGGCCGGTTGATAAGTCTCGGGGGAGCAGTTGTGCAAAGTCAACGATAGTCAATCGGAAAATGGAGTATAAATTACACGTCTTCCTAGTTGGTGGAGTACTGGAGTGTGACCAAGAGAAGTAGGGGGTAAATGTTGACCTAGGGCGATGAGATTGTGCATGCATAGAGAGTAGCTTTGACTTTTGAGCCTAGCTCTGTATGTTCTGGTCAGGCTTCGATAGGGAAAAAACAGAGGAAGAAGAGGGAGATCAGAAAAACGAGAATCGTCCCTATTAAGACTAGTTAGTAATATTCTATTCATTTAAGGATGCTTTGACTACTCGAGTTTAAATTTTTGATCAATAATTAATTCAATAATATATAATTTACATTAAAAAGTTTGATGCATTTGATTCACATTGAAAAACACTTTTTTATGGTTGTGAAAGAAATTTAAATTACGTCTTATGGAAGAAAAAACAGATGGAGCATTCTCCCCATTCTCCCATAACTGTCTTTGTCCATTGCGGGAACAAAGTGAGTTAATGACATGCATGTTTTGAACTCTATCCATGCTTTGGAAGGTGTAAGATAGTTATAGCATGCTATTTAACAAGGGTAGTGTGGTCATTTTTCATTACCTCTTCTTTGATTTAGTGGGTAGATGAGGATTACAGTGAAACAAAAGGAATATCATTAACGGAAGATTTGAAACGAAACCAAACTAATCCTGGTATAATACATACTGTCAGAATGTGCATTTTCTAAAATAAGTCCCCCTTTGGTTAACCCTTGGAATATGGTTTAGAAAAAATTAAATCCTTATATTTCTTAGGACCACATGTCATTAACACACACGGTTTTTTTAACTTTGGAAAGACAAATAAGGATTTAAACTTCAAAGATTTTTAAAGAAATTTTATAGAATTTTAATTCATAGAAATTTCTAGAATCCAGCTACCATGACATGTGATTTTAATATTTTTCATATTTCTGCGTTTTAAAAAATCGTTCGTTCCAAAAGGGTCTAAATTTTTTTGGAAACAAGGTGCAAATCTTCACATCTAGCACCAAAGTCCTATGCACCTGCAGTTGGCTGCATGCACCCCAATACATTTCTCTCTCTACCTCCGTGTTTGACTGCACCTTGAGCAGCAGCAGCCTAGATGCTACTCTACATGGACCATCCTCCTAGCTAGTCCCAGCGCTCCTTGATAAAAGCTACTCACACAGTGTTTGTATGTATGCATATACATACATACAAAGCAGCCAATTCACTTCTCTGCAGTAAAAACAGCGATCAAGCAAAGAACCAAGTAAATACTAGATGCTTAAAAAACAAGGGCAAAGCAAGGAAACAAAAGGCAACCTTATTTTTCCTTTCCCTCTCCCTTTGCCAAGATCCTTCCTGCCATCCTCCTACTACTATATAGCCTCCCCCTCACCTTCCATTCTAGAGAGAGAAACAGAGGGTGAGCAAGTGAATGGTAGATAGAAGACAGAGAGGCAAGGCATGCAGGCTCCATGCTTGTGAGATGAGACTAGGGGGTGGTGGTGGTGGTGCCTGGTGGGTGGTATGATGATGGTGGGAGAGCTTGTGCTGGCTGCTCCGGCGATCCTGCTTTCCTTGCTCCTGACTCTGGTGCTTAGCCACTTCTTGCCGTTGATTCTGAATCCCAAGGCTCCCAGGGGCAGCTTTGGATGGCCCCTTCTCGGTGAGACCCTGAAGTTCCTCAGCCCTCATGCTTCCAACACCCTGGGCAGCTTCCTGGAGGATCACTGCTCCAGGTAATCACCAGTAACATCTTTATGTTACCACCACCACAGCTAGCACCACAGATCTTCTTACCATGCAATTAAGTAGCATTGTTTATCATTATTTCATGTGACAGCAAAAGGTGATGCTGTTGTCCTGTCTCAGCAGCTTTATGTTTTTGATTCTTCTGAGGCTGTGATATGAACTTGACAGTGTAGTAGCGTAGGTTTATGTACTAACTTGCTTCTGAACAAGTGAGAGAGAGAGAGAGAGAGAGAGAGAGAGAGAGAGAGAGAGAGAGAGAGGAAAGGTAGCAGTACACTAGCTAACACTATGATGACAACTAACATTGCTGGTGTGATGATGCAGGTATGGGAGGGTGTTCAAGTCCCATCTGTTCTGCACCCCCACCATAGTGTCCTGTGACCAGGAGCTGAACCACTTCATCCTGCAGAATGAGGAGAGGCTGTTCCAGTGCAGCTACCCCAGGCCAATTCATGGCATACTGGGCAAGTCCTCCATGCTGGTGGTCCTGGGGGAGGACCACAAGAGGCTCAGGAACCTTGCTCTAGCGCTGGTCACCTCCACAAAGCTCAAGCCCAGCTACCTTGGTGACATTGAGAAGATTGCACTGCACATAGTTGGGTCATGGCATGGCAAGGACAAGGGCAGGGTCACCTTCTGTGAGGAGGCGCGAAAGGTTAGCAGTGTACTAACTAAACCAGAGCCATCACTTGAGGGACATGATCCCATGAAACATGGAGGAAAAACTCTGCACATGTTACCTAGCTACATCATCATGCTGTTACTTGCTGCTGCATGAATCTTTTCCCAAGGTCGCTTTGACTTACAGGGGTCTTTTTCTCTTTCTTTTTTTTTGACTTTTTTTGGTGAGCACAGTTTGCATTCAGTGTGATAGTGAAGCAGGTGCTGGGGCTGTCACCAGAGGAGCCAGTCACTGCCATGATACTGGAGGACTTCCTCACCTTCATGAAGGGCCTAATCTCTTTCCCTCTCTACATCCCAGGGACCCCCTATGCCAAAGCTGTCCAGGTAATTGAACATCTCTTTTACAACACCCTGTTAAACTGTCAAAGTTTCAATAGTTTTGCTATGCTTACTTGCATCACAGCTCATGAAACTAGTAGTACAGATACCAAGTTTACATTAAAGATATTATTGTAATAACGCTGGTTCTCTTGTATGGTGATCCTCACAGGCCAGAGAGAGGATATCAAGCACTGTGCAGGGCATTATTGAGGAGAGGAGGAAGGCTGGCTCCTGCAAGAAGGATGATTTCCTTAATGTGCTCCTGTCAAGCAATGAGCTCTCTGATGAGGAGAAAGTGAGCTTTGTGCTGGACTCCCTCCTAGGAGGATATGAGACCACCTCACTGTTGATCTCTATGGTTGTGTACTTTCTTGGGCAGTCAGCTCAAGATCTGGACCTAGTGAAGGTACCTATATGCTTTTCTCATGGTGAAGCCACAGGTGATTGATAGTTAGGTGCCTGTCACTAACTATATATGAACATGATGCGCATGCAGAGGGAGCATGAGGGCATAAGATCCAGCAAAGGGAAGGAGGAGTGCTTGAGCTCTGAGGACTACAAGAAGATGGAATATACCCAGCATGTAAGATGATCATTCAATACATGCTTTAGGATAGCTGGTTAGTAGCAGGGAGCCTTTTTCTATTATGAGCAATCTACACGAATATGTGACCCTCCAAATTTGTTAGTTTTTCACCTTATTCAGAACATTTGTCCATATGCCTGCCTATATCTAGAATTTTGACTAGAGCAAAAACTTTTACAAAACGGTGCGAAGGGGGCAAAGGGTCTTTGTTCTGTAATAATGGAAATGTTGCAATGATGCATATGTGGATGTCCTTTCAGGTTATCAATGAGGCGCTGAGATGTGGAAACATTGTCAAGTTTGTCCACAGGAAGGCTCTCAAAGATGTCAGATACAAAGGTAATTAACCCTACTTGAGGCTTTCCTTGCAGATTCCATTGTGCTCATCACATGATAATGGATCAGCAAAGGGGATGGTTTGCACCTTTATCGCTGATTTGTGAGCATTGTTATTCCTAAAATACCTAGCTTTTGATAGAAGATGCTCAAAGGCAACTGGCTCCATTTTTTTTGCTCTGTTGCAGAGTATCTGATTCCATCTGGTTGGAAGGTCCTACCTGTTTTCAGTGCTGTTCATTTGAACCCCTTGCTTCACGGAAATGCCCAACAATTTCAGCCTTGCAGATGGGAGGTATGTCTGTTTTTTCATAGCATGTGCATAGAAACCCCTCAGTACTTGCAATCTATATTGGTAATGAATTAATGAATAATCATTGATACCATTTGATCATGCAGCTTAACTTTGTCATAATATACTTTCTAGATACAATTTTATATAATGAAAAGGTTAGAGCACCAATGAGGAGAGATTATCTGGAGCTTTGAGAGAATCTTCACTAAAGGATGTTCTCTAACTAATTGCTACCTTTAATTAGTGAGTGTCCAACTAACCCATGCCATAATTACTTGCAACAATGCTGGTATCTTCAGATGCCATGCAAGCTCTGCCTAAGGCTGTAGTGCCTTTTGTACATGGTCCTAACCATGATTCCTCTCTCAAAGCCAGCATCCTTGGCTTTGCTTCATTTTCATACTTTCATTGATGAAGCTAATGGTCTAGTTGATTTGAATGCCTTATCTGATTGATTGATGCACCAGGGCGCAAGCCAAGGGACAAGCAAGAAATTCACGCCGTTCGGCGGTGGCCCCCGGCTCTGCCCTGGGTCAGAGCTTGCCAAAGTAGAGGCTGCTTTCTTCCTCCATCACCTTGTGCTCAATTTCAGGTAAAACAAAAGGGCATGTTTGTCCTACCTGATTAGGAGATAGGTAGTTTTTTCCGATAAAGAAAGTTTTTATTTCTTTCTTTGTCACCACAACAATGTGGTGCAGTAAGTACAAAGAGTTTCTTCCGGCCTCTGCAGGAGATACGTAGGTATACCACTGGTGCAGTCAAAACTACAAAATTGACAAATCGAAGAAGCAATCAACACGGAAAATATCTTTGGAGAAAATCAACTTAACAAAGAAACTATGGCAGTGGGGACGACGTTAGACGCGGGGGGGAGTGGGGGGGGAAGGGGCACACAGATTGCTGCAGTTATCACTCTCATACAAATAGTTCGTGGCAACAAGGCCATATGGCATCAGGCGACAACACACTGTGCAAACATGGCAGCATGGAGTTTTTGATAAGCGGGCTATGCAAGTTGAGTGGTACCAAATCAGGTCCATCAATATCTGCAGCTATCTGAATGACAGAAGTAATTGCATTTATTATTTGCAGAATAGGAGTGAAGTGCATACTTAATCTCTACGTTTACGGTGTTGACTGATCATCCTTTTTTTTTACCGTTTCTTGAAAAATTTGGCGCACTGCAGATGGAGAATCGATGGCGATGACATTCCGATGGCATACCCATATGTGGAGTTCCCGAGAGGTCTGCCGATAGAAATCGAGCCAGTTTGCTCTGGATCTTAAGTCATGGTGGTCAGTGAGAAACATTGCAAGGAGTGAACAAACACTTGAGGACTAGCTAGCTAGTTGCTGGCACGAGGCAGCTGAGGTTATGGTTCGCTCTGTACATGGTGTAGATATATTTTGTCCATGGCGATTACTTGAGGTGGTTGGTTCACCCTGTAACATTCTCCTCTGTTTGGGACTACTATATAGAAAAGATTGGGCTCTTGGGATTTAGAAGGGTTTGCTGTTTCTACTTTTCTGGAACCGAGTATACATAGATCGAATCTTTAAGAACGGGTCATCGTTGAAACTTTCAAAGAGCATTCCTATCCTTCCTAAATACTACACTCTCTAAGAAAGATTATCTCTCCGTCAACAAAATGAAATGTTCACGTTTGAATTTGGGATGGGCGCTAGTGATTTCAACAAGAACCGTTGGTCGATACAGAGCTTCCAGATGAATAGGACGTCAGGATTTTTGGGCAAAGTTTCATGAGAGGTGATTAGAGCAAGGCATGGCCTTTGTTGTCCAGGACTGCCATCTGATAGTCTATATTTCGTTGAGGAGTGATGATGCAGTATGCAGCGTGCATTGTCTTTCGATATTTCCTATCCTCTGTCCAATTAAACAAAGAAAAATCCTCTCTTCAATACTGATGCAGCTCGTCACCATATTCGCCAAAAAGAAAGAAAAATGGCCCATGCAGGTCTCGAACCTGCGACCTTCGCGTTATTAGCACGACGCTCTAACCAGCTGAGCTAATAGGCCGACTTGGATACAAAAGCATATAGAAGATATCTATACCATCAGTTTTATACCTCCCCTGAACTGTAGAAACAGCGATGTACTGCCGAATGACAATGTGACCATTGAACGGCCATTTGCAACTCCAAATATCTTATATCATGCCAATGATATCCACCAAGATAGACAATGTTTTATTGACATAACATTCAGCTGCTAATAAGAACATAACATGGTGTCAAGTGCCCTCCGTCCTCCAAACACCATTTCATGCCGGTACATTTATTTGTGGGAATCATATAATTACAACCGAATGACACAGACAAGCGAGAACACACTCCCTAACATCTTATTGAAGAGTCGAAAATAACAGGGGAAGCAACTAAATCAAAAGAAATCGATTTTAACGTGCCCAGAAAGGGTTAGGCCATCTTACTATTTCGTGGCACCACTCAACTTTAGGTCCTATAATCTTACAGTTTCAGGAAATCCGGCTGGTTTGTCACTGATCTAACCCATGCCCATTTGTGATCATTCACATCCACTGGGTTCTTGGCCACGGCAACATCTTCCAACGGTATGTAACTGTAGGTTCCATTTATCGGGCCAGGTACAAAGCCAGTGAACCCAGCCATGATACCATGGATCGCTGAATGCGCCAACAAGGTACAATATAAATTATCAGTAGCATTTGCTGGGACTGCCCGAATCATGTAAGTAGGATCGATGTACTTCAAAGTGAACAGCTCACTGGGGTGTTCTCTCTTCCACCATCTACCCAGCTCAGTTTTTAGCCACGGGCCCACATCAAGGAACAACATGTTGCCAGAATCATCCTGCTGTCGCTTCTGATCATCAGTCCGGGGAATCAATTCCTGACCAGCGCCTTCAGCAACCACAACAACAGCATGTCCCTTCTGCTTTATCCTTGCATACAGGAATTCAAACAAGCCTCCCTTACCTTCAAGGTGGAAATCAATCTCAGGAATCAAACAACAGTCAACATCTCGGCTGCTGAGAGTGGCATGAAGAGCAATATGGCCTGTGCTCCTGCCCATAAGCTTGACAAGACCGATGCCATTCACAGCGCTCACAGCCTCCACATGTGCTGCGTCGATCGCCTGCTGAGCAATTTCCACTGCAGTTTGAAATCCAAATGACCTGTCTATGATGCCGATGTCATTGTCAACAGTTTTTGGGATCCCTGTAATGGATATGCTCAAACCACGGCGTTTAAACTCTTCAAAGATCGCCACGGCTCCTCTCATGGTTCCATCCCCACCAATCGCATATATCTGCAATGAATGACATATCTGGATATGATGGGTTTGTAAGATTGTCAACACATGGAAGAACAGAAATAATTGGCATGTCACCCAGCACACCTTGACCCTGTCGCACTTGAACAATTCAATAATGAGAAATTTTTAGGTGCTCCCAAACTGATGTGAGCCATCAATTTTGTGTGATCCAATGGCTAATATCTACTATTACCCCATGGTAGGTAAGAGGCTATGAATAGGATTAATAGGGACTTTGTACTTAGTACAAATGAGGAAGTAAATAATGATACATTGAGCATAATGTTGATTAAGAAAAAATATAATAGTGGTAATTAATGCTTTTCTATTTCCATGTTTGGCTTCACTATGAGTTCATGGCATCTAGTATTTTCTTTTCTTTGTTGAGATTCAGACATACTAAACGGGCATAGAAGATGTTGATTAATCAGAATTTATTGGATGATTATGAATTCTGTAAGATTTATGTAGAAGTATATTATATACCAATATTAGGGTAAACTATCTTCTTAGAAAATATTATTTGATATGCTCTACATTTTATTGTCTAGACTTCATCTACATGGTACATATGCGAGCACCACTACACAATATTATAAACTAATTTGTTGTAACTGCTACTAAAATTAAGTTGTTTTTGTGATTAAATGGAAAATGTCCGATTAGTTGGATTATGTGGCCGTTTAACAACGTAACATCACTATTATTATACTACTACCTCTGTTTGGAAATATGTGACGTTTTAGAAAGCGTGAAATCAAACTTTTCTAACTTTGACTACTAATAGCTCAAAAAATATTTACATTGGTGAGGTGAAACTAGTATCATTACATTTATCATTCATTTTTTTTACTAAATATAAGTTTTCACAATTTTGTTGACAAATACATATAAAAAGTGTGCATATTGGAGACCGTGTTAATATCTAAAATGACACCTAATTACGAATGGCGGGAGTATTCAATATTCATGATGGCAAATACATATAAAAAGTGTGCATATTGGAGACCGTGTTAATATCTAAAACAATATCTAAAATGACACCTAATTACGAATGGCGGGAGTATTCAATATTCATGATGTTTTATCCACCATCACGGACTAATTGTAATCTCCAGACTTGACCTTTTGCACAAAAATATATGTAGTATGATATGTATTAATTTGAAGGATGGAAATATAGTTCTAGTTTTGATATACCTAGGCGAATAATACAGAATTATGATTCTTGGACGAATATATAGTTCCATGTTGTTAAAAAAAAGACATCATTCTTGGTATAATGTATGTATGGTATATAAGACGGATAGTTATGAGCCTTATCAGGTTTTTCTGTAATACCTAAACTAACACAAAGATGTATTTTAAAGGGAACATCATGATCCTTCAAATTGTATGAGATTGTCCTTCAATTAAGACTTTAAACACTTCTGATATATTAGATAATTAGAATAAGCCCAGCTGATTCCAGTCCTCAATCGGTTAATGGTAAGCATTTCAGCACATAAATGATAAATCATATCCTCTTCAGCACAGCACACTGATCTTGCAATTAAGCATGGCCGTCTCTAGTCAAAACCTGTAAGCTGCGTTGCGTTCGTCTCACCTGCGTATACCCGCGTGCGACGATGCCGTCGACGATCTTGTCGAGATCGAAGCCACCCCTTGTCGTCTTGAGCGCGGTGCCGCCCTTCTTGTGCAAGTCGTCGACGGCGGCCGGGTCCAGCCGCACGTGGTCGACGTCCGCGCCGTAGAAGCCACGGTACCCCGCGGCGACGCCGAAGACGTCCCGAACGCCGTAGAGCTCCTGGAGCCCGACAACGAGCTCCCGCAGCACGGTGTTGAGTCCCGGGCAAAGCCCCCCGCATGTGACGAGCGCGGCGCGGGCGCGGGCCGGGTCGACGGCGAGGCTCCGCCGTGGGCCAGCGCGGCGGTAGGCGACGAGCGGGTCTGGGGTGCCGGAGGCGAGGTCGAAGAAGGCGTGGCGGAGGGAGACGTCTCCCGGGGAGATGTAGAAGGTGGGGGGCGGGTGGAAGTAAGGGTGGGCGGAGATGGGGTTGGGGATCGTGGCGGTGGAGGGGAGCCGGGGCACGTCGCGGAGGGTGAGCGGCGGGAGGGTCACGATGGTGTTGGTCGGGGTGGAGGCGGCGTGGTCGCCGGAGGTGGGGTCCATCTGGTCCTGTCGGTTAGGAAGGTGGGAAATGGAGCAAAGGGCAGCAGAGGAAGTGGGGTTTAAGCGACGTGTGGCGGTTTGCATAGATCTTCCAGAAGTTTGACGTGTGGAGTTTGTGGGGGCGCCGTGTCAAGGGGCACCTCATCGGTCGTGACTGAACAAATGGACACGTACACGGTGCTAGGAGAAACTTAAGTGGAGATCTGTGCAGTTCTCCCAAAAATAGTCACGGGCTAATCTCGAAAGCAAACACCTGGTTTTTGACGGAATTAATAACACAGATTGTTGGCCCGCAAGGTACTACATAGAAGCTTCACAACACCTAAATCACAGTAGCAAATTTCAGTGAGATGAGATGACCAACTTTGTATGAATTTCAAGGACTATTTCATACGTTTGCAAATAACAAACCATTGTATCGTGGCATTTTGTCCTAGTGAAGTGAAAGCGAACAAAAACAAAGTATTAGAACCAATAATACGACCATCTTGTAAGAACGAACTAGTCAATTTGAAAGAAGAAAACCACTTTCGAGGAAGAAAATCTTAAAGAATTATTTCCCAAAAGAAGAATAAACATAAGTTATATATCCAGCTAGCAGTGCACATTAGCTTCAACAACAAGAATGAAACTAATGGGGAAAAAATCACAGAAAGCCAAGCAATTTCTACAATGTTTTAAGGGTGCCCTAATGATATGTTTGCCTGGATTGAACTAATTTAAGAATGTGACACTACAACAAAGTCCTGGAGAGCGGTATCAAACAAGAAAATGATTATAAAGAAAAAGAATACACCATTCAATATTGCAAGAATTAACCATTCGGTGTTGAAGAAGGAACCCACATCGAGAAATGGTAACCCCTAAATATCAAAACCGAAAGAATGAGTAAAAAGAGTCTAGCAACACCAGATAACAAACGGATGTCGTCAGGCCAAACAAAACCATGTAATGAGAGACTGTCTTTCAAGGAACAAATGAAGACTTAATATATAAAGCAAGAAAACAGGTAAGAGAGACAGGCAGGTATCATCTAGTTATACCTCGCGTATTAGCGTCAAGAATGACAACAAAAATAGCCACAAGACAAATAAGAAAAGAATGCTACAAATCCAAACGCTCTAAAACCCTAAACTCACGTGAAGAAACAACGACCTCCTAAACATTCCAAAATACAAAATAAAGCTAAAATTAGTCTTATGGAAAAAATTAGAGTTATGCAACACATGTTTCAATCAAAAGTTAATCGGTAGATGTATGCAATATTTTTTTAAAAACTAATGCAACATGTCACCTCTTGTTACAAACCTGGGATCCGCAAATTTATGCAAAAGGACTCCTTTTCCGACAAAGAAAAGTACCATCGTAACAAAACGGTCCCTCACAGATCCAGCGATGACAAGCTCTTTTACTACTAGATCCGGCGAAAAGAAGGTCTTAGCTTCCAACACGTGGATGATCCCTAGATAAGGATGGTGGAGTGGCACTCCCTACCTTTCACTAACCTAAGCATCTCTAACTCAAAAAAAGAAAAGAAAAAGAAATGCAGTGTCCTCGACGAGCTCCACGATGCGGTTGGGCATGCACATCCGTCAGAGCTCTACCACGAGGTCAAGGTAACGGCCCCAAAGAGAACCACCTTGAGCACGGGCACAACAAAGTTGCGTGGAGAGGATGATGCAGATCTTCCCATGGGACACCCAACCTATTCAACTCCAAGTGACACATGTATTGGCCCATAGGTTGTCAAGACATGGCATGAAAATGTGAATCTTCTCCTTTACAGGTGTTCATCTAATCCTACTAATAATGATATACTAATTTTTGCTCATATATTCTACATTCTTAGGTTTGATGATCCAAGCATCATGGAGGCAAGGAAGCAAGTCACAGAGGCAAGGGAAGAAGAATTCTCCACCAAGTCAAGTTCTAGCCGGAACATCTGAGCCATGGTCATATGAACTCTCAAGTTTGAAGGCAAGGACTTCGAGAAGGCTCAAAGTAACAAGTCGAGAAGCTACAGCCAACTCTTGGAGCCTCTGACCCCAATGTCGAAACCTCCATGTTTCCTATAGGGGCTGTTTAGCAGCTAATCTCAGAGTCCGGGATCAATGTCAGAACCTCCGGGATTGCCGATGAGTCAGTACAAAAGTAAATCTCAGAACCTGTAGGACAAATGTTGGAGCCTCTGAGAATCCACCAGGTGTACACTAAAGCCTATCCAGCAGGTCATCTCGGAACCTCTGAGTTCCATCCCAGAGGGTCCAAGGCTCTGAAGGCAAGACATTTTTAGAAGGTCATCTTAGAACCTCCAAGTTACAATCTAGAATCTCCGAGAACCTGCCAAGAGATTTTTTAGAAGGTCATCTCGAAACCTCTGAGTTGTAACGTGGAGTCTCTTTAGGCCAATGGGCCTTGTAAGAGGGTCACATCCTAACATATTCTTGGGTTAGGGCTGGTACTATGGTGTCTTTCTGACTAAAAGTAATGATCGCTCATTCTTGCATACAAACATGCTCGTTGGCAAGGTTTTCTTTAGGGTGGCTATGGCATAGGATGTTATCTCATGTGGGAATGAGGAACCTCGGCAAGCTTCTCAAGGGTGATCATATACTTGGTGTCAAGAACGTGACCTTCAATAAAAATTGCCTTTGTAGTGCATGTCAAGCTGGGAAACAAGTAGGAGGACCACATCCCGTGAAGAACATCATGAAAACAGCCAAACCATTTGAACTTCTTCATATGGACTTGTTTGGTGCCATCACCTACGTGAGCCTAGGAAGTAACTCCTATGGATTCGTTATTGTTGATGACTTTTCTCGCTACACTTGGGTGTTTCTTTTGCATGACAAAGGAGAGACACACAAGATCTTCAAAAAGTTTACAAAAAGAGCTCAAAATGAATTCAAGGTGAAGATCAAGAATGTGACCGAGTTCAAGAACATCAATATTGATGAGTTGCTAGATGAAGAAGGTATCAAGCACGAGTTCTGGAAGTTGGTGAGAGTGTCTTGCTAATTCTTAGTCAGGAATCAACCTCCCAATCCTAATAGGCCTTTGAAAACCATCTCTTCTCACACTTTTAGCAAAAGTCAGAACCTCCAGGATCATTGTTGGAACATCTGGGTTTCCGTTTATGTGTGAAGAATCTGGGAACTCGAAGCCTCCGAGTTGCTCGTCTGTTTGGTTTTCAGGATGTTGGAACATTCGAGGTTATCCTGGAACCTTCGATTTCCGGATCTGGAAATGTCTAAGTCCTCTGAGCTTGAAAGTCAGAACTCCCAGAAGTTTCCGGAATGTCTGAGATCCCTTCTGGGCTTATCCTTGACATCTCAGAATGTCTGAGTCAGTATATTAGAAGCTCCGTGTTCGCATACTGCCCTCGCTTTATTGAGTACATTTGAAATCTCGGAAGACCCGAGTGCAATGTTGGAACCTCCGAAATTTGGCTCTGACTATGGCTTGTTCAAGGCTATTCAAGTTCAACTCTAAAATGTTGTGGGATCTCTTCCCTACACATGGGTGGGGGCTTAGTCACCAGTTGAGTGCTTCTTGAGGGAGTAGGGACTTTACTTTGTCACTTTCGGTTTGTTAGTTTTTGGGATGTTCCGTCTAGCCCTCGTTGTTCGGTCGGTGGGTTTTTTGTTTTCTCTTTTGTAATAAATGTGGGGATGTGTGCACAAGAGTATAGAGACCGAAAGACATTCTTTGTATGTTACATCACCTTGATGTTGTTTCAGAGATTCGTCTAAAAAAATTATTAACTGATTTGACTAGCTTTGTAATATTTCTTAAGTCTAGCAATGGCATGACTCATAGCACCAGTCTCATGCACAAGTAAAGCAGCGGCTGTACAAGCACACACAAAATGCTGACTGAAATGTGCATCTTGCATGCGCTCTATTTTCTTGAAGTCAATGCAAAATTTTAAAAAAATACAGTGTTAAATATAATCCAATGCATACTTGTAATAAGATGGTTCTAGAAGGTTTGTGAGCTCACATGAGTACTTAAATATTTGCCATAGAAGATATTAGAGATAATTCTTCATGGCAAAGTGAGAAGCTTTTGAAATATCTTGGAGCATTACAAGATAGAGATATTTGATAAGAAGATCATTAAAGAAATTAATGATAAGCATGGTAGAGATATTTTTAGTGAATGACCCTAGAATTGGGGAATATTAAATAGATGGATATTTTAGAAAAGAATTATAGAGAAGAGATATTTCTAGTGTATGATTTAGATGTGCCACTTGGCACTAATCCAATGGGCTTGTGTAACTATAAATAGGGGTGCCATCCTGTGGAGTACTCGGTTTTAAGGACCGAATAAACCCTCGTATTTACTATACTGGTTCCATGATCAGTAGTCAGTACACACAAGTTGCCTTGAATACCACAATCATACAATGATACATAGTCTGATACATTGACCGGCAAGGTCTTTAGGTTACACACGTGGCCGATTGGCCGAATTCAAAGAGTTCTGCAGTGGAAAATAAGATACACGTGGTAGGTGCCCTTCAGTATGCCGTCCCGACAGGCAATCGACTGGGGTAAGCCCTAACCTTCGTAATCGCTATCGTCTTCAGAGAAGTACTCCTCCTCGTCTAGCCAAATCAACAAGCAGGAGAGTACATTAAATGTACTCGCAAGCGATCCCACAAAGGGGTGGATAATGACTATATTCATGCAAGGGGTATTTCCAAAGGAGACATATTAGCCTAGGTTACATGTTGTGCAAAAAGTAAATTCTTAAAAATAATACGATAATAGATTGAAAAGCATTTTGATAAACTTTGTCCGATGAAAAATCCAACGAGATGGTAGGTACCAGCTACCGCCTCCCACAGCTCCACACCGAGCTTTAATACCAAGACCTCACACCTCCGCCGTGAGGCATGACCTCAAGCATACTTCTGCGGCTCCCGCTACCTTCCCGTAGCTCATACCACACACCGCGGGCATATCATGCCCGCGTCCTTAAACCCATGACCCATATTTTGAAACCAAAACAAGTCTGACCAGGATACGGCTTAAACCAAGTTATGTCCATAACCGAGGACGCACCTATTCAAATGAATTTTTAACACTCTGCAGAGGTTATACGGCTTTACCCACAAGATGTAAGTGTCACATCCTGATTTTTCAAAACACGGAAATTAGGGTTAACAAATTTTTTTTCCACTAATAATAATATTCTCTTAAATAAACCCAATTAAAAACCTAATCGTCTCTCTCGTATTCGCATCACCCTCCACGGCAAAGCTTGCAACCCTACTTATACCCTTGTCTTCATGCATGACTAACCGGTCTTGCATGCCCACCACAAAACCGTCGTTATCACCGCTTCCTCCTCGTTCCTGTCGGTATACCCTGGACCGACATCTGAACCATTTCTGCAAAGTTGAAACATATTTATGTTGAGAACCTCTTCAGAATGACTTGAACTTCTGCCATCGACCTCGCCATGTCCTATCATGAGTGTGTGCACATATATATTGCTTTTATATATACGCATATACGCAAAACCCTAGCCACCATGACTTCCTATCATTGTCCTAACCCTGTCGCCACCCTATATACGCTCAATTTTCAAGTGTATGTGGGTATATACATTTGGAATTCTAGCTAACTCCTTACGAGCTAAGGAGAGGTCCAAAACCCTAGCTCCTTCTCCTCCATCGGCACTTCTATTCCTGTCTAATCTAATCCGCACATGTGTATACCTATATATGTACGTGTATATGTCGGGCCTATGTGTGCGCTTATGGATATACATATCCACATAGGCATCCCTAACATTTTTCCTCTCCTGGGGAGTTTACCCCAAATTCCTACAAATATCGGAACCCTATCCTCGGCATTCCCTGTTTATTTTTCTTCCTCATTTATTCAACCATATATATATATTTCCAAAATCAAATATCTGGGAAATTTCCTTTTATGTCGAAATAGGATATTCCGTCTAACCCTTGACCATTTAAAAGCCCTCAAAACATCACGTGTTCCAATTGTCCCTAATCCAAAACCTGATTTATTAAATTGGAGATAAAACTAATCTATGAAATTCGTCATCACATGTCATCTCTCAAATATGAGTAGATCGTAACAAAATAACTCTACACTTGGGAATTAGTTTCTTTTGCATCTTATTAGCTGGCCTCTTAATGCAAATCTTTTTCATGAGATAGAACCAACCAGTCACATAGGTGTGTACTCGTAAGCATGTATATGGCATTGACTCATCACACCTGCCATGCCCTCTTCCCACGTGACCATCTCTCCAACTCATTATGGAATACATGCACACATAGGTGCACTATCTACTTAGGTGCTCATGCATAGGTATACATTAAAATCTTAGTACTCCTTGTGAATCCACTCCTTAGCAAGCTTCTTCACGTGTGCAGCCGAAACTAGCTCGGGGAGAAATTAAGTCTGGCAGCACACGCACTATTAATCCTCCTGTGCTAATCAAACACCTGCACTGCTTCCTCACCAACACACAAAATCAGTGCCTACCTTCTACTGTTCTGCTACAACCCTAGCCAGCTAACCCATATCTGCTCTTTAACTCCTTTAAATCCTGCTAGCTGCGCCACGCCACCCACTGGTACCATTCAGCACCTGAACTCACTGCTCCTTTTGCCAGCACACGCACCAAGCGGTGCCTAACTCCAGTGTGCAGCACAGCTCCACCCTGCAATGCTAGTGCGCCTCTCTCTGCTTCTTCTCTTTTCCATAAGACCAGCACGAGCTCCCCCACCATTCTTCTCCCCCTTAACAGCCGAGCTACTCGTCCCCCTCTCCATCCAGAGCAACTCCTTCTACTCCTCCGCTTCTTCCATTTCTTCCACGAGCCAGCACAAGGCAAACTGCCCCAATTAGTTTTCCACCCAAGTTGAGCTACTTCAATCCATTCCCAAGCAACCAAGAGCTCCTACCTCCTTACTTCTTCTTTCAGCTCCTCGGCTCAGGCCGAGCTGCAGCAGTGGGCAAGCTCCCCCTTCTCCTGTTGCTTCTTCTGCCTAGATCAGCTAAAGCCGAGCACTCTTTCCCCGGGAAAGCTCTCCCTTTCTTCTCTGTTTCCTTTTCCAACTCTCTTCTTCCTCCATTGGACACAGTCGAGCTACCTAACCGCCGGTCAAGCAGCATCCATTCCCGAGTTTTCCCCGCAGCTCCTTTCTCTTCACTCACAACAGCTCTGGCGCTCCTCTCCGTCCTCCCCTACCTCCTCCATTCCACCAAACCTCTTTCCCCCACAACCTCGGAGCTGCCCCTCAATCCAAGCCTCGCTGGTGCTTCCCCTCCCCGAGCTACAAGCTGATGGTGAGGTCTACTTGACGCCCGGTGACGCCGCTCCAGGGCTCGACCAAGGTTCATCTTCTCGCCCCCATGCCACCACGCGCCGTCGGTACGTCGCTACCCGAGCTGCCATCGTGGTAGAGGACCACCCGCCGCCACCTAATCCCTTCCCTCTTCTAATCCCCCTCCTCGGATGGCAGCCAAGCCACCGAGGAATCTTCTCGCCGCCGCTTTGGTGGGCCTTGGCCCAAGATTCCGTACATTGCTGTTGGTTGGAACTAGACCACCACCGGTGAGGCCTTCCTTGCTGTCGGCCCTCCGCCGTTCCCCTTCGCACGTCGGGTGAATGAACCGGTCCCGACTGCCGTTCCCACGAACAACGCATTAAAGGCGCATTCAAGCTGTCCGAAGGCGCATGTACGGTGGTTTTCTTCCGGTTTATTTTTCCAGCACTAGTTACGTTCTCGGTTCAACTGGTTCAAGCAGTTCCTGGCCGCTTTTCTAAGAAGTGAGTCCGGTTCTGGAACCACAAAAATTTTCTCTAACCTTTTCATGAAGAAGCTTTTTCAAAAACTCAAATGATTTGAATACAAATAGGTAGAAGCTATATGCAATTAGGAAATTGTTTTTCTTTTTTAAAATCACATGTTCAAATTAATTTCAGGAACTTTAGGACAACATATGAACATGACCTAGACCTTTTAATGCCCTCGCATTTCCCCAAAATCATTTCCAACTTCTCCCTTCAAAATACTTTTGGAAATTTTGAACACTTTTAAATCGAAACAAAGGAGGGGGCATAAGGTCGTAAAGAAGTTCTTTTCCTTTTCGATTGTGGCCAAACAATTCCAGGGTGCTCTAGGTTACTTCATGTATACTTCTCACAAGCTCTAGGACTTTTAACCTATAGGAACCTCATGCCTGATTTGAGTTTGGAAAACCATTGATCAGATCTTCCCTCACTTGCAATCTCATTATTTCATGATAAATGACTTCAGCTAGGAATTGAATATGAGTCCATGATAATCTTAAAAACTCTTTACGTCTATCGCTACTCTCCAAACTCACTCAAGGAAGATGTTAGGTTCCTGCTAATTCTAATACGAAGAAGAACCATGATGTACATACTTGTGCTCATAAACTCCGTACCGGAGCTCGCCCACTCACCCTACACCCTAGCAACCCGAAAATGTCTCGAAAGCTAAAACTCATAGTATAAGCATATCATGTGCACCATTGGTTCTTATTTGGAATTTTTGACCTTCATTTAATTGCTGTTCTTTTTAACGTGTAGTTACCGACGCACCGGGTCTTCCTATAGAGGATCTCGGATTTCTGCGGAACCGACTCCAGGAGGAATGTCAGTACCCCAGCTCGCCAGATACTGGATAACGAGATCTCGTGCGAAGTATTCCGGGCAAATGCCGTATTGAGTCCGAGGCACGAGAATCCGTCAAGATTGCCAGGCAAGCATTCCCACCTTGATCATGTTGAATCCTATATGTTTCTAAAACTTAAATATTTCGTTTGCAACTCTACATGCTATGTGTGTATCAATAATATTTTGTATTAGATCTAGATATACCCAATAGTTGCATATGACGTTGGTCCGAGAATCTGATCCTTGTAACCATAGTAATAATTAGCCGGTCATTGCACGACTTGCAAAATATTAAGAGTATAGGCATTAGCCATGCTTAGACCTGCTATAGAGAAAAACCTAATTTTGTTCGATTCCTATGAAAACCCTTTGGTTATGGGATTAAAACCCTCAGGAAGGCGTGTGCCTTTCGAGGTAACTGTTTGAAAGTATTGTTTGCCGAAACCCTAAATAAAATAGAGGATGATTTTGATTCGAGTGAGAACAATAAGTGGAGATCGGAAGAGTGGTTGTAGGATGTGGAGACATGACTACGAGGTGATGATGTGCAGTCTTGCTCGAATCAATTAAGGACCGAGCCTAAGTGCCACTCGACCAAGTTCACCCCGTACGTCCACATGTCCTTTATAGGAAGGACTTGGCTATTTACCCCATCGATTGCTAGTGTCTGGACCCGTGGGCAGTAGGGAGAGGGTGCTAGGTAGATTGGCATCCCTAGAGGACCTCCATGTGATTACGTGGGTAGAGGTTCGACCTCCACGTAATTACGTGAGTAGAGGTTCGACACAAAGATAAGTCCACCTTGGGTTATGGGGTCGAGTATCACCGAGCACAAGCGAGGATTGGGTAGATCTTATCTAGTGGATCTAGCACTAGCATGAAAGTGGGGGAAAGTCTCGTTGTAATAACCCTGCCGGCACCCCTCGTGAAGAGTGCTTATTTGGCCATGGCAACAAGGGGGACTTACATCTTTGTGGGTAAAGCCGTACAATCTCTGCAGAGTGTTAAAATCTATTCGAATAGCCGTGTCCTCGGTTATGGACACAACTTGGAAAGGCCACACACTGGTTAGACTAAGTTTTGGTTACAAAATCTGGGCATGACGTGTCCACAGTGTGCAGTTTGTGCTACAGGTTGGTAGTGAGGAACTGCATAAGTGAAACCTAGCCCTTGTTGCAAGGTGGTAGCACGGGTAGGCTTTAAGGATTGCTTGAGGCAATACACGGGTTATCAGCCTCTAGTTGACGATTGTCAGAATGCAATCTCTGGCACCAGATACTGACCCATCAAAGACGGGTTTGTTTTCAGAAATGCTTTGAATCTATTACCATCGTATTTCAAATGAAAACTTACTTTCCGCTCAACCTTCAACTTAGGGTAGAGCCTCTTTTATTGAACAAACCTCGCATGAAATATATATCCGTTATACTCTTCCTACGGGATGCTTACGAGTACATTCAATGTACTCACCTGGCTTGTTGATTTGGCCAGACAAAAGAGACGTCGACTTCGAAGATACGATTATGATCGCGAAAGCTAGGGCGTAACCCCAGTCAGTTGCCTGTCGGGTATGGCATACTGATGAGCCACATCACCGCTTGATTTCCACTGCAAGTTTATAGCCGTTGGACTACAGGTATCAGACTTCGACCTGAATGGTCAAACTATGCGTTATTTACTGATATATGTGTGTATGACAATGATATATAGGTTAACTTGTGTGTACCGGTTACTGATCATGGGACCGGTACAGCAAACACAAGGAGTTATCCGGTCTTAAAACCGGGTACGCCACAGTAAGTCACCCTTGTTGCCGAACATTACTGGTACATTGCACGAAGTGTATTGGCAGAGTTATTACAACGAGACTTTTCTTCCACTTAGTCCTAACGATGAACCCGCCAGATGAGCCATTCTCGCACTGCTTGTTAAACCACGCCACAATGCGGACCCGTCTTTGTGTCAAATAGATTCCTACGCTAAACCACGAGAAGGCTCTTTGGAGTCTACTCACTCTCTGCACTTTCTACCTTTCGCCTACGAGTTCATGCACTAGTACCAAGTAGAGTATTTGGTCAAGTCCTTCCCATAAAGGACATGTGGACGTACGATATGAACTTGGCTGAGCGGCACTTAGATTCGGTCCTTAACTGATCCGAGCAAGACTCCAATAAATCCCAAGTCCCACAGGACTGGATTGCTAACAATGCCACATAAGGCATCCTCGTTTCGACAACCATCCCCCAAACACCATCTTATATTTCTCACCCGGATCCAAATAACTCCAGTTTGATTTAGGGTTTTGTCGGAAAAACATTTCTCACAAAAACAATTTTTTCCCGGGATGATGGACACCTCCCCGAGGTTCCATCCTACACAAGAATAAGTACCTCGTAGTATGAATATACATATGTCCAGAATTGGTTTTCATTGCAATGGCACTAGCATAACTAATATACCCTAAGTTCCCGATGGCATTACCATGCCGCTAGAGAGAATAATCCTAAGGCGACAAGGACTGGGTATTGAGGACATGCAATAATAGGTCGCATCTACTCTAATACAACATAGTGGTAGTGTAAACATAGCATGCATCTTTTGCAATAAACATAATTATGTCTCAAAATATAGGGTTCAACATGATCAAGGCGAGGATGCTTGCCTGGCGAGTTGGGGTACTAGTATTCCTCCTGGAATTGATTCTGCGGAAATCCGGGATCCTCCTCGAGAGAATCCGGTGCGTCGGTAACTACACGTTAAAGAAAATGGCAAATAAACGATAAGGTCGGGAAATCCAAATAAGAACCAATTAGTGCACATGATATGCTCATGCCAATTTAAAGTGCTCTAGAAAATAGCCCTGAATATTTTTGGCAATTTAGAGAAACCCTACTCCGTAAATAATTACAACGTTTTCTCTGTGTATATGCAAACATATTTGAATTTTAAAGATATGTTTGAAAGAAAAATTGGGAATTATTTTGGAAGGGTGCAGAGGCCTAGGTAGTGTCCATATACTGCCTAAAATTCCTAGGATTAATTTGGACAGCACGAGTGCGCCTTTAATGCGGTGGTCACGGGAATTAAAATGGGCACCGCCACTTGGTCCGGGCTGGGCCCGGCGGGAGGCTGAGGCCCACTGGTCAGCGGTAGCCGCTACTTATCGCTCCACTGCTTCAGAAAAAATTGGCCCACCTAGCAGTGGGACGAATGGAGCACCGTCGCTCGAAAGGAGGAAGAACGAAGTCTTAGCAATGCAAAGGAAGATGGCAGTGGTTAGTTGGAGGGGAGTGGAATGGGATTGCTATGGGGCTTGGGTGCTGCTTCAAATAGAAGGAGCAAGGCAGGAGGGGGTGTGTCACCCGTTGGCTTGATTGGCATGGTGGTAGGGAGCACTGGATGGCTTGGACATGGCGGAAAGTCATGAGGAGGTCAAGGGGGAGGTCCCAGACATGGTTGTCTTGCTGCTACTACTTGGAAGCGACGAAAAGTGAGGAGATGCCATGCTGTGCACGTCCAGGATAGGGTCAGAGCGTGCTCTGGCATGCACACATTGGCATGGGTGTTGTCCCGGTGTCCTCGATCACATTCTGAGTGAATTGTTCGCGTCATGGGTTATGGTCTGGCATATAAAGATGATCTGTAGCAGATGAGGCAAAAAAGGAGAAGTGTAAGAAGCTCGGGCATGCATGCCATTCATGGCATCAACTAGGGTTTATGAGGGCAGGGGCAAAAAGAGGCTTTGCAGAGGTGGCCAGTGGCATGAATAGAGTCATCGAGAGTAGGTAGGGGCCTGCGAGTGTGCTGGCACCTTTCCTCCAACTCTTGACTAAGCTTTCATGCATATGAATGGTTAGGGCAGAAGGTGTTCGATAGGGACTACTCAGAATTCTTGAACTGAAGCTGCTCGAGTTTTTGCACATTGGTGCTCCTGGATACCTTCTATGTTTAGGAATTTTTGTGAATTTTTCTGAGCACTGTTTCTATGGGTTGCAGTACAAATGCAAAATCAGCCTGTTTTAGTATTTTGAAAGTTTTCAGAAAATTTGCACTGGAGTTCTCTATGTTTCTTTATAAATAAGTGCAAATGGGTCTCAAGTATTTTATAGAATTTTTCCATAATTTTTGGAGAAAATAAAGCACATAGAATCATACTTTTAGTTTTTTCTTTAGAAGAAAAGAAATGAGAAAATTTGGTATAGGTTAGGGTTTCGAGGAGTGGGCCCCATATCTGACCTGTGGGTCCTACTGGGTGCCTGGTATACCCACTTTAGACATGTGTCAACATGCATGTGTACAATTGCTAGGGTTTCGCTCCTTGTTGGGAGGGAAGATGAATTAAGGTTTCGGGAAGACGTCGAGGGAGAAGATAGCTAGAGTTTAGGGTGTTTGCATACGTACACATATATGTTGTTTAATTTGGGAAAGGTTTGAACAGGTGTTTCGTGAAAATCATTTGATGGTTATTTCATCTGCGTGTATGCACATATACGCATGACGTCATATTTTAGTTTTATGGCATGAGATGATGCGAGGAAAACTCAAGAGCAATAATGCAGATAAAAATATTTTTTTAACAAAGACCTAAATGCAAGGTTAAACTCGGGTGTTACACATCCCCTCACATGTAACTAACCAATGAAGCCACTATGAGTCATATGTAGTCCTAGTGAGTGGCATTAGGTGAAGTAGTAGTTTAGCTACTAAGAAGAGTGTTGTATCAAAGCTTCTTATAGTGAATAAAGGAGTTTCTTCGTATAAGTGTGGTCTCCCTAGTAAACCACATACTTCTAGTATACGAACAATAACATGATCATCTTGCAAGAATAGGCTTAGTTATTCTAAAAGAAGACACACACCTCTCGGTGAACTTGTTCTTCAATAGCCTACAAAACCAGAATGGGAATTTTGAAATTTAGTTTGCCAAGAACAAAGTATAAACATAAATACAAGAATGAAACTGATGGGAAAATCTCAGTGCGCCAAGCAATTTCTACAATGCTTCAAGAGTGCCCTACTAATATATTTGCCAGGAATGAACTAATTTAACAATGAGACACTGCAATAACATCTGGGAAAGTGGTATCAAACAAGAAAATGATAATAAGAAAACAATACACCGTTCAATATTGCAAGAATCAATCATTCAGGCATGACGAAGGAACCCACATCAAGAAATTAATGGCATCCTCTACAACATATCAAAACTGAGAGAACAATTAAAAAAAAGTCTAGCAGCACCATACAATGGACGGATATCCTCAGGCCAAACAAAATCATAAATGGGGGCTATCTTTGTAACAAGAAACAAATGGAGACTTAACATACAAAAACAGAAACTAAAGCAAGGAAACAGAGAAGAGAGACATGCATGCATCATCTAGTTATTACCTCGCGCATTAGCGTCAAGAGTAACAACAACAGCCACAAGAGGAATAAGAAAAGGATGTTACAGATCTAAACATTATGAAACCCTAAACCCACATGAAGAATCAGTGATCTCCTAAACATTCTGGCATACAAAATAAAGCTAAAAATCAAGAGAGATGAAACAACTATCCTCCTGTCGTCGGACACATTAGCAACACCAAGAACGATCAGAGGGTGCATCAAGAACGGATGGTGGGAAGAACAAGACTGTTCCAATCGAGAAGAAAACCACCAAACTACAGCAAAAGCAACAACAGCAGCAGCAACCAAGAGGTAGAAAGGATGCAAGAACAATGAAAAAGATCTAAGAATGCACCGTAAAAACCTTATGGAGTTTTGGAGACCGAAGGGCCTCAAGAAAAGAGGCAAACTATGAAAGAGTAGTCACAAACACTTGCAAATTCCACATTCTTGGCACCACGAACAACAAGAGGAGTGCAGAGCTCCAGGTATCAAGAAAAGGATGGTGAGATGAACAAGACCACCGAAATCAAAGAAGAGAGGTCAATAGAGCTAACCATAGAGTCGGTGGTGCTTGTTAGCCTCCTCCTTCTCCAAGAGAACCACATCAAAATGCAGGAAAATCAACAAGAAAAGGACACGCAAGAACGCATGGACCCACGGCAAGAACATAGAGTTAAAATCTCGCAATGCTTTTCGAACAAAATTGGCACAACAAGAATGAGAAGAGAACGAGCAGTAGCAAAAATTACCACCAAAGGTACAGGTGCACGAGATCGAGGACGATGAGTTCAAAGGAACAGGGGCAGAAAGGAGGAGAATCTCATGGGGTTTTGGTGCAGGAGTAGGGGTTTGAGGGAGAAGAGAAGAACAGAACTAGGAGGAGAAGAGAGAGTGGGAGGAGATCTCTCCTTTCCGCAATGGTCTTTGTTTGCAAGCAAAAGTGGTCATCTTGTCCATGCAAGCGGAGGGGGGTGTTGGGCTTATAGCCAGCACCCCCACCAAATCGATCCACGCCCTCTCCCTCGCTTGGGGGTGCGCGTGGGGTGAACGCACGCCAACCAGTGCGAGGCTGTTCGGCTCGCTCTTCATGGCTCCGGCACGTGTGGCGAGGCATGGTTAGCCTGACATGAATAGGAGGTTTCTTAGTGAATAGAGTGGATTAACTATTAAACTCGGGTTTACGATAGTAGAATTAATAACTCATGATTAAGTGCAAAAAATAATGGTTAGTGGATTAACAAACCTGCTTTTAAGACTAAAAAATAAAGAAACAAATGGGCTATGACACGTTGGTTTGGATTACAAGCCTTTTTTTCAGGTAAGTTGGTGGCTTTATTTTATTTTTCTTTTCTTTTACCCGAGGAATACTCTCAAAGTATGACAACCTTGTGACCAAGGTAAATATGTGGAGTTGTTGATGACAACCTTGTGACCAAGGTAAATATGTGGAGTTGTTGATTACTTTTCCTCAGTGTATGCTAACCAAAATTACGTGATTACTGATTGATGTTATCTAAATTGAAAACATCAATTCTGAAGATTGAATCTACCAACAGTAAAGCAGGTTAACCAAACAGATGGATTTAGATTGGCACAAGGGAAGGGTAAAGCTAGTGCTTATACCTATTCTTTTGTAAAACCAGTACCCCAGTAGAGTAGAGTAGCACATGAAGTGTACCTGCAAAATTTGCATCAAGAAGCCATCAGGCATTACTACATAGAAGCTGATTTTTGTATAGTATCATGCTCATCGCAATTTTGGTGTCGGAGAACGTATACGACATGCTCACCAATTCCGAACCTGTAGTACACCAGAAGGACAGCATGGTGGCGGCATTTGGGCCTCACACGAGTGCGGAGCAAGTAAGGCGTGTGGCCAGCACTCGAGTGCGGGGGGCTCAGCCCAGCTCGCAGGGGCGCAACACCGTCTTGGTGGTCGAATGGCAAGCACATAGGGCTGGCATGGGTGATGCACATCCAAACTGGGCCACGCCGGTAGCGACGGTGCCGTGCCTAGCACCCATGTCATTGCTGGGCCCGGTAGAGGCCGCGTAACGGGTGGCTGCGTTTCCAGCCAACATTGGTGACAAGCCTACAATCATGGCGTGTTGGATCCCCTGCTGCACGCGCTCGCTCCTAGGAAATGCTCGATCATGGCGCATCAGTGGGCACACCCAGTGACACCAAGCTTCCTCCCCGGGGACGTGGAGATCCTATTGGTGAGGCCCTCCGAGGCGCGGGAGAAGGGGAGCACGGCGGTGGTGGCCTAGAGGATGGAGACGAGGATAGCACCGCGGCTATGGGGGTGTTCTAGACATGGCCCAGTGGGTGATTGAGTGCGGGCGCCGCGTGTGGCCTCGCTCTACCACTTGATGCTTGTGTAGAAAGGGGGAGGCTTGAAGGGAGAGAGGAGTTGAGTGGGGCAGAGGCGGCGAGGGGGACACCCTCTCCATGGGTGGTGTGGCCTTGGGCTTCGTGTATCGAAGTTTTGAATGGTAGCGAAATAGGAGTGCAGACCGAGTAGTAGAGTGGGTCAAACCTCCGTGTCTCTGGTGCCCCACCTATCAGCCCAACGCCAGCCCTAAGCTTTTGCACGGAACGGGGGTGTTTGCGGCAGCTAGGTGTGTTTGGTTGGCTGGATGGAAAATGGCCATCCAGTTTTTTGAGGCATATCCCTGTGTTTGGCTGGGTGGATGGAGTGGATGAGGTGGTCACATTGAGGGAATATTCGTTGTAGATATTGGATGGCTTCACCCCATGAAATCGGTCGGATCACGCAGCCCACGGCTCTCGTGCTAACCAAGCGTGAAGTCCTCTCACCTCCTAACCCCTCCTCAGTCCTCTCATAACGTCACCACTCCTCATGACTCAACCCGACATGCTCATCGTCGACACCGGTGGTGCCGCTGGCCAGCCGCCAGCCCGCCGCACCTCCATCCCTCACCTGGTGGCTCCATCTCTCATGGTGACTGGAAGTAGTTGTCTGGCAATAGCAACTCTTGTCCTTTGTCACACCCCGATTTTTCAAATCCTAAAAATTAGGACCAACAAAAACTTTTCATGATAATAATAATATTCTCTTAAATGAACCTAAGATAAACCTTGTCATCTCTCTCGTAACAATATCATCGACTGGTATAACTACGAGGTGATTTTCCCTTCCCTCTCGACACGTACTTATTCCTTCACCAATCTCAATCAGGTGCCCCGCGAGAAAAGGTGACCCTTCTATCTTTTCCTCGCCAGACCCTTTGCGTGCCCATACACACATGCCTGCAAATTCCACATGCATATACAGGTACGTGTATATGCCTACTGTCATCTGGACCACTCTTGCGAGATAGAAGCATATATATGGCGTAAACCTCCCTCTTGCGCCATGCTTTTCAGCCGATACTTTTCCCTATGCCCTAACATGAAGCTATGCACGCATATACGGCATTCACCTGTACACGTATGTGCCCACCCCAACTCAATCATGTGACCTAAGTCATTTCTTTGGATTGAACTCACCACACCGGTGCAAGCTCGTGATTGATTAATCCGTATAGGTTTACGTATTCCTAAAACCTTAAAAATATAAACTCTCACCTAATCTCGGCTGCGTAAAACTGCTCAAAACAACACGTAATTATCAGGAATATACATGTGCGCCCACGCATGCTATCTGAATAGATGCGTGTGTATAAAAAGGGAAAACCCAAATACCCCTCAAGAGCTCATCCTTGGCACGTCTCATCACTGCGTCAAACCTGAGAAGAATTTAAGTTCTAGCAGTCAAGTACAATAGTGTTACGTCCCTGAACTTGCAGTGTCTCTTCCTGCCAATGCATCGTTCGGTGCCCAACTCTCCCTATTATTCTGCATAGCCACACCAGCAAAGCTAGCTCCTACACGGCTTCACAGGCCACCTAAGCCTCTTCACCCGAGTGCAGTGCCAGACAATTCTATGCGTCTACAGCATTGATCAACCTCCTTCTCTCCATCATTATCATCTTCCTTCTCTGGCCTAAAAAAATCAAAAAATCAATAGGGTATCCCAATTACACCAAGCTTGACTGCTCCCTAAAGACCAGCCGAACATGTCTGTCTTTTCCCATTGTTTTCTCCGTCCATCGAGCACAAGAGCAGCCCCCTTTTTCCACCTCCCTCCTTACTGTAGTATTCGGTGCCTAAACGCACCGCCTGCCTACAACTCTTCTCTGCCACCTTACAACCCCCTACAGCACCAGTGCAGCAGCCGGCCAGCACCTTTTATTTCCTCTCCTCGGGACTCTAATTAACCAGCTCGAGCAAATCAGAACAGCCGAACTCCTTCTCTTTCCCCATTCCCGCAGCTCCCAAGGCTTCCTTCTCCCCTGCCCAACAAGCTCAAGTCCTCCTTCAACTCCGGCCTTGAACTCTACCACAGCCAGCTGAGAGCTCCACCCTTCCCAGTGCTCGCTCACTACCTAAAGCGCCCACTGAGCTTCCCTTCTCATGCAAACACCCAAGCGGAGCTCCTCCCCCTTGCTCCCCATTGCTTCTTCCCTTTCTATCTCCCGAGTCCAGCCGAGCCACAATCGCCCTAGCTCCCACACTCCTGGAGCTCCTCCTTCAAGCCGCTGAGCTGCCGCAACCAAGCGCCAAGCCGAGCTCTCGATCCGCCGCGCCACCTCACGCTTCAGCCCACCATCGGCGCAGGCAAAGTCCACCGACTGCGCCCACAGATGCCACCGCCTCGGCAAGCTCTCCCGATGCAGCCGCACTCTGTGGTCCACGCCGGCCGCGCTGCTACCCCTCTCTGGTTCCCCACTCCAGTGTTTTTCCCCCCTGGGCTCCACTCAGCGCCGCGGCCGCTGGAGCACCGCCCTCCACCAGCGGCGACGCCTTCCGAGCCTGGCAACTAGCACCGCCAAGCACGCCAAGACCCCTCACCACTCCCACGCCGCCTGACCACCGGCCGGATCCCCTCTACTCCTCGCCATCTCCTGGCGCCTTAGCTATCGCTGCCGCCCCTCGTGCCGTGCCCTTGCCGCCCCCTTTTGTAGCCGGTAAACACCGCCGACCAGCTCTAGCGCCGCCGCGCCCATTCTTGAGCCGACCGCAGCTGCCGGAGCCAGCCACTCGCCGCCAGCAACCGTGACCAAGTCGCCGCTGGTAAGCCGCCACCGCCGCCATCTAGCCCTTCTCCCCGCTTCCTCCAACCTTCTGCCACTATCCCCAAGCCACGCAAGCAAGCAGCAATCAGCAACCAGCGACCCGTTAACAGCCCAAGTCCTTTTGGTAAGGTGGTAGCGGATTTTCACCGGTACGTTTTCCCTTTTGAGAAGACATATCTTCCTCCAGGACCATTGTAGAATACGCCTTCCCTTTCGGGAAGCATATTTCCCCATGTCACCGGCTCAGAAACGTTTCCCTCAACCCAAAGGCGCCCTCACCCTATACGTCATTGACATCACCATTCTTTTCGGCCAGAACCTTTTCTCCCCCTCTGCTATTTCCCCCCCGGCAAATGTTTGGAAGCCCATAACTCCTTCATCCGAACTCCGATTGACTCGATTCTTCTTCCTATATACTTCTAAAATCAAACCCTACCTAAGGTATCAATTTCATAATTTTTTAAAATTATTTGAATTTTCAAATTTGAATTCAAATCAAATATACATATCTCTTCTTATTCATGGTTCCCAAGGGCATGATTATTCTCCAACGACATCTAAGATCGCATAAAATACTTTGAATCCATTAGGGTTTTAAAACTTAAAACCTTTATTCATTATTTACCTAAGTAAGTAAGAAACCCTAAAATATCCCATATTCTTCAACTAATCGTATCATAGTAAACTACTCCAAAAGCTTTACTAATAAAACTTCCCGATTCATACTTCCACTCTAGAACCAACAAAATAAGATGAGAAACTAGGATATCCGAGTCCCAAATTGTTGTTGACCAAATAAGCTGGGGTTCCCAAAATTTACGAAGGATCCTTATTTCATGTGAAAGGAAATGCTTCCACCTCTTCAAACCCTAATACCACCTAAGTCTAGGGCGCATGTGTTAAGAGTTCGTGAATGTACGATTGATTCTTGTTTGGTTCCTCCTCGCATCATTGATTAATTCGCCGTCCCTTCGACGTGTAGATACCGACGTTAGGAGATATCATGTGAAGGATTTCGAACAATTATCAAATCGGGTTCAAGTCCGAGCCACGGACAATATTGCCAGGCAAGCATTCCCACCTTGATCATGTTGAGTCCCATATGTGTGAAATCTTATTATTTTGTTTGCGAAACTTGCATGCTATGTGGATATCAACAGTATTTTATGTAGACATAGTTATGTCCTATAGTTGCATATAACTTAGGTCTGAAAATCCGACCCTTGTAAACTTAGACATTTTAGTCGTTGATATTCGACCGACAAAAATAGTAAGGATATAAGCATTAGCCATGCTTAGACCTGCTATAGATGAAAACTAAATTTTTGTTCGGTTTAGATGAACTCCTTGGGACATGGGAATAAAACCCTCGGATAGCATGTGCTTTCCGAGGTGACTGTTTCGAAAGAAATGATTGCCAAAACCCCAAATAAAATAAAGAAGAATTTTGATTCGGGTGAGAATGGTAAGGGCAGCCCAGGGCTGTAGACTACCAGGAGGTAGCGAGGTCGTCGAGGACGAATATGGAGTCTTGCTCGAATCAACCAAGGACCGAGCCTAAGTACCGCTAAACTAGTTCCACACCGTACGTCCACATGTCCTTTATGGGAAGGACTTGGCTTAGTATCCCATCAAATATTAGAATCTGGACCCGTGGGCAGTAGGAAGTATAGTGACTAGATGGATTGCGATCTCTAGAGAGCCTCCACCATCTGGGACGTAGGGAGTTGTTCGACACAAAGGTGGAGAGTCCCATTTTTGGTCCGGGACGCAAAAGTTGGGTTACCCATCTAGCGGATCCAGTTCTAGTATGACCACGGGTGAAAGGTCTCATTGTAATATCCTTGTCAGTACACGGTGCACAGTGTGCCCAGGGTGACTTACATCTTGTGGGTAAAGCCATACAACCTCTGCAGAGTGTTAAAAACTATTTGAATAGCCGCGTCCTCGGTTATGGACATGAACTGGTAAGGCCACACATTGGTTAGATTGAGTTTTTTGTGAAAACCTGGGAAAGGGACTAAGGACGTGGGCATGATGTGTCCACAGAGAGCAATTTACGCTACACGGCTGGTAGCAAGGAATTGCCGGAGGAAGATGCTAGCCGCACTACCCGGGGTAGTACGGGCTGGAGCCATGAGTTAAGCAGTGATAGAAGGAGCTATCACTCTGAGATGAGAAAAGGAGGTAGAGGAGTCTACCTCGAGTGATGTTTTGTTGTTTGAATTATTCTAGCTTTCAAAACTACTTTGGAATCTACTACTCTCATATTTAAATTGTAAACTTACATTTGCGCACCACATGCAACTTAGAATAGAGCTACTCCTTTGAAATACACCTTGCATGAAATATTGCCGTAATATTTCCCTGTGGGAGTAGCTTGCGAGTACATTCAATGTACTCACCTGGCTTGTTGATTTGGCCAGACCAAGGAGAATTCAATTCTGAAGATATGATTATGATCGCGAAAGTTAGGGAGTAACCCCAGTCAGTTGCCTGTCGGGTATGGCATATTGATGGGCCATATCATCGCTTGTTTTTCCACTGCAAGTTTATAGCCGTTGGGCTACGGGTATCAGACAATCGACCTTGACGGTCTATTTACATAGAGTATACTGATTTACGCATGTATGACAATGATATACAGATTAACTTGTGTGTACCGGCTACTGATCCAGGGACCGGTGCAGTAATCACAAGGGAGTATCCGGTCTTAAAACCGGGTACGCCACATCCTTTCCCCTCCTCTCCCTTCATCTCTCAGGTAGTAGCAACCACCGTGGAGTAGAGCAGGGGGACCGATTTGGAGGAACAGCCAACGGCAACCGTCTCGTTTTCCTCTGCTTGCTGTTTGTCTTCCCCACACGTAAGGTAGAAATCCTACTTTTTAGATCTTGTCGTAGATACAAGTCTAGACAGTGAATTTGTGGCACCCCCGGTCGGTTACGACGACCTCCGGGCGTGCGAAGGGACAACGAGTGAGAGCGCGAACGCGTGAGGCAGCCGACGATGTAAGTCGGTGTTTGTATTAGGGCACGAAAATGAGAGCTTACACGTGAGGAAAATGAACAATCGATCCCCTTCTCTCCACCCCCTGGGGGGTATTTATAGGGCTTGAGAATGAAAAATGGAAGATTACAATTTTGCCCTCACATGAGAGGGAATTTACAAGGGCATTATGGTCATTTGCCCACTCTTAAGGAATCTTGGGAGAATATTCCTGGGCATCTTTTTAGGAGAATCTTCTTGGATGGCGAGATGGTCCCACGTGCGGGCTCGCCGAAGACAGCCTCGACGCGGAGCGTGGGCTCGTCGGAGTCAACCCTGACGCGCGGCGCGGACTTGACGCAGACAGCCCCGACGCGGAGCGCGGGCTCGTCGGAGTCAACCCTGACGCGGGGCGTGGACTTGACGGAGACAGCCCCGACGCGGAGCGTGGGCTCGTCGGAGTCAACCCTGACGCGGGGCGCGGACTTGACGGAGACAGCCCCGACGTGGAGCGCGGGCTCGTCGGAGTCAACCCTGACGCGGGGCGCGGACTTGACGGAGACACAGTCCTGATGACGGAGAGCGTGTGGGCTCATCGGGGGCAGCCTTGACGCGAAGATCGTCGATGAAAACTTTAACAGTGTCGTAGTGATTCTGAACAGCGTCGATTCGGGGTAGCGCGGGAACCCTCCTCCAACAGTAGCCCCTTGCCGGTTAGGGCGGTCGAACAGCGCCCGTCCGAGCCGGCACACTAATCCCGAGGGGTTGGTGCGCAGGCCGGATCGACGACAGGCCCCCTCCTATATCTTATTTTTTTTCTTTTTCTCCTCTTTTTCTTTCTTTTCTTTCTTCTTCTCTAACCGAGCCGCACCTTGCCTTCTCCTCTTGGCCGTCGGCTAGCTCGGACGGAAGAGCGGCGGCTCATGGCCTGGCGGTGATGGCGACCGACAGCGGTGAAAAGCTAGGGCGGCGCTCCCTAGGGCTTAAGGTAGGTCATGCTTGCGCCTTTTTACCTTATTACTTTTACCTCTCTCCTTGCCTAGCTTAACTAACAAATATCTACTAATATTTCAGCAGACATGCATAGACCAACTGGCTCACGTGCTGATTGTCCAGAGGCAGGTCCTGGGTTCGAATCCTAGGCTGCGCATTTTAATTTTCTTGCTTCCCTGGCCTAATGGGCCGCGGCCCACTCGAATCAGGTCAACCGGGTGTATAAAAACGGGGGCCGGCCACCCTATTTTTTCCCTTGCCCTTTTTTTTCTCCCCGCCGCCACACGCCTCCTCTCTCTCTCCCCTGTTTTTTTCACACCGCCGCCGCCTCCTCGGTTGGCCTTGCGCCGGTGCCTCCCGGCTGTTCGCGCCGCTGCCTCCACGGGGCCGAGCCGCCGCCGCCTCCGCGCTCCAGGGCGGGCCCGAGTGGGCGACGGGGAGCAGCCGCGGGCCCCGGCGGGTCTCCACGCCGCCGCCGCCGCCCCCGGGCCTCCGTGCCGCCGCCGGACGGCCTCCCGCCGCGGGGCCGAGCCGCCGCCGCCTCCGCGCTCCAGGGCGGGCCCGAGCGGGTGACGGGGAGCAGCCGCGGGCCCCGGCGGGTCTCCACGCCACCGCCGCCGCCCCCGGGCCTTCGTGCCTCCGCCGGACGGCCTCCCGCCGTGGGGCCGAGCCGTCGCCTCCTCCATGCCCTAGGGTGGGCCCGAGCGGACGACGGGGAGGCGCAACGGGCCCCGGCGGGTCTCCGCGCCGCCGCCGTCCCCCGGTCTTCGCGCCGCGGCCTCCCGGTCCCCGTTGCGCCACCGCTTGCCGGCCTCCCACCGCGGGGTCGAACCGCGGCCGCCTCCACGCCCCCGAGCGGGCTCGAGCGGGCGACGGAGAGGCGCAGCGGGCCCCGGCGGGTCTTCGCGCCGCCGCCTCCCGGCTCCCGTGCTGAGCTGCCGCCCCCTAGCGCCGCCCGGAGCCGACGACCACCGGCCTCCGACCGCTCCTTGCGCCAGGCCACCGCCGGACGTTGCGCCGAGCCCGTGCGCGGCCGTCTCCGCCGCCGGCCGTTCCGGCGTGCTCCACGGGGCCGCCGCCGCCCCCAGCGAAACTCGTCCGGGCCGAGCAGCCTCCGGCCGAGCCTACGCACGCGCGCGCAAGGTCTCGCAGGTGCAGGCGGCTCCTGAGGACGGCGCGGCTTCCAGCGGGGTAGCGCCTCCAGCATAGTCCAGTAGGGTCAGGCAGACTCAAGCGGGGTGCAGCGGGTGCCGAGGTCTCCGGCATGCACGCGCAGCCTCCAAAGGGCTCGGGCGGACTCCAGCAGGGTGCAGCGGGGTGCGACTGCTTGGGAGCAGGACGGGAAGGGGCTTCGGCTTGGAGCTGCTACAGCGAGTCCACTTTCTTGTTGCACTTATTCCCCCTGTTGTATGTTTGTTGTTGTCGTTGTAGGAATGACCATGGTGTACTCCCATGCGAAGGCTACGGACTCACACGAACCGCCTGTCACCTCATTTCTCTCTCATCGCAAACGACGCACGGACGACGTGCGAGCGCACGACGCGCGGACGGTGCGTGGGCGATGTGCGGGCGAACAATGCGCGGCGATGTGCGAATGAACGCGAGTGCGAACGACGCGCGGATAGGCACGGCGATGTGCGAACGAACGCGAACGCGAACGACGAGCGCGGGCGACGTGCGGATGACGTGCTGACGACGCGCGGACGACGTGCCGAGGACGTGCTGGCGACGCGTGGGCGATGTGCGGGCGACGTGCGGGTGACGTGTTGACGACGCGCGGACGACGTGCCGAGGACGTGCTGGCGACGCGCGGGCGATGTGTCGATGAGCGCGGTGATGCGCGGGCGACGTACGGGCGACGTGTTGACGACGCGCGGGCGACGTGCCGACGAGCGCGGTGACGCGCGGGCGACGTGTGGGTGACGTGTTGACGATGCGCGGGCGACGTGCCGACGAGCGCGGTGACTCGCGGGCGACGTGCGGACGACGTGCTGACGACGCGCGGGCGACGTGCCGACGAGCGCGGTGACTCGCGGGCGACGTGCTGACGACGCGCGGGCGACGCGCCGATGATGTGCTGGCGACGCGTAGGCGACGTGCCGACGAGCGCGGCGACGCGCGGGCGACGTGCGGGCGACGTGTTGACGACACGCAGGCGATGTGCTGACGAGCGCGGTGACTCGCGGGCGACGTGCGGACGACGTGCTGACGACGCGCGGGCGACGTGCCGACGAGCGCGGTGACTCGCGGGCGACGTGCTGACGACGCGCGGGCAACGCGCCGATGATGTGCTGGCGACGCGCAGGCGACGTGCCGACGAGCGCGGCGACGCGCGGGCGACGTGCGGGCGACGTGGCATCGGGCGCTCGGTCTTCTCCTCTTTAGGCTCCCTCAACCGCCTTGACGCGAGCCGTGACGCGAAAGCCCGAACTCTGACTCGCCGGGCGCCGAGCTGAGCCTCATGAACCCAGACCTCGACGCGGGGTTGGGCGAGCCCGATCTGGGCCCTTCCAGCGCAGACGAGTCGTTCGTCGAGCGCCTAGTGGCGGAGGGCAAAATCCTGGATCTCGACGGCCTGCATGGCGTTGAGCTCCCCGAACCCTCGGCGGTGAGAGCGGAGCGGGGAATGGGCGTCGAAGTGGTTTTTGATGACGTCAACGTAGACCTTGATGGCGACGTTGTGTCGATGCGAACGTTGAGTCTCCGCTTGTCAGTTATGGAACAGACCGGCGCGTGCAGACGCGGGCGTTGAGTTTGCGTGCATCGGTACCGGACGTCTAGGCTTGCTTCTAGCGAGCCCCTTGCAGAGATGACACCGAGTTTAATATTTGCAAAGTGTGCACCGTACCACCTCATGCAAAAGGTTGCACGTCAGCGCTGGATGGGGTGTCGACACCAGCGGTGACATTGACAGAGTGTCAATGCCGGGCATCATGGAAACTTTGGCGGAGTAGGCCAACGCTAGACGGAACATGTCGACGCCGGGCGGGACATGTCGATGCCGGGCGAAGCATGTTGATTTCGGCGGAGAACGTCGACGCCGGACGGAACACGTCGACGCCGGGCGAAGCATGTTGATGCTGAGGAGCATGTTGACTTCGGCGGTGTATGTCGATGCCGGACGGCGGAACGTGTCGACGCCTGGCGGAACACGTCGACGCCGAGTGTGACGACGACGCTGGGCGGAGCGGGTTGACACCGAGCGAGACAATTATGCCGGGTGTTCGGCTTTGTTTCTAGGGGAGCCCCTTGTCGGGATGGAGCCTAGCATGGAAGGTGACAAGGCACACACTTGGCGCTCGATGGCGACGAACACGTGACACACAACGGTGGCAAACACTTGGCGCTCAATGGCGACAAACAATCGGTCACTCGATGGAGACAAACACATGGCACACAATGGTGCGTGTAAGAACATTTCAGCCTTACTTTGACATATATATGCCTGTTTCAATGTCGCGGGGAGCTTACCGTCACACGACCTCGGAGGGAAGGGGCGCTTTATCCCGGACGGAGATGGCTCGACATCGCGGGGAGCTTATCGTCGCGCGACCCCGGAGGGAAGGGACGCTCTACCCGGACGGAGATGGCTCGACATCGCGGGGAGCTTATGGTCGCATGACCCCGGAGGGAAGGGACACTCTATCCCGGACGGAGATGGCTCGGACGTCGCGGGGAGCTTATCGTCGCACGACCCCGGAGGAAAGGGACACTCTATCCCGGACGGAGATGGCTCGGACGTCGCGGGGAGCTTATCGTCGCACGACCCCGGAGGGAAGGGACACTCTATCCCGGACGGAGATGGCTCGGACGTCGCGTGGAGCTTATCGTCGCACGACCCCGGAGGGAAGGGACACTCTATCCCGGACGGAGATGGCTCGGACGTCGCGGGGAGCTTATCGTCGCACGACCCCGGAGGGAAGGGACACTCTATCCCAGACGGAGATGATTGAAACCTGTCACAGGGGGGCTTGATGCCACGTCGATGCGTTAAGCCCTTTGCCGAGACAGGGTTGTCTACACTTGTGGATGAAGCGTGGTGACGCTAATATAAATGTCTGCTCCTGACATGCTTGGTCGAAGCGGCCCGGACGATGCGGACGTGCGCGTGAATGACGCAGATGATGATCCCGTGCGGTGTCGACCACAATAGGAGCAAAGGACGTAGTCCGAAGTGGCAGGCGCTTACCGGGACGATGAGGTCGCGTGATGTCACCGAGGGCGAGCGCGTGGGGCGTGGGTGATGTTGACGAGCCCCTGATGTCGCCGAGGGCGGGCGTGGAGGATGCCAAGCCCGAGAGCGTGGACGAGGGCGACGTCGATGGCGAGTGCGGCGAGGCGGACGCGCGTGGCACACGAGTGCGGTACGGCGGACGCGCGCGGCGGATGAGCGCGGTGGACGACGTCGTCGCGGCGGACGAGCGCGGCGGATGACCTCGTCGCGGCGGGCGCGTGCGGCGGGCGAGCGCGGCACGGCGGACGCGCGCGGCGGATGAGCGCGCCGGACGACCTCTTCGCGGCGGACGCTAGCAGCGGATGCGCGCGGTGGATGGCCTCGTCGCGGCGGGCGCGTGCGGCGGGCGAGTGCGGCACGGCGGACGCGCGCGGCGGATGAGCGCGCCAGACGACCTCTTCGTGGCGGACGCTAGCGGCGGATGCGCGCGGTGGATGAGCGCGGCACAGCGGACGCGTGCGGCGGATGACCTCTGCGCGGCGGACACGTGCGGCGGACGAGCGCGACCTGGTGGACACGCACGACGGATGATCTCTTCGCGGCGGACGCGTGCGGCAGACGAGCGCCGCACGGCGGACGCGGGTGGCGGATGACCTCTGCGCGGCGGACACGTGCGGCGGACGAGCACGGCATGGTGGACACGCACGGCGGATGATCTCTTCGCGGCGGACGCGTGCGGCAGACGAGCGCCGCACGGCGGACGCGGGTGGTGGATGAGCGCGGCGGACGATGGCGATGCCAACGACAAGCCCCTGGTGTCGCCGTCACGCAACATTTGGCTTAATTACAGCGTCTCCCTGAGCTCATTAGCTTCGCGCCCTAGGGTTTTGGCCTCCATTTCGATGCGTGCTTCAGAGTTTGCCACGTTGATCACGGCCGCGGGGAGTCCGGCAGCCCAGACGTCGGCTGATGAGTCATCAGCTCGGAGGTTAGCGGCCGACGGGTCGTTGACGCGGGCGCCGCTAAGCTCCATGGTGACGACCATGTTGTTCGTCCTGGCTCGACGCGCCAGGTTTGGTGCGCAAGGGACGATCGTCCTCCGTGCTCTTTCTCTTCAGCGCCATGGCTTTCCGCTCGCGTCCCCACGGTCGGCGCCAACTGTCGTAGATACAAGTCTAGACAGTGAATTTGTGGCACCCCCGGTCGGTTACGACGACCTCCGGGCGTGCGAAGGGACAACGAGTGAGAGCGCGAACGCGTGAGGCAGCCGACGATGTAAGTCGGTGTTTGTATTAGGGCACGAAAATGAGAGCATACACGTGAGGAAAATGAACAATCGATCCCCTTCTCTCCACCCCCTGGGGGGTATTTATAGGGTTTGAGAATGAAAAATGGAAGATTACAATTTTGCCCTCACATGAGAGGGAATTTACAAGGGCATTATGGTCATTTGCCCACTCTTAAGGAATCTTGGGAGAATATTCCCGGGCATCTTTTTAGGAGAATCTTCTTGGATGGTGAGATGGTCCCACGTGCGGGCTCGCCGAAGACAGCCCCGACGTGGAGCGTGGGCTCGTCGGAGTCAACCCTAACGCGCGGCGCGGACTTGACGGAGACAGCCCCGACGCGGAGCGCGGGCTCGTCGGAGTCAACCCTGACGCGGGGTGCGGACTTGACGGAGACAGCCCCGACGCGGAGCGTGGGCTCGTCGGAGTCAACCCTGACGCGGGGCGCGGACTTGACGGAGACAGCCCCGACGCGGAGCGCGGGCTCATCGGAGTCAACCCTGACGCGGGGCGCGGACTTGATGGAGACACAGTCTTGATGACGGAGAGCGTGTGGGCTCATCGGGGGCAGCCTTGACGCGAAGATCGTCGATGAAAACTTTAACAGTGTCGTAGTGATTCTGAACAGCGTCGATTCGGGGTAGCGCGGGAACCCTCCTCCAACAGATCTGAAAAAACATATCCTTCTCGTGTGATTAATTAGCTTCTGATGTGCTAATTACTTAATTCAGATGAGCCTAAACGAGGTAGACGTGTCTATGATGGCTTTGCGGCCAATCGATGATCCAAAATCCAAATGGCACTTCCCTCCTCGCAGACGTAGATCTTGAGCCTGTCAGCTCTGAGGTGTGGGAGAACACAAGCCATCCGGGAGCAGCTTGCAGTAGAGGCACGGAACTTCATCCTACCTTACACATGCAGTATTCACTTGCAATTCAAACTAAGTCAGGCTAGTCTTAGTGCTGAAGGCAGTAAACAATCTGTTCTGGTTTGGAGTTTGGTTGCCATGAATACAACTGCTTCATCGTTGACTTTTACCCAAAAAACCTCATTACTGACACCACATGCAAGAAAGAGCGGCTGGCAAATTCACTAAAAGGCAAAAAAAAAGAGTGGCCAGCGAATTGACTAAACAAGAGCAACAACACAGCCATTGTCTACCCTTGAAATCTTAGGCATTTTACCCCACAGAATTTTGGGACAGCCTAAAGCTTCTTGCCCTATCCTTTTTTGGACATAAGCAATACAGTTTATATACACCTCCGAGATCAACTCCAAGAACACCTCCAAGAACACCTCCATGTGCTCAGCCTGCAATGAGATGGCCATGGATAGGCCGCCCCCCTATTTGCGCTTGGGAGGTTGACCAGTGCTGGAAAATTCGGTTGTAGCTCCAGGTAGTCCAATGCTGAACAACAGTAGTTCATCGTTCATGCTATCTAGCACCCCCTAGATGACTGCTACTCCATCTTGTAGCCCATTGGTCACCATGCTTGCCTCAGAAAGTAGGGTGGGAGCAAAGATGACATTGCCCAAGTAACCATCTGACAGCGGGGGTTGCAACCGAGTGGTCGCCCATCAATGGCACAATACAGCTTGGTGGGCTGTTTAGGAGACAAGTAGCATACAAGGGAAACATAGTGACAGACATATGTGCAACCAACGCTGCATATGTGCCGAACTGTGGTGCGCCTTCACTTGTGGAAAGCTACTAGCACCAGTGGCCAAGGCCCGAGCGGGTGAGCTTGAAGATGCCACAGCAGTGGGAGGCCACATTGGCTTAGTAGTGAGAGCCTGGGGTGGGGAGGACAGCATGGCTGGGGCTGGCTGGTGCTCAACATGTTGGTAAGATGGAGTCGGTGGATCATGAACCCACAGGAGAGTGCGGTCAATGAAGGGCATGACTGCAATCTGAGCTCCACAAAAGAGGTGAAGTTGCTTGTCCAATTCTATATCAAAAACATACCATGAGTTAATGGAGTGCAAGCCAAATATGCCATCAGCAACATGGTGTTGCATGCCAATACACTTGAAGTAGGTCACCTCGAGTAAAAATCAAAATCGAGGAAAATTAGCCTCTCGACACATTCGATAGCTTTCTTTCTTACTAAAATGAAATGATGCATATTTCCAGCTGCAGCTACCATTCTGCCAATTATAGATGGCTGAGATAAGACAATAAGAAAAATATATGAAGTATGACATGAATGAATCAGAAAATTGCTTCAACTATAGCCTATAGGTAGGATTAACTTGGATATTTGAAATTAACCATGGCACAACAAAATCAATGATACACTTTTATTTTATTTACTTAAATAAGATATAGTTGTCTGTCTAAACTAAAATTCATTGTCATACCACATCCTTAAGAACGTAGAACTAGAACTTTGACTGGAATTTCAATTCTTACAATGTAAGACATAAGCAATTTTTAGAATATTCTTAACTATGGCCAATACACATGACCTCTAATTTGTGAGTCCTGACCATACTTTAGCTGTGTAAAGCTTCACAAATCTCAACTCCCTTATGAAATTCTCTATTTTCTGATTCTTTCATCAAAATGTGCCTTGAGACACAGCTGCAACAAAATTGGAATAGATCTTCACCTCTCAATAGCTTGATGTTCAAGATAACATCAGCTACTCCCAAATCCTTTATTTCAAAATTGTGAGATAAGAATTCTTGACCTCCTCAACAACATGAAGGTTGGTTCCAAATATGAGTATGTCATCGATATACAAGCACAAAATAACTCCTTCACCCCCACCATGGCGGTAATACACACATCTATCAGCTTCATTAACAACAAAGCCTGCAGATGTACGAGTTCTGTCGAACTTCTCATGCCATTGCTTAGGTGCTTGTTTAAGACTATACAAAGACTTCAGTAACTTACACATTTTTTCTTCTTGACCATCTACTACAAATCCATTTGGCTGTTCCATATAAATTTTCTCATTCAACTCTCCATTCAGGAAAGCTATCTTAACGTCCATTTGATGAACGAGAAGACCATGTGAGGCAGCCAATGATAGTAGTACACGAATGGTGGTCATTCGGGCAACAGGTGAGTAAGTATCAAAGAAGTCTTCACCTTCTTTCTGAGTATAACTCTTGGCCACAAGCCGCGCCTTGTACTTTTCAATAGTATCATCAGGCCTAAGCTTCTTTTTGAACATCCACTTGCATCCTGCGGGTTTGCAACTGTAAGGACAGTCAGTGATTTCTCAGGTTCCGTTAGTGAGAATAGAATCCATTTTGCTACGGATTGCTTCTTTCCAGTAGTCAGCATCCGGGGATGCATAAGCTTCTGAAATAGTCCTAGGAGTATCATCCACAAGATTTACAATGAAATCATCACCCAAGGATTTTGCAATCCTTTGTCTCTTGCTCCTCCTAGGAGCTTCATTGTCTATCTCTTCAGGATTTTCCTCAAGTGTTTGTTCAAAATATTTCAAGGATATGGCAGGCTTAGGAGTTTGTTCAGATTCCCAACTAGAATTGCTAGGTGTGTTTTTCATAGGAAAGATATCTTCAAAAAATGTGGCATCTCTGGACTCCATGATGACACCGACATGCACATCAGGCACTTCAGATTTCACTACTAAAAATCTATAACCAATGCTATGATGAGCATAGCCCAGAAAGACACAATCCACGGTTTTTGGTCCCAAGCTTGTGTTTCTTTGGAATTGGCACATTGACTTTCGCCAAACAACCCCAAGTGTGCAAATGTGAGAGTGATGTCCTTTTCTTTTCTCATTGTTCAAATGGGGTTATCTCTTTATTCTTTGTAGAAACTCTATTTAGGACATGACAAAAAGTCAATATAGCCTCCCCCACCATGCCTTTGATAGCCCCGCAGTGTCTAATATGGCGTTAACCAAATCTGTTAGAGTGCGGTTCTTCCTCTCGGCAACCCCATTTGATTGGGGTGAATAGGGAGGCGTCCTCTCATGGATTATACCATGTTCCTCACAGAATAAAATGAACTCATTAGAAAAGTACTCTCCACCACGGTCGGACCTAACCCTTTTGATTTTTCTTTCAAGTTGGTTCTCAATTTCTGCCTTATAGATTTTAAAGTAATGTAAAGCCTCATCTTTAGATTTTAACAGATACACATGGCAATACCTAGTGGAATCATCAATCAAGGTCATGAAGTATTTCTTTCCACCTTGTGTCAACACACCATTCATCTCACATAGATCAGAATGAATGAGTTCTAATGGTGCCAAGTTCCTTTCCTCTGCAGCCTTATGGGGCTTACGACGTTCCTTTGCTTGCACACAAGCTTGGCACTTAATTAGAGCCTTTGACTAAGGTGATTTTTAGGATTAAACTCAAGCTTGCAAGCTGTGTCATGGTACCATAATTAATATGACAAAGTCGTGAATGCTATATATTAGCTTCACCTCCATTAACTTCATCACAAACATGGTTTATAACTTTATTACAAAAGTCTGAAAGAGATAAGCGAAACAAGCCTCCGCACTCATAGCCTTTTCCAATAAAAGATCCATACTTGGATAGGACTCCTTTATTTGACTCAAATACCAACTTAAACCCATCTCGACAGAGAAGGGAGCCGCTACCAAGATTCTTGTTTATTGAAGGGACATGCTGCACGTTCTGTAGCTGCAAGATCTTTCCCAAAGTAAGCTTCAGATCGACCGTGCCAACACCATGAACAGAAGCATGTGACCCATTTCCCTCAGGACTGAGGAATCCCGAGCGACCTTGTAAGAAGAAAACAAAGAGATATCAGCACACACATGAATATTGGCACCAGTATCAATCCACCAATCGGTAGACTAACAAACTGATAGAACAGCAGGTGAATTACCATACCATGCTCCCATCTCAGTGTTGCCAATAGTCACATTGACGGACTTAGAGTTCTATCCTTGCTGACTCTTCCTACCTTTGCGACTCTTGTAGTTCTTGGCCCAATGTCCAAGCTCACCGCACACAAAGCAAGGATGCTCTTTTGTGTTCTTCTTCTTCTTGAAGTTGGTAGTCGGTGCAACCTTGTTTTTCCCTTTGAACTTGTGGGTGTTTTTATTCTGCACTAAGTTAGCGCTAGAAGTTCCTTCGATTCCCTTAGAGTGTGTGTCTTTTGCTCTCGCCTTCTCTTCAACATCAAGAGACCCAATGAGATTCTCGACAGAGATCTCTTGTCTCTTATATTTTAGAGAAGTAGCAAAGTTCCTCCATGAGAGAGGCAACTTGGCAATAATGCCTCCAACGATAAACTTGTCGGGCAACACACACTTTAGGAGTTTGGGTTCTTTTACAATGCACTATATCTCATGAGCCTGCTCAACTACAGAACTGTCATCGACCATTTTGTAGTCATGATATTGCTCCATGATATACAGTTCACTGCCGGCATCGCTTGCGCCAAACTTGGCCTCGAGTGCATCCCACAATTCCTTGGCATCATGCATATGTAGATATGCATCAACCAATTTCTCACCAAGCACGCTAATGATGGCACCCACAAAGATGACGGTGGCATCCTGCAACACTTTTTCCTGTTCAGGAGTAGCCGTTCCCTCAGGCTTGCCAAGCCGCCACCCAGTAAACGTTTATAGCGGTGAGCCACAAGGTTACTTTAGTTTGCCATCTCTTAAAATGTGGTCTAGTAAAAGGACCTGGTTTCAGCGCAGCGGCAAAGCCAGTCATCAAAAATTGCCTAACATACGGTTTGACAAAATAAGGTTTTTGGATTGCTGGAATATTAAGCAATTTTCAAATTATACTAATCCATGAAATCACGAAATATGACATGATACATATTCTAGCGAATATATCCACAGAAGCATTTCCAATCAAGCTACACATGCTAGTGTACTTAATCATCAGAATTTCATCAAATAGCCTAGACATGCTAGTATCTAGTTCATAGCCTAAGGCTATTACGAATAGAGAGAGGCACAGAACATACATGGCGTTCGTTGGGAAGATAGCAGCACCGCTATTGTTGCCGTTGTCACCTGCCATGTAGTCGCCTGTGCACGTGAACGTCAGGATGGGGCAACCTTGGAGGCAGCAGCAAAATAGTGGAGCAGAGGGCTTGAGAGAGAGAGAGACGCGCAGAACTCTGAGGTGCAACTTCTCATGTGTGTGGGAGGCTTTATATAGGCATGGTCAAGGAAGCCCAAGTGCTTCAACTCCCCATCGGGAGGGTTTCAGTTCCTCGTCAGGAAATGAAACGAACAGGCACTTCGTAGTTAATTTAGTAACACGTCCGTTACAAAAATAATCCTCACCGAAGTCCAAAAGACCACACCTTCTAGCCACGTGCCCGAGCCCAGCCCGGCGAGGCGAGCGAGTGAGCGCACACGTTGTGTTATTCCCTTCTAATGCCACAAGGGGAGAGTCACATTTCACCTTATAAGTTGATGAACCTCAAGTTAAACTCTCCATGTGGGACTAAAGAAAATACAATTCTTGTGCACATGAATGGGCCTTGGAATTTCCCTGATTTAATTGTTAATTAAAGGGCTAGACCCAATTAAATCTAATAAATATCAGGGTATAAAAACATAGCGTAGCAGGGTGAAGAGAGGTGGTAAAACCTAAACAAAGAGCCTCATGTCAATCTTCACACTGTAATTACCGAGCTAACTTCAAGTGTGTGTGAGACTCGCTACTAGACAGTGGTCAATCTTGTGTAACCAAAACCTAACAACTAATATGCATCATATCTATAGTTTGCTCCTTTGTGCATGAGTACAAGATCTACTATATTACAGATTTAAGTTTTAGCAGTATATCCTGCATCCATATCATCAATACCAAGTAGTAAAAGACCTGTGAATAATTTGCTCAGATCCATAACTTGTGCATGGTAGCCTTGGGAAGATACATATCATCACGGAATTACAAACCAAGGTCCAGAAACTATACAAGAAAAGTTATTACAAGTGTTTCATCACTCCAAATGAAGATATGGCAATACAAGCACGGGATACAAAACTTCAGTAATCTGCCCTTCAGCTAGTTACCTAGGGACGCTTTGAGGAGATCGAAGGCTAGACTAATAACGGCAGCAACAGCCTAACCATGAATGAACACGAGCGAGTGGGTCTAGATGGGGTCTTGACATGGGCTTCGGGGCCTAAGAAAATTGACTAAACTGCTTTCAGCTAATTATCTAGGGACACTTTGAGATTTGTAAAAAAAGTTTTAGAAAAGCACATAAGCACTTCTCGTAAAAATAATTTGGTTTTGTTGACAAACGGTTGGCCAACAATCGCTCCAGAACAAATATTTGAAGGATGACCGTAGACAGCATAGCTAAGAACAAATCTAAAAACAACAGAAAAAAATAAACAATGCTAATCAATTGCTACATCATTACCGTTGGTGTCCAGAAAAAACATGAGGAAGTGTGTCTTTCTTAACATTGGATGAGGATATTAAGCGAAGAGAACATTGTTCATCGGATTTGTATCTATAATATTGGCCAATTATGTGAATCCACTTCTTAGATAATCCCATAGATTGCGTCATAAAGTTTGCTCTTTCTCATACAGTCGTATTTGAGCACTGGGTTGTCCAGATCTGATCATTCTAAAGAACTGCCAAACTCAATCTTTAGCTTGAGTCACAACCTCTATTTCCTACAATCTCTGGTACTGCAGTAATATATATACTTTGCTAGTGCTCATAATGCAGAAAAGGCAGTTAATAAGTGATTTTAACTTAAAAGGCACAAACCATTCTGTGTCCTGAACATGCACTTGGACACCCCTTAGCAAGAATTTGTTCTCACTGATTTATTTTCAGATCCAACATCCAAAAGTCCTACAGTACAAAATCAGCCAAGGAATAAGAAATATACCCTATTTATGCTTGTTTCATCTACGATGCATGTTAGATATTATATCAAGAAGAACGAAGCAAACAAGAAATAAGAAAACAGCATCGTGTGTAGCGCATCCAAACAAAACAAGATTAACTATGCTAAAGGGCCATCTATTTCTTGATTTATAAATGGCAAAAAGACTCCACATGTTAGTTTCTACTAGTGATCTTTCAGCTTACAGTTTTGTACACAGATATGACTGCGTTTCTCTCTTGGCTCAAAATTGAAATTCAAGCCAAATATATATTGTCTCTAAAGGCTGAAGCTATCGCCATAATTTATCATTGCAAATATCGAAATGCTTAATGCCAAGAAAACATTCACAAAATGGTACTGAGAAAATTTAGACTAACGTACTTAGTCATCTACCTTGTAATGATGAAAACGTTATTGGTTTGGTGAAGTAAATTCCCCACCTGAAACACCAACAAAAGAAAAAGATAAAAATCGTGTAGACTGGAAGAGCACTTTTACACGTAGAATGTCCTCACGAGAGTAAAGTTCGATTACCAAACATGTATACATTATTCTTCTAGGCAACCGTCTGGTGAGCACTTCGTGCAGGTGGACTGTTAGGACTAGACACCAACTTCCACTCGTTTTTCTCTACATCATAGCGATAAAAGATCACCATAAACAAAGGTCTGCAGAAACAAAGTTGCAGAATAAACCAACGGATCAACTGTCAGCAATGAACGAGAGATCGGGAAAGTTGAGAGACGTACCTGGCTGCTGCGTGCGTTACTCGCCGCCGCCATGGATGCTCTCGGCTGTGAATACACGAACCTTTCCGCGAAACAGAGCAACGACAGACGAGTACCACCGATAACCTGCGGCAAGAAGAACGTACCGTCCCCATATTTATCAGGCCGCGCGCGCCTGTGTGTGCCGGCTCCGACCACAACACGTTCTGGGGACACCGTGCCTCCCCTGGTTGGTACCTGACCAATCTGCCCGTCCCGCCGGAAAGCACACCGGCTCAAGCATCGCTTGGTACTTCTTGTTGGACTTCGAAGCGTCCCAGAGTCAGAGTCTGTCATGTTGTTATTACCACACTGGAATCTTTGCCTATAGATTCTCGTTCAGATTAGTAACTACGGCCTTTTAAGAAACATAAACTTCTAGTAGCAGCGCTTGGGGGCGAGGGCTCACGTTGGCGCCAACGAGAGGGGGCAAGGTGTCCGTACCCTCGGCCAGGGTACTCCCTCGACGACATCTCCGGCGCCCTCACGCTCTCGGTTTTGGCAAACTCCAGGGGGCAACAATGATGATTTCGACGTGGACAGTGCGGGAAGGACCTGGATTCAATTCAAAGGATCAGTTGTACAAGGACCTCTTCCCTGGACACCGGTCGGCCGCTTCCGCCGCCAGAGCGAGTCAGAGTCGTGCCGCCGCCACCGCTCCCCAACCGGAGCCGGTCGAAACCTTGATGATGACCTTGACGTGGACAGGCGGGAAGACCCCGAACACGTGCCTCGAAGGACCAGCGCGCCGGAGCTGAAGCCACCGCGGACGAACCCTTGAACCGAAGCTCCGATCCAAACACGAGACCTCGCCGGCGCTCACGCACGGCAAGGAAACCTAAACAGCAACTAGAAGCTCCACTCGCCTCCCGACGGCGCGAAGCACCACCAGAGCGAGGCCGAGGCGGGGAAACCTTATTCCAAAGTGACGGCGCTGCCATCGCCTTGTCGCCGTCGACCGGAGACCTACCTGCGCAAAAGAAAGAAACAAAAGCCACCCCCCAGCTCGCCCGGGGTCCGTCCCGCCTCATGAGACCAAGCAGGTCACCGGAGGCGAGGTGGACCGGCGAACTCGCCGGAGGGTGGAACCAAATCCGAGTTGCCCTCTTTTCGCCTCTTATGACCTGTAGCAACGGGAGGTTTCGAGAAGCGGCTTGTGTGATTCTGTTAAACTCAAAGTAGAATATGTGGTCCCTTGATGACGTGGACAGTTTGACGTCGCTCCGCACCAATGACCTGCTTCATGTGGGTTATACGGTGGACAAACTCGCCGCATTAGCGGATGATCTCATCCCCGATGATCCGACGTGACGCTAGGCGCCGGTGTCCGGTGGTGAGTCCTCTAAAACGGCGTCGGTGCATCTACTTTCGGCCGTGGCTCGCCGTCGGCCAACCAAGGGTCCGGGGAAGCCATGGCGCGGCCCTCTGCCACCACCGCGGAACTAGATCCTTTCACACTAGGGGACGCGCTCCGGCAGGCAACGACGCGCCGTCTCCGTCCTGATCGCCGGCGAGCGTGCACATTCAAACTTTATGCGGGCAGGGCCGAACTGGGTGGTGCAGCCCAAGAAGGCCCAGTGAGACGGCCCAGGACCACGGAGCTATTTCCTAGCAGCTGGGTTAATGCAGCTCTTCGCCCCCACACACGTGCACGACGCTATCCCTCAAAACCCTAATTGTGGACGACGGTTGTTCGTTCAGGTTGCTCGCCGATTAACCATGGAGCAGGAAAGGAAGATGACAGGCCGCGGTGCCCACTACAGCAAGGAGACGGCCAAAGGAGGTCGTGCACCTCCACCTGTTGCACTGACCGGCGAGCAGGAGCGAGGTGCTCGCAAGGACCCAATGGTGCAGCTGGCCCCTAGGCAGGACCGGGTGCCCGTGGTGTCACAGCGGTGACGTTCGACGATGGGACAGCCATGACCACAGGGAGGTGGTCTTAATCCCTTCGCCGCCATTCTCACGTTTGGGACAGTGGGGCAAGGAAAATTTGCACTTGGAGGATCATCGGCTCCGGGAGGCTCGTTGGCGCCAAGGGATTACCCTTTTGGCGGCCTGACCGGCCTTGTCTTCGGTGCAACATTGGCAAAAGGGTTCGGTAAGGCTGCCGGTCCCCAACATTCTGGCTTCGCCACCCAGTTCGTGCCATCGCCGGCATTCGTCGCGTAGCCGAACCTCGTGCCCCAGTCGTCCTTTGGCTTCTCAGCGTGGCAAGATTACACAGGCGCTGGCCACCGGCAACAACACCAAAGGTGGGGGGCTGTGGCGCCCCCGGTTTTTAGGCCGGGTAAGCCCTCGTGATTATTGTATCGGTCCCTGGATCAGTAGCCGATACACACGAGTTAACCTGTATATCATTGTCATACATGCGTAAACGATTAAATAGACCGTTAAGGTCGATAATCTGATACCTGTAGTCCAATGGCTATAAACTTGCAGCGGAAATCCAACGTAGAGGTGGCCCATCAGTATGCCATACCTGACAGGCAACTGACTGGGGGTTATGCCCTAGCTTTCGTGTTCCTATACGTATCTTCGGAGTTGATGTCTCCTTCGTCTGGCCACATCAACAAGCCAGGTGAGTACATTGAATGTACTCACAAGCTATTCCCATAGGAGGAAATATACGGCGATATTTCATGCAGGGAATAGATCAAAGAATGGCTCTAACCTAAGTTGCAAATTGTGCGGAAATGTAAGTTCTTATTTTAAATACACATAAGTAGATTGTAAAAGCATTTCGAAATCTAAAGCACTTTAAGAAAACATCTCATCACATCTCATCACATCTCATCTCATGCGGTAAACACCGCCTAACAGCTCATGACCCATTACCGTCAGCTTCCACTGCCCGATAACTAGGTCTTCCATCACCAGACCGTATTCCGGTCACCCCCGGCAATACGGCGGTTCACTTCGGCAATTTCCTTACCACCGACACATGGCCTAAAATTGCCCACTGTGGACACATCATGCCCACGTCCTTAATCCCATTTCCCAGCTTTCGCAACCAAAGCTCAGTCTAACCAGTGTGTGGCCTTATCAGTTCATGTCCATGACCGAGGACGCGGCTATTCGAATAGTTTTTAAACCCTCTGCAGAGGTGGTACGGCTTTACCCACAAGATGTAGTTCGCCCTGGGCATACCGGGCCCAGTATACTACCAGAGCGAGTACAACGAGACTTTTCGCCTGCTTTCATACTAGAGTCGGACCCGCTAAATGAGACTTACCCCAACTCCGGTTGTGCCCAGGCAGCCTGACACCACAACACGGAGAAACGCTCATCTTTGTGTCGAATCCTCAGCCCCGCCTAAATGGAGCTCATTAAGAGTCTCGACCCACGTAGTGCTGTGAGAAATTCTCTAGGGGCCCATCGTCCTACCTAGCACATACTTCTTACTTCCCACGGGTCCGAACCCTAGTATTAGGCGGGTTACCGAGTCAAGTCCTTCCCATAAAGGACATGTGGACGTACGGTAGGGGAACTGATTCAGTGGCACTTTAGGTTCGGTCCTTAACTGATTCGAGTAAGACTCCAATTCGTCAGCAAGCACCGAATAGCCTCCAGCTACTTCGCCTTCCTTCAAATCACCTTACTTCCTACCCGAATCCAAATCATCTCCAACTCTGTTTTGAATTTTGGCAACATTTCTTTTGAAAGTCACCGCGGATAACATTCGTTATCCACGGGTTTTGGTTTCCCGTACCCGGAGGGTTGAGTCAAAACTTTAGTTTTAACTATAGCAGGGCTAAGCAATGGCTATTGCCTATAACCTTAAACTTCTGTCGGTCGAAAACCAATCGACGAATCGACTAGGGTTACAAGGAGTCGGATAGTCAACCCTAGCTCAAATGCATCTATCGGGTATAACTAACTACATAAAATATCGTTGGTAAACATAGCATGCATGTTTCACAATCAAAATAATTATACTTAGCACATATAGGGTTCGACATGGTCAAAGTGGGAAATAGCTTGCCTGGCAAGTTGTCCGGGGCTCGGTCTTGAATTTGATACAGCAATGGTCCGGGGTCCTTCGCGCGATATCTCTAGCATCGGTATCTACACGTCGAGGAAATGACGAATAAACCAGCAGCACGAGGAAAAACCAAGAACATCGAATATAGAACCGGAAGAATCAACACATGCAATCATAACGCGTTTGATTAGTTTCTTGATTTTTACAGCAAGGGCAGGGCCATTAGGGCTTAGTTGGGTACTATCATGTCGTAGCCGACATGCATTAGGGTTTAACGACTTTAACAATGCATGCATTCACTTGGTGGGATATCAACCGTTTTAGGGCTAACATGACACGGGACGACGTATTCAGGTTGCATGGGGGTTTAGGGTTTTTCTTAGCTTCCATCGCACTAGGGTGTGCATGTGTTAGGGTTTGCTAGGGAGTTGATAAGGGCTTAGCACCCCAGGAGATGCGGGTTTCTACTGAACAGGAAGCAGGGTTTTACCTATTCACCCCCTACAAAACAACTAGATGCACATAAGGGTTCCAATCTTCGAGCTGGGTTCATTAGGTGGTAGCATGACCTGAAAAGTTTTCATAAAAGGGATTCGACAAGGATTTTGCGAAGTCAAGCTGAGGAGCATAGCGACGAACACTTTATTTAATTGCTATGGATAAATTTAGGGTTCTATGTCTTTCATATGAGGTTACTGTTTTTAAAATCAAGCTATTAACTCGTTAAAGGTTGCCGGATCCGTAATGTTACATTAAATCATTGTGAACTTTAGGAAAAGAAATATTTGATTCGTGGCTTAAACAATAGGCTTTCACAAATTCTACTTAAGCTGGAAGTAGATTCAAACCTGATTCTCCAACTATATATGTATATAAATATATTTTTCTGAAATTCCGAGTGCTAATGTTATGCAGGCATGTTTGACTAGGGCAATTAATCAGACAGCAGCACAAGTAGCTTTGGAGGGATTGCTGGTCGTTGGCTAACTATACTCGGATCGTTACCTGATTGGGTGAAGTTATTTAGTAGCTGATGTCGGAGGCTCTCAACCGCTGGATACTAAGTTCGGTTCTCGGTGGAATAAATGCGCTTATTAGGACTGAGGGGAAAACATTAACCAGGAAGAGGGACGGCGCTCGGGGCCTCACCGCGGTGACACAAGCCGGCGGCCACCGGTGATGGAGGGAAGCACGACGTCCGGCGATGCCAGGCGGGGCTCAGGGGACCAGTGTCGGCGTGTGGAGAGGAGGGTTTGGAGTTGGGCGCGGCTTGGAAATGGCGCGGCAAGGGAGCGGGGAAAGCGGCGGCGGCCCTGAGATGAGCGGGCGCGCGGGTGGTCCACGGGGTAGCTCCCGCCGGCGACGCAGATCCGGCGGCGTTCGGGTGTGTCCAACAGCTCCGGTGGCCAGCGGAGGAGGGAGCGGCGGGCCGGCGTTGAGGGAGAGGGGTCCGCGGTGGGGTCTGCTGGTCCGGCGGAAGCGAGGAGCGGCGTTGCTCTCCGGCGGCTTGTGGCGGCGCCTTGGGCTTGACCGGCGGCTCCAGGGCGGCGGCAGCGGCCTATTGGGGTGAGGGGGCGGCAGATCTGGAGGAGGGGCTCACCGGCTTGAGCATCCCGCTGGGAGCGGCGGAGCAAGGTAGGGCTGGTGGCGCGCGCTCGGGTAGACTGCGGGGAGTGGGCGGCCGACGGGGTGCTGGGGGCTCCACCGGCGACGGCGGCGCCTGGTTGAGCTGCGGTGGCGTGGCAGCTCGGGGAAGAAAGGGAAATGGAGGAGGGAGCCAGCTGGGAAGCTCGGGTTGGGTGTCCAGGGAAGAAGCTCGGCTGGGGGCTGGTCCAATGGAGTTCGGAGGAGAAAAATGAGCAAGAAGATGGGAGTCTTGGTCAGGGGAGATGAGCACGATTGCTTGGGTGGATGCCTGGAGCAGCTCAGGTGCTGCGGCATTGGGGAAAAAGATTGGGCAGAGGAAGCTTTAGGAGAAAAGGAGAGCGAGCTCGGCTTGAGCAAAGTGGGCTCAGCTCACACGCACTGGAGAGGGTTAATGGGGAAGGGAGAGGCTTGAGCTCGGGTAGAGGGGAGGCAGAATCCTGGGACTTGCTAGCTCAGGAGGGGAGAAGGCAGCCAAGAAGAGAAGGGCCTGAGGAAGAAGGAGTGAAGAATGGCAGCTTGGGCAGGAATGCGAGCTCGGCCTGGTTTTTGTACTGCAGGGAAACTGTAGAGCCGATGGGAAAGGAGAGAAATGGGCACGAGGGAGAGTAAATGAAGTGATTTGAGTAGAGAGTGAGGAGACAGGAGAGTCTGCTGCTGATGGAAAAGAAAAGACAGGGAGAAGAGGTAGACAGCTCACGCAATTAAAGTGAGCTCTGCTGCTGCTGTTCCGTGCATGATGTGACGGGTGCTACTGGATGGGAAATTAGATACCAGGGAGGTGATGCAACGGGGAAAAGATGAAATGATAGAAGGGAAGGAGTTAAGGAGGTAGGTGCATATAGCTGTTGCAAGGAAGTGAACTGGCAGTAAAATAAATCGGTTAGCTGCTGTTGATCACTACTGGGATTTATGGCACGTAGCAGATGTGGCGATAAGGAGCAGTTTGTTCTAGGGACAGACAAGAGAAGCTCGGTTTGATTTAATGCCGTGATGAGACAGGAGGGGAAACAGGACGGCGCAGAGCTGATTAGAAAGCTCAGGAAGACCACGTGTTCAGGATGATAGGAAAAGAAAATGTCCGCACGATGAGCCTGAACAGCTTCGGTAGAGATACTAACGTGATTTCATGTGGGATAAATATTATGGGGAAGGTGTTCGGAAAATACCGCCGGTATGCTCATATATGCACAGGACTGCAACAGGGATGGTTTATGTGCGTATATATTCTAGGAGAGAGAAAAGGTGGCAAGAATTCAAATGAACACGTGCAGCGATAAGACGAGGATTCCAAGGTGTATGTGCCCATATACACTTGAGGGAATATTGTCGGTATGCTCACACATATGCTTAGGACTGTGGCTGAGTTAACGACAGGTTAGGGTTTTAGAGAGATTGAGATTTAAATCGGAAGGAAGGAGTCGGGAGCTCGGATCTAGGGTTTCGGGACGTGGCAAGGTGGGGCAGGAACACGGAACTCGAGACGAAACCTTTTTGTCGGCTTAGGACGTGTTGGTGGTGAGGTACCATCGATACGGTGGCGTATACGGCGCGTGCAATGCGTTAGGGTTTTGCCCCTTTCGTCGAATCAGGGAGGAGGGAATTAGGGTTTAGGGGCGCGGCAGGGTGACGCAAGGTATGGGAACTCTTGGAAACCTTTGCATCTCGACTCGGGTCCATTTGACGACAAGGTGCCGTGGTTGCAAATGTCCTGTTGCACGGTGTTGTCGCATTAGGGTTTCGAGAGGGGTTCGGGATTAGTTAGAGGGGAGGAATGCCGAAGTATGTTTGTGGTAGGAAGAATGGCTGTCGCGGCGGAGAAAATGTTGCCGCGGTATTGCCGCGGTAAGGGAAGGTTTGCCGCGGTAAGAAAAAGAATTGTCGCGGAGGAAATTGGTTGTCGTGGCGGAAGGAACAGCGGCAAGACGTTGCCGCGGCAGGGAAGGAGTTGCCGTGGCAGGGAATCGGTGGCGCGGTAGAAACTTGTCACGGCAAGAACGGCTTGCTGCGGCAGAGAAGGATAGCAACGGCGGTGGTAGGGGTCTTGCTGCGGCGGAGAAAATGGTTGACGACGGCTGCCGTGGTAAGAGCGTGGCAGCGGCAACAGCTGCCATGGGCTGCCTCGGTAGGGCACGTTGGAGGCGGCAGCTGCCTCGGGCTGCCGTGGCAGAATGCAAGGGCGAGAGGACACATATGAAGGCAAGGTGCCGAGCAGAGTTGCCCGGGTTGACGGGCGAGGTTCAGGGTGCTAGGGTTTCAATAAAACGGAGATCGATAAGTTTAAGAACGAGGATTTTCGTGTTTTGGTATGTAGCTTCGTCGTGTTTTGAACTAAAATTTTAGTTGGGTGTATTTTCGGTTGGCATTATTAACAAAAAGTTTTTGTTAGCCCTAAATTTTTGGGTTTTGGAAAATCAGGGCGTGACAGGGGCTCATAGTAGAGGACGGGGTTGCAGTACTTTCCGTGCCGCACCTACCCAACCAGTATACGAGGCTCCTCCATGACTTCTCATTCGGCCGATCGTTTGAGGTAAAACCTAAGGCCGATATCAAATGCAAACGGTGCCAACGTAAGGGTCATGATTCCCGAGAGTGCATTGCCATTATTTCATGTGACGTTTGTGAAAAAGAGAATGATCATGTCATTGCTAAGTGCTCATTGCTAAAGTTGCCAAAACCAGTCGTAGCGCTATGCAGATATGCTACCGATAACATGGGCTTCTACTATATTCCCATAACGGCACTGTTGGAGTTTGCTCCAAATTCCTGTCACCTTTTTGCAGAAGACGTTTTGCATTATCGGTGTCAGCTAGTAGTGTCACCCAGCAGTGTCACCCAGCTGTGTCAGCCAGCTGTGTCACAGGTGGCTCACATAGGGTAGCTGACACAGGTAGGGTTAGCTCATCTGAGTCAAGTGCTAGCATGTTAAGTGTTCTGCCTGTGTCAGTCAGCTGTGTCACAAGCAGTAACACAGATATCTCTTTCTCCACCTGTAACTATATATACCCTACCTTGTAGACGTTATGGGATAAGCCAAGCATTGTAAATCCCTAACGGGTTAGGACTTCATTCATAGTGAAGTTGACGTCTTCGTGCGTCCGTGGTTTTTCACCTTTTCTAGGATTTCCACATAAAACTCCCTGTGTGCTTTGGATCGTGTTTTGTGCTCTGATTTCTCTCTTCCTCTGGTCCGTCCATCTCTAACAAGTGGTATCAGAGCATTGGTTATTCGTTCTTGAGATGGCGTCCATGAAGTTTGATCTTCCGCTTCTTGATCGAGACACTCAATTCTCTTTGTGGCAAGTCAAGATGCGTGCTCTATTGGCTCAGGCCGATTATGAGGATGCTTTGGATTCTTTTGGCGGAAAGGCTGTTGCTGCTTGGTCCGATGATGAGAAGAAGAAGGACCGCAAGGTCGTTTCCCAAATTCAACTCCATCTGCACAACAACATTCTGCAGGAGGTTCTCCAGGAGACACATGCTGCTTCGTTATGGCTGAAGCTTGAAGCAATCTGCATGACCAAGGATCTGACCAGCAAGATGCACCTCAAGCAAAAGTTGTTCTTGCACAAGATGCAAGAAGGAGGTAACTTGCTTAATCACATCTCTAATTTCAAGGAGATTGAAGCAATTTGGGTTTGATTCTTTTGTGTTCGCTGCCTAGTTCATATTCTGATTTTAGAGACACCATGCTATATAGTAGAGATACCCTCACTCTTCATGTGGTGTATGAGGCCTTACATTCCAAGGAGAAGATGAGACAGATGGTGTCAGATGATTCAAGTGACTCACATGCTGAGGGCTTGTCTGTCAGAGGCAGATCTGAGAAGAAAAACCCCAATCATGGTCATGGAAGAAGCTCTGCCTGTGCCACAGGTCAGAGAGGCAGGTCAAAGTCCAGAGGAAAGGGCAAGTTTTGCAGATACTGCAAACGTGATGGACATGACATTTCTGAGTGTTACAAGCTGAAGAACAAGGAGAACAGAAAAGGCACAAAGCCAAAAGATAAGGCTAATGCTGCTGCCAACTGTTCTGCTAACTCAGATGTCGAGTCTCTGATGGTCATTGCTGGAACCTCTGCCAGCAGCCGTGACACAGCTGACCACCTCAGCTGTGCCAGCTCCAGCTGTGACACAGGTGATCATCCCACCTGTGATACAGATCTTCGTCCCACCTGTGACACAGCTGCTAACACATGTGTTGGTTTTTTGAATGCCGTTGCCAGTTCAACTGGACAGAGAGCTGCCACCGATGAGTGGATTCTTGACACTGCTTGCACATATCACATGTGCCCTCACAGATATTGGTTCAGTTCCTTTGAGCCGTTGAGCAATGGTGGATCAGTTCTCGGTTATGATGATTCATCTTGCAAGATAGAGGGCATTGGCTTAGTTTAGATCAAGATGTTTGATGGTATGATCAAAACACTGACAAATGTTAGATACATTCTAGAGATGAAGAGAAATCTTATTTCATTGAGCTATTTTGATGGTAAGGGGTACCATTATTCAGGTGGAGATAGTTGCTTGAAAATCACCAAAGGATCTCTTGTGGTGATGAAGGCAAATCTGAGGAAGTCCAGTGGACTCTACTATCTCCATGGCAGTACAATCTCAGGCAATGCCGCTCCTGTAATTCCTCAAGATGCCTTTGGTTCTGATGCATCAAACCTTTGGCATATGCGTCTAGGGCATATGAGCAAGTCCGGTCTGGAAGAGTTGAGCAAGCGTGGATTACTTGAAGGATATAGTGGAAGCCTAAAGTTCTGTGAGCATTGTATTTTCGGCAAGCACAAGAGGGTGAAGTTCATCATCTCAACTCACACAACTGAAGGAATTCTTGATTATGTGCATTCTGATCTGTGGGGGCCATCCAAAAAGCCATCATTTGGTGGATCTCGTTAGATGATGACCATTATTGATGATTATTCAAGAAAGGTCTGGCCTTATTTCCTCAAGCACAAGTCAGAAGCATTTTTTGCCTTCAAAGAGTGGAAGATAATGGTTGAAAACCAAACTGAGAAGAAAATCAAGAAGCTTCGAACTGATAATGGTATGGAATTCTGTTTCAAATAGTTCAACTCATACTGCAAGTCTCATGGTATTGTGAGACACTACACAGTTCCTAGCACTCCTCAACAAAATGGTGTAGTTGAGCATATGAATAGGACTATTATCTCCAAAGCCCGTTGGATGTTGTCCAATACAGGTCTGAACAGACATTTTTGGGTTGAAGCTGTCTCTACTGCTTGTCATCTTATCAATAGGTCACCTTCCACAGCAATTGATAAGAAAATACCTATTGAGGTTTGGTCTGATTCTCCTATAGACTATTCAAGTCTGAGAGTGTTTGGGTGCCCTGCTTATGCTCATGTTGACAATGGGAAGCTTGAACCCAGGGCAGTTAAATGCATATTTGTTGGCTATAAGTCTGGTGTAAAAGGCTTTAAGCTTTGGAATCCTAAAACCAAGAAGATGATAGTCAGCCGAAGTGTTGTCTTCAATGAGGCTGCTATGTTACAAAGTAATGATGTTCCAATTGATCAGCCTAGAGGTTCTGAAGACAGAGGACAGAAGTCTAACTCTAAGGTGGAGCATTCAGTTAAGCTCAGTGATTCTCATGCACCTGTCGCACAGGTGAGCGCACCTATGCCGCACGTGATAGCTGTGCCACAGCCAGGCTTAGGTCAGCCAGCTGTGCCATAAGTAACTTATGACCTGCCAGCTGTGCCACAAGCAGGTGACGCAGATGGTTATATGCCTGCTGCTGTGAACACTCCACAGCATTCCATTGCAGTTGATAGGCCCAGAAGGGATCCTAAACCTGTCAGGAGGCTAATTGAAGAAGCAAATATGGTTGCTTATACTTTCAGTGTCGCAGAGGAAATTAAAGGATCTGCCGAACCTTCTTCATACTCAGAAGCCATTATCTCTGCTGATGCAAGCAAATGGATGATTGCAATGCATGATGAAATTGAGTCCCTTGACAAGAATGGCACATGGGACTTAGTTAAACTGCCCAGTGACAAGAGACCAATAAGCTGTATTTCTTCATGGGGAGTTGAATGAAGACGTCTATATGAATCAACCTGAAGGTTTTACTGTTCCTGGTAAAGAGAAGCTTGTCTGCAAACTGAAGAAGTCACTGTATGGATTGAAGCAATCTCCTAGGCAGTGGTACAAGAGGTTTGACACCTTCATGATTTCTCAAGGTTTTTAAAGATCTGACTATGATAGCTGTGTCTACTTGAGATCTGCTAATGGCTCTGCCATTTACTTGCTATTATATGTCGATGACATGTTGATTGCTGCTAAAGATAAAGCAGATGTTGACAAATTGAAAGAACAATTGAGTTCTGAATTTGATATGAAGGATCTGGGTGCTGCAAAGAAGATTCTTGGCATGGAAATTTCCAGAGACAGATCTGCTGGAAAATTGTACCTCAGTTAGAGAGGATACATTGACAAGGTGCTTCACCGATTCAATTTTCAAGATGCCAAACCGGTTTCTACACCATTAGCTGCACACTTCAAATTATCATCAAGCTGTTGTCCAAAGTCAGAAGAAGATGATGAGTACATATCTAGAGTTTCCTATTCAAGTGCCGTTGGCTCTCTCATGTATGCCATGGTCTGCTCCCGTCCTGATTTAGCTCATGCTTTGAGCGTTGTGAGCAGATTCATGGCTAATCCTAGAAAGGAGCATTAGAAAGCAATCCAATGGATATTCAGGTACTTTCGAGGTACATCTAATGTTTGTTTGCATTTTGGAAAATCTAGAGATGGAATTGTTAGATATGTTGATTCCGACTTTGCTGGCGATTTGGACAAGAGAAGATCACTCACAGGCTATGTGTTCACCATTGGTGGCTGTGCTGTGAGTTGGAAGGCAACCCTACAGTTAACTATTGCATTGTCTACTACTGAGGCTAAATACATGGCCGTTGCTGAGGCATGCAAGGAGGCTACATGATTGAGAGAATTATATTCTGAGCTTTGTGGAGATTCATCCTGCACCACCATATTTTGTGATAGTTAAAGTGCAATTTGCCTTACAAAGGATTCCATGTTCCATGAGAGAACTAAGCACATTAATGTCAGATTTCATTTCATCAAAGATGTTGTTCCCAAGGGTGATGTCAAAGTGACCAAGATTAGCACACATGATAATGCTGCTGATATGATGACAGAGTCAGTTCCTACAGCTAAGTTTGAGTTTTGCTCAAGCTTGGCCGGTGTTAAAAGATAGTCCCTTGTGACTATTGACGCATGGCACGTGATTAACTATTTAATCAGTTGAATTTGTTATCCCAGGCATTACAAGGAAGGAATGAATTTGTCTCAAGGTGGAGTTTGTTGGAGTTTGCTCCAAATTCCTGTCACCTCTTTGCAGAAGACGTTCTGCGTTATCGGTGTCAGCCAGCAGTGTCACTCAGCTGTGTCAGCCACCTGTGACACAGGTAGCTGACACATGTAGGGTTAGCTCACCTGAGTCAGATGCTAGCATGTTAAGTGTTCTGCCTGTATCAGTCAACTGTGTCACAAGCAGTAACATAGATACTCTTTCTCCACCTGTAACTATATATACCCTACCTTGTAGATGTTATGGGATAAGCCAAGCATTGTAAATCCCTAACGGGTTAGGACTTCATTCATAGTGAAGTTGATGTTTTCGTGCGTTCGTGGTTTTTCACCTTTTTTAGGGTTTCCACGTAAAACTCCCTGTGTGCTTTGGATCGTGTTTTGTGCTCTGATTTCTCTCTTCCTCTGGTCCGTCCATCTCTAACAGGCACATGTTACCATCCAGGGTGGCCAGCTCATGTAAAAAATGGTCAAGGTGGAGATACACTTGGCGACACCAATTCCCTGGAACTGGGAGGTGCGGCACTACGGTGAAAATTGCTTTTTGGTACCGTCTCCGAATAAAATCGAGCTACAACGCCTGATACGAATGGGCGAGATAGGGGGCACAACTCCATGACGGTATCACTCTACGATTCGAAGAGTGGATTCCTAAAATGGATGATGTTCTTAAGCTTCAGAAGGTATGGGTTCAGGTGTTTGGTGTCCCATATGAGATAAGCTTGCTTTGGTTCCAGCCAATAAGCTTCTTAAGTTGGAACCAGATAACCCAGGCAATTATGTCCTTATATAAAATGTTTTAGCTGAGATGGGCAAGTGGAACAATGCCAAGGAGGTTAGAGCCAGGATGATAGAACGTGGGTTGAGAAAAGATCCGGCCTGCAGCTGGATTGAGATTGGAAATAGTGTCCACACTTTCACTGCAAGAGATCATTCTCACAGAGACTCGGAGAGAATCCGTCTCAAACTCGCCGAAATAACGGATAAACTGAGAAAAGAAGGTGGGTACACCGAGGATACAAGGTTTGTTCTGCATGAGGTGAGTGAAGAAGAAATGAGAGATACACCGCATAGGCACAGCGAGAGGCTCGCAATAGCATTTGGTTTGATCAGCACTCGTTCAGGTACGCCTCTACGGATAGCAAAGAGCCTCAGAGTGTGCGGTGACTGCCATAGTTCACCAAGCCAGTATCCAAGCTATTTGATAGGGAAATTGTGGTCCGAGACGCCAACAGATTCCATAATTTCAGAGGAGGATCTTGTTCTTGTGGCGATTTCTGGTGAATATGACTAGGCTATAGAATCATATAACATCAACAGCTTGTTGACGAAGAGGGCACAGCAGAGGCAAGATTGATGAACTGGGTCGACAGGAGGACGTCTGATTTACTGCATGAAAATGCAACAGTGTAAATGATTCACTTTTTCTGAAATTTAATATAGGTACTTTTTGTTCACAAATATCTGAGGTTTCTAGGACAAACGTGACGAGGAGAAGGTTTACGTACAGTTAAGAGGTTGTATGAGTGAACAAAAATAGAACATCAAATTACAGGATCCACAACTGAAAGCGTAAGTGCAGCTTCACTTGTCATCCACGGCCCTGGATCATGGCATCAGACAATGCGATCCTACTGCTGTTTTGAGAGCCGACAGGACTCCCGACAGATTAACACGCTAAAAAGCTCTGCCACTTGGGAGTCCAGTCTTGCCATGCCGATGGCACTTTGAGTTCCATTTACGTGGCGGAACTGCAGGGTGCACCGCGCGCACGCGACGGCGCAGCCCGACGAGGGCGCGCACGGGCGGTTCACTACAGGCGTCCGTCAAGCCAAGCCACGGCGCAGGATGCGAACGGCGGACGCATGGCGCATCGCGGGTCGGTACGGTAAGCCAGAAGACGCTGGCCGCATCTTTCCATTTTGCCTGTGGCCGAGCCACCTGGAACTCGTGTGCTCGGTCCAATAGCAACGAGGCGTAACTCGTATATATGTGTATAGACCTACAAGGCGAGTTATTTGGATTTCTCGTGTAGCCTTTCTGGTCTGCTATACAACAAGGAGAAGCTTCTCAGCTTCAGTTGACGAGACAGCATACCGCTGCTCCTGGGCATGCGTAGACCGAGCTGAACAGAGCCAAGCCGACGTCGGTATCCTCGCCGGTGGTACGTACGCATGCCCAGGACGCCGTTACTCGCCAGTCCATCGAACACAATTCCTTCCCAAGTTTCTCCTTGATACATCATATTATGAAGGTTCGGAACGTGTTCAGTTTCTGCCCAGTTTCGCAGTAATTGACTTCTCATAGTCCTTGTTTAGCTGTTTGAGCAGTCTGGAGAAGCATGTGACTAATCGATCACTTTTTTCCTGCTCCCGGTTGTTGGTTCCAGCAAAAGATTGTTATCAAGGTGAGCATGCAGTGCGAGAAGGGCAGGTCCAAAGCAATGGAGCTCGCCGCGAGAACGACCGGTATGCATCTGCATACGCATGCGTCTAACACATGAGTATATTGCTGATCATCTTCTCTTGTCGGTTTAACTTTTTGGGTAAGCTAGTTCGAACATATATCAAACTTAATATGTATCAGATTCCAGAAGTTTCACCTTTCCTCATTAGCTTAATCTTTTAGGTGAAATAATGATTGACAGTGTTGCATCGGTACGTTAAACCAAATGACATTAGATACGAGAGGTCTATACACCTTCTTTCGTTAGTTTGCTTTTGGTGAACTAGTTCGTTGCTTCATTCAGAAAGTCAATATGGTATCAAGTACAAAAGATTCCACCTTTTCTCTATCACTCGGGGTGAACGTTGGTGAATTATACTCATTTGATACTACAGCCAAACCACCCAACCTTTTCATTTTAGGCATTAGCTGAACTTATTGATGCGTGATACATGGAACTTGATATAATTTCAGAGTCAACAAGTCATTTTCTATCAGATTACGATTTTAGGTGAATATAGGAAACATGACACTTCATCAATTCTTTAATCGCACGTGTCTCCCTGTGCCACTGATGCTAATGTGTCTACAAGCAGGGGTCATCTCGATAGGGATAACCGGCGACTGCAAGGACCGGCTGGAAGTCGTCGGCGACGGCGTTGAACCAGTCTGCCTCGTCCGCTGCCTGCGCAAGAAGCTCGGTCACGCCGAGATCTTGCAGGTGGAGGAAATAAAGGACAAGAAACCGGAGAAGAAGGCGGAAGTGCCGAAACCGCTAGTCGTCGTGCACCCGCTGCCGCAGTGCTACCCCGGTAACTACCATCACCCGTCGCTGCTGCCGCTGCAGATGATCTGCTACGACTAGCCTATCTCTTGCTTCATCATGTAATTATCAGAGAACGATTTTGGCACCGAGCAACCGAGAAAGAAACGACCATTCCTTGTTAACACCTCCGCTCGGGCCATTAGATGGAGGCCAGTCTTTTTCTAGCGTCAATTCTATTTTTTTACCACGCATTTAACATATTGAAATTTTTGAGACATAATTTACCAAATTAGAACTCGACAAAAATTTAGAATTCAAAGCCACCAATTCTGCTAGCTTTTGTGATTTGGGGGGAATCTGACATATTAGGCTACCTTTCGGGCTTGCCTGGCGTTGACTAGGACGCTACATCAGGACCCACGTTTCAGACTTGTGTGGCGTTGACTAGGACGCCACACCAAAAATAGGTGGGCTCTCACAATCTCTCTCTCACCCTATCTCTTCTTCCAATGTGCCCTTTAAGATTTACTCATTCTGAATATACCAAAAACAATTGTCCTAATTTCCTATACGCACTTTACAACTGTGTGTTGACCGTTAAGTCTCCACTGAAAAGATCATTTCATGACTGCTTACATCACGCGACCTCCTCCTCGCCTTCTACCAGATCCAAAGGTATGGAAGAGGAAGGATGAAGTCCCAAATTAATTGACAATAACAACATATCAAGAACCAGTAAGAGCAACAATAAAGGGATCAAGAACCAAGCTTGAAATCGCAAAAAGCATAACCAAATGAACTTGACGGCTCCATCCTCAGGCTGCCGCCATGGCCCAAGTCGCATTCACCCAGTGCACGAGAGGAAGGTGCAAGTTGCAGATAACAATCAGTTCAGGTAAGGGAAATTGGAGCCAGGGGGGTAGAGAGAGGAGTGTCACTAGTTGCAGGTAGCTGACGATCTAGGTTTTGGACCATGCATATCCTGGTTGTTGTTGCCTTGGGCGAAGCCAAATCGAGGGACAAAAATTGAGGACGGATCTGTCTGGTTTTCCTCTAATTAACCAAGCACTGAAAGATTTTCTGGTATGGTTTCTCTTATAAACAGAGTCAATTCTTTTCCACCTTATAAACTAAGGGAGTATCATGCTCTCTTGAGGAGGTTCATAAAAAAAGAATCAATGGCAAGGAAAGTGGAAGAAGACGTTTTATAGGCTCCAGTGTTTCCTTATTTTTATAAGCTCAAGTGTTTCCTTATTTATTGTAAGAGGTTGAAACAAACGCTATACATTCCGTAGGCCTCAGCGAGGCCGAGTGCCTCCAGGAACCATGGACGCCCTAGCATCTTCTATTGATTGCTATATTGACCTGTATAGTACTACTACTTAGTGCTCCCTCCGTCCATGTATATAAGGTGTATTTTGATTAGTTAAGACAATGCATTGATCAATAATTACTCTACTAATATATGATTTATGTGATACAAATTTATAATTATAAGTATGTTCGAGTATGAATCTAATGACATCAATTTTATGTCACATAGATTACATATTAATAGAATAATTATTAGTTAAAACATTATCTTAACTAATTAAAATATGTCTTATATATCTGAATAGAAGAAGTATTGCTATGTCTCAAGACTAATCAGATTTTCCTAGGTCATCATACGTTGATAGTTTCATAGGTTCGACTACTGACTAGTATACGAGTCCATGAAAGGTCCAAGCTTCGTCCACTGATGACGACGATTGCTCCGACGATTCAATCATCTACACACAACGCAATCAATCTTTCTTTCTTTTTCACGAAGACACAACGCAACCAATCAAGCACACAATCGACAGACACGTATAGAGCATCACCTTCCTTCGACGATTCAACGTTAGATAAATACACACAAACAACGCAATCAATCTTCTTCTTTTTTTGGAAAAAGGCACAACGCAATCAATCAAGAACACAATCGAAGACATGTATAGAGCATCACCTTTCTTTTCTATATGCATGTATATTTTGCCAACTGCCTTACGGGAAAATCATATTAATTAGCTTAACTAGATTAATTCAGAGTATGACCTGTGACTCTGAACAAAGCTTTCCAGAGCGAGACCGGCCGTTGAATCGTTGTGTTCACACCACTCCACCAACGAAACTATGGAGCGTACATTAAAATTCTACTAGACAAAGAATATACAGCAGAATTTTTGTGGTTTTGCTGAGGCAGGTACACTCACACCGAATTCTGCTTGGTCATCATATCTTGATAATTTGACCACTAACTAGTACCCATTATATACCGGCCGGTCCGGGAGTCCAAGAAAGGTGCATGTTTGTCGAGTACAGCTTTTGTGCATCTAGAGTCATGTGCACCTATTAGGTTTTTTTGATTTTTTTAAATCACGTATAAGTTTTTAAAAAATCTTATAAAATTCATATCGGTTTATGATGGAATGAAGTATACACAGGTAAATTTTTGTAAAATAATATGCCCATTTGTGACCTGTGTAAAAAAACAAACATGTATACTGTTCACGACTGTGTACTGTTCACTACTGTTCACAACCCCCTAGGGTGTTTTCTTCTTTTTTTTGCACAGGTCACAAATGGGTATATTATTTTACAAAAATTGAATCATGCATACCTCACTCCATAATATACATGTATGAATTTTTTCAGATTTTTTTGAAACTTAAATGTGTGATTTTCAAAATTTTAAAATAATGGGTACACATGGTGTGCACCCTGGACTTTCCCCATGTTTGTCTCACTACTGACGACATGATTGCTTTCACGCTTAAATGATTGAAAAGAACACAATGCTAGATAAATACAAACAACGCAATCAAGCACACAACCATATAAATTGATAAATAGACACTGTTATGGCCCCGAATGTACGGACGAAACCGTATTAGTCTTTTTTTTTAGAAACTGACTTCCGTATTAGTTTAACTAGATTCATTTAAAAAAACTAGATTCATTCAGAATTTCGGAGTATATATGGCCTGTGATCGAACAAGCATTCCAGAGCGAGACCGGCCGGTGGTTGACTCGCTGTGTTCTGACCATTCCACCATTGAAATTATGAAGCGTATACTTCAATATTTTGGGTACAGCCGAATTATTGTGGTTGTGAGGACGCTGTTAGCACTTAGCCCTGTTAGATGGAAATTATTTTTCAGGAGAAGGAATAACTCAATACGAACATTTAGTTAAGGCAAGCAAATTGGTTCACACTTGTAAACTGAGAAGATCCAACTACGTTCGTACAGTAGAAGAGTGGGGTGTGAGTCTTCTTCCATGTACTCCTTCTAAAGCAAGCCTATCCAGTTCATCAATTGAGCTGAGAGTACCTACGGTTGATTAGTTGAATGTGCAGTATTGTATTGGTAGATCTTGACATCTTGTGAGTTCATGGTGTCAACTAACTGATCGACTCGGTCTACGTACGTACGTCCGTCCGCAGCCTCGGCGACGTGGTCAGTGGGAAAAAGAATTGGCTCGCGTCGGATCTCGCAAATCATTATCTATGCCGAGCCTTCCGATCGAATCATCTGACCAGAGCGCGTTTAGCTAATTGGCTAGTTGTTTGCCAACTGGGAGCTTAGCTGCTGCCACGAACCTTCTTACTCCTGGCTAGCTTGGATCACTCCTAATTTAGTCTTCACTAGCACTAATGCTCTGCCTCTCTCTCTCACCCGGCCGCGCCTGCTATAAAAGTGTGGCGCCTGCGTGTCTGTAAGAACAGTGGCAGAGGCACCGAGCCATATCTCCAACACAAAATCGCGAGACAGCTTTTGGTTGCATCGTGTCTCCAAAAACTCCGATCCATATATAGATATCGCTACCCAACCTAGCCTCGATTGGTAGCACGTAAACCAGCAGCTAGCACCAAATGAAGGTAAGGAACCTGATCAGTTTCTGCATGCCTCCTTCCTGTTTAGCAGCTTAATTTTGAGCAATCCAGTACTGGAGCATGGGATTGACCGGTCGCTTTTCTCGTCGTTGTTGCAGCGAAAGATTGTGATCAAGGTGAGCATGTCGTGCGACAAGGGCCGGTCCAAAGCCATGGCGCTGGCCGCCAGAATAACCGGTATGCATGCACGTTCTCTACACGTCCGTTCTCGATCTCCCCTGTGTGTATCGATCAGCCGATGCTAACTGACATCCTTCGTCCGTGCAGGGGTGATCTCGATGGGGATAACCGGCGACGACAGGGACCGGCTGGAGGTGGTCGGCAACGACTGCGTCGACCCGATCTGCCTCGTTAGCTGCCTGCGCAAGAAGTTTCAACACGCCGAGATCCTGCAGGTGGAGGAGGTCAAGGACAAGAAGAAAGAGAAGAAGCCGGAGTCGCCGGAGTGGTGCCCCGTTTACTACTACCACCCCCCGCAGATGGTGGTCTGCGACGAGCCCAACAACTGCGTCATCATGTAATTATCTAGAGAACGGATTAATTTTGATTGCCACGCTTTTTGTTAGTAACTATACATGTGTCAATTCGATGAAATAAAAAGAAGAAAATATGCATGTTTACGGCTACACTTGTTTCCAGTTGTGAAACCGAGGCAAACTTAACGCCAGTGGATATCTCAGTTCTCGATTGCTTGCCTTCTTCCTGATCGAAGTTCAAGTCAACCATGTGATCTGGGCTTTGCTTTAGCATGTGCTGATCTGTGTTGACCGGTCAGTTAATTAGATCACCACACATGCCGGAGTCAAAGAGAGTGCATGCGACGATTAGTACGTCACCTGCCAGAAGAAATATAACGTGACTTCATCCGTCATGATGCCCAAGTCATAGTGACTTCATCCGTCATGTGCATTTCCAGTTCTCCACCCATATGGCCATATATCACCTTCTGTCTTGTAAAAAAAATGAAATGAAATTGATAGTCTGACACAGTTTTTTTTTAGGAAACAGGTTGCTTTTTTCATAGTGCATCACTCATACATTCTGCGTGTGGTTTCCTGCACGCTCAAAATATCTGAATAAGAAAAGCTTGTACCATGGAAAAATCTGCAGTACCTTTGAAAAAGATTACAGCCAATAGCTTTCCCAGTTCACTGTAGACGAGAATGAGCGCATTATTATGCAACAAGCACCACGGCCAAATGAACGTTCAACACGCAAGGAAAAGAAACAGACTGCAGCTTCAAAATTCTGCAGTGATTTCATAGGATGCTGGCCAATGTTCTTTGCAGTGCTGTGGCTTTCTTCGTCTTCATGCTTTGTTGGGGTCTTAGAGTAACCAAACTAATGACCAAGTCCAGGACAACAACAAAAGTACAAAACTGTTGGAATCAGATAGTCCCCATCTCCACAATTCCCAGTTATAATTTTAAAAAGTTAGCTACCTACTGCCGCTATCACCTTAGGGAGCACGGCAATCAGATTGGTGTATCAGGGAATGTCGTCTTTCGTCTTATATAAAAAATTCGTTAGAATCTCTTGTATATTTGCACCGGTATTTTTGCATATGTATATTTTCTCCGTAGAGCTAAATTTAAGCTATTCACTTTTGCATCAGTTCTTGCTACTAGAACCCGGTTCCTTGTACTATGGTTCTGTCAGCCTTCAGCACCCAAAATCTGAAATCATACGGCGTGAGATGTATACACGGTTCGTTTCGCCTATTAACTTTTTTGTCAGAAAGTGTACTCCAACCCCATTTTGTGCTTGTTCTATTATCTGCTAGCAGCGTCGTCTAGTCACCAAAGAAGGTTGAAAGGCTTCAACGCAAGTAATGCATACATATTTAAGTACAGCTTTTGTGCACCCGGGATCATGTGCACCCATTAGGTTTTTTGATTTTTTAAAATCACGTATATATTTTGAAAAAATTTAAAAAAATTCATACCGATTTATGATGGAATGAAGTATACACAGGTAAATTTTCGTAAAATAATATGCCCATTTGTGACCTGTGTAAAAAAAAATTATGTACTGTTCACAACCCCGGGTGTTTTCTTCTTTTTTTTTCCACAGGTCACAAATAGGTATATTATTTTACGAAAATTTAACCATGCATACCTCACTCCATAATATACATGTATGAATTTTTTCAGATTTTTTTAAAACTTAAATTTATAATTTTCAAAATTTTAAAATAATGGGTGCACATGGCCCGTGTGCACCTAGACTTTCCCCAGGGCCATGTGCCTTTTCAGACTTCAGTGCTCACCAAATCACCATCATATCTACCAAGAGATCGTGCACCAGTCAAGAATTCTAAGTCAAGTTATTTAATTACGTCATATGAAGCTCAAAGTATTGAGCTTTCTGAAGGAATGGGTTTACACCGAGGTTACTATGTCCATATAGTGCAGCTTCTGAAAGTATTGTACATTTCCAGTCACCTAATGCTAAACAGAAAGATCTTAGAGCACTAATGGAGAGTTCAGTGCTGTACAGTTTCTGGGCATTACCTTGAGTTAAACAAACGTTTTTGCCGTGCGATGCCCAACGTAGGCTGCTCCATATATATGCACCAAGACTTACAGCCTAAGGAAACAACCGATCAATCTTGATCGGATTACAACAGATGACAGGACTTAACTTCGTAACAAACATCACTTACTAATTACATGACGTGACTTAGCTTACGTGTTTACATTTTCCTCAATCTGAACCGGTAGGCATAAGATTAAGATTACGTCATAGTCGATCAAGCATTTGTCGCATGGCTAGCTTAGTGAAAGCATCCGCTATTTGATCGCCCGAAGAAACAAACCAAACTTCTAGTACTCCAAATGCAGTCTTCTCTTGAACGAAGTAAAAAATCGACCTCAATATGCTTAGCTCATGCATGAAAGACTTGATTGACTATTAAATAGGTTGCACCAAGGTTATCGCACCATAGCACTGGTGCTCGCAGCTATGATACTTATAATTCTCAGAAGAAACTACACCCATGTAACCTCTCTGTCCCATTTATGAGGGCTTTACACTCTACTTTAATACTCGAGCGAGACACAATAGATTGTTTTCGAACATTCTATGATATCAGACTTGGTCCAAAGAAAGCCGCAAAGCTTTCTGTTGAATATCGATCATCAGAACAGCCAGCCCATTCAGCATCTGTAAACACACTAAAAAGTGTTGATGGAGAACACCGAATACTCAACCCTGTGGTGATTGTACCTTTGACATACTGCAAAATGCGCTTCACTGATTCCCAATGCACATCAGTGGGCTTAGATAGATATTGATAAATTTTGTTCACACCAAATAAAATATCAGGGTGCATTAAAGTAAAATACTGCAAACCTCCCACCATACAACGATATTTGAAGGCATCCTCCTCATTAAGTGCTTGGCCAAGATCACTTGCTAGCTTGCCAGTGACGGACATAAAGGTGGAGACTGTCTTACAATTCTCCGTATGAGCATGATAAAGAAGATCAATGGCATACTTATTCTGTGTTAAGGTTAGGTCATTTCCCGTGAACTGGGAACAGTCTCAATACCTAGAAAATAACTCAATCGACCAAGATCCTGGATGGGAAAGGTACTAGAGAGACGATGCAATAGCCGATCCACAACGCAAGAGCAAAAGCCAACAATAACAATATCGTCAATATAGACAAGCATATAAATAGTAATATCCTCATGATGAAAAATAAACAAGGACGTGTAAGCCTTGGAGGAGTGAAAGCCAAGTTGATGAAGCTTATCACTGAGACGAGAATACCACACTTGGGGAGATTACTTAAGCTCATACAGTGCCTTCTGGAGTTTGCAAACGAAGGTGAGATGCTTCTTATCCTCAAAACCAGGAGGCTTCTGCATATAAACATCTTCATCAAAAAATCATGTAAGTAAGCATTACTCACATCCTTCTGCTATAGGTGCCAACCACGAATACTGTGAAGGACAAAACAATAGCCGGCTTCATAACTAGACTGAAAAATACCAAGACAATCAATGCCACGCCCAGCCCATGACGCGGGCCCCACCTCCGCCTGCTCCGCATGGTGAGCCAGGCCCGCTCAGTGCTGGGCGACCTTCAGCCCGTGACGCAGGCGGCTTGTCAGGCGGCCAGCCGCCAGCTCTTATTCGCGCTGCACCGGCACCACCGACGTCCTCATCGCGTACGGGCTCAACCGATCAATCTTGATCGGATTACAACAGATGACAGGATCTTAACTTCCTAACAAAACACAACTTATTAATTACATGACGGCTTACACATTTACACCTTGCAGCAAGCAAAAGTGCGTCCAATGGCGTGAGTGATCAGGGCGTCTTAAAAAGTAACCATTGTTTACTTTGCCTTAGGTTACCTCGTTTTCGCTATGTTTCAGCTGTCGTACTTGTTTTGTCCGATGGATGGGATTTCTACTGGACAATGGAATGCACAATAACTGTTTGAAAGTAATGTACCCATAAAAGAAATTTATGCCATACAGAATCAGTGTTGCTCTAGTTTCTCACTTATAGCATAATTAAAACCACATCCTGAAAAATTAACTGCCAAAATCCAGAAAGAAAATTTTAACATACAAGGAAAACTGTCGAAGTGCTAGTAGTAGTCAGTCAGGTAACTAACCTCCAGAAAAGAAGAACAGACAGAAAATGTTAACCAAGATACGGAGATGCAAGCACTTAGGCGCCAATTTAGTACCAAGGAATTCAAGAATAGATACCAAAGAATCAAAGATCAACCTTCCTTAGTCCAGCGAAAATCAAACGCGGTTTCCGAACGCGCGGCAACGAAAGGAGCCTCCCAAAGTCAAGTCTTAAACTATGCTTCACCAACCTTTAACTTTCAGGGAGCCTTGGTTGTTTAGTTGGGCCTTAAGCTGCTCAGAAGCTTCTCAAAGCAGAGTACCTAAAGTACATTCCTCGCGCATACGGCCAGTGCTTCCACTATATATGTAGGCTCAGGACCTCTGAAATCATTACCCAAGAATTTCTGGATTTCCATCTTGTCACTTGTCAGGCTACCTTCACTGCAGCCTCCAGTTCTGCAAACCGTACCTGAAATCTTTTGTGCACGAGCTCGCACTGGCCATCGTTCTCATCGGTAGCAGAGGAACAATATGAAGGCGACTATATCTTTTCTGTCAGGCAGTGTCACCTTCCATTACTGAATCCCTTGTTTTTCTTCTCATTTCTGAAACAAGTAAACCCTGCTCTTTCAGCAAAAGATTGTGATCAAGGTGCACATGACGTGCGACAAATGCCGGTCCAAAGCCCTGGGGTTGGTTGCCTCGACACATGGTGAGTTATATAGTTTACGTTGCCCGATCATATCCTCTGCCACTGCCATATTATCAGTTCAGGCTTCAGAGAGCGCAGAACATGCCTTCAGGCTTCAGACTAATTAACTTCATGGTGTAGGAGTGGAACGTGCGGGGATAGAAGGCGATGATAGGGACCGGCTGGTGGTCGCCGGCGACGGAGTGGACTCCGCCAACCTGACGGCTCGCCTGCGGAAGAAGATGGGGAACGCGGAGCTCCTGACGGTGGAGGTGGTCGGTGCCGAGGCGAAGCCGACGCCGGAGCCGGACAACGCCATTGCTCTGTGCCCGCAGCAGTGGTATCCCAGCTACTACTCCCGGCCTCACTACTACAGAAACAACTATAGGCGCCACTTTACCAGTGACGAGCACCAAAAATACTCGTCATTGGTAACCGGAAAATTTACCAGTGACAGGCGCAAAAATCCGCGTGTCACTGGTAAAGGTTTACCAGTGACGGGCTGGATTTCCTACTCGTCGCTGGTAAGTTAGCAGTTACCTGTGGCGGGCGCAAAAGCGAGCTCGTCACTGGTATGTGATATACCAGTGACGGTGCTGCTATCGCGCCCGTCACCGGTATCTCTCGCTTACCAGTGACGAGCCTTTTATTGTGCTCGTCATTGGTAATAACTTACTAGTGACGTGCATTATTTTGTGCTCGTCACTAATATTTTAGCCCAAAAGCTCACTGCACCATTAAATATCGATAACTTTAGCCATTCCGACCACGGCCCCCCGATTCCCCTCACACGCCACCGCCTTCCTCACGTCCTCTCTCTCTCCCTCATCTGCTCCCAGATTTCCCCAATATCGCTACCTCCTCTCCTTCTTTGATCCTGCCGCCGGCTCCCTTCGGCTTTGCCGCCGCTCTCCTCAACTCGGCGCCGCCGCTGCCCCCTAGTGCGCATGCGGCTCCGTTCCAGCCGGCGCACGTCTCCTTCGGCCCCAGGGCGCCGTCTCCCGGTCCGCCCTCCCCGGCGCCGTCGACCGCGGCCATCGCCAAGGAGCTCGAGCAGAAGCTCTTCGTCTCGGAGACCGCGCTGGCGGCAGCGGTCGCCGCCTCGCAGCAGGGTTCAGCCGCGGCTTCGGAGGCGTCGCCCGACGTCGATCTCGCGCCGGTCTCGAAGAAGGGGCTCGTCCACCCTGCGCGTCCGGGGCCTGGGACCGTCGGGAAGAAGGTGAGGATCCGGGCGAACCACTTCTTCGTCAACGTCGCTGACAACAACCTCTTCCACTACGATGTGAGCTAGATCTCCGATCTCCCTCTTCCATAACCCTAACACCCTGCTACTTTCAGTTCTTGCTATTTACTGCATGCACTTTGCTCGTGTTGTCTAGATCTGGTGCTCCCTACATGCTCATCTGCTTTTGGTTTTTCTGCTTTCACTGCCTCCTCTGCCTCCAGGCGCGCCGCCGCCTCGGGCGGATGCCCCATCGCGCACTCCTCTCCGCCGCCCGCTCGGGTCTTCCTGAGCAACCGTCGCCTCCGCCCCAGCCTAGCCCGCTCGACTTCACCGCCGCCTTGCCGATGCACCTCTACCTCCGGCCGCTCTCGCCTCGGCCGCTCCTCCTTTGTAGCTCCTTTTCTTTGTGCAGGTTGAAGATCCAGAGCTGATGATGAGAAAGGCCAGGAGAAAATTTTAATATGCATGAATGCAAGGAATTAAACTCCTAATTCTAATGTATTTTTTTTAAATCCTGAAAACGTTACCAGTGACGAGCTGAATTTAGAGCCCGTCACTGGTATGTAAAATACCAGTGACGGGCGAGCCGCCCGTCACTGGTAGCCCATTACCAGTGACGAGTTACCAGTGACGGGCCGGCCCGCTCGTCACTAATGGGCTTTTTAGGCTCGTCACTGGTAGCCCATTCTGTAGTAGTGCCTGCCGTGCTCTACCCGTACCCTAATGGCCACTGCTACTATACCATGTAAACTCTTGTATGGCCACTATATAATCAAATCGATCGATGTAATGATGTTACTAGACGGTTGAAACAATAGAGCAAGCAAATCACATGGTGCGATTATGTTACTAGGGGGTTGTATTGATGTGATCATGTGATTTCGTTTGACGGTGTTGCGAAATTGGCCTCAGTACAGCGACCATCATCGACTAATCTATATGATATTATCCTGGACTCGTCGCTAATATTAAGATCGCACAATATAAGAGCAATAAAGTAAATATACAAATAGAAATAGACACCAATATTTATGACGAGATTCAGCTGAAGTTTATATCCTTGATAACCCTTCTGCAAGCACTCTGCCCCTCCCATTAATCATCACCATACATCGTCCGCATCCCCGAGATGGTCCGTTTAAGCCCACATTCGGACCTGTCAAATCGATTCAAGTCTAGCCTCAGGATATGTACGGCGGTGCCCTATTGTATAGGAGTCTGTGTTACAATGTGTTCGACTCAAACAATACCTAACCTTATCCACTAGTTACACCATAATTACAATTGTTAACCAACTTATACATATATTTGACACAGCTTCAATTGACAATATAGGATGGTAATCATAGACGGAGAAAAGAAATATCCTCGGTTAATTTAGTTGCATATTTTGAAATCTAAATTACACACACACAAAGTAAAAACGTACAACTTGGCCAGACTGAATCATGCACAAGGTCCATGCATGTGTGGTTTACTTTTATATGGCCCCACTTGTGCTCCCAGCAGGAGTCCTAAAAAACATCGAAAAAATAAGAACCTCTTTTGGACAGGAACAGACAAAGCTTCAGGGGGAAAATGTAAGATCAGCTGGGAGATAGTCTGCCGCTCAACCTCCCTGCGGGCTTGGGTATCCTTCACCTCAAAAAATTTGCAAGGGTCCTTAGGCTGAGATGGCCATGACTGAAGTGGACCGATCCAACAAAAATATGGACAGGAATGGGGAACCCGTGCGATGACAAAGACATGGCACTGTTCTACGCTTCCACCACTATAACCATCGGCAACGGGGAGCATACCCCCTTCTGGGATGCCGGCTGGCTGCACGGCTTGTGACGTACCCTGTTTTTTTAGCCGGATACTCCCCTGTGTTTTCTGTACTAGTCCCATGATCAGTAGCCAGTACACACAAGAACTTGATAACATTGTCATACAATACCGAGTCTTTTACATACATAGACCATTATGGTCAATGTTCAACATCATAGCCGATTGGCTGAATAGAAACTACAGCGGAAACATAGAAATGCGTAGATAGATGTCCATCAATTTGCCTACCCAACAGGCAACTGACTGGGGAAAACGTCCTAGCCCTCTTAGTCACTATCATCGTCATCGGAGATGAATTCCTCTTCGTCTGGCCACATCAACAAGCCAAGTGAATACTTTGAATGTACTCGCAAGCAATCCCCACAGGAGGAAATATACAGCAATATTTCATGCAAGGTATAATTCAAGGAGTAGCTCTATCCTAGGTTGTCTTGTTGTGCGGAAATGTAAGTTTTGATTTAAATACAAGAATAATAGATTCTAAAGCAGTTTTGTAAATCAAAGCAATACAAAGCATTAAGAACTTCTCTCGAGGTAGTTCCAGCTACCTCCTTTTTTCATCCAAGTGATAGCTCTGTCTATCACCGTTTAACTCAGTGCTCAGCCCGTACTACCCCGGGCAGTATGGCTAGCCTCCGCTTAACTCAATGCTCAGCCCGTACTACCCCGGATAGTACGATTAGCCTCCTTCTCCCGCAATTCCTTGCTACCAGCCATGTAGCGTAAATTGCACCATGTGGACACATCATGCCCACGTCCTTAGTCTCTTTCCCAGGTTTTCACAAACAAAACTCAGTCTAACCAGTGTGTGGCCTTGCCAGTTCATGTCTATAACCGAGGACGCGGCTATTCGAATAGTTTTTAACACTCTGCAGAGGTTGTACGGCTTTACCCACAAGATGTAAGTCCCCCTTGTTGCCGAGCGCTAATGGATACACTTCACGAGGTGTATCGGCAGGGTTATTACAACGAGACATTCGCCTGCTTCCATACTAGAGCTGGACCCGCTAGGTGGGTAACCCAACTTTTGCGTCCCGGACCAAAAATGGGACTCCCCATCTTTGTGTCGCATCAACACCCAAACGCCTAGCGGTGGTGGATCTCTAGGACTTTAACCACCTAGCACATGCTTCCTTCTTCCCACGGATCCATACTCTATTACTTGCCGGGTTAATAAGCCAAGTCCTTCCCATAAAGGCCATGTGGACGTACGGTGAGGAACTGGTTTAGCGGCACTTAGGCCTGGTCCTTAATCGATTCGAGCCCCGGGCTGCCTTCTGGTACTCTACAGCCCCGGGCTGCCCTTACCATTTGTAGACGATCGGTAAACCGCCGATCTTATGGTATTCATGGATTGAGTATATATGAGGGGTAGGAACCTCTAGGGCACAAGGCCAAGAGATCTGACAGCAAGAAAACGTCCTTTTTATACAGGTTCGGGCCTCCCTCAGGACAATAATCCTACGTCCTGTTCGTATATATTGATCAAAGAAGTGTCTTACAAGGGATGTGTCTGTTAGTGGCTACCCTAGGCCTAATCGGAGACTAATACGATCAGTTCCGCAGGGCTCGACTCCTTCGAGGCGGCGGGTCTTTTCGTGGGAGATCGCTAGGGCTCCTGGATCTAACTTGACTTCTAGGTTTTGGAGAACCTGAAAGAACTTCTGGGACTTGAAAGACCTGTCCTCCCCTATGGGATTGCTGATCCTTATATAGGGGGCCCCCAGAGTCGTACTGGACATGGACTTACACCCGAGTAGGACTCTGGCTTCCTTGAACGTCGGGATTGACTTCCTAGTTTAAGGGATATCTTCCCTCTTTTCGAGGGGTTACCTTGTGGTCTGGGGATCCTTACTAGATACGCAGTACCTTTCTGGAAACCCGAGGAATTGTATGCGGATACCTTCTAATATACAGGATATCGTACTATACATCATCAAGCCTCCCATCAGTACGTGAAGTGAGGTTATGACTATTTTGTAAAAAATATGCCCTTCTCGAGAAGCAACTTCGAGTAGGTGACTTCGAGTACTTTTGCTGACAACATTCCCAAGTAGGTAATATCTCTACCGGGTAGTCGTGATATCCTTGGTCAGGATAAACCTCCGAGTAGTACAAGGCATTTTTTGGGCCGGCTTGCCCGTGAAGCACCTTTGGTTTAATCTGATCCATCAACCACAGACACGTGTTCGCTTGGTAGATTTCTAGGAAACCGAATCGTCATGGCGGAATTTTCGCGTGGTGATGAATAATCTTTCCTTTTCCTGCACTACTGACCGGCTGATGTTTAGCGAAACCGCAGCGCGCTTGTCAATTGCGACGAACAGGAACTTGTAGCCCCTGGGTGAGACCGGGAAGGGCCCCAGGATATCCAGGCCCCATGTCGTGAAGGGCCACGACAAGGGAATCGTCTGCCATACTTGGGCGGGCTGGTGAATGCGTCTACCGTGAAATTGGTACTGACGGCATCGCTTCACCAAGTCACTCGCGTCACGGAGAGCTGTCGGCCAATAGAATCCTTGTCTAAAGGCCTTTCCGACCAGGGTTCAGAAAGATGCATGTGCCCCGCACACCCCTCCATGAATTTCCTCGAGTAACTCTGTACCCTACTTCTGAGGTATACACCACATGAGCACTCCGTGAGCTCCTCTTCGGTAGAGGACTCCGTCGACCAGGGAGTACATCCTGGCGCGTCGGACAAGCTGCTCGGATAGTGTATCATCCTCAGGCGTAGTCCGATCGAGAAGGTACCTGTGGATGGACTCTATCCACGAATCCTCAGGATCGGGGGAGCAACGAGTCGACCTGCCACTCCCCTTGGAGCGTCAATACCTGGTGACGTCCTTGAATGGTGCTCTATTATGAGGGTGGCCATTCCTTCGTCCACAGGTTCATTAGAAGCTATGGACAGCGTCGAAATCCTTCTTGCAAAGGTCCCGGGTGGACATAGAGATCGTGAGGACGCTAGGTGGGCAAGACTATCGGCTCGACGGTTATCCTTTCTTAGGATGTACCGTACTTCGAGCCCGATGAATTTCTTCTCCAGCTTCCTCACCTCTGCTAGGTAGCTGCCATGTTCTGGTCTAAGGTCTGATATTCCTTGGGCACTTGTCTCGCTACCAGCTGTGAGTCCCCACTCATGAGCAGGCAACGGATACCAAGCGCGAACGTGATTCGGAAACCGACAAGCAAACCCTCATACTCGGCCACGTTATTCGTGGCCGGGAAGTCAATCTGCAGTGCATATTGCAGACATTCTCCGGTTGGTGAAGTCAGTTCCGGCATGGGGCTAGTCAGCTGTGGAGCCCCCAGCTCAGGATGCCTGCCATCCGACTTGAGTGAAGGTCTAGCCCCCGGTCGCAGTGCTTCTAGATATAATCAACAACCGAAAACGTTAGTTGTAATTTGCCTTTACTGAAACTAACTTTTTGCCTTTTTGCTCGCTTCGTCCGGGACTTAGAGGAGCGATTGGTCCGGTCAGAGCAGGAGCGGGGAACCGACTTCGAGGTGAAGAGGTCTCGAATGGCTGAATGCAGATAGCCTACTAAACTGACTTAACACTTTTTGATTAGTAACTGTGCTTAATCTATGTGTTTTGTTTTCCAAAAGTTGATCATTTTCAAAATTAACTGCATTATGAATGTTGTCGGATGCAAAGGTTCTCGAAGATTTAGTCAAACTTCGCGTCCACCTTCCTTGACTTAGGCTTACGAGTTGCGCCGTATGCCGCTGACTACGATTTGACCAGGCCTTAGGTTTAGTCGAATGGAGATCTCAGAGGCTCCTCGGCATCAGTAAACGCGATAAGGGGTCTTCGTACAGTCTGTCATAGCCATAGCAGCAACCCGCGTTCCATTGTCGAAGGGGTATTGGACGCTAGTTAGTGAACCTCTCGTAACCCTTGCTCTGACGACACTGTACTCTATCCGGGACGTCTTCTGTTCAAAGTAGTCGGGGTGGTTGGTAAGCGTACGATTTTGTTGGCCTAATCATACTTGTACCTTCTCTTCATCCCTTGCTCGGAATCGGGGAACTTTGCTGCGGGAACCGGGGAGTTTGGTCGGCCAGGCCTTAGGTCTAGTCAGGTGGGGGGCTCCGTAGCTTCCCTTGTCAATTGTAGACACGTTAAGGGGCTTTCCTCTCATCCCAGATGGTTGCAGTGCGAAACCCTTTTCCCTTTGCTTAGGTTGGGTTGTCGGTACGTGCATGTGTACGCTAGTTTTTTTTGCTTGATGCCACATACTTATCCAGCCCCCAACTGTCTTATTCGAGAAGTTTCTTGGATAGGCAGTCTAAAAAGATAAATATCGAACTAGGAACTTGATATTTAAAAACTGTGAACTGACTGAAGCATCATTTACAAGTTATTGTAAGAAAAAAACTGTTAGAAAAAACTAGAAGTAAAAACATCACCTCCTCCTCTCGAGTTGTCATTGGTTGCTCCAAAAACTCTCGTGCTCTTGTCGTGACCCACTGAAAAAAGCTTGTCGAGTGTGCGTGCTAGGCGATGGCGCCCGGAGCGTCTTATCATCGGCTTGTTCTTAGCTTGACGATTTGAGGCTGGAGCTGGCGCAACCTGAGACGGACTGGCGGTCGGAGGGGTGATGACTGTGCGATCTTACCGAAGGTGCTTGCACGAGGAACTCTCTAAGGGGACTCGACTATCTCTTTACTGCTAACTCGAGCGACCTGGATCGGGCAACTTCTCCTGTGGAGCCGTTGTCCTGCTGAGAAGAAAGCCCTTTTTGCCCCAGTTCCGAACTAGTCGTAGAACCTGCTCTCTGACTTGGAGGGGGTGTTTCCCGAAGTCATCGCTCGTAGTTGCGGTGGAGGTCTTGCTGACGCGGGGGTGCGCGCAGCGGCGTCGGAGTCTGCTTCCCTGCTTGAAAGTTGATGCTTTTCTGCGAGGTCGAGGCTACGCTTGTCGCAGAGTAATGCTTCTCGAGGGGAGCTCTTTATTGGGAGGACACCCTTCGGCCCGGGCATCTTCATGCACTAGTAGGCGTAGTGCGTTGCTACCATAAACTTGGCCAGAGTTGGGCGTCCTAAGATGGCATATTCCCATTCTTGTGGGGAGTAGCCGTCGGGCTTCAATGTTGTGAGCCCCCATGCTGATCCGGGTCGTCGAGATCTTTCCCGACCATCATGGATCGTGAGAACCACTCGAGGGTCTGGATTAGATGAGGTGTAGTTCCACTCCATCGAGAGGGATACTGTGATTGAGATCTTGATCGTTTGGTCGATCAGACATTGCAAGCGACAGTCCGGACATTGGGCTGGTCGCCCCTGCCTGGGAATCGTCGGTTAGCACCAACGTTCCTCCGAAGGCCCTGGCGCACTCAGTCCTGAAGTGATTAGCTTCGCAATCGGAGTACTCGCCAGGGGCATATTCTCCAAGATCTACGCGGTTAGATACCGGGTATAGATCTATCTGGCCGAAGTTGTCATAGAAGCCCAGATCTGAGTACCCAGTATGTCGCGTGAGAGCGATCGGATCCCCCGCCGAACCTGCTTCTTCCTCCTCAGGTCGAACCGAGGAGGGCCGTGCAGTCGGCGTCATGGGCTGATCACGACTAGTTGCACATCTTGCCGACTCCGATACTTCCTTGACGGCTTGAGCCGGAGAGGTCCCCACGGACGGCGCCATCTGTCGACGATCGGTAAATCGCCGATCTTACGGTATTCGTGGATTGAGTATGTATGAGGGGTAGGGACCTCTAGGGCACAAGGCCAAGAGATCTAACAGCAAGGAAACACCCTTTTTATACAGGTTCGGGCTTCCCTCAGGATAATAACCCTACGTCCTGTTCGTATATATTGATCAAAGAAGTGTCTTACAAGGGATGTGTCTGTTAGTGGCTACCCTAGGCCTAATCGGAGACTAATACGATCAGTTCCACGGGGCTCGACTCCTTCGAGGCGGCGGGTCTTCTCGTGGGAGATCGCTAGGGCTCCTGGATCTAACTTGACTTCTAGGTTTTGGAGAACCTGAAAGAACTTCTGGGACTTGAAAGACCTGTCCTCCCCTATGGGATTGCTGATCCTTATATAAGGGGCCCCCAGAGTCGTACTGGACATGGACTTATGCCCGAGTAGGACTCTGGCTTCCTTGAACGTCGGGATTGACTTCCTAGTTTAAGGGATATCTTCCCTCTTTTCGAGGGGTTACCTTGTGGTCTGGGGATCCTTACTAGATACGCAGTACCTTTCTGGAAACACGAGGAATTATATGCGGATACCTTTTAATATATAGGATATCGTACTATACATCATCACCATTCTTACCCGAATCAAAATCCTCCTTCATTTCATTTGGGATTTTGGCAAACATTTCTTTTGAAACAGTTACCTCGGAAAGCACATGCTATCCGAGGGTTTTATTCCCCATGTCCCAAAGGAGTTCGTCTAAATCGAACGAAAATTTAGTTTTTATCTATAGCAGGTCTAAGCGTGGCTAATGCCTATATCCTTATTACTATTGTCGGTCGAATACCAACCGACTAATATGTCTAGGTTTACAAGGGTCAGATTTTCAAACCTAAGTCATATGCAACAATAGGGTATAACTAGGTCTACATAAAATACTGTTGATATCCACGTAGCATGCAAGTTTCACAAACAAAATAATTAATTTCACACATATGGGATTCAACATGATCAAGGTGGGAATGCTTGTCTGGCAGTTCTTGTTCTTGTTCCTGTCGTGGGGGTGTTTCCGGGTCTTCCTGGCGCACTCCATCAACTACACGTCGGAAAATCGGTGAATAAGAGAATATCAAAGCAACTCCAACAAAACCAAATGATATGCATGTTCAGAAAGGAGTGTGTTCTCAGAGTGTGGCGATAATGGTTCTGGTTTTAGGTCGGTAGAAACTAGGATTTAGGTTTTGGAAGACCGATCGCCATTCCTCTCTAGGAGTTGTTAGTTTAAAACACAACTCGGAACGGAAACCGGGAAGGGTATATGTATATGGACTTCAGTTACTAACGGTGCCCTAGGGTTTGAAGCTCAGGTCTACTAAGACAAGGGATATCCTGGATGAGTGGTATATGCATATACGTGTCGCATAGAGTGATAGTGTTCTTGATCATATTAACTTCTGTCATTAGAGTTGTTTTTACTAAATCCTTCTACCCTATTGGGATATTGAATATTAAAGGCATTCTGGATTCACCGGGCAGGGTAGGGAAATTTATGTTGGAGCTGTTCCAAAAAAAAAGGAGCATATACATGGTATACGCTTATCTAAACCCTATCATTTATGCTACAAAATGCCTTCCAAATTTACAACTCTGTGAAGGTAAAAGTTTGGATATGCTCTGGAGATTCCAAAACCAGAACATGTGCTCCAAAAACCGGCCTGGATTGTGGTGAACCGGCCGAACCAAGACGGAACCAGCTCTGGACCGGTTTCTAGGGGTTTTGTGCTTTCTGCCTAATAGGATTTACGCCTTCTGGTTTGTGGATACGGCAAATGGTGTGGGCGTGGCCACTTAACAGGGTGGGCCAGGCGGAACCACTGGCCCACGTGTCGGGGAAGCGGGGTCTTACCCTTCCGGAGTTAGCCCCCGGGTGCTTTCCTATTGCTAGATGGCGGTCGGATGCTTTTGTCCGACGGGGAAGAAGGGCAATGGTGGGAACCTCCGGTGATGGAAAGGGGCTTTGCAAATCCGGTGACCTCGGTTGAAATTGGTAAGTGGAAATCGATGAGGAGAAGGAGGGGAAGGTGGGAGTGTGGTCGGATTAACTCCCGGAGCTCGGGTTCGCAGGGTTTCGACCAAGCCAGAGGTGGCAGAGGCGAGACCGATTGAGCTGCAGGCGAGCTTGGAAGGGAGCGGTTTGAGCTCGAGGGGAGCTGGGAGGTGACTTGGGTGAGAAGGGGAAAGCTCGGTAGCTCCTTAAATAGGTGGGCGGCGAGCTCAGGGCTGGCGGTGGCTGCTGTTTCCGGTGATGGGACGTGGCCGACCGACTGGAGTGCGCTGTGGCCACAGGAAAGTGGGGTGACCATCGTTGTAAACACCCCGAATTTCCAAAACCCGAAAATTAGGGCTAACAAAAATTTTCTCGTTAATAATGTCAGCTGGAAATACACCCAACTAAAACTTTAGTCCAAATCATAATGAAGCTAAATACCCGGCACGAAAACCTTTGCTCTTATTCCCATCGATCCCCGTTTTGTCGAAAACCTAATACCCCGAACTCCGTCCGTCAACCCGGGCAACCCTGCTCATCACCTTGCCTTCGTTCGTGCCCTCTCGTCCTTGCATTTCTACCACGACAGCCCGTGGCAACTAAAGCCGCTGTCCAGCTCTTGCCACGGCAGCCGCCGTTAACCATTTTCTCCGCCGCGGCAAGACCTTTGCCACCGCCGTCGTTATCCTTCTCCGCCGTAGCAAGCCGTTCCCGCTGCGACAAGTTTCTACCGTCGCTACCATGCCTCTGCCACGGCAACCCTTCCCTGCCGCGGCAATGTCGCGCCGCTGTTCCTATCCGCCACGACAACCGATCTCTGCCGCGACAACCGATCTCTACCGCGACAAGTCTTGTCCCTACCGCGGCAACATTTTCTCTGCCGCGACAGCCATTCTTCCTACCTCGAACATACTTTCGGCATTCCTTCCCTCTAGCTAATCAGTGCCACCCTCCGGAACCCTGGTGCCACGCCCCGATTCCCATCTACCGATTTAATCCCGAACCCCCTCTCGAAATCCTAATGCGACAACCCCGTGCAACAGGATATTTGCAACCGCGGCACCGTTGTCAAATGGACCCGAGTCGAGATACAAAGGTTTCCAAGAGTTCCCATACCTTGCGTCACCCTGCCGCGCCCCTAAACCATAATTCCCTCCTCCCTGATTCGACGAAAGGGGCAAAACCCTAACGCACTACACGCGCCGTATATGCCACCGTATCGACGGTACCTCACCTCTAACACGTCCTAAGCCGACAAAAAGGTCTCATCTCGAGTTCCGTGTCCCTGCCCCACCTTGCCACGCTCCGAAACCCTAGATCCGAGCTTCTGATCCATTCCCTGCCTATTTAAACCTAGTTCCTCTAAACCCTAACTCGTCGTTATCTCTGCTGCAGTCCTGTGCAAATATACGGGTATACCGGCAAGATTCCCCGAACCCTAACCCAGGACCTCCCAACCTTGTTTAATACCGTTGCCACCTCATATACGTGAAAACGTCCAAGTGTATGTACGCACATACACTCCAAGGGCCGCGTCAAATCTTCCAACGGAAGTGAGTTCCAAAACCCTATGTCATCGTTCGAACCTGCTACAAACCGCTGTATAGAAGTATCGCTAAAATTTTTCAAGTGCATATGGACACACGCACCCTGAAGCCCTAACACCTCCTGCATGCGTCCATTTGATCTTCCACCACCTTTTCTCTCTCTTAAAAATATATAAACGTTATACACCTATATTCTCCCTTCTATCCATGCACCGTTGAACACGTGTAGCTGCAAGCAGGAACCGAAGCCTGACCCGTAAATACAGCGCAATTAATTGCCCCAGTTATTTCTAATGAGTGATCTCTTCTGCATTTACCTCGTCCTATCACTTCCCAACCACTGCACGAGCTGTCTTCTCTCCTCTTCCCTCATCACGTCACTTCACCCTACTGCCATGCCACCTCCCATCAATTCGCTCCAAGCCATTGCATGCAGCAGCTCCTTTCCCTGACTTGTTCCCTCAACGCACTGTCTCAGACACGAGTGAACGTGCTTCATCTTTTTCCCGAGCTGTCTCTTTCTCAGTTAATGTTCCCCAGCTCAAGTCATCTCCCGAGCCGTCATTTCAACCCTTAACTATCCTCAGGTGCTCTGTCTCTCCCCATGTGCTACGACAGCCAAGCCATTCTTCCCCTACCACAGCACGAGCTGCCCAAACCAGCTCAAAACCAGAGTTCCATCTCCTCCAAGCTGCCATTCTTCACTCCCTCAGCTCCAGCACCTCCCTCTTCTTCTCTAACCACCAGAACCAAGCTAGCTTCCCCTCACTCCCAAGTATTCCTTGCGCATCTCCCCTTGTCATCCCCTGAGCTCGTCTCCTCCAAATCCCCTAACCTTTCTGCTCTTCTTCTTGGAGAACTCGACCAAGACTCCCATCTTCTTGCTCATCTTCCTCTTCTTCACTCCTAATCTGGACCAGCCCCAGCCGAGTTCTTCCCTGGACACCCACCCGAGTTAGCCTCTCCTCAAGCCGAGTCAGCCTCCCCTGCTCCCTCTCCCATTCCTCCTCTTCCCCAAGCTCAGGCCGCACTCTTCCCTTGCTTCTTCACCATAGCCGGCCAACCCATTCCTCCCCTACTGCTTCACCCGAGCTGCCACGCCACCGCAACTAAACCAGTCGCCGCCGGCCGGACCTGGGTCCTCCGCGCTCCTCGGGCTTGCTCACCGCCGCCTGGTCCGACGGAGTACCCGAGCGCACGCCACCGGACGCCACCGCCGCTTTTAACCCACCCGTGGCCGGAGCACCTCACCAGCGCCGCTAGCCCCCTTGGCTCCGCCGCCGCCGCCGGTGGCAAGAAGCTCAAGCCGCCGCGCGCGCCGACGCCCCATGGCGCCCCTCTCCTCGCCGCCGGTGGCGAGAAGCTCAAGCCGCCGCGCGCGCCGACGCCCCATGGCGCCCCTCTCCTCGTCGCCGGTGGGGGAGCACTCCACCGCCGCTCCCCAGATCTGGAGCGCCGCCCTTCCCGCCGTTCCCCTGCTCCTCTCTGACGCAAGCGCTCGGCCGCCCCCGCCTGGACCGTGGCGCCGCTGGCGAGGCTCCCTGCTCCGAGCCGCCGCCGCCGAAGTCCACGGCAGCTAGCTCCGCCACAGATCCCCCGTCTCCCTCAACCCTCGCCGTCACCTCCCTTTATCCCGCCGCCGGATTGACCCTTGCTCTGGCCGTCGCTCGGGTTACTCCGCCAGCTAGCCCGGCTTTCCTCCTTCACACCGCTGAGGCCACTGAACCCCACCATGGCTCGCCGCCACCCCATCAGCGCGCCGCCTTCATTCCAGTACCGCCGGCGAGCGCTCACGGTGAGCACGGCAGGAACCCACGGCCCCATAGCTCCCTGTTCTTCCTTTTTGTTTTCCCTTTTTAAATAAGCTGGCTATAGTGACCTGTGTAACTAATGCACTCACAGCCCAGCACATTGAAGACACACTCGCGTGGTCGGAAAACGCAGCTAGGCTATTGGATCAACCAGTCCATCTTAATCCAAGCCGGTTCTGGAACCCTCAATAAATTTCTAAACTGTTGGTTCAAAAATATTTAAACCTTCCAAGACATTTAAATTAAGAGCAATAGAGATTAAATTTAGGGTTTGTTTCGTTCCCTTCTTTTCTTTTCAAGTCAGCATATATACTCTGTATATGTGCTATTCCAGGGCAATGCAAATGGATTCCTTGTACCGTACAGTATGCCAAAGCATCCAAAGCCCCATTAGGTCCGTAGGATAAACGATTTTCATCTGCGAAGTCGCATGAGTTCTTCCAAACAAGCAAGCCCCGTTCTATGTGGCACCCTTCGCTTGCCTAGGGTAGGTCTTGCTTCCCTGACCTTAAGTCCAGAACCTCGGCATCCTACCGCCCACTCGAGGCCCATGTATATACCCCCTCCGTTTTGAAGTGCTTGTCTTCCCGAGACCCAAAAGCCCTAACTCAACCAAAGCCTTTATCCCTTCAAAACCCTAATCGAAGCAAACGTAACTCGCTTAGTGTTCTACCAGCTGAAATACCCGGCTGGGCCCTTAAATCCTAAAGACTAATACACTCGCATGTCAACCGGAAACCCTAAGTGCTCGTGTAGGCACGCCGCCTTCGAAAATCCTAGCCCGATAGAAAACCCTAAGCGATGAAGTGCTATGGGCGGATGTTTTTCGCCAAGCTAACGCAAGGCACCCAGCCCTAACTCAAACAACTGCTTGAAATCAAGTAACTAATCAAACGTGTCATGATTTCATGTGTTGATTCTTCCGGTTTTATATTCGATGTTCTTGGTTTCTTCCTCGTGCCGTTTGTTTATTCGTCGTTCCCTCGACGTGTAGATACCGATGTTAGAGAAACGGTGCGAAGGACCCCGGACCAGTGCCGTATCAAATTCAAGACCGAGCCCCGGACAACTTGCCAGGCAAGCTATTTTCCACTTTGACCATGTCGAATCCCATATTTGCAAAGTGTATTTATTTTGATTATGAAACATGCATGCTATGTTTATCAACGATATTTTATGTAGTTAGTTATGCCCGATAGATGCATTTGAGCTAGGGTTGACTATCCGATTTCTTGTAACCCTAGCTGATTCGTCGATTGGTTTCCGACCGACGGAAGTTTAAGGTTATAGGCAGTAGCCGTTGCTTAGCCCTGCTATTGTTAAAACTAAAGTTTTGACTCAAACCTCCGGGTACGGGAAACCAAAACCCGTGGATAACGTATGTTATCCGCGGTGACTTTCAAAAGAAATGTTGCCAAAATTCAAAATAAAGTTGGAGATGTTTGGATTCGGGTAGGAAGTAAGGTGGTTTGAAGGAAGACGAAGTAGCTGGAGGCTATTCGGTGCTTGCTGTTAAACTGGAATCCTACTCGAATCAGTTAAGGACCGAACCTAAGTGCCGCTGAATCAGTTCCCCCACCGTACGTCCACATGTCCTTTATGGGAAGGACTTGACTCGGTAACCCGCCTAATATTAGGGTTCGGACCCGTGGGAAGTAAGAAGTATGTGCTAGGTAGGACGATGGGCCCCTAGAGAATTTCTCACGGCCTACATGGGTCGAGACTCTTAGTGAGCTCCATTTAGGCGGGGATGAGGATTCGACACAAAGATGAGAATAGTCCCAACTTTAGGATTTGCGATGCAAAATGTGAAGATTGGGTAAAACATCTAGCGGGTCCGACTCTAGTGTGAAAGCAGGCGAAAGGTCTCGTTGTACTAGCTCTGATAGTATGTGTGGCCACACTTACCCAGGGCGAACTACATCTTGTGGGTAAAGCCGTACCACCTCTGCAGAGGGTTTAAAAACTATTCGAATAGCCGCGTCCTCGGTCATGGACATGAACTGATAAGGCCACACACTGGTTAGACTGAGCTTTGGTTGCGAAAGCTGGGAAATGGGATTAAGGACGTGGGCATGATGTGTCCACAGATTTGGGCAATTTAGGCCATGTGTCAGTGGTAAGGAAATTGCCGAAGGAGTCCGCCGTATTTGCCGGGAGGGACCGGAATACGGTTAGGTGTTGGAAAATCTAGTTACCGGGTAGGTGGAGCTATCCGGTAATAGGTCAAGAGATGTTTAGCGGTGTTTACCGCATGAGATGAGATGTGATGAGATGTGATGAGATGTGATGAGACGTTTTCTTAAAGTGCTTTAGATTTCGAAATGCTTTTACAATCTATTTATGTGTATTTAAAATAAGAACTTACATTTTCGCACAAATTGCAACTTAGGTTAGAGCTATTCCTTGATCTATTCCCTGCATGAAATATCGCCGTATATTTTCTCCTGTGGGAATAGCTTGCGAGTACATTCAATGTACTCACCTGGCTTGTTGATGTGGCCAGACGAAGGAGACATCAATTCCGAAGATACGTATAGGAACGCGAAAGCTAGGGCGTAACCCCCAGTCAGTTGCCTGTCGGGTATGGCATACTGATGGGCCACCTCTCCGTTGGATTTCCGCTGCAAGTTTATAGCCATTGGGCTACAGGTATCAGATTATCGACCTTAACGGTCTATTTAATTGTTTCCGCGTGTATGACAATGATATACAGGTTATCTCGTGTGTATCGGCTACTGATCCAGGGACCGATACAGTAATCACGAGGGCTTACCCGGCCTAAAAACCGGGGCGCCACAATCGTGGAGCGTGCAAGCGGGGCGGATGGCAAGCCTAGACGGCGGACGACGCGTTGAGCCGGCGTGCGACACGGGTACGGTTGCCGGGTGAGCACTGTGCCTCCCCGGTGCGTGTTCGGTTGGCATGAGCATGCCCCGGTGTGCATAGTGTTCCCCCTGAGGTGCCAAATCATGTCCAGGGAAAAGCGAGGAGGATATTGGGAGGGTTTGGCACCGAAAGCTATTGAGAAATAGGGACGGACTTGAATGTTGATGTCTAGCAGTGGTAGGGTTTTAGCGAATGGAATGGGGCAACAGCGTTGCTAGGGGAGTTAAGGAGTTAGGTGTGCAGCTGGGACAGTGCGTGGGTCTCATGAATTTTCCTGGGAGTTTTTCCCTTAGTCTGCTCATGATTTTATGTGATGAATTGATTAGAGCGAAGGTGTTTGATGATGTCCAATCTAGATTTTTGAACTAGGGATGACCGTGTTTTTGTATATTCGGACTCCTGAAAATGTGGAGGTCATTGTGGAATTTTATCAGAATTTTTGGGAATTTATTTCTATAGGTTGTAGTACAATGCTTATGTTCGCCCTAGGGTTTATTATTTTTATATTCAGGTATTTTTGAGCTGGACATGTCCATTTTATGTTATACTTGAGTTGAGAATCATATTAAGTTGTCCCAAGAATTCTCCCGAAATTTTTGGAAAGGCCGAGGAGTGGTAGATCTCGCGATTAGGGTTTTGGAAGGAATTGGATTTAATTGGGAATAAAAGGGTCGGGGCTGGAACTAGGGTTCCGGGGTGCGGTAAGGGTTGGAGGAGACATGTGAACTCTTGGAAATCCCTTCACCTTGCTTTGGGGTTACTCGATGACAAGATGCCGCTGACGTACCGGCATATATGGTGTAGGTATTGTGTTAGGGTTTATGCACGTATATAGTGCGTGTGTGTTGGGTTCTGGTGTATTAAGTCTATGCATTTTGGGAATGCCCTAACTACATGCGGTAATATGCTAGTATGCAAGTTCGGAAAAATCAGGGTGTGACATGGCTCCTGACCAAGGGATATCGCGCCATGTTGCATCGGCCAAGAAAAATTGGTCGGTCAAGCGCGTGCTACATGGTAATGCTTGGATATAAAAAATAAGCATGCAGGAGGGATTCACCGTCCAGCACATCGAACAATTTGTCAACCTATGGACGCAAGTGAATCAAACTTATTTAAACCAAGAAAAGTTAGATACTATCCAATGTAAGTTCACATCGACGGGGACATACTCAGCCGCATCGGCTTACAAGGCATAATTCCTTGAAACCACATCTTCCACCATGCAGCCCACAGTTTGGAAAGCTTGGGCGCCCCACAAATGCAAGTTTTTTGCCTAGATAATCATTAGCAACAGGCGGTGGACGGGGGACCGCCTACAACAACGAGGATGGCCGAACTGTGGCCTATGCCCCCTTTGCAAATGTGAGCAAGAAACGGCAGCCCGTCTCCTCTTTCGCTGTCAATTCATGTTCCGACTTTGGAACATGGTTAAACAATGGCTTGGTCTATCGACAGTCAACCCCAACCTTTGGAATGCGATGCCTTCAGTCAAAATGTGATGGACGGCCATGGCAACCTCAACATCCCATCAGAGAGAAGGAATTGCATCCCTAGCCATGCTAGTCTCATGAGAAATCTGGAATGAGAGGAACACGCGCGTCTTCCGCAACGCCGTGACCACGCCGCACATAATCTTTGCAACAATCAAAGCCGAGGCAGCCACTTGGACACTAGCGGGGCTGATGCATCTGAGAAACATTTTGCCGGGAGACTAGAAACCACTCGTTGTTTTGCTTCTTTTTTCCTTTTGCACGATTGTTGTTGTTATGTCTTTTTGCCCCAGGGTTCATGTCAAAACTACTACTTAATCAATGAAATGAGGTAACTCTCTTATCTCTTGTTCCAATTTTTTTTATCTTTTGTCTTTCTTTTTCCTTTTAGCCGTAGCATCATGATATACGGGGTAGCCTTGTCGACTGAGTTTAAAAAAGTTCTTAATGGGCTACATACTCGAGCTTAAAGTAGATAAGTGCCAAAATTTTACATTGAAGACCTAGATGAATAAATCATCGCCACTTAAGTCAGTTGGTGGATGTGTTGAGTTTGAAGATGTACACAGCTCTAGGGTTGTTGTTTGCTGGAAGAAAGTATGTGAGTTTTATTCGTACTCAACTACCAATATTAGGTGTTAGACATAGGATCGATGTAACAGTAAATATTTTATTAATATTATATCGACTAAGTTTTTAATTCAAGACCTCTTAGCTCTTATATCAAATCACATACACCAGTTCACCTATTAGCCTAAACTGAAGGGAGAGCCTTGAAAGTTATGACGTGAACAACGAAAAGGTGGGGAAGGCTTAGCCTAAGCCGCATGGAAAGACTTTAGAGCTATGACATAGACACCGACATATTATAATTATTTATTGTATTAACTAGATTTTAAGCTCATGATATTTTGGTTATAAGTGTTATGCACCTAACCAATTTAACCGAAGGGTCGAGCTGTTGGAGGAAAAAAAATCTAAATGAATGGGTCATCTACCCGCTCAATAGCGGTGCGAATACCTAGAATAAAAGATTTCCATGCAGTCAACGGAGGAGCAAAGCGTGGGCCGCTGGACATCTAAGCCTGATAGGCTTGTGGCCCATCAAGAAGCACATAGCAGTGGCGATCACATTTCATGGGCCCGTACTTAGAGCATTTATGAACTTGGATCATGAAACCAAACAAGTGAATCAGAACTCGAACCCTCTCAATTTACTTCCAAAATGGATTTAGCTTAGCTCAAACTGATAGGGTTTCAGTTTGAGTTCACCGAAACCATTCATCCTTCTATTATTTTACCTTTCATTTTTAAAAGCCACCACCGGTCTTTCATTAGGCAATTTTGTTATAGAAGACGACTAGGCGACCGATCGGCCGCCTTGCTATCGTTAGATCTATTAACACCGTGTCTACACGTTGCTACAGATTAAAAAATATACTATATATTTAAAAAAATTAAACTACTATTTATATAATGTTAAATCATTCACACCCGTTTTTATCTCAACTATTTTTATCGAATTCAAATAGTAGTTTATCGAAGGTGGACGGACCACCACTACCAATTAACATCTTTATAAGAGAAACATATTCATGTCCTGCGCATCACGCCTGCCCTCCTCCCCCTTCGTATCCCGCTGCTTTGTCCCCAGCACTTGCCAGCCCCTCCCCCACTTCGTCCTTCCATTCTATCTGCTGCTTCATCCTCTCCGGTGGCAATGGCTTTCTCATCCTTTCAAAAGGGATTCGACCCTCTCCGACGCCGATGGCTCTCCCCACAACATCCACTGCGAGAACAGGGGAGGCCTCAATTGAGAGCCAAGGCGATGGGACATAGAGAGCATCCCCTTTTGCGTTGGATTTGTTTGCTGACTCTAGAAATCAGAGGCGAGACACATGAACGCAACAAAAAATTATAATTTATGCACACCTAGAAAACATGAATGTCTAGATGTATGCAACATTTGGTTTTTACTTATGCCACAAATTAAGTGCAATAGTCTAAAAACCTATGCAACAAAATTATAAAATTAACGCAACAGAAAAATAAGAAGTATGCAACGTTATAAATTAACGCATGCAACATTGCAACATCTCTTTGCAACAGACATCAAATCTTTGGCATTAAAAATCACCAACGTATGCAACAAAAACAAGTAACTATTGCAACATCAAAATCATAAATCGTTTGCAATAAAAGTCATCAACGAATGCAACAAAGACAAATAACTATTGCATATCAAAATTGATCGTATGCAAGATAAAAAAAGTTCCCAATTTTCATCTAATATCCCCTATCTCACACGCATCAGCTTCTCCTACATGGTGCATCTTCGGCCTGCTCCGACGAGCTCCAGCCACGCCTCTCCATCTCGTCTCGCCAGCACCGGTTCCAAATGGCCCAAGATCCGATGGCTCGGGTTTTGGTTGCCCATCATGTCCGCCGGTGCCGATTGTCACCAGCCCAAGCTCCTCCGATGGAGATGATGAAGGTGAAAGGTGGGAGAGAGGGGGTGAAGCGCAGGAGCTCGTGGCGTGCATATGGTGGAGGTCGTCGGCGGCTTCACGATGGAGGGCACTCCGCGCGTCCGATGCCTGCGAATCATCGACCCACCGACCGGAAGCATTTTCCTTTTTTATAACATATAACCGTATCCGATTACAGGAGCAAGCCTAGCTGCATACGCCTGCGCTCAGGAAAAGAAAGAACGATCCTGTCCCACTCCCATGCATCGACACGTCGCCTAGCATGATTGGGCCGACAGACATGGTCTCCCGTTCAACCACACGTACCATCAACGGCCCATCGGCTCCCAACAAGGCAGCACGGCGCTATCCCAGCCGTCCATCGCACTTACTCAGTTACTCACCTCGATACTATAACAGCACTGATCGCTTTGCCCCTGCACCGCTACTATAAAAACAGTATCAGCGGCAAGTAAATCGCCCGCTGCCAAAAATTTCCGTTCTTTCCGGTTTTCTTTTTCGGAGGCTGACGCGTCCGTAAACCTCCGTTCACACGTCGTCGATGCGAGCAAGTGGCGTTTGCGTACGCGAATTATGGTATCCGTGTCAGTAAGTCACCACCTGCTCCTAACTACATGTCGAGTTGTTAGGAACGCGAGGTCGCCTTAGTTAATTGTTCGTGTCGCTCTCTGCAGGCCGTGGGATATGCTTCGGAGCGACGACTTGTCCGGCCAAGTCAATAGAGGGTGATTAATTGGCTAATCTCCATTTAATTGGAGTCGGTTTGTGTGTGTATATAAGTCACTACTGTGTTGTACTACATGTATAGATTACAGACCTCCTGCCTAAGCTTGCAAAGGAGTGGTATAGTTAGCTCTTGCTTAGTTTGCCTTGCTTTGCTTGCTCGCCTGAGGAGTATTGTGGTGGAACATGAGGGTGAGATCTTTGTCCCGAGTGATTAATAAATTGTACTCTCATTGAATATCTCGTTCATCTCACTGTGCACGTTTTGTGATCAATTAGTTATATTTTTTCGTGACAAGAAGGAAGAAGATTGGTAGTTTTGTTTCTTCCTGCTGTTAATTATTTGAGTTTGTTTGAAACCTTTGCAGAAGGAGATGGTCATCAGGATACACGTGAGCTCTGAGAAGGGCTACTCCAAAGCTATCAAGGTGGCTGCTGCAGTCACCGGTAAATTCCCCTTGCGATCAATCCCCTCGCCCTTACCCTTCTCGCCTCGATCCCCATGAAAGCATCACGAACTAGCATGCATGTTACTCCTAGTTAGTTAATTAGCTTAAAACCCATGTTGTTTACACCGTTCGTGATGCATGACTGCGTGTTGATTTTTGCATGGATCGATGCAGGCGTGGAGTCTGTCACGATCGGCGGCGAGGACAAGAACCTGCTGCTGGTGATCGGCGTCGGGATCGACACCAACCACATCACGGAGAAGCTGCGGCGGAAGGTGGGCCACGCGGAGGTGATGGAGCTGCGCACCGTCGACGTCGACGAGCTCGCCGGCGGCGAGCACCCGTACCGCTACCACCCGAGCCCGAGCCCGTACAAGCACGCCGCCGCGCGCGACGCGTACTACGCGGGGAGCTACCCGCAGCAGGCCGCCGTGGCCGCGCGGGACCACTACTACACCGCCGGATCGACGTACGCGCCGACGGCGGGCGCGCGGGACTACTACCACTACGGCGGCGGCTACCCGACGCAGTACCAGCAGCACGACTACTACCCGGCGGCGGCGAACACACACACGGTGGTGCACCGCGAGTACTCGAACGACGACCCGAACAGCTGCTCCGTCATGTAGCTGCAGCGACTAGTGACTGAAGTGTGCGTGTAGTGTGTCGATCTGAGAATCGATTGCTGGCACGTACGTGCCAGTTACAGCTAGTGCTTCCGGATTCCATGTAATTACTGTACAGGACTTTTTTTATAAATAATATTTTTAAAATCAGAAATTCTAAATCTGGATGTCTGGACTAAAAAATTGCAAAACTATGCGTCTGTCGGCCAACGGTTAGCCGATAACGCGTTTGTCAGCTAACCGCGGACCGAAATGAGCGTTGTCGGCCAACCGTAGGCTAACAACGCCGTTGTCGGCCAACCGTAGGCTAACAACGGCGCTGTCGGCCTACGGTTGACCAACTGCGCGCCGAAAGCAGCGGGGGCCCTCGGGCGGACCTCCTGTCGGCCAACCGTCGGCTCACAACGCGTTGTCGGCCAACCGTCGGCCAACAACGGCGTTGTCGGCCAACGGTCGACCAACTGCGCGCCGAAAGCAGCAGCCGCCCCCGGGCCCTCTGGCCGACCTCCTGTCAAGGCTTTCAGTCGCATCCAGGCCCCCTCGAGCGCCCCTTTTTTGCCTTTGGCCGCCCGTGAACGCGTCCAGCGCAGTCCTCACGCGTCTATTTATTCACTCCTCGCCTGCCTCTGCCTCGCACCGATTCAGCGAGAAATTGAAACAACAATAGAGAGGAGAGGGAGCAGAGTTCCGGAGCAAGAGGGAGAGAAGGGACATTAGAGTTCGGGAGGTCAGACGGAAGAGTGATCTCAACAGCGGAGCGCGTGTGAGATAAATAGTTGCGTTACATTTTGTTTAGTTTCCTGAGAATTGTAGAGTTTTTTTTGAAATAATATTTTTTTATTCAGAAATTTTAAAAATAATAGCACATCTGAAAATATTGCAAATCTGGCCTCAATCGCCACGACAGGTGGCGATTAGGGAGAAATCGCCACCGTCCATGGCGATTGTGGCTTATCGCCAGCCCAGTTGCCGATTCAAAATTGAATCGGGCCGGCCCATGGCGATTAGACAGAAATCGCCACAGGCCATGGCGATTTCCCCTAATCGTCACGGGTCATGGCGATTTCTGCTCATTTCTCTCAATTTTTGTAGCCTTTTTTATAGACTGATTTCTCCTGATTTCATAGCCCTTTTTTATTCGCGTCCTCCCCTGGATCTATTCCAGCTGCGTCCACGTCCTCTGCCTCCAGCATATGCCTCTAGCAACTAGAGCTGTATCATCTTGTTCATTATTGAGCATATGCCTCTTATCACACCAGTTCTTTTTGCAGTTGCCCCCTCGTCGGCCGACCAGCCAGGACGATATATTATTGAATCGCCAGATGCCATGGCGATAACTGATTTGTCAGTAATCGCCAGACACACGCCATGGCGATTTGTCAGTAATCACCACGACCAGTAGCGATTGGTCATAGTCGCCACGACCAAAGGCACCCCCTTCTACTATTTAACCGGGTGAGCAGACGCTCCCACCCCGTAGCTAATCTTCCCTGGGTTATTCAGAAAAATTGTTGGTATCTCGGAGTAGCTTGTTTAGATTTGAGAGCAGAAGAAGAAGTAGTTCGCGAATGGATAGCGACGATAGAGGTAAGTCTTCCAATATATTTCCTCCTCATATACGTTGAAACATTAGATCTACAATGTCTGTTTTGTGGAATAATAATTTTTTGTGTAAATTACTAGATGCCAGTGATGTTCTTTGGAACCCGAGAATAGACTACGAACTTCTTACTGGTGCGGAATTGATGAGGTGGAGGTGTCAAATTATGCGTTCGCAGATCTTTGAGGACGTTCATACGCGTGCTCTTGCAGATGTGTTAGCGAGAAAGGGTTTCCCTGGATTTACGTCCAAGCAGGTGTGCAAGCGGTTGAAAGAGTTCCAGAAGATGTGGGAGATGGTGGAGGAGCTTAAAAAACTACCTAGGGCGAAGTGAGGAACAATCCCTGAACCATCCGCGCCGTGCCACACGTCGCTGTACTCAGAAGTATCCGACGAACTCGGGAACGCCAAAACAGGAACCGTTTCACCTACAGTTAACAATCATTTCACTAATATAATCCAGCAACATACTAAGAGCATATTACCAATACGGCTTTACCTGTATTGTGGACCATCACAGACTGCGGATTGTACCAGTACAAGCCACCCGCCTTCTGACCTAGCACCCTTCAGGATGGCTTGCACTAGTGCAATCGGACGACTTTGCCTAGCTTTGCAAACCCGCATCCAAGATCTCCAGTCTCTAGTACTCTCGATCGGCAATAAGTCCCATTTAATATCAGTGCAAGACTTGGTGAAGACTGCCTGAATGGTCACAACATATAGTGCAGGATCCATCGAGAAGGTACATGTAAATCAGTGATTGGCTTCCTTAAAGTTCAGCCTCTCCGGATCAGATATAGGCAAATCAACATGGCTGAATTCACTAAGATCAACCCCACTTTGATTTGCTCGGACAACCCCGGCACCGTAATACACCGTCATATTTACTACCTCCGACATACCTGTCATAACATAAATTTTTATCTTCGTCACATTCTTAGTGAGACATGCAGTTCTATTTCGTCGCGTGACCGCTAAATTCTTTCGTGCTAAATGTAGGTCGAGTACACGTTCACGGCGTGTACAAGGGTGATCCGGAACACACCAGGGCTATCAACCGACAGATCGGGATAGAACTTTTAGCACGATCGAATTGAACACATAATAATTAACCAAACTAAACAACAACATTCTACATGTCTCATAATTACTAATTACTTCGACCTTACTTAACAACTTTTTTCCTGACGTCTACTCAGAAGTACATATTCTATTCCACGGGACGTAACTAAACTATTAATTTAAACTTCTTTAAAACATCCAAAATAAATATGCACATAATCCTACTAAACTAGTTTAGAGCATCCTAATTAAACTAGTTTAGAGCATCCTAAATTTTTTTACGTGCATATCCATACTAGTCATATTAAATTAGTTTAGAGCATCCTAATTAAACTACGACAAGAAGTACAACTATACTAGTATATATTTACGTACGTAACACATAGTAACCATAATACTCGTGCTAATAAACATACTTAAGTTGAGAAATTTTTTTTACCGTCGATGTCAAGTTCTATCCCGCGGGTGAGGTTTTTTCTCTCCTTCCTCCTCTCCTCTCTTCTTCCTCTTCTCCTCTCCTCTTCTCTTTTCTCTCCTTCTCCCTCTCCTTCTTCTTCTTCCTCTCTTCTCTTCTTTCTTCCTCTCCTCTCCTCTCTTCTCTTCTTCTCTCCCTCCTTCTTCCTCTCCTTCTTGCTTCCTTTCTTTCTCTTCTCCTCTTCTCTTTTCTCTCTGGAACGCGCGCAGGCGATGGGAAATAGGGGGCACGGGGCGCTGGAGGCCGAAAAAGCCATGCATGGAGCGCTGTCGGCCAACGGTTGGCCAACTGAGCCGTTGTCGACCAACGGTTGGCCAACAGCGGGCTGACTCGACGCACTGAGCTGACGCGACGCGACGGGCCGGGGCCGACTACGGGGCCCGCTGCTTTCGGCGCGCAGTTGGTCGACCGTAGGCCGACAGCGCCGTTGTTAGCCTACGGTTGGCCGACAACGCTCATTTCGGTCCGCGGTTAGCTGACAAACGCGTTGTCGGCTAACCGTTGGCCGACAGACGCATAGTTTTGCAATTTTTGAGTCCAGACATCCAGATTTGGAATTTTTGATTTTAAAAATATTATTTATAAAAAAAACTCTACTGTACAGCAAGCAGTGTACGTTTCATGGTTGTGTAAATATGTGTAGCTCGATCCAAGCATCCAACTACGTATGGTGTGAAAATGTAAGCTAAGTCCTAGTGTGTCTGATTGGAACAGGGAGGAAAGCAGAATCTGTGAGATGAAACCTGCGGTCTTCGAACAATGACCTGGAGGATTGCTAATGTTAAGTCTGTTTCTGAGATGCTCAAGTCATGGACACGATCGAACACAGAACTGACGGAACACGTACGGACGTTCACTCGTGCATCCGTTATCTACTTACGCGTCGAGTTTCAACTTGGACAGACTTTGCATCCAGATGCCATGCACGTCATTCAAGCTTCTGATCAAAAGCCGCTTCGTCTCAGAGGTCATACCATTATTTGTTCGTCTGCTAGGCGCAGGACTTCAGCAGTGTTCAGGCGTGTGTTAAACTGTTTAGAGTATTTCATGGTACCCTTCCGTCCGGACATACATGATATATTCTGATTAGTTAAAATAAATTTTTAATCAATAATTATCTTATTAGTGTATATTTAAAACTATATAACATAAGATAAATATCATTAGGTTCATATCTAAACATAGTTATTTATGATTGTGATTTTGTGTCACATAAATTATATAATAATATAGTAATTCTTGGTCAAAGTATTATCTTAACCAATCAAAGTATGTCTTATATACCTAGACGGTGAGAGTCTTGAATTACATACACCAACCGTTCATCCAAAAACTCAAACTGAGAGGAGATATTGAATTATATACACCAACCGTTCACCCAAAAACTCAAACTGAGAGGTGATAGCTGGATATTATACTCCAACATTCCTCACGTATATGCTCATTTGGAGCTATGATGTGGACAACAAAAACAGGGGCAGGCTACAATTATTTGTTGCGTTAACTGAATTTTAGGTGGACCCAACTTGCAGCTAATCGGCAACTACTACTTAAAGGTAGAACACACTTGATGATGCAATTAATATGGGGATACAATGAATTAGGGACGAAAACGAGTCAAATTATGCGCCTGGTATGAAGCCAATTTTTGCTGAGACTTAATCCGGAAAGCCAATCTGGATATGGATCGAATGGCATTCGAGGGAGGTCTAATTCACGAAGTTGCACTACCACGACAAGCAGTGAACATACTTGTCTGAATTTGACATGTCTTACGCACACCCTTCTCGACTCTATTGCAGCTGCATCCCCTCCCATCCCTCGTATGACCCTCACTGACCCGCCCACATCTGAAGCAAATTCTTCTACTGTGCACGGCTTTCAACTCCATAAAAAAACTATCACCCTCGATTGCATCAAAAATCACTTTTAACTGTAAAAAAATCACTTTCAACCAACTTAGCATAGACTTTCAACTAGATCAAAAAAGATTTCAAGTGCACTAGACCCAAATTTCAACTCAAATCCACCAACTTTCAACCCTTAAAAGACCAAATTTCATCCGATGAGCTGCAAGCTTTGAATTGACTGACCCAAGTTTTCAACTCAACCAATCTAACTTTCAACTAGAAATTCAGCTTTCAACTCTCCCAATCATGCACTTTCAACAAATCTAACTTTCAACTAGAAATTCAGCTTTTACCTCCCCTAACCATGCACTTTCAACTCATAGGCTGCGAGATTTGAATGCCAAAAAATCTTTGACAAAATATCAAAAAAGAAAAAATCTAGATCAACCCCATCTCCTCCTACCTTCACCCGCAACGGCACCAGGACAGGGGATGCAACCATGGCACGATGTAGAGTCACGTCAGTGTTCTCCGCGGTGATCGCCGATGACCTCACCGATCATGATCACATTGCCTCACGCTCGAAGGAAGAGAGATGGCGAGGGAGGACAAAGGCAGCAATGAGGCGCAGCTTCCCACTGTTGGCGATGGTCGACGGCGAAGGGAAAGATGATGAAGTGACGGATCAGCGAGAGAGGAGTGTGAGAAAAACTGCAGGAACGAGAAAGAGAATCACGCATGTGCCCTCCACTTGGTCCCTTGGTCGCATAAAATAAGAGAAGGTGGGTCCCTATGGTCAGTCGTCCCACGTGCGTGTTCGTCAGGAGCGAAGGCAGCGCTGTTTTTTTGTTCAAAGTAAACTAGGACGTGGGCCAGGCTTTTTCGGGCCAGCACGAGCCCGACTAGCATGGCATGACGGAAAGCACGGCACGACACGAAGCGTAACGGGCCGGGCTAGCCTGGCCCAGAGACCGAGAAGGGAAGGGCTAGGCCAGAGAATTGGGCACGACGGGTGGCATGACCCAACATGATGTCTTGGGCTGTGCTCGGGCCAGCTCGGCCCGAAAGAGGTCCGTGTGCTGTTAATGTCGTCCAGGCATGTGTAGTAGCCACTAGGGAGCAAAAGTCTGATGGCTTCAGGCTAAGGCTAATAGGCTAGTGGTGGTAGTGATAGATATAGACTATATGAATTTATTGCATTACTTTGTACAACAGTTATACACGGCACGGGGGGATGCATGCATTGCATGCAAGCCTCACAACTTGTGGATGCATTGCTTTGTACATTGGTTCTACGGGCACATCATAGAGCATTGCAGTGGATGATGAGACGTTGCACGGGTAGAATGGCTCATTTTTTGTAGGTGGATGGTGCCTTTTGGTATCAATGAGACGTTGCATAGCTTTGGTGCAGCCGAAGGTTGCAGGTGAATGTTGTCTCTCACTTGAGAGAAACGGCTACGTTTCAAGTTCTCAACGTTTCTAGTATATCCATGCATAATGTATGGCTATATAATCATACAACACCCAACTCACCAAGGCCAGTGCACTCAATAATCAAACATGTTTAGTCGTGAATAAGAAGAAGGTTGCGGCCGCTACGACCGTGGCTGCTGTGTCGACGGCAAGAGACCGCCCTTGTCCTCCTCCTACGGCGGATGACCTGATCGATGCTCATCGTCTTTCCCTCGGCATGGAAGACCATCATATGGATGGTCTTGAGGGCAACGAAGACGATATCGTACTTGGGGATAGCCCTCACAACCGCTGTCCTAAAAACCAGTAGCTCCTCAAGAAAAAAGAATGTGCAATGCTAGAAACACATGACAAGGAGGGTGGAGATGCAAGATGATGTAAGGTTAGCAATTGCGAATTGTAATTATTGTCATCAAGATCTAACTGCAACTTCGAGCTTCGGGACAGGACATCTCAATCGGCATTTCTTGAAGTGCCTACAAAAACTTGGAGAGACCGAAGGAGACGTGCAAACCCAACTAACCTTCACGTTCGATGGATATGTAAATAATTGGTTGTACCAACCCCTAGTAGCTAGAGAAGAAATAGCACGTTTTATAGTATCAGAAGATTTCCCTATTAGAATAGGGGAGAGCGCTAATTTTGAAAGAATGGTACAAAAAGGCTTTTGTCCATAGTACCGTCATTCTAGTAGACAAACAATAAAAAATGATATTATAGTGATGTACCATCGGGAGCTAGCAGCACTTAAAACAACTCTCAAAAGTGTAAGTTTTTGTTTTGTATTAACTTCTGATATTTGGACACCATCTCATCAAAGATCTTCATATCTTAGTGTTGTAGCCCACTGTATAGATAGTGATTTACGTTAAACAAGAGGGTTGTTGGTTTTAAATCGATCGACGAGGCACACACCGGTGAGGCCATTGCTGAGTGTATATTAGACGTTATTACTGAATTTAATATTCAAGATAAAATATTTTATATTAAAATGGATAATGCTTCATCAAATACGAAGGCCATGGAAATCCTCACCCCTACTTGCAATCTTACGTTGGTGGTTATGTTATACACCAGATGTGCATCTGTCACATAATCAATCGTGTTGTGCAAGATGGTATGAAGGTAATTAGTGAATATTTAAACAATATTCGTGCAACTATTCATTACATCTCTAGTTCTCCTCAAGTGGGTAAAAGATTTAAAGACTATTGCAAAGCCCAAGGAGTGAAACAAAAAAACTAGTCTTGACATGAAGGTGAGGTAGAACTTGACTTACCTAATGCTAAATATACTAATTGGGTATGAAAATATAATGACTGTCTTTATCAATGCAAATTCTTAGAATTGAGGTGTTATTCTTACTGCCATTGATTGGATAATTGCTAATGAATTTCGTATTTTCTTAAAGCCATTCTATAAATCAACTAAGGTTCTTTCAGGTGTTTACTACCTACATCCTGCCTAGTTATAGAATATATTTAGCTAATCACATAATCAATAAAAAAATATAAGAACCATGTTCATTTATGCCATGTTGTTGAACCAATGGAGACTAAATTTCTTAAATACTCTGGATCTATATCACACGCCTATTGCTTTGCTACCATTTTTATCCTCGTAGGAAGTTATCAGCATTGTAGGAAGCTATGGATGGAATAGGTGAAGCAGTCGGTTTGGCCTACTCCGAAGCGTTTGAACATGTGAAACAAGAACTCTATCGAGTATTCCGCTTGTACAGTGACAAACATGGCGTTTCACGTGGCACGAGGTTGAAAGCAACACGATATGGCAAGGGAAGCACAACAACTCACCTATGGAAGAGCATGCCCAAGGGTTCTATTTCTTCATCAAGTCGGACGTCCAACACCAATTGGAATCCTATCGCAGAGCTCAACCATTATTTGGACCATAACTGTGAAGCCATGGATAGTGCACTAGCGGATGGGAAAGATGTTGACATGCTTCTATGGTGGAAGAATGCTACACACATATTTCCTGTGTTGTCTCATTTCGCACCGGATGTTTTTCTTGTTCCGGTGTCAAGCGTCTCTTCTGAAGCAACTTTCAGCATGGTTGGAAGAATAATTGAAGAAAGAAGGTCATCCCTTACACCCGAGACGGTGGAAGCAATCACATGCCTTAAGAACTGGAACAACGCAGATAGCCGGCAACAACATCAACTAGAAGATCCCGAGATCGTAGGAGCTTTAGCCGATCTCGTCTTCTCTGATTCCCAGTAGCTTCTACATATATCCACGATTGTTACCGTACTCCTTTTCTTACGGAGGAACCCACATTTGGTGTAAGGTTTTTAACGAGGCAGTAACATTGTATTAGTACTCATTAATAATAAAATTCTACTAATTTCCCCCAATTACTTTAGTACTACTATTATTCTTTCTTATTTTCTTATATATTCTTTACTCTTGCTCTCTTTTCACACTAACAAGACAATTTCTATAGATATCTAGAAAGCATAGACAACTAATAATCTCTCGTCTCTGATTCTCTCTCACGTCTCCTCTATCTTGTCTCAGACTCAGACTCTCATTCCAAGCACATTGTGGCTAATAGCAGCACGCTAGCACCCAAAGCAAAGCTTGATTCCCCCCCCCCACACACACAGCGAGAGTCGGACAGAAACTACCATGGCGGCGAGCTGGTGACGGCGTAGCCCTACCCCCGAGTAGTCGCCACCGTAGCTCACGTCGTGTCGGACTGTTGCCACCGCAGCTCACCTCGCCCTCACATCAGACTGTGACCGTGCCAACACGGCCCAATGGCAGCCTATTTGTCGTGGGCTGTGCTTCGGCGCCGTCACGGGGAATCCGCGCAGGCACGTCACGGTACGACGGGCTGGACGGGCCGGCTTGTGTCAAGCCGATGTGGCCTTAGGCACGACAAATCCGTGTCAGGCTGGCCCGAGCCAGCCCGAACTCCCAACTTTAATTCAGAGTACACGCCAACTAGTGCATATAGATTTAGGACCAAATATCCGAAACGAACTATCCAGATGCGATCCTGGATCCGCCCAGATATCGAGTTGTCTTTTCGAATCCTCAGCGCGCGGGATCCGACAGATACTATCTGACTAGTTTTCACCCGTGGATCTGACGATATCTATTATTGTTTAGTTTCTCCCTTCCAATAGTAGTTTTCTAGCCAATTAACGACACCAGTAAACCACTGCTTTATTAGGATAAACATGCCTACTCAGATAGTAGAACCGACCTTCCATTATACAAGTGATCACCTCCATCAAGTAGTCCAACCCCTTAGGCTAACATATACGGCCACTAACATTTTTCTTTAGCTGTACACGTAATAGCGATGACATGCACATGACAAGGCATTGCTTACGCAAACCGGAGACCTCGAGCTTTGGTCAAACCAGTGCCATCTAGCTGATAAGCGCCATATGTCAATACGAATTAGCGGTAACGACAATGACAAACGGGCCATCACAAGCAGTATACGAGCTGGTCAAGCTGCGGCTTCGGCCAAAATGGCACGCTACGAATTTTGATCTTGGACTGCACGCTAAATCGCCAACGAATTTTAATCAAATTGTGATTGATTGCTTTGCGCAGTTACGTCAAACACTGAACGGGACATAGTTTACGCTTTGTTCCCTTTTTTTCATCCTCCTTTCTTGCTTGAGAAAAAAAGCGGATGATGTTCTACTTTGTGTGGTTGCGACATCGTTGTGTGTTTGAATTGGGCAAAGTCTGCGGTGGTGAGTCACGATCCGAAGTTCTAAATGAAAAATGTCGTTTTCTGAAATTGTCATGCAATTCTTGCCACGACAGTCCTCCAGAGCAGCTTGCAGCATCCAGAAAAAAGAACAGCATTTACATCTCAGAGACGGGAGATATATATGACTGATCTGCAGCACACGTCCTACCACTACCAGTACTCTGCTTGTGTGCACGGACAGCAAATCATTCTTTTCTTGCCTCAGCACCGAACTTCTTTATTTGGCGTCCCTTGAACAGCTGCAACTTGCAAAAGGCCATGAGAGTAAGACGTTCTCAAAATCTACTTTATGTTGATGATGCGTTTGTTTATCTGTCTGTATCTTACACACCTGAACTGCCGGACGTAATCCTTCAGCAGGAGATCATCATCCGGATGCAGCCGGGCTCGGGCAAATGCCATAAGAAAGCTCTGAAGGTGGCAGCTGCAGTCAGCGGTATGTATGCGTCCTGTGAACCTGGTCCCATTCTTGACCTCTCGCTTTTTACCAAGAAACCCAATCCATCCATTGCAATATCATCGACGAAGCTCGATTGGTTTCAGGAGTGGAGTCGATCACGGTGACCGGCCGGGACAAGGACCTGCTGCTGGTGATCGGCGACGGTGTGGACACGACCAAACTGACCAAGAAACTGAAGAAGGAGGTCGGGGAGGCAGAGATAGTTGAGCTGCGAACTCTAGCCGCAGGCAGCTCGTCGGAGGCTCTACCGGGCACGTCCAAGGACGTCGTCGTCGCACAGTCCCGGTCGCCGTACCACTGGAATCCCACCCCAGGCTGGAGCTTGCCGGGAGGCGGCAGCGTCACGTATCCGGTCTCCGCACAACCCGCGGTGGCCAGCCCCGCCGGCGCCGCACGGTGGCCGGGCGATCACAGGCAAGCCGAAGCGAGCTACTATCCCCGTGCTGCACCCGGCCCGTCCTACTATTACGCGTCGCCCGTGGCTGGGCATGGCGGGTACGGGAAAGGGGGCAGCAGCTACGCGCGCGCGGTGGCGCGCAGCCACCCGGTCAACTACTCGCCGATGATCGAGCGGCACGACTACCACGACGGGGGCCGCTCGCGCGGGGCGGGGAGGCATCGGCACGGCGGCGGTGGAGAGCCCAACTGCTGCTCGATATTGTAGCTCGATTTCTGTCGTAGTGACAAGATTGGACGTTTTCAATCGTCAGTGGTGGTGTTTTTTTGGTTCACTTTTACTGTGCAAGGTTAGCATCGTGTGCACATGATAATATGACATGCTGTAGAACTGAACTGATTTCGAGATACAGGTGGTCTTGGTGTTTTGGAAGGCTTCCGATCTTTTAATTTTGAATCCACATAAGGATCTGTAGTTGTAGTAAACATACGGGTAGCCACCATCGGCCCAAAATTGTTTATCCGCATACTATTCTGCTGCTACTGCTAACCAGTTTTTAAGGACTAGTATGCGGTTGTTCTTCGGTTGTCAATCATTGTGAATTCGGTGATGTGTTGTCTTCACCAAAATTCCTAAGATATTTTATCGCATGTCAAAAAAAGTTCATTTAGAAATAAATAGTGTTTTCAAAGGATTGCCGCAATGTCAACCCAAGCTTAATTCTTGTATTATTCTTTCCATTTCTCTAAACTTGAGGCGGATTCCTTGCCTGCGTGGCCGTGTGACCGTATCACGGCGTGATGACTCATCGACATCTCGGATGGTCAGATAGCGATGGTACTAGTAACACACTTTTTTTGGCTGTTTCAGAGAAGTCATACTACTTTTTTTTCGTTGAAACGTACGAACATTACGTTGGTAACTTCATAATATGTAAGTTGCAAGCGCACAGACTGATCAGGCTCAGGCTCACCGTTACTAGCTTTTTTTTCTTCTCTTTTTTTTGGAGGGATGACCACTATAAGTCTGTAGCCAATATCCAGGGAACCACTCCCAAAAAATATTGCCGAAGAAGAGCGAAAGCCAGCCCAGATCAATCAATCGGTGTTATGTTCTTTATTTCGTTTTTGAGAAAACCCAATGCGAAGCTACCAAGGATAGAAGGAGCACACATCGTATTGGGCTGCATCCGGCCCATCCAACGCACAGAACGTACAAAAGCTAGCCGCTGAGCCAGATCGAGCGGGCCGGAAACCCTATATCCTCGCTTATTGCGGGAGATAGCAAATCACCACATACTCCCTTCTCCCGCATGGGCTGGCCCAATAAGGAATTAGTGCTGTCTATTACAAATGCGGTAGTATATTTGTTGTGCTTGTTGTTGGCTAACCTGGTTACTTGATTCAAGCACTTCTACAGAGGTCATTGGTTCGAGTTTCTTATGCTAGTTGTTCTTTATTTTTTTATTTTTTTCTTTGTTTTCAATTTTCATTTAGTTGTAGTTTTTCACATGTTATAGAAATGTTTGTTTATCTGTTCTATTATGCTAGTTGTTGGCTAACCCAGTTACGTGATTCAAGCACTTCTACAGATGCCACTGATTCGAGTTTCTTATGCTAGTTTTTCACATGTTATAGAAATGTTTGGTTATCTGTTCTGTCATTTTCTGTTATTTGTTTGACTAACAATCGTGAAATGTTTCACCAATAGTTACGATTTATTCCAACATCGAGTGATTTTGTATTGTTTGATACAAAATATGACATTGACAGACGTTCACCATCTTCATCTTAATTTAGACCTTGGAACAATTTTTCGAAAATTATTTTAGTCTAGTAGAATAGTTTTCAAGAACTATTGTTACATTTTTTCCCTACAAAAAGCGGAAATTTTTCCTATGATAACAAAACATTTTTCACAAGCTAGATGATTTTTTTGACATGTATGAACTTTTTCCATGAGCAGCAGAATATTTTTAGAAAAACATTATTTTGTAATGAACATTTTCTATGAACTATTGAAACAATTCTCACGAGTTATATGAACATTCCTAAAAAAAGTGTTAATTCTATTTTGATATATTTCCAATGGAAAGTTATTTTTGTTAAATTTAGTTTCCTGAATTTTACAAGATGGGCCAAGTTGACACTTTTGATTTGTTCCACCAATATTTTTTCACTTGATCTATGCACAAATGGTATACTGGTTCAAAGATCTTATAGTAAGAGACGTGACGGTTCAAACAGATCATGATTTAATACCTAGTTGAAAAGCAAGACTTCTAAATTTCAAAATAAACGTCTACAAAGAAACTCATCCTACGTACAAAGACACCCTATGTTCAAGCGCACAACGAGCTTCTTTTTCTTTGGTGTAAGCACACAACGAGCTAGTCAGCGTTCACCACGGCCTGCGAGAGAACAAGAATGAAGGATGCGAGTGAGCCGTATCTTATTGGGCCCACCTGAGCGGCGCGGCGGTAACGTCCATAACAAGCAGTGTGTAAGGGAGCCCCTAGAGGGCTACCGGGTTTCCACATGTTTTGGGGCTCTTGTAATTTACGGATGACCGTCCCAGATGGTTAATTCCAACAGCTACAGTAAAGCTGTCGGAACAGTCAGATTTTAAGTACAACACGGTCAGGTTTCAATTACCACTTTCAACTACAACACGGTCAGATTTCAACTACAACATAATCAACTTCTAACCCTGTCGGAATTGACCGTGCCCACGGTCAACCACCCATAAAGATTTTCGCATGTTTTAAGCGCATAAGCCTAAGGCCTCGCTGCGTGTGTGCCCCGGCCCGGCCTAGTTATAATAATTGTCAGTATAGCTGATTTTGCTGATGTCATTATATAGTTTTAATTTTTGATTTTTTTTATTTGCCTTTTTTCAATTTTTATATATGTCCTTTTGTTTTATATAGTCAAGGTCACTATTCTTCCCACAGATAGTGTTTTAGTATGTACATTTTTAATATTTAATTTGTTTCTATTATTCTATTATTTTTATTTCTTGCAGTCAATATTTCTGTCTTGTTTCACTAATAATATGATGTCGTAGCATTGTATATTTTTTTAATTTTCAATTTTTTCATTATTCCATTATTTTTGTTTCTTGCATTCGATTTTTAATCTTGGTCCATGTCATAGCATTTTTCTTTGTATCAGAACTTGTTATTTGTTAGAATTGACGAAACACCTTTTATGATCCGTGGGTACGTTTATTATGAACAAAAGTGGAATTTTTGTTCGTGTCAGGAACATTGTTAATATGACATGGTCATAATTTTAAGTGGATCGGTCCAACGAGCAACCTAATCTTACAGTTGCTCGGATGCTATATATAAGGGTGGAAACGGATCGGATACGGATCGGATAGTGCCATTCCTACTTCCGTTTCCATATTTTCAAAGCGAATACGAATATGAATACGGACATTGTCAAATACGAAAACGGATCGGATGTATACTCAATTTGGTCGGATACGAATATTCTACAGTTTTAATGATAGACTATGGTAAACCACATAACTAGATAAGTACATGAACATAATGATAAGCTAATGACATATATGAATCGATGATATACGATAGTAATATGTTCTACATGGATAAGTGATGATAAAAATATGCCTTACATAGAAAAATAGAGTTTTGCTCTACCTATTGAGCTTATTAGGCTACATAATTGGGCTGAGGGTTTAAAGTCTCAGAGAGAGCTGCTGAAATGGGCTAATATAACTTTATTCGGATACAGATATATCCGTATTTGTTTTATAATTCAGTGCCATATCCGTATCCATATCCGAAAAATAGATCTGGATAATATCCATATCCGCATCCGTTTTTAATTTGGATGCGGATATTGCTTGCCGTTTTAGTGTTTTCTCGAATACGAACATCAAATAATACGGATTATCCGCTACCAGTTTCCACCCTTAGCTATATATTGACCCTGCTGGCTACTGCGTAACAAGACTACAGTCTTCAAGATGTTTAGGACTTAAGATCACAGCACGAGAGGGGCCATCCGATCTCCGCCATTAGGCCGGCCAGCTTTGCGAGTGTAGTCTAGAAACAGTGTCCCACCTGTTCTTCAAATGTCCTTGGTTGCGGCAAATTTGGACATCCATGGCCGCCGCGTTGAGAGAGCCAGAGCTCTGTCCGGCGAACTGGACTACACCCCTGAACCCAAGCTCCTGGACGCCTGCGCTATCTTCGGCCTTACCGCGCGGCGACGCTAATCTGCTCTATTCTTCGATCATGCTCAGCCTTTGGGAATTTTGGAAGGAAAGAAATCCAAGAATTTTTCAGTCCAAGTTCTTCTCCCATTCGGCTCTCGTCGACAGTATTTTGGATGAGAGCTCGACTTGGCGTTTGGCCAGCGCTAGGCTCCTCTCTTTACGAGAGTAGGCTTTTATTCCGGTGGCCTCCTGTCATCCCTTGCATGGAGATTCCACATTTTTGACCTTTTTCTTTCTTTGTATCGGGTGCGTTCTTTTATATGCCTTTGCCTTCTAGCAATGAAATGGGTAGATCGCCTACCGCATTTGCAAAAGAAAAAAAAATATCTCTGATACAGACTTATAATTGTCTATTTACAAGCCTGGGAGATATTATACTACAGTGATAAATTCGCTCAAAGCATGTAACCCTCTTGAATGAAAAAAAAACTACAGAGGTCGATTGAACTGGAGTAGTTATCTCATTTTTCGGTAGTTGATATCCAAACGGAAGAAAGCAATCAAACCCTGAACCTTGATCGTACTATCTACCTGATTTTTATGCCAAGCACCCAAAGCATCTGAGCTCTTTTACAGCACTTCAGAATAAATATGGATCATCCATTCATCATAATCTAATGACTAATCTTATCTGGTACTCTAATATTAGGTTTAATGAGTACCATCTCCAAAGATTTAAAATTTTAAAAAAGTACCTTGATGTTAGGGGTAAAACTGGAACCATGAGAGCAATTAACTTATTCACGTGGATATTTTAATAATATGTATTTGCATCTCATTCAAACTCTAACTCTAATCCCCAATTCCACCACGCGGCACTGAAACATTTCGCATTCCATCTCATCCCCATTCAAACCCTAACCCTAATCCCCAATTCCACCACGTGGCCACCAACAGCGAGGGACTTGGGAGCAGCTGGGACGAGCTCACGTCAGCAAAGACAGGCCCCGCGGTTACGTGTGAGTTGGGTGGTTGGGCCACGCCTCACCTCGCGTTGTCATTGCCATTGTGTTGCTGGTCACGAGGGCGGCACCATCGGTGAGGCATCGTCCTCGTGCCAGACTGCCACGGGGGCCTCCGGCGATGGCAGGATGATGGTGGCCACCGTGGAGAGCGGGCGAGAGGACACGACGCCCACGAGCGGCGGCTTGCCAGCGGTTGCCGCGCGAAAGAGGCCTCGCGTTGTCTCCATGGCGCTGCTGGCCGCGGGTGCAGTGCCATCGACGATGCACTATCCTCATGCCAAACTTCCACGCGACCTCCAGCGACGGCGGCGGCCAACATGGAGAGAGGGCGAAAGGCCACAACGCCCGCGAGCGGCGGCTACCACACAGAGGAAGACGGCGTGGGCCAACCGTCTTGTGCCACATGTGACATGCGGCAAGTGGAGTACGCCCACGAGTAACAAACATTAAGAAATTATGTTTTTTATTTTCTAAAAGAATATGAAGTTGATGCAATTCTAAATGATAATAAGCACATATGAAAATAATTTAGAGTCTAACACCTCCTCTTGCATAGATAGGATAAATAGTACATCATCAACTAATTTTACGGCTTAACGGAAAACAAGTTCATCTAAGACAATCATTTAGACACATAGTTGTACTACCATAAGGCCTATCTATAATTCAGAACTATTATTCAGGGAAACTCATTCTTTCACAGCTGGATTATTGTCATCGGACACTTAGCCGTCACGAGATGCTTCCAGACTATCGTGTGTCTTGATCTTGTTGTGAACATAGTAGAGCAGTTGGCCTTCATAAACTGTTTCAACAATTTAGATCCCAGCCATAGTTCTGTAAACTTTAGCATGAAAAGGTCGCATGAGGACCTGCATGAATTAAAGTATATTAGCATAGTATTTGTCGAGCTCAGAAAATAAGTTTAGACTTTGGTGATGAATGTAACATGGGAGTCTTTCTGCCTTGGTACTACTAGTTTGGTGATGAATAGTCTTGATATTCCAAGATGTCACTTTGAAGTCTGGCCTACTAGTTTTCGGTAGGTCTGTATTTGTTTTCGCCATCTCTATATACAATGTAGAAAGTAATAATGTTAAATGAAGAGGAGCACAAAATGATAAGCTCACCTTGTTTGTTACTTGCATGTGTGGCTTTTTATTGTGCAAAGCCAATGAGTCGAGAATTTGCATTTGTCTTGTTAGGGCGTTCAACACTCCTATTGTACCACTATAAACCCCAGTTTAGGGGTAGGAAGATCTGCATGATGGTTGATATAAGAATGTACAAAATAAATGTTATATGAAATTGATTAGGTAGATAGGTATTATATTTTACCATATTGTGCTTTAGATATGTAACTGTCTTTTCTTTATTTTTTTTCTTTTTCAATATCATCCATAGGAGATGCGTAATATTCGTCATCTTTAGCCAATGTTTGCACATAGTATGTCTGCTCGATGAAGATCTTTTTGCCAGTGCTTATATCAAAGGGGTTGGAATACCGTTGATAATATATATGGCCACGTCAGTGATCTAGCATTGCATGGAAGAATGTAAAGGTTAGATTATATCATAATCCAAAAATAAAAAATTAAATATAAACTACTTACCGTGCAATGCAAATATTTGTGCGAGCCATTGGTTTCATAATTTACTTTAGGCACTCTAGGGTTTCTTTTGTAATGGTCAGATCCTCTATGTGGACCAAAACCCAGGAAGCTCTTTATCTGTTTATCCAAGTAATTGTGACAATCGTACCTACTGTATTTTGTAAGTGTAGAAATAGTTATAAGTAACTAAAAGTGCAATGATGTACAGATAACATTTGATAGGAAGTACTATCTTCGTCCTTTTTTTTATGACGTTGCCTCCGTTGGTGATCATAATAGATATATGGATATATCTTGCTTAAGGCTGATTTATATACCCTCCTTGACGGTTCTCACACCCACTTGGTAATTGTGTTGGTTTCCTCGTCACTAGATGTCTTGTTTTCCTCATCTCCATCTACGTTCTGTTGGGTAGGTGACATATGTGCAGCACACATGTCTCCCTTTTGACAGTATGACCTTTACAACACAAAACAATCATAATGTAACATAACTTACAAATCTAAGTTAACTACTATGTATTACATTTACCTCAACCTCTTCCTCTGATATGGTGGGGAAAATGTACCCCTTATCCTGCATGGAAAATAGCTCAAGCCACACAACAATATTTAATATAATAATCTACAAACATATGTGAAGAACATACCTCGAAAGCGATCTGCATACGCTATTGTTTTTTTAGTATTTGTTTCATATTGTGCTCCATGTCATACATATAATCTTTCAATGGCTTGTAAAACTTATGTTTGACAACATAATGTAGTCTAATAAGCTTACATTCAATAATGTGCTAATTTAGGACAACTTATTTAAGTATGCTAAGCCACTACATATTAGGATATAGATGAGTCAAATAATATGTAATATGCAAAGACAAGAAATATGTAGTCATACATGTGTTTTTAACATCTGCATACATCATCACTTGAGCTGAGACGGTCTGTTTTGTGCAATACATATTTTATATCACTCCTAATTTCCTTAATAATATGTTAAGGAATATAACATTTATGGTTAGTTTGTGCCTTGAAAGATAGCAAACTAAATCTAATTTGCATGAAAATGTAGCGAAGGATTTGCGTACCATCCCTTCTCCAAACTTAGCCTTCTCTCTTTTGTTTGCTTTTTCCTCATCCAAATACTGAATTAAAGGTCTATCACAGCCAGTGTAATCTATATCTATGCTATGTTTATCTTCGTTGAATAGAACTTTCCCCAGTACCAGACCTGCATTAGAACACATTAATCTTAGTTGTAGTAACTGAATATACGTATTGGTACTTGGTGCATAAATAAGTAGTCATGTGGTCTTACCTATAACAGAGCCAAGTTGCCCACAAGGTTTACCAGTTGTTTTGTCATGTACTATATTATGGTTTCTATGAGGTGATCAAATGTTAGCCTTGCCTAATTCACATTTTTGATGTCTTTCACGTCTAACATGAGGTTTAAGTAGTCAGTGTTCACATTAGTTTCGATGTAGAGCATAGCAGGCGACAAATTGAACACATCACAAATCTTCTAATGAAATGTTCATCATGAGATCCATTGTCCTTTTTGATTTGTTGGACTAGGCCATTGAAAGAAACTTTGTCGTTGTCATCTTTGTATGCATGTAAGTTGTGATGCACTATCAATCTCATTTGATGATTTTTGTTTTATGTTTGGGATCTCTCCTTCTAATGGTAGTCTCATGAGATAATCAATATCTTTTATGGTGATTTGTACCTAGGTCCTCCAATGTTGAAAGCATTTGTTTCAGTGTCTAAGAATCAGCCAATTACTGGCAAGTCCCATGCCAGATTTGAACTTGTCCTAGTTTTAGCAAATCTCCAAGTCCCATTTATTTGATTGCTTCCTGCTGCTTTGGATTCAAAGCATGAATAAGATCGAACATTCATGTTTGACAACATGCCATTGTTTCCTGTAGTTGAAAAAATATTAGAGGACGTGCCGCTAGAAATTGCACATTGATGTGTTGCTATTTTTTTTAATAGAATGCTAAGTAACTAACTATTAGAGAACGTGCTGCTAGCAATTGCACACCGATGTGCATGCATGCAGATCTATTACTTATTGCATCTTTACTAGCGGTTTTCAACTCTTTACACACTTATAGATTTTTATTTTGCTTCTTGCAGGAAGAAATCAGATGAACCATAAATTATTGTACCTTAGGTTTAGTTCGCGTCGTTGTATGTGTCATTGATGCTGTTTTGGGGGGGTAAGGGAGTGCAAGGCTCATGGCATTGCTCCTCCGTTGTTCCAGATGTTGGCCTACTCTTGGCCGAAGCAAGCTTGGTTTTATTCTTGGCCGAACCAGGTGTGTTCTTCATGGAGGATGGAGCCTGATACGCAAAAACAACATTGCTTCTAAAAAAATTCCTTATGTCGTGGACATTACACATAATCTATAAACAGAATAATCACTAAGCTGCAAATATGTGGTAATAATCCTTATTAGTTGTTGAAAAAGAAATTTATTGAATAAATATGTCTAAATCCATCAATCAGTGCTAAGGGTTAAGAACTATAAAGCCATTGAAACCCTTGTAAAATTTATTTTATCCTTAGGCATGAAGACACTATGTGCACAATCTAGAAGCAGTTGAATCACGAAGCTGCTGATTTGATCCAACAAACCTGCTAATATTTATTTAATGTAATAAAAATTAAGTTTCTAACCTTATTGTTCATTGTTGGAGGTTGTGACGATGCTTTCTTGGTTGATTTGGCACGTGCTTTAGGGTGGTAGCTTGGTTGCATGAATGTGGAGTCGACGTGGAGAAGATACTTCAGATGACGACGACCGGCAGACGGCATTCACTGACGAGCCATCCAAGACATGGTGTATAACGAACCTATGTTGCACTCCATCTTTTAACACAACTAAGTACCTGACCAAACTGTCTTCCTCCCCCACCTCTTCAATCTCTCATGCACATGATTTGCAAGTACACTTTCTTACCTTCTTGAATATTTTAGGTGTATAAATACGTGCAATACTTTTCTCTAATGGGTGAGCACTTATTCTTGTGAAGGGGACTGACTCTGAAGCTTTTGCATCTAACTCAGCCTCATTCCTCCAAATACGCGACATGCAGTGCTCAACGTGCTCCACCAAATCAACCAGCGACATTTTTGTGGTCTAGATGCTTATGGAGCCTAGATTTCGGACTCTCACCGTGCAAGTTGCTCCGCATGCCCAAGAAATATCTTCCATTGGTATAAGCCGCAGACCACCTCTTTCTAAGTTTGTACATCTTAGAAATCCATATGTTTTGTTCTGTGATTTCGTACCTTGATTTCTCAAACTCAAAAATTCCCATTGGATGGTAGATGAGTTTTCTAAAGTCACAAAGCATTAGATTATGCAGGTGGCGTACCATGTTCTGCTTAATGCGCCAACCACATAGATGATGGTCTGCCTTCGGCATAACCTAATTCCTAATAACTTTTCTCATTGTGGCATCTCCATCCATGATCACAAACTTTGGGTGACTTTGCCTCATCGCCTCCAAAATTGTCCAAAGTAGCCACTCATATGACGCAAGGCTCTCATTCGAAATAGTACCACACCCATACTAATGATGATTCACTCCAATAAATGGAACAAAAGGTAGATTATAGCGGTTGACCCGATATGTGCTGTCAAACACAATAATTTCACCGAATGCTTCATAGTCAATCTGAGATTGCGAATCTGCCCAGAATATATTTTGAAGACGACCTTCAACATCTTTAGTGTATTTGAAGAAAAAGTCAACATCTCATTCTACCTGCATTCTTATGCGATTGAGCACAAATTTAGCATTGCTCCCTAAGATTCTTTTTCTTCTTGTACTTGGCAAAGAAGTTGTACAAGTCCCGAGAAACAAACCCAACCTTGTCATAGCCACCATTGTGCCTCTTGATCACTTCCAAGATTTGGCACGTATGAAGACCACCAATTCTGTATTCCACTGCATTAGCTTTCTGAGCGTTGATTAGCCAATGGTGCAACCATAGAAAAGCTACCTATTCTGGCTCAACAAGCAGATGGTTATGCCCATCAACAAAAAATTTAGCGTACCACAGACTCGTATCAGGATTGCACTGGATATCAAGCATAGCTTTATAGCCACAACGGGTGAGCGGCCGTGGCTCCCTTTTTTGATCAGCTGCTTCAAAGTACTTCTCCTAACGGCACCCTTTTTAAAGCAGTAGAAACATCTGACTCACCATTATCAAGCATCCTTTCATGCCATATCAAGTTGGCTTTGTAACCTTCCATGCTACAAACATGCCATTATCAAGCATCATATTTAGTAGGTTCGTTCCATAACTCTAATGAACTATCACAAAAATAATTTTAATGAACTATCACAAATTCTAATGAGCTATCACAAATTAAAACCGCGAGAATTTATAGAAATAAACAACTGTAGCCATCAACTGAAAAAAGCCATGCAATGTTTTATTTTCCATAAATGTGAGATGAAAATATGAATTAAGAACCATCAAGGTGGAATTTCATTAAAAAAACATTAGCACATGATTACCACTTAGTTCACACAGAGGAGATAATAAGCTTCATACAAATTAGAACTCCATCGTCTTTAATAAGATTTGGTACCTATGCCGGACTGATCTTTCTACATTTCAAAGAATGAAACTTACTTTTCTTGCACTAAAACGTGTAACTTTAACAAAGAATACAAATGAATTATTCAGGTTCTCGGCATCACTAATCAACAAAGAATACAACGAAGAATCATTCTAAAATACACGTCGCCATTTTTCAGAAGTACAGATGTGCTATCTCCTAACAAAACATCGAGATAAATGCTGTGTAACATAAACTTATTGGCTTTCTTGCACTCATACACCGAAGAAATTATAGCAACCATTTATCAAATTGTTCTTAAACCATAGAAAAAGAAGCATTGGAATATTGAATCAAATATATGTCATCTGGAAGTATCAACTAGATTAGATATTCAAGCAAACACACATGACCCACAAGTACTCACATTCTGCATCCTGCAAGTTATTCATGAATACATCACCACTGAACAATTTTGTAAATACAACCCACATCTCTTGAAGAAACAGCTACAACTATCACAAAATTTGGATCACAGATTCACTGCAAGCACAAACCGCATCACAAATTGAGGTGGGAGAAGGAGGAAGAGGAGGGGGGTGGCGGTGGTTCCTCACCTTGCTAGTTTGGGTCATCAGATCGGTTTGTGGGGGAGGAATAGAGGTCACTGGGAGCCTTGCGCCTCCTGCTTTGCCTCGGCTCGGGGGATGGAAGAAGCTAACGAAAATGGGGAGGAACAGGGCAACGGTGAGAGAGGACGACGGTAGGAGGGAGCGGTGGCGGGACAGGACGGCACGACGCGATGGCAGGAGGGAGCGGCGGCAGGACAAGACGACACGGCGTGACGGCAGGAGGGAGCGGCGGTGGGGTAGAAGGGTGCAAGTATGGGGTAGGTCACGGCAATGACATGTGATCCATGGGGCACTCCAGGAAAGTCAAAATTACCCTTTGTAAAAAGTTACCTATATAATGGATGGTTAGATTTGCTTGGTACTTCCACCCTGTTTCGAAAGTACCAGGTACCTAAAAAAGCTCAAGTATTTTAGGGCCTTTGTAGGATTTTATATGAATATAAAAAATATAAGGTTGCAAATGAATGTCCTATAGGACTGAGCATCACAAGAATTGCCACCATAGGGTATTTCATTACACTACATATAGAAACATGTGAACTCCTGATCCTAGAAAAATTGCCACCAAATAGTGTTTAACTATACCATAGAAAAAATATAATAACACATGATCCATACAATTTTTTTTAAGATGATAGACTCAATGAATTTTTTTAAAAAAATTGATTGGAAAGTGTCTCCAGAGGAAAAATGTTAATGTCTCTAATATACAAATTAACATAATTTAGAATTTCTTCGACGCAGATAGGCCCTTTTCAGGAAAATGGACTAGCGCCAACCAGGGGTGGAGAGAAGGGGGGCGGGTAGGGGCCTGGTCCCCCTATGGTTGTGTAGGTGCTAGTACTAGTAGGGAATGAGAATCAATCAATGACAACAAATGCAAGTGACTAATTAACTTAATGGAAAAAATATGTGGTAGATTAGTAGCTGTAGGGATTAGCTATTTGTGTATGAGACAAGGCGCCAACGTCCACGTCAGTGGATGATATTTAGTAAGAATATGAGATGACATAATGCTATGTACTGGGATAGTGAAAAATGACTGCCACTTTAGGAGTCTCGTGTATGTCTCTTGTGCCTAAGGTAGTTTTTGGTATTTTTAATTTGCTTATTGTATGTAAGAAAACATATGAAAGTAATACATGCTAACGAGATAGAAGATACAAATGCACCGAATATCGGTGTATATCTACGCAACATACTTAGATATTTTGGCTCACGATGCCTTATATTTTCAAATATAGCTAGGAAGTTATATGACTTATAAATTGGAGTAGACGTACTTTAAAACATAATTAGGATAATACTGATATGTCTTATAAATGGACTAGGCGGAGTATAATATATTCTGCTCGTATGTGATGCATACCATTAGATTGTATTTTTTTAGTATGTGAAAAAACAAAGTGGTGATCTAATTAGCTTTTCGATTGCTTGATTATCCTTCAATCTGAGCAGGCACTATAAGAAAGCACATGCAATCACGCATGTTATTCTTAGTTAATATATTTTTTTAGTTCGGCCCCTCTCATATCCAATTCCTGGCTCCGCCCCGGGCACCAACACAAGTTCACCGCGGCTGCTAAGAGCAACTCCAAGGGTCTCTCTAAAATTAGCTCTCCATATCTCTATATAGAGACTCTCCCCAAAAAATTTCCTTCCCATATTTCTTTCTCCTCCAACGGACTCTCCAAACATCACTCTCTATTCTTTCTCCTCGCTCCGTTCACTTGTTTCCAGGAGCACCATCGATCCGCGCCTGCCCCGATCCCCCTGTTCCTCTTCATCGCCACCACCGACACCGCGCGCTGCTTCGCCGCCAACCACGGATTCGCATCGCTGACGCCACCGAGGCGTTCCGAGCTAGTGTCGATGCCGGCGCGCTCCTCCTCCCCTGGTCCCTCGCCCCTGTGCCTCCTCCCTCCGCGCCCCCTAGCGCCACCTCGCTGGTCGCTGCCCCATCCTCGAGCTCCCTCGCTGCCCGCCGCCCCATCCTCAAGCTCCCTCGCCGGCCGTTAGCTCCCTCTCACCGGTCGAGCTGCCCCTCTGTCACATCCTGGTTTTTCAAAACATTTGCCATCTGGTCATTTCATGTAAGCATGCCTATAAGAATCATTCAACAATACATCTCATGCAATAATAACTTTCATGTGCACTCCGCGAACCCTAATTCAAACACACACGCACGCGAAAACCCTAACAATGGCGTCCGAGCACTCCAACCTGTTCTCAATAACTGGACCCCTACCACTTCCTGAATATGTCTCATATCATCCCTATCAGCTCCAAACCCTAATCCCACTTCCAACCCCTGCTCCGACGGTATGTTCGATCATTGTAGAAACCCCAGACCTGAAACCGCACGGACTTTCCGCACCCCTAAAATTCCAGTAAAATTCTGGAAGTATCCGGGAATCGCCCATTGCATAATTATGATATAATATTGAACAGTCCAGATCGGAAACATTTAATCAATAACGGATTTAGTATTAAGGCAGAAAAGAACATTGAACTATAGCATATCAAAACAAATCTCAGAAAAATCTGAGAAAATTCTACAATAATTCTCATATCCCAAAAAGTCCAGATATGCAAAATATTGGTATCACATGTTCAAGAATTTTAAATGAACCACATTAAACACCTTCGATCCGATCTTCCTTTTGCATGGGATCACCACCAAACCACCCGGGTAAGCTTCCAGGTCTATCCCAAAGCTTCATATCTACCAAGCTAACGAACCTAACTCATAACTCCTATGTCAGTACTCCATTAGTCTTTCCACTGGACTGTTAGTCATTGGCATTGCATGGCCAGAAGGCACCCGAGCTGAACCCCACATGCTACCACAATAATTGTAGTGTCCAAACCCGCTGAGTAGCTTGAACACCTCATCGATCCTTTCTTGATACGAGCTGGCGCTGCTTGCCACGCCAACGCATGCCCGTGCCGCCCCTTGCCGGTCCAGAGCATGCACTGGGCAAGCTCAGCGCGCGTCCATCGCCTTTCTCTTGCCAGCCACTGGCATCATCGCATCCGTTGCCGGTTGCCTCGCCGTCCCTCGAGTAGCTACGCGCCACGAAATCCTTTTCTGTCTGCCCGCGCACAGAGTCACCTGTCATCCCTTGAATCGTCGCGTCACCCGGACATCTCGCTCCCGCTCAGCGACACCTGCTGCACCTCTCTGAGCAGTCGCGCCGCTTGACCGGCTGTGCGCAGCCGCAAGACGTCGCATCGCACGCCGAGTAGTTCGTCGGCACCGACGCACACATCCCATGCCCGTGTGCCATGCACACCTGCCTCACCCTCGTCGGCACCAAGCTACGTTGCCGCGCCCAACGCTGTTTTCACCTTCACAGCACTACTCTGCCTCGGGTCGCTCACGCGGCTACTCGGGGACCCCGTCGCCCTACATATAAAGGTCACCCGAGGTTGCCCTTGGCATTCTTACTCCACCCCCTTGCTCCCCTTCGACCGGCCCAGCTCTGAGAGATCCTCAGTGCCCGAGTCCAACCTTTCCCCGCCACCGTAGTCCGCCCAAATCAAATCTTCGCGCACCTCCTAGAGCTAGCGCCACCGTCTGCATCGGACCTCCTCGGCTTTCTCTTCCAGCACCTAGCTCCGCAGCGCCCCACTTACCTCATCTCCAAAGTCCCTCATCGCACCAAAGTCTCGCCGCCGGTCATCGGTACCGTCCGGTCTCAAGTACAGAGACAATCCATCCAACCTAAGCCAAAGCAAGTAAGTTATGTAACCGCTAGCGCATGGGCCTCACGCCCCAACCAGGCCCACGGCCAAATCCAATACCCGCACCAGCACAAACCGCCTGCATGTAGGGAAAGCGTATTTCACCTCTGAAGAAAGCGTAATCTATTCCAAGGCTAAGTTCTTTTTATGTTTAGGGCCAATTTAAGCTTAAATTCATCTGGTTTAACCACCATTGAACCAGTTTTCATACGTCTAATGTCGGTTCTAGGGTTCTAAAATTTAAATCCAAATCTTGAATTAAATAGAATTCAAATTACCAAAATCTTTTTAGGTTCAAGCAGAAGAGCCAGGAATAGATTTGATTCTTTTCTGTATATAATGTGCATGAGCTATATTTCAGAATATCTAGAATACGGTCTTAGCAATCTTAGCTCCTAAATTTTGCTAAGAACACATGCTTAGCTTACAGCATAGAGTAAACCCTAGAGGCTTAAAATTCCCTCGTGTACAGAAACCGTTATCTCATGACATATATCGATACTTTAGAAAACCACCTTTAATGCTCTTAACCTAAAGACCAGAACTGGAAAACTTAGTTAGTACACTTGGGTTCTCATATGCGCCACCTCCGAAACCTAGTGTACTGAAACCCTAGGCATAGGAACACGGTCAGTGAATAAGGGTATGCTTTCCAAACGTAGGTTCAACTCGGTACCACCGCCTTATTTAAGTATGCATACCATCGGTTTATCATTTGAAGTTGCTCGGTTGAGTTGTTCATCTGTTTCTTTTTCGGCGTACAGTTGACGGGGTAAGGTACGCACGCCAGGGAGAGCCGGAGACATCCCTGAACCAGGAGCTGAATCAGGAGCAGAACCAGGAGTCGCCAGGCAAGCTTTTCCCACCTTGACCATGTTGAAACCTATATGTGCCAAATACAAGTATTTTGTTTGCAACACTTGCATGCTATGTTGTATTAATAACTATGCTGAGTTAAGGATAGCTACGACCTATAGTTGCATGGCCTAGGATTCGATACGTTATATCCTTGTAACCCTAACACTAAACATCGGACATTGTAGTTCCAGTGAACTAATAGGAGTATAGGCCATAGTCCAAGCTTAGCCCTGCTGTAGAAGAAAACCTAAAACTACTTTTCCTAGTGACGGGATTACTTTTGGAAATCGGGAACATAAAACCCTCGGGGTGACGGGTGTCACCCAAGGTGGATGTTGAAAATGTTTTATCAAAACAAAATCAAAATAGAGATGCTTGTGATTCGGGTGGGAATGTAAAAGGAGCTTATAAGATGGCGTAGTATGTCGTAACATGGGTGCAAGGTGGAAATATGGAGTCCCTCTCGAATCAATCAAGGATCGAGCCTAAGTGCCGCTAAACCAGGTCCACCCTCGTACGTCCACATGTCCTTTATGGGAAGGGCTTAGCTTAGTATCCCGTCAAATACTAGAATATGGACCCGTGGGCAGTAGGGAGTACGTGACTAGGCGGTTAAAGTCCTAGAGGGCCCCTACCGCATGGCGTAGGGAGTTGTCCGACACAAAGATGAGAATAGTCCCATTTTTGAGTCTGCGAGATAAAAGTAAAGTTGGATAAAACATCTAGTGGGTCCAGTTCTAGTATGGGAACGGGCGAAATGTCTCGTCGTAATAACTCTGTCAGTATACGTTGCAAAGTGTACCCAAGGTGACCTACGTCTTGTGGGTAAAGCCGTACAACCTCTGCAGAGTGTTAAAATCTATTCGAATAGCCGCGTCCTCGGTTATGGACATGATCTGGCAAGGCCACACACTAGTTAGACTAAGTTTTGGTTGCAAACTCTAGGCATCGGGATTAAGGACGTGGGCAGGACGTGTCCATAGAGTGCAATTTACGCTACAGTCTGGTAGCCAGGAATTGCTGAAGATGGTTCGCACGGTAATACAGGGTATTACAGACGGAACCCGGAAAAAGTGAAAAGGCGATAGATGGAGCTATCGGCCTTAGAATGAAAAGGGTGGCAAGAACCGCCACATGTGATGTTATGATCAAGCAAGTTAGTACTGTTTTCTAAACTACTTTTGAATCTATTATGTTATTGTTCAACTGAAAACTTACTTTTCGCACAACCCCGCAACATAGGATAGAGCTTCCTTCCTGAATTCCATTAGATGAAACATAGGCGCTATCATTTCTTGTGAGGAAAGACTTGTGAGTACCTTCAATGTACTCACCTGGCTTGTTGATATGGCTAGGCGAAGAAGAAGAGTACTCCGACGCTGACGACAGTGACTTTCGAAGGCTAGGGCATTACCCCAGTCAATTTCCTGTGAGATAGGCATATTGACGGGCTTACCTACGTGTTTATTTCCGCTGCAGACTATTATTCGGCGAATCGGCTCTGTGTGTAATTGAGACCATAATGGCTCTATATCTGTATAATATTCGGTAAGGTATGACTATGTTATTAAGTGCTTGTGTGTACTAGCCACTGATTATGAGACTAGTACGGTAGCCTCAAAACCGGGTACGTCACACCCTCCCTCCACGCCCCCTACCGCCCCCTCGCCGCCCGTTAACTCCCCTTCGCCGGCAGCCCTCGGGCGCGCCCTCCAGATCGGCCACCAGCAGCACTTGCCACCCGCCTGCCACCGGCCACCGACCGCCCCTGGCTCCGGGGCCACCTCCTCCTCTGGTGGCCAGCGCCAGCGACGGGAGAGGATGCTGGTCCAGGCAGTGGCAGTGGTGGAGTGGAGCGCGGGATCACGCGGGAGGGCGCGGGAAGGTGATGGCGAGCGCCGGGTCGCTTGCCAGCGAAGGCGAGCAGGGAGGGTGATTTTAGGGGTCACTATGTTTGGAGAGGAAGATGGCGAGGCCGTTGGAGCTCGTTTCTCCCCCACCCCACTCTCCCCTCGCTAGAAAATGGCTTAGAGAGGGAGATAGCGATGCCCTTGGAATTGCTCTAAGCTCTTCTCCCATCGTTTGAGGAGGAAAAAAACTCTCGCTCCCTTCAGCTACAGCAAACGAAGTCCCATTCCATTCCCATCCACTGCAATCATCATCATAAAAAAAATAAAGTCCCGGTACTGCCACTGCCACACCCTCTGCATCGTGTTGGATCTGACCGGATCGACCATTTGAATCCCTCGTAAAATCAGACAGAAGCTAACGGATAAAAAGAGGAACGAGGTACTACAGCGTTTGAATCGTTCGGGCACCGGAAAATAAATACTCCAGCGAGCTGCAGCTCTGACCGCGCACACATGCGTCGTGCGTGCCCGGGGCCCGAACAGCGGATCCCGCAGAGTCCCCGATACCACACAGCAACTAGACCGTCTAGATGCCCACGCACGTAGCAAACTGATTTCGCTTCCAACTCTGCTCGCTGTTTTGCGTCCCGCAGCGGACGCACGCCTATCTTTCAGCTCCCCGTGACTTCAAAATATGACGGGGTAATCTTGAGAAGCCCCCATCTGCCTCCGGTTCAGAATTTTTCAAACACTCCTGCCTGCCTCCCTGGTCGTCCGTGCCGTTGCAGCACAGTGGCAAGGCAAGCTCGAGTTGCGTGTGATCTTCGGGCTGCGCTGTGCGTGTCACCGCCTGCGAGTTTTGGAGTCGAACGAGATGAGACTGCTCGGGGCGGCGGCGGCGGCGGCGGAGGAGGAGGACGGGAAGATCAACGACGAGGGGATGGCGCTGCGCAAGGCTGAGGAAGCAGGTGAGTTTTCTCCTCTTCCAGTGGAGAGCTCCTTGATCCGCATTTTGTGTTTGCCACTGTAATGCACGCCTGGGCGGTTTGTGATCTGCATTTGCGCCGTCGCGTTTGTGGCTTGGTGCTTGGATGGCGTCGAGTTGGACTGGCGGCGGCGAGAACAGAACTGGGTGGAGTGCTCGCTGACCACGCTGATCACTTGTTGCTCAGTCGCGGCATTTGCACGGCTACAGTGGATCAGTGCTACATCGGAGAGCATTACTAAGCTCTTTTTATTGCCGTGCTTGTTCGCATTACTTAGATTAGTTAGATGCCACTACTGCAGAAGCATTAATCTATCTTGCGTTTGATTTAACCCATGATGCATTTAGCACACGCGACTTTCCCGTTGGTTTAACCGGGAGTAGCAATTGATTTAGGAATTCAAAATTTCGGTTTCTGTTTTACATTCAGAATTCAAAAAATGTTTCTGTATTAGTAAGCGAGGCCGAGCCACACGATCGTGTTCGTCTGCACGCGAGGCAAAGGTGTGTATAATCGTTTTCAGATGCGACCTCCCTGACTCTGATCTGTTGCCAATACGCAGCTGCGCGGAGGTGCGAGGCGGCGCGATGGCTGTGGCAGATGGAGCCGGCAGCGGGGGAGGCCCTGCCGGAGAGGCCGTCGGAGGAGGAGTTCTGCATGGCGCTGCGCAACGGGCTCGTCCTCTGCAAGGTCCTCAACCGCGTCAACCCCGGCGCCGTTCCCAAGGTGCGTCCCTATCACCCAACAAGATCGATCAGACTCTGTGTGAGGCTTCACGATGTCTGTTGCAGTTGGTACTTGGGATCTCAGTGCTTTTTGTCTTGTTGTTTCGACAGGTCGTGGAGAATCCCATTGACACGGTGCAGTCGTCTGATGGGGCTGCGCAGTCTGCGATTCAGTACTTCGAGAACATGAGGAACTTCCTCGTTGCGGTTAGCGAGATGAATCTGTTGATGTTTGAAGCTTCCGATATAGAGAAGGTACGCCCGGTTGTTCCTGGCATATCATGATAACTGTTACGGGTAGTACGATTTGCTCATTTGTATGGCCTTAGATGATTCACTAAATTTGTTCCTCATTGTAAGAAATATGTGAAAGTTTCCCATTGGAAATTGTTATGGCTCTTCCATTAGTACTCATCTTACGTTAACTAAGACCAAACAAACATAATACATTTCAAGAGTATCTTAGTGAGAGAATGCATCAATGGAGCAAATATCTTCAATCAAGCCACCCCATCTTTAGCTCAATATTTTGAACATGTGGCATCTGAATTTTGCCTACAACACAACATTGACAGGGAGGTTCATCAATGAAAGTTGTCGACTGCATACTTTGTCTCAAAGGATACCACGAGTGGAAGCTCTCAGGTGGGATCGGTATATGGCGGTATGGAGGTATTGTGAAGATCGCACCCTCAAGCAAGAGGTTGCCTTCACATCCATTCAGGTTTGGAGGCTCAGCTGACCAGAACCAACAAATGCTGGAATTTGTGCATCTTCTCTTCGAGATCTCCCTTGAGGAAACTAGAGTTGGAGAATCTCAGCATTCTCTTTTCCAGCACTTTGTTCTTCGAGTTGTGCGTGCATTCCTTCTAGAATGGAGTGAAGCTGAGGACTTGCCTTTAGATGATATGGTAGGTAAGTTCTGCTTATTCTTATATATTTGCTGATCCGTTTAGTAGTAGTTTAATTGATGCCCTCAACAAACAATGCTGAACCTTGACCAAAATAACCTGTGGGCTGACTTCTTTACGGACTTACGGTGGTGAATTTTTCAGGTCCTTGAAACAATACTTGAGCAAGCCTCAAAAGAATTCACCATTCTGCTCGCTTCCCATCGAAATCAGGTGCAGTATCATATTTGTATTCCTCCACGTATCTTTTATATGATGATGTTATGCGATAGGTACCACCCAATTGGCGATAGGTAGCATTTGCCAAAATTCAACAATATTCCTGCCGTAGCAGTCCGAAAAACTAAAAACTCTGCAGTGATGGTTGAAGACTTACTTTTTAAATATGTCATACCTAACAGGTCAGATCACTTTTAAGGAAGATGATGAAAGATGAAAATGGAGTATGCTCTAAATTGGAGTTGATCGAGGCTATTTCAAAATCTTTGAAGGAGAATAGCGAGTGTGTATTCTCTTCATTGCAATCACCCGGTGGTAGTCGTAAACACTTGGATGATGGGGGAGGACTTGAACGGCAACAAGAAGAGCTAGAGGTGGGGAGCTTTGTGCAATTAATTGTGCTGCTTAAATTGTTAGGTGTTAGCTGGCATTCTGTCAAGAGCAAAACCAACACTGTTCTTATTCCCTTATAACATGAATTGTTAGCTAGCAATATGTCAAGCTGCATGTTAAGTATTTTGAAGCAACTGCATGTTTTCCTTGTCAGGGACCCTTCTGTAACAAAAGGTAACAGTAACAATAAACACTAGTTAACACCTTGTACTCCTCTAATGACAACAATCATGTTCAAGGTTATGATATTCAGAATTAATTTGCACATCTATATTATGAATGCTGTTGCATTGTGCTGATTTTGAATTCTTTTTCTCGTGAAATTTGAAATATTCAGAGGTTAAAACTATCCTTCAATGAGATGAAGTCTCAAGTTGAATCTACTCGAGCCAAGTGGGAGGAAGACTTGACGAGGCTAGGTGAGTAATGGTTTTGGAATTTTGTCTAACATTGCCTTCTTTGGTCCCTAAACATTATCTTAATATCACAGAAAGCTATTTTGAGGCTCAGAACCATAACGCTTACCACAAGTTACTAGAAGAAAATCGTAAGTTGTACAATCAAGTCCAAGATCTTAAAGGTAAACCACAAATGGATTAACTTCATTTTATTTTTAGTAAGATATATATTTACTGACAACTTCAAAATGTTTCTTAGGTAGCATTCGAGTGTACTGTAGAGTGAAACCTTTCCCGAAGACGCAACCTGATCAACAATCTACTGTTGATCATATTGGGGAAAACGGGGAGATCATGATTATGAATCCTCAAAAGCAAGGAAAGGATGGACGGAAGATATTCTCATTCAATAAAATATTTGGACCTAATGTTTCACAGTGTACATCATCAAACTTTCTCGGTTTTTGTTTCTCATTTACTGTAAATCAATAGCATTCCCTCCAGTATTTTTTCTAAAAAGGAGTTTTTGAGAGCTAGGCAATAGCCCAGTGGTGGGAGCTCAGTGGTGTCTTCGTGCCGACCTGTGTTCAACCCCAGTGGGGTGGTTAAATCTCGTTGATTTATTTCATGGGGTGCATAAACCAGTGCATTTCGTTGCTTCTTCTTAACGATGTGTCGGGGGTGCTAGTATCCTCGGTCTCATTATTCTTTTAAAAGGAGTTGATGATTCATGAGAAAGTTATGCTAAATTTCTTAGTTATATAGTTATTCAAAAGATAAAATTTACTTGTTGATTATGCATAAAGCCTCATATGATTAGAAAAAAATGATGCATTACTTTGGGAAGTTATAAGATATTTTTGTAGGAGATAATGTACTTCTGATTGCAACTCCTAATTCTACCAGTCTACTCACTTCCATCTTCTTTGTAACAGCTGAAGTTTTTGCTGATACGCAACCACTTATAAGATCCGTGATGGATGGCTATAATGTTTGTATATTTGCATATGGTCAAACAGGATCTGGAAAAACATATACTATGGTAATTCTTCACATGTAATTGTACTTTGAAGTTCAAACCATTGCTATTGTGCAACAATGTCATATTGGAAGTTTTATTTTATTTTTGTTACGTGTCATGGTCGTTTGTTGCTTTTTGTATGACAATGTTGCATATGTTACTCAGAGCGGTCCAGATATAACAACAGAGGAAACCTTGGGCGTGAACTACCGGTCGCTAAATGATCTGTTTGATATTTCTCAAAACAGATCTGATACCACAACATATGATGTAAAAGTTCAGATGATTGAAATATACAATGAACAAGTGAGAGATCTATTGATGGCCAACGGTGCAAATAAACGATATCCTTTCATGATTGCTCCAAAAAACTCATTTCAAGTTGGCAATTGAAAATAATATTTGAAGAAAAATCACCCCCTCTTGAGACATGTCGACACTTTGGTTCAATAAATTTTTCTTCTGGATTTTTCCTTAACCATACACACATTAGAGATTCGTAACAGTTCTCATGTAAATGGACTCAACATCCCCGATGCAAATTTAGTGGCAGTGAAGTGTGCACAGGATGTTTTGGATCTGATGAAAGTTGGCCATAGAAATCGAGCGGTTGGAGCCACTGCTCTTAATGAACGAAGTAGCCGCTCACACAGGTATTCTAAAACTAATGCATCGAATTTTATCTCATAATAAGGTTATATCCCTAGTGTAATGCCCTTACATATTGTCATTTCTAGATATCATCTGTGCCATAGGCATAATCACTTCATGTGGTAATTTTGCTGCTCTTTTTCAGTGTGTTGACAGTTCATGTGCAAGGGAAGGAGATAATTTCTGGTTCAACCCTAAGAGGATGCCTTCATCTGGTGGATCTTGCGGGAAGCGAGAGGGTGGACAAGTCTGAGGCGACCGGAGAAAGACTGACTGAAGCTAAGCACATAAACAAATCATTATCCGCACTTGGTGATGTTATAGCTGCACTTGCCCAAAAGAGTTCACACGTTCCATACCGAAATAGCAAGCTAACACAAGTGCTGCAAGATGCCTTAGGTACACAGAATCTCTAATAAAATTTAAAACTTGCTTCGTCAAGAAGGTCCACATTGCTAATTATGTGTTTTTCTTGTAATCTAGGTGGTCAGGCAAAGACATTGATGTTTGTGCATGTGAATCCTGAAGCAGATGCTTTTGGTGAAACAATTAGCACTCTCAAGTTCGCTGAGCGTGTAGCCACCATAGAACTTGGTGCAGCTCGTGTTAATAAGGAAGGTGCGCAGGTCAAAGACCTGAAGGAAGAGGTATGGCATTATGTTGTTGAAATCTGAGACGTAGCAGGCATTGGAACTTTCTTTTCATAAGTCATGGTATACAACTGCCTTTGTCAGATTGGTAAACTGAAATTGGCATTGGATGATAAGGAGCGTGAAGCAGCACACCTAAAAGATGTCATGAACCGTGTAGCCTCTGAGACGAGAAATTCAAGAGCAAGATCACCTCTAACCACCAGCTTGCGCTTCAAGCCTGAAGTTAGTCAGGATTCCAGTGTTGACACTTGTACAAGCGAGGTATTTTGCTTTTAAATCTACCTGAAAACGCATAAACTTGTTTTTTGAGAACAGTGTTATATTGATCTATTGGAAGCACCTCCTTGCAAGTTAGATCACAATCACATAACTCGTTACTCACTTACCTTAAACATACACCGTCTTATCGTTGAAATGTCCTAAAGATATGACTCCGTCTGGAAAACAGAAAAGGTTTCGCTCTCCACTGTCGGTGCGAGAGTTGGATGGCAAGTCACCTGTCATCAGCAGGGAATTATACTTCAGCTCACGGAAGTTCAAGACTCCGTCTCCTCCAGTAAGAAGTTCATTATCTGCTGAGAAAACTGGCATTGCTAAAACCGTGGAGAAGACCGAAAGCATTGAGTGTACACCTGCATCAAAGGTCGAACTGCCTGCAAAAGTACTCCAAAGCAGCAGCTCTAGGAACACACCCGCAGACGTTCTGACAGCTCAAAGCTTTCGGAAATTCAGAGACTCGGAAGAAAACAGGAGTACAAAACCATCTGTTCGAGAAAGCATGACAAAGAACAGGCCTGACAGTGCTACAAAGGCTCAGAAAGAAGAGCAACAGCAAACGGCAAACAGATGCACATACTCAGGTACTAAAGTGAGGTCAGAAGCCAAGATGCCGAAGAATTCATCCGAGATGGAGAACGAGTTCGCAAACAGCGAACCGACCTTCCATTTCAACCTCAAGGCAAAGAAGTTCCCGCCGCAGGCGACAAGGCAGTCCCAGAGCATTGATCTTCGGTAACTTCAAAAAAAAATTAGATCAACAACTCTTCAGTGAATTGCATCTTTTACTGTTACTTGCCAATGCATATGCGGCTTCACTCACAGAGGCGTTCTTTTTTTTGTTGGCATTGTCAGGGCGTCGGTCCGGGAGATGGAGTCTGTGACTGAAGGGAAGCATCACCGGAACAGGCCGCCGTACGCCGAGAGGACCAACACCCCTTTGCCGGAGACGCGGCGCAGCGTCTCTCTGCCGCGCGGGAAATTTGCTCCCGTGTGAATCTAGTAGCTAGCTTCGGTTAGCCATTCTTTGATTGATGCGACGTCGTGAATGTGATGTCATTTTATCGTGTGGTCCAATCTGCAGGCTTCTACGGCTGGGTAGAAACCTGAGGGTCACATCGTTGTTTGAGTTCTTTTATGAAGTTGCTGTATCTGTTGATCTGTTCTCGACAAACCTCACGTCCTTGTATAATGTAAAGATGTGGCAGTTGCCATTATATGCCATGCAGTGGTGATTAGAAATTGAAACCGGTGCATATGATCGATATCTGTGAAGTTCATGTTTCTCAGTTGTAACTGGGAATTTAGACTTATCCTGTGGGGACTAGAAAGTTTCTTTAATTTCCCTCCTTCAAAAAAATATATTTTATAACTTGTTTAAATTTTGTCAGGGAAATGTTCCCCTCCCGGCGGCCAACTCCAGACGGTATAGATCGACGACGAGATCTTGGTAAGAGGAGGACATCCATAAATGAGAGAACAACTTAGCGAGTTATATATACTGCGTGTTTCAACACAAAAAGTTTCACCCAAGACTAGGTAAAATGACAATCTTCTTCTCTTTCTTGAACGTTCCGGCTACAAGGCCGTCACGCTACATGCACACCTGATGGCAGCTTCGGTCTGGCTACCCCGGTGGAACATCCCCGTCGAGCTCGCAAATGCATCCAAAGGAATCGCACGTGCCGGGCCCTCCGTACTTGCCCTCGCAGTAGTCCTCGCACCAATGACAGTCTTCCTCGATGTCGGACCTCGTCGCGAAATTCTTCATCTCGGTGGTCGCCATGCCTAAAAAAGGAGGCCAGATGAGTATCGCTTAGTATTTAGTTAGCACTGCACTCATGCAACGTTACACTGTCCTGGGGACTTGGGAGGATATACCCGACGCGGTAACGACCAGGAGGGCAAGGGCCACGAGCAATATTTGGCTAGTCCTCATCCTGGCTTTGCTACAGTTGATGATACCCTGTGTCTGTTGATGAATGCTAGCTTTTTCTTTTTTTTAACTTGATGAGCTACCTGGTGTTGGGTATGTTCTCAAACTGCAAACGAGATATGTGATGGCTCGCGTTTTATAGAGCGCACACGGTGCTTGTATTTGTTAGCCGAGTCTTTAGGCGAGCGAAGCTACAGAGCGTGCAACGCATGATGCCCATGAAGTGCACGTCTCAACTCAGTCAGCTTCGTGCTGCATGTATTTTGTCTTGCACAACACCCACACACATAGGAGGGTCCGTGCGCCGTTACATAACAGTAGAAAGAGGTACAAAACATCAAATAAATGTTTTATTTCGCGAACGCACCCGTCAAATTAAGCGCAGTTCCCAACCGCATTGCTACCATCGTCGACTTCTTTCTCTCGTTTCCTACTCTCTGATGACCAGCTCTGCTTCTTATTTCGTCGTTGGCACTGTCTGTCTTCTCCAACTCTGAAGCATCTCCTTCCGCCCCTTAACTCTGTTGTCACCCTCACTGCACTCCATTGTCTTAATTAACTCTAGTGAATTTTCATCGTGGTTCTGCATTGAACACCTATGTCATTATTGTATCGTCGCCCCACTTCACTCTACACGCTGTGACGTCTTCATTAATTCTGATGAATCACAGGCGTGCATCCTATATCCGCACATATGTTATGTTTTGTGTCTACTTTGGATCCACATAAATCATGTTCCTCAGGTTCCAAACAACCACAAACGCGTAATAAACAACTTACGTTTTCGTCCTTGCTTCATGGAAAAGGGTTGATGTGGAGTTAATACTAATGGAATTTTTGGTCTAATATGTTAATGTTGTTTCTTTTCAACTAGCAGGGAGAACCAAACTCACCTTTTCATTTTCATGGCGCATACGAGGCACCATGGGCCATTTTCATGGGCTAGGATGTCACACATACAACAATGGCAACATGCCCTTCCACTGCATTTAGCAACAACGACCAGTTTCACCTCCGGCTCCGCTATGTCTACCGCCATGCTCAGTACGCACCAACCACACGTCTCCTTCTCCATGACACCCTGCAAGAAGAGAAGGCATCGTCTTTCTCCCACTCCACCTGTTCCTCAGCTTTGTTCTAGCTTATCCACCACCGTGTTGTCGCTTGCTCCATTCTGTACTTTCGTCTCTGCCTTTGGCTCCACCATCATGTGTTGCCGTCTTCTCCGATTTCGACGAATCTCTATTGCAATTCCTTTCGCATTTGGTGACGAACAATGGCATACTAACCGTCCATAATATGGGTAATTAGAGGGAGCACGCGGCGGTGGACATAGTGATTATAGCTACGTGGTCCTTGTAAAAGCACATAAACAAATGAAAAATGATATACATCTATATTCTGATTTTTGCTTTTCTTAGGACGAGTGTCTATTGGATGGAAAAAATGTTTTTGTTGCATAAAAAAAATTTAATCGCATAAAAATTGTTACATAAAAATATCATATTGCATTGGTTCAAAAAAAATTCCATCATATATTAGAAATAGTTGCACTTCACGGAAGAAATATTTCAACGATCAGGATCAGACGTCCGATACATAGTCTTGTCTGATTTACGAATTCTAGTTCATTTGGTGAAACTCTCCTTTCCATGAATTTAGGCTTGTTTGGGTTACGAGAATTCCCACTGAAATTTCGTAAAATCATGTGTACCCAAGGGAAACGTTACGTCATACATGTCCGTGCTCTCACTCGGGAGCGCTACTCATAACAAAGTAACTTAACCATCTCCTAAAAAATCTCTAACAAAAATGGAGCATATCACAAAGAAGCAGGACTCAGCAGGGCTATGGAGCTGAGGGCACGATATAAGGCTGTAGGCCGACCATGAACATGGAGACGTGATGCAGGCCTAGACAAAACTTAGATGAGCGCAACTGCAGCTGAGATGTGGAGCTGATGACAACGGCTTAACGTAATATATATATATATATATATATATATATATATATATATATATATATCCGTAGCAAAGCACGAGTATTTAGTGAGTGGTGGTAAATATTAAAATAAGCTTGATGCCCTAGATTGCTGGAGTCCATAAGATCATAGGTTCATAACAGTTGACAAGGTGTTGATCAATGATACTGGTCCTCTTGTGTTCCATTGGACATTGCTGTCGTAAGTTTAGAGTATGACCAATTAAGAAAGAAACCACTGCCACAATTCTTAAACATCATGTCATTGAAGATGGCCATCACCTGATCTCTCTCGTGATCCTACATCCCTACATGCTCAACTGCATCACATTTCAGCTAAACGTGTACAAAATGCTCGAAGTTCATCTGGTCATGAGCTGCTTGAGCCTTAAGGCCTGAGTACAACTCTATTTTTCTTAGCTTACTTTGAAAGAAAGCAAGGTCCGCAAGGGCCAGATCTCCAACCAATTTGCATTTGCAGATTGAGCTGACTACGAGGTTTGAGCCAGCAGCCAAACCCTCATTTCAGTTACATTTGTGAGTCAAAAAGATGTGCCTATGATAGGTTGGTGATAGGGCAAAGCACACGAAAGTATGGTGCACTAAAATTGTGGTTGTGAACCAATCACCGTCCACAATAAGTCAAGTTAATGAACTGGGATGTATCAAAGTATGCCTTTGAGTCAAATAAAATCTTATGGTAAGCATATAATGACTAGGGGACCATCTATAGGAGCTGGGCAGTTCGGTAGGGATTTAACTTTTCAGATAAGAGAGTAAAAAAAGCCTAACAGCTTTTGCGCATTGTATACTACTGAGTTACACATGTACCTGTAATTTGAAGTTTTGCTCATTTGTCAACATACACCCATCAAAGCCTGAAGTTTTATGCATGGCAACTTGCCATATGAGAATTTCTTGCAAGTAACATAAAATAGGAAATCCATGAAGTGCATTACTGGCGTTCGAACTGTACATCGCACTTGAATTTGTTTTTACACTCCAAACTGAAACACCACTACAATGAATTTGCCATTTCTTTATGGATTCCTAACATTCTGGCATACTAACTGAAGAACCTCCAACATGTAAAAAGGAAACAATCGAGAAAAAGTTTGAGTGGCAGATTTGTGGACAATCCAGAGAAATGAACTGGAGAGTTGATCAATGATCATTTTAGCTGGATATACAGAAGTATCTGGTGGCCACAAAAAACTGAGAGGCACCAAGCAAACAATTCAGAAAAATGAAGTTGGTATACGAGGGAAACTAAGCTCTCCGTTCATAACCCAGAGAGCTTTACTGAATTGAAACAAACCAAAGTAGTAGTGATCACATAAAATCAGTGAAGGGTTTCATTTTAAAAGAAACTATGTAAGTGTCGCGGATTTTGCAATGCTTATTGCATAGAAGAAATGAGCACAAAAGGATATAGAGATCAATCACATTTGAGGTTGAATATACTTACTAACAGTACCATGGTCAAACAAATGGGCTTCACATAGAAATGATGAATACAAACCAAACTAAGGCGGAGAGCAATCACACTGGAGGTTGAATATACTTACTAACAGTAAAATTGTGAAACAATAGGCTTTTTAGGCATATAAACGACAGATACAAAACGAAATTTTGTAGAAACTTCCAAAGCACTCATATGAAGCTATCGGGAACACATACCTCACGTCTATTCTCATTCAGCCGCTAAGTTGTGTTGGAGGAGCGTGGGATCTGCACGCTGGTGCCACCACCGGGGCAACTCCAGCTTCGGGCGGTGCAGTAGATGAGTTCAACGGCGAGGGACTCAATATTAAGGTTGAGGGGCGCACAGATCCAGGTCTAGAAGGCGTGGAGGCAAAGGGATTAGAAGGGGGGAAGTGCCAGGGGTGGCGAGGAGAGGGGAGAAGCGGGAGGAAGGAGGGGATGGTGGGATGGGGAACGGCGGCGGGAGGAGGAACTCCGGACGAGCAGAAGTGACAGGGTAACTCGGATACGATTGCTGAAGATTTTAGATCACATGGTGCGTGTCATACCTACGGGACTAGACAGTGTACTTGAGGCACCCCCGATCGATTGTGTCGACCTCTGAGAGTACTAAAGGAGTACGAGCAAATATAGTATCCGTCGAGAAGGAGTGCGCGTGCCTGCGACCGACGAGGCAGAATGTGAAACACTCGCGTCGAGGAGAAATGGAAACTCTCATGTCGAGACGAAGTGAAAACCCTCGTATTGATTTTAGGGATTATAGTTTTATCTGAAAAATGGATCCCCTCTCTCTACCCCTATGGGAGGTATTTATAGGGTTCGGGAGTAGAAAAGGTAAGATTACAATTATGCCCTTCGAACGACCACACACCCTGAAGGGTATTTTGGTCTTTTTACAAGAATCCTTATGGAATATTTAAATACTCTAATATCCTAATACTCGCTGCTGCGGTGACGTGTTGTCCTGGGTGCCGAGACGGAGCGCGGCCTCGACGTCCGCCGGGACGGGGCGCGACCTCGACGTCTGCGGGAAGAGACGTCGGCCTTGGCATCCGCTGGGGCGTAGCGTCATGTTGACGTTGTTGGTGATGCCCGCGGAGCCTGTCGACGCCCGGCGAAACATGTTAATTCGGGGAGGGGGATATCGACGCTGTCAAGGAGAAGTCCGTCAGTCCGGGGTAGCGCGGGGACCATTCCCCCAACAGTAGCCCCTTGCCGGTTTGGGCGATCGAGTAACGCTCGTCCGAGCCGGCGCACCAATTCCGAGGGGTTGGCGCGCAGGCCGGACTTACGACTTTCCCCTCCCTTCTCTTTTTTTCTTTTCTCTTCTTTCTTTTCTTCTTCCTCTTTTTTTTTCTTTTTCCTTTTTCTCTTCCTTATTTTTCTTCTCTTTCTTCTTTTTCTTCTTCCTTTTCTTTTTTCTCTTCTTTCTTTTTCTTCTTACTTTTCTTCTTCCTTTTCTTTTCTTTCCTTCTTCCTTTTCTTCTCTCCCTTCTCTCCTCTTTTTTCTTTTTCCTTCCCTCCCTTTTTCTCCATCGCGTGGCCTTCTCTTCCTAAATGGGCCGCGGCCCACCGTGTTCAATCGGTTGGGGGGTATACATCCCCACCGACGCCCCTCCCCCCAAACCCTACTTGCCACTGCCGCCTCCTCTCCCATTCCCCGCTCGGCCTCCTCGGCCCAAGCGCACGCGACGCCCTCGCCCGGTCTCCTCGGCTCGAGCGCACGCCGCCGCCGCGGCTCGGCCTCTTCGACCCGAGCCTGCGCGGCGCCCTCGCCCGGCCTCCTCGGCCCGAGCGCGCGCCGCCACCGTAGCTCGGCCTCTTTGGCCCGAGCCTGCGTCGCCGCCGCTGCTGCTCGGCCTCTTCGGCCTGAGCCCACGTCGCCGCCCCCGCTCGGCCTCCTCGGCCCGAGCGCAGCGCGCGGCGCCCTCACCTGGCCTCCTCGGGCCGAGCCCCGCGCTGCCTCTTCACCATCTTTCGCTCAGCGGCTTCGGCCCGAGCGCGCGCCACCGCAGCCCAGCGTGCTACCGTCTCCATCGCTGCTCTTCGGCCCAAGCACTGGGTCGGCCCAGCCCATCAGGCTGCTACTCCGTCGCCTACGGCCCAAGCCCAAGCCGCCGCGGCCTAGCGCGCCACTCTCGCCGCGCACATCGTCGCGTCGCCACCGACGCCTCCCATCTTACCGCCGCCTTCGAATCGGGGGCAACCTTTGGCCAAGACCGCGAGGACGACATCAGGCGCGCGATCAACATCGTCGGTCTCCAAGGGTGGCCATTCTCGCCCGTCCCAACATTTATTCAAATACCCATGTATACTCCATGTGCCTGTGATTGCCGGTGTGTGCGATGTGACAGATTATATCATGGATCGGTTACTGTAACATTTTTTATTATGTAAAGCTGCTATACGGGGTAGACGAGGTATATGTACGGCAATTGTAGGTCCCGCACATGAACAACGTTGTGTTGTGGCGGCGAACGAGTAGATAGAGGACAGCCACCGTGTTTTTAACCGTCGATCGTCTCGTGTTTGTCTCGCACGAACAAGCGCTGTATGTCCTTCACACGAAAATGCCGTCGTGGTTATCTCTTGTTACGTTGTGATGCTTTTGGGCGCGTAGAGACACGATTCTTGGAGCGGTCGCGGGCACGCTCGAGGAGCCTCGCCGGACGTGTTGTCTCCACTAGCTTCCCCGAACTCCCTCGAACTCGGGGCGGGCAGGTTCTTGGAGCCTTGTTGGGTGGGCTATCATGACACCATGACTGCTTCGATGAGGTCCGCGGTCTTGGTAGGTTTGAGGAGCCTCGCCGGACATGTTAGCTCCACTAGCTTCCCCGAATTCCCCCGAACTTGGGGCGGGCAGGTTCTTGGAGCCTCGTCGGGTGGGCTACCACGACACCATGATTGCTTTGATGAGGTCCGCGGTCTTGGTAGGTTCGAGGAGCCTCGCCGGACGTGTTGTCTCCACTAGCTTCCCCCAACTCCCCCGAACTTGGGGCGGGCAGGTTCTTGGAGCCTCGTCGGGCGGGCTACCGTGATTGCCTCTCCCAGCTTTTTTGAGCTTCGATCATCATGCGAGGTTGTCGCATGAGGCCGTTGCACGGGGTTGCCGCACGAGGCCGTCGTGCAAGGTCGTGACGGAGTGTTGAGCTCGATGTCCGCTCGGGGTATCGGCTCGATGTCCGCCGGGACGGAGCGTCGCCTTGATGTCATGACGGAGTGGCGCCTCGACGTCCACCGGGACGGAGCATCGCCTCGACGTCCGTCAGAACTGGGCGTCGCTTTGACGTCATGACGGTGTGTCACCCCGACGTCTGCTGGGACGGAGCATTGCCTTGACAGAGCGTCGCCTCGACGTCGTGACGGAGCCTCGCCTTGATGTCCGCTGGGACAGAGCGTCGCCTCGACGTCCACCATGGCGTTGGCTCGACGCCAGGACGGAGTGTCGCCTCGACGTCCGCCGGGGCGTTGGCTCGACGTCCGCCGGGACGGAGTGTCGCCTCGACATCGTGATGGAGTGTCGCCTCGACGTCCGCCGGGATGGAGCGTCGCCTCAATGTCGTGACGAAGTGGCACCTCGACGTCCACCGGGACGGAGCATCGCCTCGACGTTCGTCGGAACTGGGTGTTGCCTTGACATCATGACGGTGTGTCGCACCGACGTCCGCCAGGTCAGAGCGTTGCCTTGACAGAGTGTTGCCTCGACGTCCGCCGGGACGGAGCGTCGCCTCGACGTCCACCGGGACGGAGCGTCGCCTCGACATCATGATGGAGCGTCGCCTCGACGTCCGCCTGGGCGCTGGCTCAACGTCCGCCGGGACGGAGTGTGGCCTCGACGTCGTGATGGAGTGTCACCTTGACGTCCGCCGGGGCGTTGGCTCGATGTCCGCCGGGACGGAGTGTCGCCTCGACGTCGTGATGGAGTACCATCTCGACGTCCGCCGGGGCTTCGGCTTGACATCCGCCGGGACGGAGTGTTGTCTTGACGTCGTGATGGAGTGGCGCCTCGTGTCCACTGAGACGGAGCGCCACCTCGATGTCCGTTGGAACAGGGCGTCGCCTTGACATCGGGACGGTGTGTCACCCCGACGTCCGCTGGGATGGAGCGTCACCCCGACATCGCGACGGAGTGTCGCCTCAACGTCTGCCGGGACAAAGCGTCGCCTCGACGCCAGTCGAGACGGAGCATTTTGCTTTGAACGAGGCATTAAGCTCGATGTCAAGGGCGAGGTAGACCTGCCTGGCACCAACTGTCATTTTCGCTAGCTCCCTCGAACACCCCCAAACTCGGGGCAGGCGGGTTACTGGAGCCTCGCCAGGCGAGCTGCCGCGACAACCGCGATCGCTGTTAGCTAACGCATGTTTTCGGTTGAAAGATAGGGCGCCTGTCTTCTTACACCTTTTTGGGCAGTACTTCCTATGTCTTTTGCTTATGTCGACGCGCTAGGATGTCTCATTTTGCTTCTAGGTGTGCTTTCATGTCGTAGTTTTAGATGACATCTTTAGCATGGCATAGCCCATGGGTTGGGCCGTCGCGGCGTCGATGTGAGCCCCTAGCGCTTTAGGTGTTTTGGGAGCTTCTTTTGGTAGGTTTAATGAGGCCAGAGCCTTCTTTTGCAGCCCTCATGTAACCTTATCGGTTAATGGAAAGTCAGAAAATTGGAGCAGCCGTGTTTTGCTTCTCATAATTATTTCTTCTTTTCGCATTGTTTACAGGCTCTTGCTTCGAGGCGACAGGTCGTGGTTACGTGGCATGGCACCCAGCCCCTAGTACGAGTGTCGTACAAGCATTGCTCATTTGGCGGTTTGACGAAGGCCGAACGGCACGAAGACAACGTGGCGGTGAGGCTTAAGGTTATCCCGGCATGGCGACGGAGGCGTTGCTCATGTGGCGGTAAGGGGACGCTCTATGCCACGGTGGAGCGTGCGTGACGCCGCGACGGAGTTAAGATTGTCCCGGCACGGCGACAGAGACGTTGCTCGCGTGGCAGTGAAGGGACGCTCTATGCTGCGGTGGAGCGTGCTCGACGTCGTGGCAGAGTTAAAGTTGTCCCGGCACGGCGACGGAGACATTGTTCGCGTGGCAGTGAGGGGACGCTCTACACCACGGTGGAGCGTGCTCGACACCGTGGCGGAGTTAAGGTTGTCCCGGCACGGCGACGGAGACATTGCTCGCGTGGCGGTGGGGGGACGCTCTACGCCACGGTGGAGCGTGGGGGAGTTAAGGTTGTCCCGGCACGGCGACCGAGACGTTGCTCGCGTGGCGGTGACGGGACGCTCTACGTCGCGGTGGAGCGTGCTCAACGCCGTGGCGGAGTTAAGGTTGTCCTGGCACGGCGACGGAGACGTTGCTCGCGTGGCGGTGAGGGGATGCTCTACGCTGTGGTGGAGCGTGCTCGACGCCGCGGCGGAGTTAAGATTGTCCCGGCACGGCGACGGAGATGTTGCTCGCGTGGCGGTGAGGGGACGCTTTAAGCCGCGGTGGAGCGTGCTCGATGCTGTGGTGGAGTTAAGGTTGTCCCGGCACGGCGACGGAGACATTGCTCGCATGGCGGTGGGGAGACGCTCTATGCCGTGGTGGAGCGTGCTTGATGCCGCGGCGGAGCTAAGGTTGTCCCAGCACGGCGACCGAGACGTTACTCGCGTGGCGGTGAGGGGACGTTGCTCGCGTGGCGGTGAAGGGACGCTCTACGCCGCGGTGGCGCGTGCTCAACGCCGCGGTGGAGTTAAGGTTGTCCCGGCACGGCGACAGAGATGTTGCTCGCGTGGCGGTAAGGGGACACTCTACGCTGCGGTGGAGCGTGCTCGACGTCGCGGCCGAGTTAAGGTTGTCCCGGCACGGCGACGGAGACGTTGCTCGCGTGGCGGTGAGGGGACGCTCCACGCTGCGGTGGTGCGTGCTCGACGCCGCGGCGGAGTTAAGGTTGTCCCGGCACGGCGACAGAGACGTTGCTTGCGTGGCGGTGGGGGGACGCTCTACGCCGCGGTGGAGCGTGCTTGATGCCATGGTGGAGTTAAGGTTGTCCCAGCACGGCGACCGAGACGTTGCTCGCGTGGCGGTGAGGGGACGTTCTACGCCGCGGTCGAGTGTGCTCGACGTCGCGGCGGAGTTAAGGTTGTCCTGGCACGGCGACCGAGACATTGCTCGCATGGCGGTGAAAGGACGCTCTACGCCGCGGTGGAGCGTGTTCGATGCCGCGGCAGAGTTAAGGTTGCCCCGGCACGGTGACGGAGACGTTGCTCGCGTGGCGGTGAGGGGACGCTCTACGCCGTGGTGGAGCGTGCTCGACGCCGCGGTGGAGTTAAGGTTGTCCCGGCACGGCGACAGAGACGTTGCTCGCGTGGCGGTGGGGGGACGCTCTACGCCGCGGTGGAGCGTGCTCGACGCCGCGGTGGAGTTAAGGTTGTCCCGGCACGGCGACAGAGACGTTGCTCGCGTGGCGGTTAGGGGACGCTCTACGTCGCAGTGGAGTGTGCTCGACGCCGTGGTGGAGTTAAGGTTGTCCCGGCACGGCGACGGAGACGTTGCTCGCGTGGTGGTGAGGGAACGCTCTATGCCACGGTGGAGCGTGCTCGATGCCGCGGCGGAGTTAAGGTTGTCCCGGCACGGCGGCGACGGAGGCATTGCTCACATGGCGGTGAGGGGACTCTCTACCTCGCGTCGGAACGTGTTCTACACCACGGTGGAGCCAATGTTATGCCGACATGGTGATGGAGACGTTGCTCATGTGGCGATGAGGGGATTCTCTACGCCGCGGTGGACCGTGCTTTACGCCACGGGGGAGATAAAGTTGTCCCGACATAGCGACGGAGACGTTGCTCACATGGTGGTGAGGGGACTCTCTACCCCACGTCAGAGCATGTTCTACACCACGGTGGAGCTAATGTTTTTCCGACACGGCGACAGAGACGTTGCTCACGTGGCAGTGAGGGGATTCTCTACGCCGCGGTGGAGCGTGTTCTACGCCACGGGGGAGATAAAGTTATCCCGACACGGCGATGAAGACGTTGCTCACGTGGCGGTGAGGGTATTCTCTACGCCGTGGTGGAGTGTGCTCTACGCCACGTGGGAGATAAAGTTGTCCCGACACAGCGACAGATACGTTGCTCACGTGGCGGTGAGGGGACTCTCTACCCCACGTCAGAGCGTGTTCTACACCACAGTTGAGCCAATGTTATCCCGACACGGCGACAGAGATGTTGCTCACGTGGCGGTGAGGGGATTCTCTATGCCGCGGTGGAGCGTGCTCTACGCCACGGGGAGATAAAATTGTCCCGACACGGTGATGGAGACGTTGCTCACGTGGCGGTGAGGGGACTCTCTACCCCGTGTCGAAGCGTGTTCTACACCACGGTGGAGCCAATGTTATCCCGACACAGCGACGGAGATGTTGCTCACATGGCGGTGAGGGGATTCTCTACGCTGCGGTGGAGCATGCTCGCCGCCACGGGAGAGATAAAGTTGTCCCGACATGGCGACGGAGACGTTGCTCACGTGGCGGTGAGGGGACTCTTTACCCCGCATTGGAGCATGTTCTACACCACGGTGGAGCCAATGTTATCCCGACACGGCAATGGAGACGTTGCTCACGTGGTGGTGAGGGGATTCTTTACGCCACGGTGGAGCGTGCTCTACGCCACGGGGGAGATAAAGTTGTCCCGACACAGTGACGGAGACATTGTTCACGTGGTGGTGAGGGGACTCTCTACCTCACGTCAGAGCATGTTCTACACCACGGTGGAGCCAATGTTATCTCGACACGGTGACAGAGACGTTGCTCACGTGGCGGTGAGGGGATTCTCTACACCGCGGTGGAGTGTGCTCTACGCCACAGGGGAGATAAAGTTATCCCGACACAGCGACGAAGACGTTGCTCACATGGCGGTGAGGGGATTCTCTACGTCGCGGTGGAGCGTGCTCTACGCCACGTGGGAGATAAAGTTGTCCTGAGACAGCGACAGATACGTTGCTCACATGGCGGTGAGGGGACTCTCTACCCCACGTCGGAGCGTGTTCTATACCACGGTGGAGTGTAACCTTGCCTCCTCACGACGGAGGGATAATCGTTATCATCCTCGCGACATCCTGTGGGGCCATAGCCGTGGTGCTTGGAACCAGATTGGCGATACTTACAACCTTTCGCTCGGTCCCCTTCTTTGCCTTTGCCCTAGGAGGCATGCCTTCTTACTTCGTGAAGGAGCACGCGTGTGGTGTTGGAGACCAACACGCGCGTGTTACGATCGTCGATGATATCCACGGGCCTCCTCTCGACGGCGTCTCAGATGACATGACTTCTTGCTCCTTTTTCCACAGACGGCGCCAACTGTCGTAGCTATGGGACTAGGCAGTGTACTTGAGGCACCCCCGATCGATTACATCAACCTCCGGGAGTACCGAAGGAGTACGAGCAAGTGTAGTGTCCGTCGAGAAGGAACGCACGTGACTGCGACCGATGAGGCGGAATGTGAAACACTCGCGTCGAGGAGAAATGGAAACTCTCGTGTTGAGGCGAAGTGAAAACCCTCGTATTGATTTCAGGGATTATAGTTTTATCTGGAAAATGGATCCCCTCCTCTACCCCTATGGGGGGGTATTTATAGGGTTCGGGAGTAGAAAGGGTAAGATTATAATTATGCCCTTCGGACGACCACACACCCTCAAGGATATTTTGGTCTTTTTACAAGAATCCTTATGGAATATTCAAATACTCTAATATCCTAATACTTGCACGGCCTCGACGTCCGCCGAGACGGGGCGCAGCCTCGACGCCCGCCGGGACGGGGCGTGGCCTCGACGTCCGCGGAAAGAGACGTCGGCCTTGGCATCCGCTGGGACGTAGCGACACGTCAACGTTGTTGGTGATGCCCACGGAGCCTGTCGACGCTCGGCGAAACATGTTGATTCGGGGAGGGGGATCTCGACACTGTCAAGGAGAAGTCCATCAGTCCGGGGTAGCGCGGGGACCCTTCCCCCCAACAGTGCGTATTAAGCAGTGACGTCACCACTACGAAAATGTCCTGTGATCTTCTATAGTCAAATAGGGTATAGGCACTTCTATGACTGTGTATCCAGCCATCCTGCGGAGAGGCAATGAAAATATCGCAGCATGATGAGAAGACAACGTCTTGTGCAATAATTTAAACATGTACGGACAGCAAGGATACACGTCTAATTCCATTCTGAAACAGTAGCATTCCATGTGAAATACACATTTAGAATGATTGCGCAAGAGCTATCGACTAGCACATTTCATACATATAGCATACGGAAGTTTACATATGGCTGCAAATTACATCGCCGCAGCGGAATTTTACAACACATAATGTATCCCAAAACATCACAGCCATGGGTGCATATGAGAGTGCTTTAGTACATTAGCCAAGTTTACAAGGATAATGATATAGCTCACGCCACAAGGACATCAACGAGCTCCTAAGACAAAAGATAGACATCACATACACATGCTGAATTTACTGAGATTCGCCACTCGAATCGGGGAGGTGAGCAAAGTACCAGCCCGCTTCCTGAGGAATGGGCACTGGAGCTCTGAAGTTAGGTGGAACCTCGCCTAGAAGAGGGCCAAGGCTGCGTCGAGAAGGTCTAGGGACAGCCAAGGCGATGCGATAACGGGGAGCATACCGAGGTCCTGAGACTCTCGTGAACATAAGGGAAGGGGGACGGTTTGGACCATTGGATCGCTCAAAGTCCCTTCGTGCCATCATGAAGTCAGAAAGGAGGTTGCGAGCCCCAATGTGCCTGTTGATGATGGAGAGGGCTTCACACAGACGATAATGGTAAGCATCTCGCTCGTACATGGCAGAGCGGTATAGCATATGCGTGAGGATCAGCATTGGTGCCGTCTCCACCAAGGTTAGATCTTCCTCGAAGATGTACTCCTGCCACTCGTTGGCAGTGTAGGGACAACGCTGCCCCACATAGAATCGGAATGGAGAGATGTTGAGGACCCCATGCCACTCATGGAGACCGCAAATGGCATTATACGCCGCTGCCTGGATTGCCCCGTCGTAGTAGCCATCTTGTCCCTCAAACCGAAGTGGGCGAGGTGTAGGGGGCGTCCAGGATGAGGTCGGATGAAGACGGAAGCGCTGTAGTCCGTGAGCCCATAATTACGGTTGTGCCGGTAGATGGTGTACTCCGGCATATACGGATACCCGAGATAAGCGAGCATTCGCACAAGGAGAGGGGGAGCACCACCCACGTGAAAGCCATGGGAGGTACCCGCCAAGGTCACATAGGAATCAGCCATCCTGAAGAGAGAAAGAACTAACTTAGATCAGCCCCAAAACATAAAACAAATGCACTAGATAAGGAAATTCAGATGTAAGATGGATGGGGAAAAGAAGAAAAGGGGAAATCTACTTATGATTTTCGCAATTAGGTTTTTAGTTTTCACAATTACTTTTCTTGGAGACTCCAAGTCCTACAACTAACGACCACCTGCAAGGGCTTAACCTACGGTCAGTTTGACTCTGATACCAAGCTGTCATGGACCCCGGAATTATATATGAGTAGGGGAATGAATAATCGCCAAGGACTGAGAAACCGGTCGACCTGGTGGCACGGTACCTGCGCCGTACACACCGAGGCGGAGTGGTCCGACACCTGACCAACGCATCATATGCTTACCGATATCGTATGCCTTCACCGTTGGTCAAGCCGGCCGGAAGCGATTAAACTTCCCAAAACCATATATAATTCCCTGATCCGATAAAGGCTTAATGCCGCTCTTAAGTTCACTACGCAAAATGAAGTCGGAAGAGCCTGACAGTCGCACCCACACCCTAACCTAGCCCGAAGACTAGTGGGTCGCTCGAAAGCCCGGTACGACTACCCACACCCTGCCTAGCCGGCACTGCATCTCAGCTAGCGGGTCACTCAGCCGATAACATTTCACGAAATGAACACTAAGAGAAGACATTACTCCTATACGACCGATTCCATATACTTCAAAACATACACGCACGGTATATGGAACAGTCACAGTTAACAACTTCATATCACAATACAAACTCTACAACAGAGGAGTTATTCGGATACATAAGTTACCTCATACCCGAGGGAGGTTAATTCACACATAACATCGACTCGAAGGTCGTTTACAGGATTTTAAACCACAAAAACAGCAGCGAACAAAAGTGAAAAACCCTGGAATGGCAACCTGACCATTCCATATGAAGATATCAAAACCCACATACATGTACCATGAAGATAAGACATCAACTAAACCACCAGATCATCATTTTCGACGTCGTAATACTCACCAATACTAGGGTCACCTGCAACAAATTCGGAATCGAATTCCGTAAGTACTTTCGTACTTGCAAGCCACATTTATAGCTCATCCCAATTCAATTTCAGCAAGCTATTAATCAAGATAAAACACTAATATTGCATATCAATCATCATTGTAAACATGGTATGAACATACTGATATAAACAATACCAATATGATATCAACATGACCATATTTACTTGCACATTCCACATGTACACATTCAATTTCAGATCTGAATAAGCATGAGAAACAGCCATACAAATCCACAATTCATCACAAGACAACCAAGCTTGGTGATTTAAGAATAGCTCACAAAAGCTATTTCAAGTGTTCTGAGCAAACCACAAAGTTTGACCAAGGGAGCGCTTCCGAGAAGCCGTTAATCCGAGGTTGGCCGACCCCTACTACCCATCAGTAGGTGACAGAACCCTGCGTGGGTGAAGGGTAAAGCCCTACGACACCGGCATCGACTGAATAGCTGCGGTGCTTACGATCACCCTATTCATCGACCCATCAGTAGGTGACAGAACCCCGGCTCTCATAGCTCACCATTAAAGGTTTCATAATTCATTAGTCCGATTAAAAGGTCCAGGCTAATCTTAGAATCAAATCACCTAACCATGCTAGTGATATCGTCATCACAACACATGTTCATTTAACCACACACAACATAGCATTTCATCTCAAATCAATAGCAAGGCATGATATGAATTAAGGAAATCTTATCGAGCATTTTGTGAACTTGTCTTGCTGGGATTGATCTAGATTACAAAAATATTCACCCTCCGAATAATCCTCGTTGCTCGATTCTACCGAATTAAAACCCGAAATACCGAAACAAGGAACAAAAGAAGTTTTAATTAAGATCAGCAAGTAAAACTCTTCCAAAATACATGATATGCATCCTAACATGTAGAGAAAGTCTATATGAAACTAACGGAGATGGTTTCATCGAAATCGGAGGTTTAGGGCTTAAGTTATGAATTTTCGAAGTTGCGTAGGCCGAATTAGGGTTTTATCAACTTAAGCATGATTATAATACATAGGGAGAAATCATGACAAGGTTGAGCATGAATATACAGTATGTGCCCTGATTGACCTTTGGTACCATATATAGCATTATTGAAATTATGGATTCTTTCATATAAAGCGTATTACAACTTTAAGTATAAGGGCATCTTGGGTATTTTCATAATTCTACAGCAATGTAACATGAGTAAAATGTATACCATAATGTTCTACAACTTAAAAGGAAGCTAACAAAAAAAGAATCATACAATTTGGAGCTAATATGAATAAGTTATGGATTTTAGAAGATTAATCAGCTTTTAGCATTTCTGTCCATCTTTCTAGAATTTCAAAAATTAATCCACTTTTCTTTTCTTACTCGGTTCACCTCTACTCTCAGCCCATGACGCATGGGTCCAGCAAACCCGGTCCCATCTCTTCTATCTATTACAAGCAGGCCCGCATGCACGGTCATCGCTCCCCCTTTTGCTTCCCTCCCCTCATACCTACGGCTCCGGCGTGGCACACGGCGGCAAGCGGTGGAGGGCACTCAAGCCAGCATTGCAGAAGGGGAGAGAGGCAGGTAAGGGCACCAGGAGGTAGAGGAGCTCACCACGTCCTCGTTTTCGTGCTCGGCAGGGGCGGAGGAGGTGGAACAGGGGGACGATGTCGGCAATGGCGGATGGTGGCGCTCAGACGTCGGCGATGAGGATGCTCGGCTACAGTCCGAGGATGAGTGAGGGGTCAGCAAGGGGGAAGAGGACCCGAGGAACGCAATGGTAAGTACGGTTGGGGGCATAACTCACCGGAGAGGACGAATTGGTAGCGGCGGCGGGACGGACGATGCTTGGGGAGAAGGTCGCGTACGGCAGCTTTACTGCACAAAAATCCAATTAAATGGGATGGTAAGCTCCATGAGGCAAGGCGGTTTGATTTGACAAAGCTAGGCGGGAAGAGGAAGTCACCGGGCGCGACAAGGCCGATGGTGCCGACAGCGACGAGCTTACGGCACTTCAATGCTGGTTGGGTTTGGTGCTGCGGTGGCACGCAAACGCGTCGGGGAGCTCGAGGAAATGGGACAAGGGGCGGTGAGTGAAAAATGATACTGCCGAGAGAGGGGAGTAACGGGAAGGAGCACCAAGTAAAGTGGCCGGCGGTGCACTGGGGTGAAGCTCGGGCGGTGTAGTGCGCTAGTCAGGGGAGGGAGGACACGTGGCTAGGGTGGACCTGCACGCGGGACCAGCACGTCAGCGAGCAGAAGAGGGAAATCACGGTGAGGCGCTAGGCTGCGGGGGAAAACGGAATCGGGCGGGGCGCGATCGGGCGTTGGCGGGGGAGAGGATGGGCTTCGGTCCAGGAAAAGGAAGAGTGGGCCAACTTTGGCCCACTTTGTTTGTAGGGGGTTTAATTCCCTTTTTCTTTTTATCCCTTTTTCTGTTTTCAATTATGTAGATTCAATTTGAATTTGCAGAAAGTTTAAAACAGGAAATCCCAATTGATAAGTTGGCAAGGATTTTTAGTGAGGTATTACAGTTCACATAGACTTTGTTGGGATGTAAGAAAGATGAGTAACACATGAGTGTAATTTGTTAATCAACCTCTTCTTTTGGAAATAAGGTTCAAATCTTCAAATTCTTTTAAACTAACAGGAAGTTCTTTTTGACACTTTGAACTCAGGGAATGGTTGGAGGAACTTTTAGTCATTGATAAAATCATGATGTCATTGAGGTTAGCTTTTGAGTAATTGTGTTTCAGGGTTTTCGAGTTAAATGCAAAATTTCAATTGACCTATATGATGATATGTGATGCAAAAACTTCGGCTTTACTTCTTTTAGACTTTAGGAGATCTAACTTACATGATGACAGCAAATGGGTCATTACATATTTTTTCTCTAAATTGAGAAAAAAATTATTTTGCACGGGTTATGACAAGTTAATAAAACACGAAGAAGTATTTACATCAATTACACGGAAGAAAATGAAGTTCTCCTGATATCAATTGCATTGGAACACTGCATTGACAATTTCTATAGACGCATATCAATTGAATGTGAATATGAAGAGAAAAAGAAAAGAAAAACACCTCTGAGAGGCCTCGGTCCTGTTCGGCAGGTGTTCGGACGGAGCTTGCCGAGGAGCAGCATCACGGGGAGGCCGACGCGGGGAGGAGGCGGCAGCGAGCTGCTCTGCACCGGCGTCTCGGATCAGCGGTGGAACCTAGCTGGATGGATCTGGTGGTGCGGGCGTGGGGAGCTCGGCTACTGCGGAGGGAGGTCGTGGGGAGGTCGCTGGGTGCGGGGAAGGGCGTGGGGAGGTCGCTGGGTGCGGGGGAGGGCGTTGGCTCAGGACGGATTCGGTGCGGGGAGGAGGCCGGCGCGGGGAGGAGCCGACGCGGGGCGGCGAGGAGGAGGCGGCTCGGCGCGGGGAAGAGGCCGGCGCGGGGAGGCGGCGCTGCAGTGCAGATCGTATGGGGAGATGGGGGAGTTCACGATTAGCTGATGCTAGGGATAGGAAGTTCGGATGCGGATGGGCCAGGTTTTTTACTGATCCACGAAGTAGGTACAGGTGGCTATCTTTGTCGGCTGCTTGGGATTCGACTAGTGAGGCGTCAGTGCTCCATAAAATGGGCTTCACATAGGTCAGTTGGAGGGGGCTGGCGAGCCCGTGGCGAGGGAGGACAGATCTGGGGCGGTGAAGGGATGGGGGGAGGTTGGTGTCGCTGGATCCGGGGTCCTGGGCGGCGGCGCGGTGTCCTCAGGACCCGACCAGTGTGAGCGTAAGGAGCAAGGGGAGCGGGAGGTAGCGCGACAGCTCGTTGTGCTTGGGACCGGCGGATGGAGAAGGCCGTCGGCGGGTGGAGCGAGGCGTCGTCCTCGGGACCGACGGTGGAGTAGCACGTCCTCGTCTGGATCGGCGGGTGGAGCGAGGCGCGGGTGGGTGGAGCAGGGCCTCCTCGGGAGCGGCGGGTGGAGCGTGGTGCAGGCGCGACGTCCTCGGGTGGCAGGGGCGGACCGTCGGTGGCAGAGTGGCGAGGGGAGCGGACGGCCGGTGGCGGGACAGGGGGGCTCGGGATGGGTTGTGGGCGCGTCGGGAGGTGTCTCGGGATAGAGGGGAACAGGTGAGGGGCACGAGTGGCAATTTCACATAATTAACAATCCAGCTCCGAGGGAAAATTGATACTTGTTTCAGGCCTCCTTAGGAACAGTTTTTTCTTCAGCTTAACAATCCCAGACAGTTCAAGCTATTCCTAAGACAATTTATAACATAGCTTATATTCTAAGCTGCTGAGAATCCTAGTTGCTTGAAATAAGCCTCATCCCTGTTCTGTACTTACCCTCTAAGTGGCCAAAATAACAATCAAATGCCATTCATATATATATCAGCCTTGAGACCAAATTTCCCCCAAATCCCCCCCAACCCCCAATCCCTTCCTGCCGTCTCTCTCACCCCGTTGCCCCTCTCTCACCCCCACGCCAGCATCGACGCCGGCCCTCCCTCCAGCCGCCGGACCTCCCTCCCGCCACCGGCCCTGCCGTCCCGCAGCCGGCCCTCCCTCCCGCCGCCTGACGCCAGAGCCGCTGCCCTCCCGCCGCCGCGTGCACATCCCCTCCCGTCGCCCCCTCCCTGCCGCCAGATCCAGTCCATTGCCGGCCCGCCGCCGGCAGCCCCTGCCCTCCCGTCGCCGGCAACTGCCTCCCTCACGCCACCAGCTACTCTAGCACCACGCAAGCCCTCGCCAGCGCCTCCCCTCCCCTTTTGGCGCCGCCCAGGAGTGCCCCGCCATCCAACCTTGCGAGCACGGGCGCCGGTCACCCTCCCGCCCCGTCCCACCACCTGCAGCAAGAGCACCGGTGCCAGGTCCCCTCCCGCCGCCACCCCTCCCTACCGGCAGATCCATTATTCCCGCCGCGAACCGAAGGCTCAAGCTCGACCTGAAGGCAAGAATTCTACTCAATGTTTCTCCTTTTTGTGCACAAATGCGTGGAGATGAATCTGTGCGAGTGTAGAAGATGAATGCATGTGTAAAGAAATTTTTTGAATGAAGATGAATCCGTGTATGTATGAATCTGAATTAGAATTTGTGAGTAATATTAGAGGATGAATATGTGTATATATGAATCGGTGAGTAACCTCTTTGACTAAGAATTTGTGAGTAATATTAAAAGATGAATGTGTGTATATATGAATTTGTTGAGTAATATTGGAAGATGAATGTGTGTGTAGATGAATCAATGAGCAATCTTTTTGAATGAGAATTTTTGAGCAATATTAGAAAATGAAAAAATGTATGTATGAATCAGTGAGCAATATTACAAGATGAATGTGTGTATATACAACTTTTTTTATATTGTTTTGAACTTTCAAATTAATTTTTCTAGCTATTTATGCAAATAAACTCTTCAAAAACAACGTTTTAACCTATTAAACAGCAAACAAATAATTACAGGGGTAATTTAGACTTTACACCTTTCAGCATACACAACAAGCTTAGTTCCAGAAGCCGTTCCTAACAGGCAGAGTTTATTTTTGAAACTTATTTTCACAGTGACTTATGAAAAACTTATCTGAAACAGCTGGCTTCTGCATAAGCTAAAGCTATTCCTAAGGAGCCTCAGTAGAAGCTCGGGAAGCCGCCCAACATCAGCTTCTAGCTACCAACGGGATTCGAGGCTTATCTCCACACCAGCTCTTCTTTTTGGCTTCCGACTTCTAGGACTAGGAGCCATAGGCTGGGCAATAAGCCTAAGAAGAAGGGGGCCTATGGAGGCGGCGGCGGTGCGCGAGCGGAAGCGGCAGCGCGAGGGCGACGCGGCTCCATCGAAGGCAGCGGCGGCTTCCGGGGAGGCGCAGTACGTGTACCTGCCTATCGCCGACGCCCTGAAGGCCCCCGGGGCGCGAGTCTGTCTCTTCGCTGCCATCTCCGAGATCGGCGCCGCCATCCGCAGCCGCGGCACTGGTTCGCCACTCCTCCATTCCCTTGCTCATCTGCTGTGCTCGCGTCGCCCTAGGGTTTTGGGTTTTTTCGCCGCACTGCTTTGCATTGCTTGTGTGCTTTGGGGCTTAGGGTTTTGGGTCAGAGACTCGATGTGGTGTTCTTCCGTTGCTTCTCATGCCCCGATTAGCTACATAATACTTAAAATCTATGTTACGCCGATGAAGATTGTAGTTGAGGGTGGTGGTAGTGTGTGGAGGATTGCGACTAGTTTGTTGTAGAAGTTCGTCACAAGTTTGTTTCTGAACCGCTTGATGCCTGTGATTCACTGAGCCATGCTTCTTCCTTCTCCATATCTAAGTTGTAAACTGTTCTCTAGGGCTTGTTCTGGACTGCAATGCTGTGGGAAGATGAAGCTCTGGGGATCTGGGGGGATCTTTTGTGTCTTTTTGCTATGAAATCAGGGTAGTACATTTGGTTTGATTTGTGAAATCGTATTGGTTATGATTAGTTTAGTTTTATTGATCAACAGGTTGTTGGCTGCAGCACAAGAAAATTCGTGCTTTAACATCTCATTCAACAATCATCCATAATTCAACTCTTTCGTGACTCTGATGAGTGATGACTTTTGCCTGAAACCATCAGTCAGTGAAGGGGTTCTTTGTATACGTTATCATGTTTTAACTCATGGGTTCCTGACAATAAACACATGATAATGATCCGCATAAACTACTTGAATACATTGTTAAATTTGGTTCCAGTTTGGACTATGGAGCATTTTGTTGGTTAATGCATATATCTTTTAGAGAAAGGGATAAAGGCCCATGGCCCTCCGCGATTTCCATTACAGGTGCAGAGAATGGAACAACATCACCCTATTCCTAGCCTTCGCGACATACCTGCGCCTGTTCCAGCGGTCATTGCCGAACCACTTCTGATGATGCATCATCTAGTCGAAGCACTTTGGTCCTCCACTCCCTGCTCCTAGTGAACCCTCTTGTGCCACCAATCACAGTCGCCTGGCCCCTTGCTGCAATACAGAACGATCAACTTCCTTATGTAATACGCCTATGCTCAATCCAATAACACACTGCAAGCACCACCACCGAGGGATCGAAAGCAGTTTATTTTGAAAGCAGGCATCATTCCTAGCTCTCGAAACAGCCCACAAGACAGCTGCAACCCCCACAGTTACCAGACTCCTCTGTCCTTTCTGGAATACATTCATCCAGTCCCCAAACAACTGTTGAATATTTCCGGATAAACCACTCAAACCAAAAGCACAGCTGCAAACGTTCCAAAACATTTTTCACTAATGGACAAGAAATGAATAAATGACCAATTGTCTCATTAGCCCCGCAAAACTGACAATCTTTATCCCCCTGCTACCTGCTCTTATGTAGATTATCCTTTGTCAACGTACTGTTTCTAAGCACCAGCCAAAGCAACACTTCAAATTCTGAAGGTACTTTAATTTTCCACATAAATCTAAACGGATAGCAAGCAGCTCGGGTTTTAAGAGCTAGATAAAAAGAATGCACACTATATTCCCCTTTTGCACCCAACTTCCATACTAATTTGTCTGGTTCCTCATCTAAGTGGACATGAGAGCATTCTTGCTGAAGCTGGTGCCACGTACTGAGCAACTCTCCATGTAAAATTCTCCTAAAACCTTATACACCCCCATCCTTCATTAAAACACATGTGCCAAAGTCACATTCTTACTGAATGTTAGGTAATAAAGTCGAGGAAATTTAAAAGCCAAATATTTCTCTCCCTTCCAGTTATCCCAGAAACGAGTGGAGTTACCATTCCCAACCTTCCTCTGTAAGAATGCAAAAACAGTGGCTTAATGTGCAGTAAACCCTGCCAAAAATGTGAGTCACCTGACTTAACTTCCACCTGAGAAAGAGTACCCCCTTATAAATTTTCCTCTTTAACATTGGCTTAATCTGCATTAAACTCTGCCAAATACCTTTCTCATGCTCAATCTTCCATAACCACTTTCCCAACAAAGAAATATTCATACAATTCAAATCTAAAATCCTAGACGCCCTTGATCCTTAGGTCTACATACCACTGGCCAGTTAAACAAATGGCACTTTTGAACTCCCCCCCTCCTCTTGGTACAATAACCTTACCGTTCAGTAGTCCAACCTCTTGAGAACTTCCCTAGGAATCCTAAAGGACAACATATAGGAAGGCATGCTGCTTAAAGAAGAGTTAATGCGAGTAACCCTTCCTCCATAAGATAATATTTTCCCTTGCCAACCCAGCCAACTTCTTTTCCACTTTCTCCTCTGTAGTCTTCCACAAACTATTTCTTATTCTTTTGTTATCAATTGGTATAGCAAGATACATAAAAGGAATTTCCCCATAAGCACATGTGCAAATCTTCCTATGAATATCTCTTCTCTCAACTGCATTCCCTAAGCAATGAAGCTCACTTTTATGAAAACTAATTTTTGATTCTGAAAGATGTTCAAGTAAGCATAGAATAAACTTCAAATTTCTAGCCTTTTATAAATCATCTTCTACCAAAAGAATGGTGTCATCTGCTTATTGCAGAATAGACACGCCATCTTCCATTAAATGAGGTACAAGGCCCTTTATTAATCCTTCCTACACTGCTTTCTTGACCAAAATAGCCAGACCATCAGCTATAATGGTAAAAGCAGGGGGGACAATGGATCCCCCTTGTCTCACAGCCTTGAAGGTCTGAAAATAAGGTCCTAGCAGGTCAATGTATGTCTTTTTGATACAAGGTGGTTAATGTATATGGTAATCTTGTTTCTATATGGTTTAGTAATTTCATTAATTTTTTATTCTGTTTCGCTTATTATTGAAATCGGCTATGCCACTCGGTCATTGCCATTGCTTTTGTAGATTTCACTCTTACATTGAGGATTCTTGATCAATCAAAGGCAGCTGGGATTTCTGTGACCTTTTTTGCTGATAACACTGCACTACTGCCCTGTGTTAGGTCAAGCGGAGATGTGATCAGTCTCCACAATGTTGTGGTATAGCCCAAGACTTGTCCACTTGTCACACTCTATGGCATTTCTGAGAACTACAACTTTGCACTTACATTGTTTCTTTCATATGCTTGTATGTGCTATTTTCTTCCCCCGTGTTTTTAATTACATATTTGGCAGTGACTAGATCATGTCTACTTTTATCTGCAGATAACAATGCATCATGGAGAATTCTTTGTAACTGTTAACAAAAAATTTTCTTCGTTTGCACTGTTTGAAGGGAAAGTATCTACAGAATTAAAGCCGTACCAGACTTCTATGAAATATCATGGAAGCAAACATGACAATGAGATTTTAACCCAGATGAGAATGTGGCTTGTGTATCATCCTCCAGGTGACTCCTAATTTAAAGACTATACTGCTGTCATTTCATTGGTCCATCCATCTACATCATAGTTTGTGTGATGTTCCGGTCGTGCCATTTCAAAATTTGCACATCAGTATTAATACCATGGAGGCAAACATGATTATGAGTTTATAACCCAGAGTGCGTGAAGAGCACAAAGACTACATCCTTTCATTTATAGACAGCCTACACCTGTAACTTTGTCTTGCCATTACACCCCTGAGGGGGTGGATCTGTCATCACTATGTAATTATCATTTGTAACTGTTTCCATTTAATTTTAACACAGTAGGAGCCTCTCCTGCTGTTTTTTTCCTCAAAAAAAAAGAAGACTCTGCTTGTCTATCATACTTGAGGGGGCTCTTGCCTCTTAAATGCTATCACTGTTTTGAACTTTTGCTCCAGACATTTAATGTGATATGCACGAACTGGTCTAGGCCCATTTGTATACAAGGGCCCTTCTAATTATTTACTCTCCTGTGTCCACAAGGGTAACATTATTTGATAATTATTGTACAATAGAACATGCATTCTCACATTTATCATCTTTGGTAAGGGCAGTCTTCGTATGGGTTTCATTCAAATATAGTGCCAGTCTAAATCTTGTTTGTACAAATGGTTCCCTTTTTGTTGGTTTTATCTGTTTCTTGCCGCGGTCTTGTGTTTTGTAAGTGCCTGTCATTCCAATATCTGATGAATTTACGCTGTCCAGATGCTTTTGACCTATGTACAACATTGTTTAGTGATTTGTGATTATGTGTTTGTGCACAGATATGTGAAATAATTCCATCTTCAATGCAGAATATATTCATTCTGAGTATCTTTTGCGATATTTGTAACTGCTTGTAATAGCTATTTTGTATCATAGGTCTGAAAGATCTTGAATTGCAACTAAGGAGTATAAAGTCTGATTCTACGTTTGATCTTGTATGCAAGGTTGGTTCTTTATTCAATCAAATTAAATTTGATACTAATTTGGCAGAGGAAATACCTAGTTTTCTCTTTGTAGGTACTTCATGTCTGTCAAGCTCCCAGTGGCGAATGGATTTTTATGTTTGGGATGGCACTGATACTCCTGCGACCGAGTTTCAGACATTGTAGGTTTAGAATCTGTCATCATTGTTTAACTTTCAATTTCAGAAACATGCTACAGCAAATCAGACCCATTATGAAATCTAGGATGGTGATGGTGCTTTTGACATGTTATCAGGGCCTTCATTAGGTTGTTTTAAAGTGAATGTCGATGTCTTGAACTTGAGTGTAGAAGCAAATGGGACTTTGCTTTCTTATAAAGCATAAGCTAATCTCACCGTTCATTTTTAACTAAATTGTGCGCCTCTGTTATCTCTCGTGGTGAGCTTGTAGTTTGGACAAAGAAGCAGTTACATCAGCCCCTCTACATCTTGAAGAAGCGCCTCTACCTAGGGAGGTTTTATGCACGCTGCCTTGTATTGGGACTGTCCTGCGGGTTTTTTCAAACAGGTTTTCCAAGGAAATACTACACTTGCAAAATGATATTTACTGGGCCAGGTTCTGCAATATTACTTGCAAACAGGAGTTTGGCATGTGGAAAGGCACTTTGCTGCCTTCTAGTAGAATTCGTCTTTTATCTAATCAAGATGGCAGTGTCGTTGAACGTTTGAAGTAATCTTCTCTTTTCTCGTGAATGTTTAGTGCCTCCTAAACTTCCTTTAGGAAAATATTTACCAAGTTCATTAATAACTCCAGGATGTATGACAGTCGTTTTGCCACCCAAGTTCATCGACAGCCAATGGCTAGCCTGCACGAGGCCTCTGATATTACTGGTATGGATCATGACCGAATAATTTGCATGAGTGCTCTGCAATATGTTGTTATACGTTTGTGATGTTCATTCTGGTACCTGTTCTGAAAGCATAGATGTTTCTTTCAGTAGCATTTAGCCTCTCAGTCAGTGTTTAGTTGCTTATGGGCAGCAAAATTCCAGTTTTCTAAGTAAGGGATTTACAATTTCTTAAATATACATAAGTTAGCACTTCCTCCTTTCTATGTAGACATGAAGGTTACGGTTCAGGGGAAAAAATCTCAGTTTTCCTTCATGTGGCACTTATCTATACTCTATATCTATAGAGATCTAAATGTAGCAGATGATGATATTTTTATGTTATCTTTTCTTCTTTTGGATGTTTAAGTGTTTTTTGGCATGAATAGTGCTGATCAATGGCCGCATGAACTATGTGATGTACTTTTGGTGTCATCTGTTGTTAGCTAAGCCTGCCATGTGATTATTTGTCAATTCTATCAGATGTGGAGTACGAGAGAGCAGGTTACACGACATTAATGGAGTCGCTCACCCATGGACAGGTAATACTCTTTTCCCAACTTTTTTGTTGATTGCTTCATCAGCTTCATTTGCTGTATTAGTTTTTCCCTTTAAGTTTCCAAGAAACTGGACTTTTTTCACCTTCACCATTAGAAGTTGTTCACTTGAATAAGATTGTGGTGATAGTGATTTGAGTCTCTCCCTTTTCGATACTGCTTTCCAAATCAATATTGACTTGCAATTGTTCTGAAAAGTTGCCCTAGTGCCAGCATCAATATCTCCATATCTTTTGTGCTAGGTGACACACAAATTCAAAACCCTGGTCCGTGTTGTGGCAGCATATCCATGTCGAGGCAATGACCTCCATTCACTATTGACAGGTAATTATTGTCTTCGGTTAACTCTTGAGGATCCTACAGCAAGAATTCATGCATACGTCCACAAGGAAGATGGGGTAAGATGTTACTAAATCAGCCTTGCGCTTTATGGATTTACCTGCAATGTTCATTCTAACTAGTAAAAACTACTATATTTGTGGTCAAAAGCTGCAAGCGCCTGCCTAAAAATTGCTTGCTTTTGCTGAAACCTGTGTACCCTGTGTTTTTCTTATCTTATCCATGGCAGGTCAGATTTTTCGGTGGTTTTCTCACAGTGGACACGTTGACCAGAAAGATGAACAGGCTACTGGGTGTCTCTGAACCGGAAGAAGCGGACGAAGGTACTCCCCCGACCAGGAACCCACCTTGGATATGGTGTTGCCTGAAATCTTTCCGCCTGGACAAGTACGACCCCTGGGGCAGCAGACGATATCGGATTTTTGGCACAGAGATCAGGGATTGATTAGGATGATCCAAGGTGTGGTGAACAACCTTGAAAATGAGTAAATGACACCGTGCACAGTACCTTTTTACTCGTGGTACCGACGTGGCAATAGAGATCCGGCCTGTAATGTCATTTATCTTCCTTGGATGGACGGAACTGAACAGTCTTACGGTTGTCGCCATTGTTATTGCCTATAGCTACTTTGCTGTTGTAGTACTGTTACTGGATTTATGTGAGTTACGTGCAATCGGGCTGTCTATTGAAGTATCATCACTGGTGGCATTATGTATGCACGCGACTTCTGCAGCTGCAATCCCATGCATGCCCTATCTACCCATGGTTTCACCTCCAAGGCTCCTTACATGCGCTCCTACCGGGACTAGCTGGAGCCGGGGATTAGGCCATTCTTGGATAAGTGCGTCGCATTCGGCGTCACTGCTGCACGGTGCTGAATGCAAGGGAGGTCCCAGGGGAGGGACACGGCCACCTAGGATCTCGCTGGGCACTACGCGGCGGGCAAGGCTGCATGGCTGTATGGGATCAAACGAAGGGGATCTCGGCGACGGGTCGGTGGCGGTGAGGTCGTCCGCCAATTCCCTGAGGACTTGAGGAGAGCACAGAAGCATTTTGCTTATGAATTTGCACGCAGGAAATTGGACTAAGTTATCCGAGTTTCCCACTGCCCATACAGCGAGCTTCCTGTGCCGAATACAGCAAGAACAACTGGCTGGATCGCTGCTGGACTTAACTTTGCCTGCTGGCTTTCAAACAAAAGGCATCTCGGCCGGCTTATATTGTAAGTCATAACCATAATAATTTGCCAGGATTTCCATCTTACAATTTCGACAACAAATAGAAAATTGGACATACATACACAATATCTGAACATCAATAGCTTCACCCTTTGTTCCCATTGCAGATGCACCCTCTCCACAATTTTATTTGCTAGCAATAATTTGGCTGACACTGTTAAATGTTAATCATCCTTCAATGGTCTATAGGAAAATTAGAAGAATCATTTAAAGGTGGGCATCGGGCCGGGCATTTTCGGGCTAGCCCTAAGCCCGGCCGGCACGGCCCAGCGCTCGACCCGGCACGGCACGGCACGTCGGCGGGCCGGGCTGGCACGGCACGGTGGCCCGGGCCGGGCCGTGCCGGTGATTGGAGCACGGTGGGCAGCACGGCCCGGCACGCTGCCACGGGCCGTGCTCGGGCCGGCACGGCACGGCGGGCGCACGCGGGCGCGGCGGGCACGGCGGGCGCACGCGGGCACGGGGGGCGCGGCGGGCGCGTGGGTGGCCGGCGAGAGAGGAAGGCCGCCCGGGGGAGGAAGGGGGGCCGGGGGGGCAGGCGGCGCAGGTGGCGGGGGGCCTGGCGGCGGGGGGGGGGCAGGCGGCGGGGGGGCCTGGCGGCGGGGGAGGCAGGCGGCGGGGGGGGAGGGGCTGGTGGCGGGGGAGGCAGGCGGCGCAGGCGGCAGGGGGGCCGGGGGGCCTCGCGGCGGGGGAGGCAGGCGGCGGGGGAGGCCGGGGGGGGGGCTGGCGGCGGGGTAGCCGGGGACGGGGAGGAAGGGGAGCCGCGGGGGGTGTGGCAGGCGTGCAGGGGAGAGAAAAGGGGGGGGCCCGGGGGTGTGGCAGGCGGCAGGGGAGAGAAAGGGGGGCCGGGGGGTGTGTGTGGGTCGTGTGCCCGTGTGGCGGGGGGGCGGTTTTAAAATTTTAAAATTTTGAAATTTTGAAATTTTGAGCAGGACTGCCTCAATTCTCAAAGTCTATATATATGTCATGTTTTTCTTCTCAATTCTCAACACCAAAATCACAAAAACATCTTTAGTCTCAAGTCTCACACATGTTCTCTCGTAGTCGTGGCAAGGAGAAGGCCACCGAGGCGGCGTGTCAACGTCGTCCCCCCATTCATCCTACGGCGTCACAACGAGGCCGATCCTCGCATGGCAGGTTGACGTTGCCGCATCCTACGGGAGACAACGAGATTGATCATCGTGTAGTCTCCCACAACATGGAAGACAACGAGATCGATCCTCGTCTACTCTCCCCCGACATGGGAGACTATGGTATGGAAGACGGTCATATGGACGGTACTAGTGGTTTTGAGGATGCTGGTAATTTTTCAGGGGAATTAGGGTCAACGGAGACCGACGTTGGATCATCGGTGCAAGCAACGAGGGGTGGAACTACGCAACGGGCATGGTGCTGGCAGCATATGGAGCGCAGCATAGAAATGGAAAACGGCCGTCAGGTATCATATGCCACCTGTAAATATTGCAAAGCTAGATTAAAGGCATCTTCAAAAAATGGAACAGGTAGTTTGAAGCGGCATGCTCAGGCGTGCTTGCAAAAGATAGCCGCAGGATGGAGAGAAGGGGAAGCTGTCCAGACCCAGCTTAACTTTGGCCCCGACGGTTCGGTAAGTACATGGATGTACAACCCTCAGGTAGCAAGAGAGGAGATAGCTAAATACATAGTTAGCGAGAATCTTCCGATTAGTACGGGAGAAAGTGCTAGGTTCGAGAGATTGATCCAAAATGTTTTTTGCCCACAGTACAGTCACGTCACTAGAAAAACCACGAGTAGAGACATAGTAGCACTTTTACAATCGTAAATTGGATGAACTGAAAGAGCAGTACACGAAAGTGAGTTTTTCTTTCGCTTTAACGTCGGACATTTGGACTTCCTCCCATCAAAGATCTGCTTATCTTAGTGTTGTTGCACACTATTTGGATGAATAATTTAATTTGAACAAACGAGTCATAGGCTTTAAGTTAATAGATGAGGCACATACTGGAGAGGCCATCGCGGAACGTATTCTTGAGGTTGTTAGAGATTTTAAAATAGAAAATAGAGTTTTCGCTATCACTCTTGACAATGCATCGGCTAATACATCCGCTATGGAGATTATCTCACCTTGTTTGCAAGCCTACACTGGAGGTTACATCATCCACCAGAGGTGCATATGCCACATCATTAATCTCATCGTGCAAGCAGGTTTGAAGGTAATGAAGCCTAATTTAGATAATATACGTACTGCTATTATGTTCATTACATCTTCATCGACAAGGTACAAAGTGTACCGCGATTATTGTAAGGCCAATAATAAGGTTGCAAGAAAATTCAATGTGGACATGAAGGTAAGGTGGAACTCCACATACACCATGCTAGAGCGGTGTGAGGGGTACGAGCATATTATATCTCTCTATGTGAACTGTAATGCAGGTATGCAGGTAATTACTGATGGGGATTGGGAAGTTGCTAGTCGTTTTCGTGATTTTTTAAAAATATTTTACAATGCAACCACAGTTCTATCTGGTATTTATTATCCTACTTCTTGCTTAGTCATTGAGTGGCTTTGGACCATGGCTGAAGCTATGAAAGAAAACAGGGATGATAGGCTCCTAAAACCAATTATTGAACCAATGGAGGCTAAGTTCTTAAAATATTTTGGAGCTATTCCACATCTTTATTGTTATGGTATTATTTTTGATCCTCGTAGAAAGTTAGAAGGGTTAAAGGGGGCCTTTGAGGCAATTGGTGAAGCATTGGGTTTAGATTACTCTGATGCTTACACTCATGTTCATGATGAGCTTTTTGATGTTTTCGATTTGTATCATACGAAATTTGGCAATACAGGGCAACCAAGAACAAGTGCATCAGTAACCCCACAAGGAACAATCACTTCGAGCGCTGCTAATATGTGGAAGAAGCTAAAAGGCAACAATTCCAGTGGATCATCTGGCAAAACGCAATGGAATCCAAGAGTAGAGATCAACCACTACCTCGACACACTTTATGCGGAAACTGAGTTTGACCTCGCAGATGGCCAAGATGTCAACCTACTCATGTGGTGGAAGAACCATAATAAGATATATCCCGTGCTATCACATTTTGCACGAGATATACTCATGGTTCCGGTGTCGTCTGTCTCATCGGAAGCCACTTTCAGTACGGTAGGAAGGATAATCGAGCCAAGAAGGTCATCCCTCGCACCCGCTATGGTTGAGGCACTTACATGTCTCAACGACTGGGACAAAGCAGAGACCCGGCAACAACATCAGCTCGAGGATCCGGAGATCACGAAGGCCATGGCCGACCTTGAGAATCTTGATATTGAGTAGTATCCATGTATGCATACAAAATTATTGTACTCTTTTTCTTACAGGAGGTACTCCACACTGGAGTGTAAGGTTTTTAATGAGGCAATAATTGCATATCAATAAAATTTCGTTATTCCTCGAATTATTGTAAGGTTTTTAATTCTTTATCTCTTTACTTCTCTTTTATTTCTCATCTATTCTTTATTCCCTCTTTTCTTTTTATTTTCCCTCCCTTTCTTCTTTTTATTTTTTTCCTCTATTCTCCTCTCTTCTTTATATTTTCTTCTCTATTTTTTTTCCTGCCACCCTACCCCCTCCACCCACGGCCACGTGGCCATTATCCGGCGCGGGGGCCCCCCCGCGCCCCCCCACAGTCCTAACCCCATCCCCACTCCGCGCCGAACCCACCCCCATTCCCCATTCCCCCCAGACCCCATTCCCCATTCCCCCAAATCCCCAATCCCCCACCCCGCCGGCCGGCCACTCCAACTTCCCCGCCCCCAACGGCCAGCCCGCCCTCTTCTTCTCTTCCCCAAGCAACTCCCCCGCCGCCCTCCTCCCTCCTGCCTCCTCTCTCCTCAGTCCTCCCTCGGGTGCGCCGTGCCGCCGTGAGCCACCGGAGTACCGGACCGCCTCCGCCGCGCGCCCTCCTCCCGCCGCCGCCCTCGCACGCGCCTCCGCCCTCCGCTCGGTCCGCCTCTGCCGCACGCCCTCCTCCCGCCGCGCCCCCCTCGCACGCGCCTCCGCTCGGACCGCCGGCACCGCCGCTGCGCCTCCTCGCCTCGGACGCGTTCTTCGTCAGCAACCGTGGCGTGCCCGTGCCGGCACGACCTGGAGGCGGCACGGCGGGCCTACGTGCCGTGTTTGGGCCGCCGGCGTGGCTGGACGTGCCGGCACGGCACGGCACGGTGGAGGCGGCGAGCCGTGCCGGCCCGAGGCACGCCGGGCTCGTGCCGTGCCGGCACGGCCCGGCCCGATGCCCACCTTTAGAATCATTCTACTGGTTCAGTAAAACAAGACTGAGCAGAGAGAGTGGTAGCCCAGTAGAGCAGTGGCAGTGCACTAGTGCAGTGACACCGCCAGTGAAGCAGGCAAGCAGCCCGTGCCCCCGCCAAACGGCTCACGCGGTCACGCCCACCCCAATCCTCGCCTTCTCCGGTTCTCCCTCCATAAAGCGATAAACCTCCTCAAATGGAAGCGCTCGCCATCGGATCACCGTCTTCCCGGCCGGGCCTCCCACCCCGAACTCGCTACTCCCACCTCCGACGCCCCAAAACCGTAGCCACCTCTACGCCCCCTCGCCGCCTCCTCCTCGCCGCCGCTGCCATGGACGACGGCTCCGCCAGCCGGAGCCCCGCCCCTCTCCGCTGCACTCCAGCCGAGACGGTGAGTTCCACCTGCGATTCCCCCCTTCGCTGCTTCGAAGCTCGGTTAAGTTCGATGCGAGTTCCGGGATTCTCCCCCAGTGAAAGGCGGAATTTGTGAAGTTTGTGTGGTTACTGTGCAGGACGCGGTGGCGAGGGGCTCGCACGAGACGGAGGCTGAGGCGGCGGCCACGGCTGAACCCACCGAGCAGGGCGAAGGGGTCCCAGTGGCTGATGCCGCCGGCGCCCCCGCCGCTAGCATCGAGGGGGTCGATGGGATAAAGATCCGGAGGCGCCCGGTGACGGGGCCGTCGGTGCACTACGTGGGCCCGTTCCAGTTCCGCCTCGAGAACGAGGGGAACACGCCGCGCAACATCCTCGAGAAGATTGTCTGGGACAAGGACGTTGAGGTTTGGCAGGTATGTCCATGATGTTCTGGAGCAATGTGTAAGACAGCGTGTGCTACGCTATATCCGCTGATGTGATAGAGATTTGTGCTCTGGTTGCGTTTGGCAGATGAAGGAGAGAAGGCCCCTGTACATGCTGAAGGGGCCGCTGGACAACGCGCCTCCAGCGAGGGACTTTGTTGGGGCTCTGAAAGCGTCATATGATCGGACCGGTCTGCCTGGTCTGATTGCAGAGGTCAAGAAAGCTTCACCAAGCCGCGGGGTTCTGAGGGAGGATTTCGATCCGGTGAGTTTGTTGGGGAATGCTGATTCTCAAATTAGGTGCACTTTAATTGTCTCCTGTACGTTATTGGAATTCACCTGCTAACTGCTAACTGGATATGAATTATATTTCGAGTAAACTACCGTTTCAGTGATAATATGTTCTGTGGGCTTATTTGTAGAATTTCAGTAATTTAAAATGTTCTATTGTTGACCATAATACTTATGGAGTTATACAACAGTAGGGTGGAGATGTCACATGATGCTACAAGTAAGATAAACAACTGGAATAGTTCATATGTGACATACACATATATATGGTTGCATGCCTGCTAAATATTTGCAGATATGCCAGCAGATTGATATTGAAATAATGTCTATTGATAATTGATCATATTTTTATGGCATCTACCAGGTTATGGGCTTTGGATCTTTGAACAACGGGTTTGGAATATACATATAGCTGCATTAATGCATTTCTTTATCACTCAGTTCTGTCAATAGTAACCCACTTGAATTGCCCTATTCCCTGTTATTGACATTTGTTGACTTTCACTCAAAATAAACATACACGATTTTGTCTTAAAGGAGACCACCCTGTTGCTCTTTGTTTGTAACAAACTAAGAAGTACAAATGCATCTAACTAATGTTTATTGGGGCATAAACAGGTTCAGATCGCTCAAGCATACGAGAAAAATGGAGCAGCATGCTTAAGTGTTCTTACAGATGCAAAATACTTTCAGGTTAGTAATTTCTTCTCTTGGGGAGATTTGGCTGTCCTTCTTTAATATGTTAGAGAGTATGCTGAAGATACTTGGTTTCCTTAACCAGGGAAGTTTTGACTACTTGGAGGCTATACGCAATGCTGGAGTAAAGGTGCTGTAAATTTGGCCATATGTTGTACTTGCATTTACACCAGTAAATGATTTCAGACATGGTAGTTCAAATGCATGAAAGACTAAAGATCTGAATTTCTATATGCAGTGTCCTCTTCTGTGCAAAGAGTTCATTATTGATGCCTGGCAACTTTACTATGCGCGGTCCAAGGGAGCAGATGCTGTTCTTCTGATTGCTGCTGTCTTACCTGATCGTGATATCAAGTATATGCTGAAAATATGCAAAATACTTGGCATGGCTGCTTTAGTTGAGGTTAGCTGAGTTTTGTTTTTGTTTTTATATGATGAAGACTTGAAGCTTTTGACTCCCTTCTCCTGTTGCTCTGGGGTCATTCTATTTACTGCTGTTACTTGCATGGCATTCTCTTCTGCAGAATAAATCAAATGCAGCTTCAGCATTTCGAAGTCTGATGGAATTAACATGTTGACTGTGTTTTGAAGGTGCATGATGAAAGGGAAATGGATCGTGTTTTGGGGATAGATGGCATTCAGCTCATTGGCATCAATAACCGTAATCTTGGTATGTTGTTTTTGTTCATTTAATTCAGTTAAGTTTCGTGGGCACATGTTGTAAACAATGTATTGAATTCCTAATGGAACCACATAATTCTATGTCAGATTTGTTCCCTGCAAGTCATTGCGGCTATTTTATCACCTGGAAGCTTATTGCTTCATATTGAACTAGTGGCTTGCATTTACATTTGCCATCATACTATGGAACTGCTATGACATGGTAGAAAATTGATTGGGAAATTATGTACAATCCAGGCTATTTGATTCTTAAAAAATTAGAAACTAGAGTTATACTTCAGATTTAGAAATCCAGCATTAAGGATGTAAATATGATAATGGGGTCTCTATTGGAATTACATGATTATAGATGTTAATCATATGCTGTGACTTTGTGATGCTTCAAGTATGCTATAGGCTCAGTAATTCACTGAGCATGTAAAGTTTATTCCAGAGACTTTCGAAGTTGATATTTCAAACACCAAAAGGCTTCTGGAGGGTGAACGAGGTCAAATTATAGCCCAGAAGGACATAATTGTAAGCAACTTTTTTAAACTTAAGTCTGTGCAAAAGAATCATATTACTTGTGTCTCTTGCTATCAACTATTTGCACTTCACACTTCCATATTACTTGGTGCAGATGCAAAATAAATTTGTTTTGGTCAGACTGTTAGTATATTTGATAATGAAGCACTATTCTACAGTGTAGTAACCTGTCCATACAAGTATTTTACATATTGTATTTTATTTACTAAAATTTGACTCCTGTTGCTAACCCTAGGCCCATAGTTCTTTCTTAGTAGGCAATATTGCAATCTATTGTTGCCCCCATAACTGGCACTTGCTACCTCATGTAGCAATATGCCATGAATCGGGCATATGTATCTTCAGTAGTATCGAACTGTCTGTGAATGAATTTTTTTGAGCGAAATCGATTGGTTGAAAGGAGACTAGTGGTAATGGGTACTCCTTCGAATCCACATTGTAAGTCACTCTAGCTCTTGGCACAGGGAGTAACATAAATTACTTAGTTATGCTCAGTTAAGAAATGGCTATTCAAACAGTCTCTTTAGCACGCCATGAGAAAATTATCATCACTGTTGTTCATCAATGCAATCATCACTGCTGAAATTGCTACCCAGAAGTTCTGAATATAAAATTGCACCATGTTATGCAGCCGATTATGCTCAGATTCCCTTGGCATAAGTATTCACGTTGACCTTTGGTCTGTTTCAGGTTGTAGGAGAATCTGGTCTGTTCACGCCTGATCATATTTCGTTCGTTCAGAATGCTGGGGTCAAAGCGGTAAGTCAGCCATGAGACACCTCTAAATGAACACTACACTATGCTCTATTTGAAATTGAGAATTTGGATTTCTTGCTTTTGCTGCGCTGACTCAGGCATGTTGCTGCAGGTTCTCGTTGGGGAGTCCCTCATCAAGCAGGAGGATCCTGGGAAAGCAATAGCTGGGCTTTTTGGCAAAGATATCTCACATGTTAGTGCTATGTAAATACAAAGAGCAAGGAAGCGGGAAACGCTGGATCACTCGCATTTTGTATAGGAAAATGAAGCAATTCGCGCTTTTGGAGAGTTTTGGTCGGGGATTTTGTTTACCTGACCATTATTAGCGTTCTTCCCTTGCTGCCGTGTCCTGTAAGCTGTAACCAAACCTTTTCGGACAAACAAATACAGCATGCAACACCAAATTTATTTGATCGAATAAGTTGTGTGTAATTGTTAGCAGCTTGAGAACTGGGCGACAGCTCAGTGGTGGGAGTGCAGTGTCCTCTCTTGCCAACCTGGGTTCGACTCCTACGGGGCGGATTAAATCTCGTTGACTTATTTCATGGGGCAAATAAACCACTATATCTCGTTGCCTTCTTCGTAATAAATGTGTCGGGGTTGATAGTACTCTCGGTCTTGTTATTTTTTATAATTGAGAGTGCATTTTGGTCCTCTAAATGAGTTTTCATGTATGATAAAACAATTAAGAGATTAATGTGTGCATTAAATGGATCAAGTGTTTAGTTTCAAAAATAGTGTTAAAACCAGCATTGACGACTCTTAAAAGGTTCTATAGAATGACGACTTGAAGAAACAAAGATTAAAGATAATTTTCTAACTCTTTTAGTAGTTCAATATATCACATTGAATTTAAGAAAAGCTGTACTATTAAGGGGGTTAAAACTTGGAAGTTAGTGAGAGTGCATTGCTAATACTCAGCTAGAAATCAACTTCCAAATCCAAAAGGCATCTAAAATCTCTTCATATGCACATTTTCTAGAAATATCGGAACATTTGGGATTGATGTCGAAACATCCAAGTTTCACATCTGTGTGAATAGTCAGGTAACTCGGAGCCTCTGAGTTGCCCTTTCTATCTGATCTTCTAGACGTCAGAATATCCGAGTTTTGATTTTGTACACGCCTAAGTCCGTCTATTTTGAAAGTCAGAGCTGTTGGATTTTTCCATAGTTTTTGAGATTTATTCTGCACTTATCTTTTGAGATCTCAGAATGTTCGAGTTTGTTATTGGAACCTTTGAAAATGTGTTCTGTCCATCCCCTGTTGAGGATCCTTCGAAATCTACTATATGGACTTCAGAAGGTTCGGATAACTTTCATTCAGAAGGCCCGGCTTAGACACTGTGTGGAGTATCCAAGCAAACCTCATTTGAAAGTTCTGAACAACATGAAACACTCTAGATTAGGCTACTGTGTGGACTTTGAATAGTTCCGACTGAAAAATTATCTTCGGACAGAATCTTTGTTTTCACTTAGAGTGTCCGGACAAACTTCACTTGAAAGGTCCAGATAGTACTCAACTAGATAAAAGCTCTGAAGTGTTCTGGATACTCTAGATGAACCTCACTCGGGGTCTAGGTCAACACTTAGCACACTAGAACCTACCCTTGCACACACTCGAACATTCCGGCCGACTATTCTATAATACACGCATTAGTCTCTTAGTCGTTTTGTCATTAATCATTAAAACTCACTTAGAGGGCCAAGATATACTTTCAATTGCTTTTAATTGAAGCTATTGGATCTTGGTTGAATAATTGTAGAATGGTTTTAGAGTTGGATAAAAAATTCTGAACCTTACAACTTACTCTGTTCAATGCAGCACACAATGATATCCTGGTTTTATACAAACATGAGGCAGCTATCGTTCAATCACTAAAATGCAATGAACTTGCATCACACCATAACTCAATTACATTTTTCTTCATTGCCTCTGGTCATGCTACTGAAAAGGAGAACAAAACATAGTACAGTAGAACTGAGAAAAAAAAAGGAAGAATAAAAGAATCAGTATATAACTAACAACATAAATTTGTAGCATAACCAGTTCCATCATAGTGGCAAACGACATGCAGCGGCGCCAGATCCTCGAGCATCTCCCTTTCTGAGGTTGCAAGGGACAACTTTGTTAATCAATTTTGCCTAATACTTCCGTGTGCCTTATTTTACATGACAATCTTTAGAATATCAAATTGACAACCTTATAAAAATAATCATCTTGTATCATTGAGAAGATTATTAAGTAATTAATACATCTTGTTTTTAGTCAATCTCAACCCAATCAATGTATGGCAGCACAGATCATTGAGAATATGCAATAATAGTCACATTGGAAAGAACTGTAGGAGATAGAGGCATTCTTACTCACCGGAGAACAACATATCCATAGATGGAATGTTGAGCTGGACCGCTGGAACGTGCCAGCCATAGAACCAATCCACTGGCCTGTTCGGATGTTCATGCATGCCACCTCAATACAACGGTATTAGCGTTCGGCTGTTTTCCTAATCATCTAATAGCCAAACAGGATATATTTAGAATGATTCACGGTCTTCGCGCTCACCATCGTTGCAGCTGTCGTTGCTATTCTCCTGATCCTATATCCCCACGAGGGAGGCTGACGTAGAGGGAGCACAACTTGCGAGCCCCTTTCCATCCACACCGCCTCTACCTTGGCTGTCACCCATCACGGGCGCAGTAGCAGAACAATGGCGGATGACGCCTCTCCATCGCCGAGCCATCAAGGGTTGAAGTTCCAAGTCACGGCTGCTGGCACGGGGTGACGTTTGCGGGGGTGGGATGCATCACCATGGCCACACCGGACCAAGCTGTCTTCATAGCTAGCCTCCGCTGTCCTTGTCGCAACTGGATGTACCTGTCCAACCTCGAGTGCCACCTGCCGCGCCCGGGAGCGGGCCATCGTCGTCTGCGTGCGGAATGGAGGAGATAAGGAAGGGACGCAACGGAGGAGCAGGTGGTGTCGACGGTGTGCACAGACCCAGCGGTCACGGAAAAGCCTAGTGGCAAGCTCTAGTGGCAAGGGCACAACGCCAGGATGGGAGAGGAGAGGAGGCGACGTAGGATCGGGAGGAGAGGGGCCATGGGGTGTAGGGTTTCACCCCTCACCTAATTGGTTTTTACCGTGGGAAGGAGCCCCCTCACTGACGCGCAGGCCCAACCGTAGCCTGGGCCCACCTTAACCAGAGGACGGTAGGGTAAGTGTGGCGTACCCGGTTTTTAAGCCGGATACTCCCCTGTGTTTCCTGTACTGGTTCCATGATTAGTAGCCAGTACACACAAGAACTTGATAGCATTGTCATACAATACCGAGTCTTTTACACACATAGACCATTATGATCATTGTTCAACATCAAAGCCGATTGGCTGAATAGAAACTGCAGCGGAAAACATAGAAATGCGAAGATAGAAGCCTACCCAACAGGCAACTGATTGGGGGAAAACGTCTTAGCCCTCGTAGTCACTGTCGTCGTCGTCGGAGATGAATTCCTCTTCGTCTGACCACATCAACAAGCCAGGTGAGTACTTTGAATGTACTCGCAAGCTATTCCTACAGGAGAAATATACGGCAATATAGCATGCATGGTATGTGTCAAAGGAACAACTCTATCCTAAGTTGCTTGTTGTGCGGAAATGTAAGTTTTCAATTTAAATACCAGAATAGTAAATTTCAAAACAGTTTTGTAAACCAGAACAATTCAAAGCAACAAAACTTCTCTTGAGATAGACCCAGCTACCTCCTTTCCTCATCTCAAGTGATAGCTCCGTCTATCATTGCTTAATTCGATGCTCAGCCCGTACTACCCCGGGTGGTACGGCTAGCCTCCGCTTAACTCAATGCTCAGCCCGTACTACCCTGTGTGGTACGGCTAGCCTCCTTCTCCTGCAATTTCTTGCTACCAGCCGTGTAGCATAAATTGCACCCTGTGGACACATCATACCCACGTCCTTAGTCCCTTTCTCAGGTTTTTACAATCAAAACTCAGTCTAACCAGTATGTGGCATTGCCAGTTCATGTCCATAACCAAGAATGCGGCTATTCGAATAGTTTTTAACACTCTACAGAGGTTATACGGCTTTACCCACAAGATGTAAGTCCCCCTTGTCACCGAACGCTAACGGATACACTTCACAAGGTGTATTGGCAGGGTTATTACAACGGGGCCCTTCGCCCGCTTCCATACTAGAGCTGGACCCGCTAGGTGGGTAACCCAACTTTTGCGTTCCGGACCAAAAAAGGGACTCCCCACCCTTGTGTCGCATCAACACCCAATCGCCCAGCGGTAGTGGATCTTTAGGACTTTAACCGCCTAGCAATGCTTCCTACTTCCCACGGGTCCATACTCTAGCACTTGCCGGGGTACCAAGCCAAGTCCTTCCCATAAAGGACATGTGGACGTACGGTAGGGAACTGGTTTAGCGGCACTTAGGCTCGGTCCTTGATTGATTCGAGCAAGACTCCATTTTCGTCCTTGACGACCATGCCACTATCAGGTACTCTACATCCCTGAGCTACCCTTAGCATTCTTACCCGAATCAAAATCATCCTTCAATTTTATTTGGGGTTTTGACAAACATTTCTTTCAGACAGTCACCTCAGAAAGCACACGCTATCCGAGGGTTTTATTTCCCATGTCCCAAGGTTTTTGTATATACCGATTAAAATTTTAGTTTTTAACTATAGCGGGTCTAAGCATGGCTAGTGCCTGTAGCCTTAATATTCTTGTCAGTCATAGAACAACCGACTAATACATCTAGGGCTACAAGGATTGGATATTCGGACCTAAGTCATATGCAGCTATAGGATATAACTAGGTCTATATAAAATACCGTTGATACTCACACAACATGCATGGTTTGCAAACAAAATACTTAGTTTTCACATATATGGGATTCAACATGATCAAAGTGGGAATGCTTGCCTGGCAGCTCCGGTCCTTGTTCCTGATGTGGGGGTGATTCCGAGTCCTCCTGACATACGTACCTCACTCCGTCAACTACACATCGGAATATCGGCGAATAAGAAGCAATCCAAAACAACTTCAACAAAATAGATGATATGCATGTTCAGAAAGGAGTGATGCTGCTAAAGTGCGATGATAAGGGTTTTGGTCGAGTTAGGGTTTAGGATTTAGGAAGATAGATTGTCCTTCCACCCTAAAAGTTATTAAGTTTTAAAAGCAATTCGGAACGGTGGCTAGAGAGTGTATATATGGACTCAAGGTAGTGCCAGGGTTCTGGGTTTCAAAGTTTAAGTTTACCAAAATAAGAATACCCTAGGCGATTAGTATGTATATATGTCACATAAAATGACGGTGTGTTCAAACAGGAGAAAATCCATGCTGCTAAGGTTTTATTCTTAAAACTATTGGTCTGGTGATCTCCGTAGCTATATCAGGTATTAATTATACTGGATGATATGAAGATTTACTTTGGTGCTATTCTAAAAGAAACATATATAGTGTATATGATGTTTTTAAAGAAAAGAAAAGAATGGCCTAACTTCTAACCCCTACTGATCCTACTCTAAATGACTTCAAAATTCAAATTTCTTTGAACCAAAAGTTTGTATTTTTCCCCTAGCTTCTAGGAACCGGAACAAGTCTTGCAAAAACCGGTCTTGGGAGGCTCGAACCGGTCGAACCAGTCATTAGCCGGTTTCTGGACTAAAACTGGGTTGCATAGCATTACGCTTTCTATATTCAACGATTTTACGCCTTCCATATAGCGGAGACGGATTTGGTATGGAGCGTGGCCACTGGAGCCAGATGGACCGAGTGGGCCATGGGCTCGCGTGTCTGTGGAGCGGGCTCTTACTGGTCTTACCCGTGCCTTAACTCCGGCGGTTAGGTTGGTCTAAAATTCCGACAGCGGATAGCACCGGCGGTTAGGGCTCCGGTGAGGTAGAGGGCTTGCGGGACTGGAGGGGCTCGGGAAAAATTGAATACATGGCGGCGCCTAGGAAAGGGAGGGGAAGCTCATGGTGGCGTCGGCTTGGCTTGAGGTGGCTTGAGGCGGTTGGATTAGAGAGGAGCAAAAATGGGGAGGAGTTTGGCTGGCGGGATAAGTTGGGGATTTTCGGGAAATTTGACTGGTGCTTATGCCCGGGAGGATGGAGTGAAAGATTTTGAAGAAGGCGTGGCGCCCGTGCTCGGCTTTTATAGGCTGGAGAGGAGGAGGACAGTGCGGCGGCTGCTGTGCTCGCCATGACCGATGACTTGATGGTGCATAAGGGAAAATAGGGCTAAGCAGTGTCCATGGGGAGCCGTGGGAAGTGACGTGGCGCAAGGCGGCGTGTTAGGCGGTGCAGCAATTGATGAGCGGCGCGGCTGCAATCGATGGACGGCGCGGCCTCGTGCTGCGGACGCGCGCTGTGGCGAGCTCGGACACGGAACGAGACGGCTCAGAGATGTCCTGGTGCCACAGTGAGGTAGGAGGAGGGAGACACAGGGTGTTGCGGCGTGCTCTGGCGAGGCGAACGGCGAGCCAGACGACAGGTGGCACGTTGAGCCAGCGTGCAGCGCAGTAATGCTGTGGATGCGCACAGGGGAGGAGCCAGAGCGCGGCCAGTGCGCGTTGCCCGAGTGGCATGTGTTGCCACCACGTGTCCTGATGCAACCTGACGCGTTTAATCATGTCCTGGAGACTCTTGGATGCGTGGTCTAGGCAACAGGGGTGTTAGGCACCGCTTGGTACCTCATGCTGTGCAAAACTCTGTATGCCAATGCTTGACATGTCTTGGAATTCAATTGGAGATGATGGGACGTGTGTAGTCAGAGGGAATTATGGTGCTGGGTGTGCTGGGGTACGAGAGAGGAGTTCCGTAACTTGGTTTTGGTGCCTTGCCCTTGGAGTTTGCTCTTCATTTTATGCAGGGAATCAGTTTGGGTCGAGGTGTTCCATGGTGACCATTCTAGATTTTTGAACTAAGTGTGCCCACATTTTCGTATATTCGGACTCCTAGGAATGTGGTGATCATTGTGGAATTTTATTGGAATTTTCGGGAATTTAATTCTATAGGTTGCAGTTCAATGCTCCTTTTTGCCCTAAGGTTAATTATTTCAATTTGTAAATATTTTTGAACTGGGCATCTTTATTTTATGTCGTATTTGAGTTGTGAATATTATTATGTTGTCCCACGAATTTTCCCGGAATTTTTGGACAGGCTGAGGGGCGATAGATCATCCGATTAGGGTTTCAGTGAAGATCGGGTCAAATAGGAAGAAATGGAATCGGGCATGGAATTAGGGTTCCGGGGTGCGGCAAGGGATGGAGGAAATGTGGAAGCTCTCAGGAATCTATTCATCTTGGTTTGGGACCAGCCGTTGGCAGGGTGCCGTCAATACATTTTGACGTATATGTGAATGTGTTGAGATGGGATGTATTTCCGTGTTAGGGTTTTGTCCAGTGTGGTGCGTGTGTGGCGGGGTCAAGTGTAATGTGTGCATGTTTAGATGAAAATGCTCTAGTTATATGCGGGGTTATGCTAGCATGCAAGGTTTTGAAAAACAGAGTGTGACAGTAAGAAAATGGATTATTATGGGGCAGCGCTCCACCAATTGGAACAAACGTTTCAGATCTCTTCCTACCTAGATCTGACGGCTAAAAATCACTTCATCGGAGGATGGCTATCGAGACGAGTAGCCCCTTCCCCTTTTAGGCTTTGTTTGGTTCCCAGGGAAATAATCCCCTAGGGGAACCAATCCAAGAGGGGATTGGGTTGATCCCCTTCCTTCACCCAATCCCTATTGGGATTAATCCCTCCCCCACCCCAATCCCTGTTGTTTAAATTCTGTTTGGATAATACAAGTGCCACATGAATTGCTATAAACCTTTTTTTTCAAGCATCAGCCCTTGCCTGAGTAGACCTGCAGGAGCAACACCTAGAGAAAAACAGCGTTTGCTTACAATCATCTTCAAAGAGAAGTTGGATCTATAAAAAAAAAGCATCATATAACAACGAAGTAAAACCGCCATTTCTAATCTCTATGTAGTTTGTACATAACAGTTACAAAAGTCCAAGTTTTAAAGCCAGCAGGTTTAGACTCCGTATACGGCATTCAGAAATCAGAAATTCAGAACAACATCGCCCCTCGAGTGAAATGACAGAAAAAGATTTGTTTGGTGAAAACCATGCAGGCAATGATAATCTTCCTGCATATGGTAACATATGAGAAGCTCCATATTTGTTAGCGTGTCTTCTCTTAACCAGTAAATTTCTGACCTGCAGAAAAATTGCATGATAAGAACATTGGTACACTGTGTAATTTAGATGGCAACCAACACTTGAGGGTCAAATTCTATATAACTACATTGTGACACATAAAAATTCAGTATATGATGTAGTGCTGCAATGTTGTCAGAACAGCCTTCCTCTCAAAGAAAGGAAAAGCATCCTCCTTGTGAATGGAGCTTTACTGCTAATGAAGAAATCAAGAAGCTAAAAATTATGTGAAAATTCAAGAGAAAAATGCATGAACAGTAATAGTAGCAGCTAATTAAAAACTCTGAACTCGTTGCCCAATCATAGCTTGCTACTACTTCTACTGCAACTACTACTACTACTACTACTAGGAACATACATTTGCCATTTTAAAGTGAGAGTTAGATGGAACTAAACCAGTGATATATATAGCATTGAATTTAAGGATCGGAGAAAAATAAACAGCGTAGCAACAATTGGAAATCAGAGGCACATCAGGATGAACCAAATGATAGATTTGTCAAGTGTTTAATTTACTATTGGTCTCTTGCAGTAACACTAGTACATTCTTACCACTACATTTTTCACCATATTGGTAGCAACAAGATGGAAATAAGTCATTTTCTCCTGAAACTAATGTCAGAATCAGCAACTACTGGAGAGGCAAGCATCCAATTTTTACAGCGTAAATCTGAGAGCAAATACCATCCATTGCTCATCCATATACCTCATTGACATCAAGTCTTAGCCAACTGCTACACCACTGATTAGAAATAAGAATGACACTTGATTACCGAGCAATGGGAGGAAATATTTTGTTAACTAAAAACAGTATACAGTATAACACTGTCGGCGGTACGGGAGCTATGGTTCCCTAAGCCGTCGGCAAAGGGCCAAACTCGATGCCACGTCACCCAAAGGGTGTGGGAATCGGGAGTACGCGCTCGGGGGCTTGCCCCCCCCGAGCACTGTGTCCGCTTGGCCCCTACGGGTTTAGTCAAGTGGCCCACGTGCAGCGAGTGGTCGGAGATGCGGGCTCGGGTGTCCCCCAGCCCGGGAACCCCGAGCGCCTCTGGCTCCTCCCTCGGTGCCGCGTGGCAAGGCGCCCCGAGCGCCCCTCGGGGGCCCTACCCCGAGCACTACTTGTTTCCTCCCACGACGCCACGTGGCGGGGTGCCCCGAGCATCCCTCGGAGGCCTTGACCCCGAGCAGTCTCCGTGGGTCCATCAACCAGTACACATGGCGGGGGTTCTGCGGCGCCCTCCGAAGGGCACCGGCGGGCCCTTTCCACGTGTCCCATTGGGCGCATTTAAGGCCTATCCGGTGCATTTAATGCCTGTCAGCAGGCGTGCCTACTCCAGGCCCAACGCGGGCGTCCACCGACGTGATAAGGCCTGTCAGTTATCATCTGACACGCTTTATGACTTTCGGGCACGGTACGGCACGCCCAGGTGCATCCCTTGGGCCCGTGGGACCCGGGTGGTTGTCACCGTGGCGGAGCGTTTGCCCGTTAAGTATACTCCAGCGCATTTCAACTCATCATGAAGACGCGGTTTCCGAGGATGGTTTGTCAGCAAAACATTCCTTCCGCAGCAGCTTTCGGCGGACGGCATGGCGTGCCCACGCGCGCGTAAGCAGCGCGTCTATTGCATTTAATGCCCTTCGATCACTGTGGTAAACCCCCGGGTATATAAGGGGAGAGCCGAGGCCATGCAAAGGGTTAGATCTTTTTTGGAGACAAACTCCCCTTGAGATAGCAAAGGCTCTGTAATATCTTAAAGGTGAACACACACACACCAGACCAGGACTAGGGTTTTACACCTCCACGATGGCCTGAACCTGGAGAAAATCTTTGTCTCTGTTTTCTACCGTTCAATCGGGCCTATACAGATCGTAGCTCCTGTTCCAGCTCCTCCCCGGCCGAATCCCAAAGAGGGTCCTTCCGGACCACCGACGCCGGTGTTTAGTCGTCGACAAACACTAACTGCTTAGTTCAACTAACTCAAGAGTAATATGGTTCATGTTTACATAGACGCTTAAAAAGGAAGCAGCACAACAGGAGTCTCACCAGTGTGCAGATGCAAACTTGCTCTAGCAAATGAGCAAAATCGTAATCAATACTTATTTGTCTCACAGGACAATATGATAGACAAATATTAGAACAGAAACACAAAAAACTAAGTGTACAATTCATATCTAAGAAATTAAATTGAAAAACATAGGCAACTAATAGTCCTTGTTGGCTCCATTGAAAAACAAACCCACTTTTGGCTCTATCAGAAGCTAACACTGTGTGGTGTATGAGTTCATAACATCATCAGAAATTAGAAGGTAATTGCAAAACTACTTACCCATAATAACTATGCAATTTACCCATAATTAGATTACTTACTAGTATGCTCACTTGAAGTACATATTTCAGATTTTAGACAACGTGTTCTACATTCAAATTTCAGAGGGACATGCAGTTAGCTCATTTAGTATACTGACGTCCAGGAGTTCCATGAAAACACAACATCTCATTTAGCCCGCAAGAACTGAAAATCACAACAACTAATTTAGCTTGGACTAATGTCACTGAATGGCCTCCTCTTCCTTGAGGACGACGATGGTTCGGAGGCATCCATCTCCTTGCTCTTCTCACCTTCCTCAACAGCCATGCTTCTTTCTTTCTCTTGACGAGCACCGGATGTTGACGGGCAAGCAATCAACAAAAGAAGCACCGATCAAAACATTGAGCATCAAATTCCACAAGAAAGAAAATCAAGCATCAAATCCGGACACCAAGCTGGATCTCCCGTCGTCCTCGCCGAACTCCCCTACACCAACACCAGCACGACGGCGGCAACACGGGACCTTGTTCTGAAGGCGCGGCGGATCTGCCCCTGTGCGCCCATCAGCACCTGGACGCGGAGGCGGCGAGGTCCGGGTGCGTCACGGAGGCCGTAGCCATCGCCGGGGAGCTTGGCCAAGAAAGCAACAGCGGATGAACTCGCGGGTAGGAGCCAAGAAAGCAACAGCGGATAAGAGGTGAAGGGAGAGGAGAAGGAGGAGCTTACCGGTGAGAAAGCCGCCGTTTGAGGAGAACGCCGCCCGGGAGGAGAGGACAGCGGCGCCGTCGGGAGGAGTGGCAGCGCATCACGTGTGAAAGAAAGGAGACGGCGCCGCGTCTGCATCTCGATGGGCCAGGAAGTTCCACAGGGGGGAGATGTGGCTCGTTAGCCCGGTGGAAACGACCCATAGCTCCGATATCGGGTGGGCTTTTTCCGGGTGAGCCGAAAAACCAAACGGACAAATGGGCCAGGTCGTGGATTGCAGCCCGGCCAGGCTGATCCACAAGGATTGGGCTGCAATCCCGGCCCATCCCTGTGAAACCAAGCAAGGCCTTAAGGATAGAATGCCGAGGCCCATCTTAGCACATGACGTGATTAGCCTTTTTTTCGTTTACGACCTCACATATGGGCCATGCGGCTCGAGTGCCAAGGTAATCTTTGACTCAACCCATCCGCTACAACCAAATCGAGCCCGACCCACTGCCCGCCTGCACCCTCCAGCGACGGCGGCCATGCAGTGCCGCGGCCGCCGCCTCCTCCCCCTACTCCGCGCGCCGCCGCCCAGAACCCTACTCCTCCGCCTGCTCTCCTCCTCGTCCTCCTCCTCTCCGCCCACGAACGGCGGCGGGGATGGAGCAGCGGGCATGGTCGGCGGGGTGGCGGTGAAGCAGGTGACGCGGGGGAACCTGGCGGAGGCGCTGGAGGAGCTGCGGGCGCGGGTGCGGGACGCGGCGTTCGTCGCGGTCGATCTCGAGATGAGCGGCATCACGAGCGCGCCGTGGCGGGACACTTTCGAGCTCGACCGCGACGACGTCCGGTACCTCAAGCTCCGGGACTCCGCGCAGCGCTTCGCCGCACTGCAGCTCGGCGTCTGCCCCTTCCGCTGGGACCCCGCCAAGTCCGCCTTCGTCGCCCACCCGTGCGTCGCAACTCGTCTTCTTTCCCCCTGTCCCCTGACCCCTTTCCGTTGACCCACCAGTAGCTAGTACACTGTGAATTGGTTTGCAGTTCCCTTGTTGTAGCTTGTGAATTGCTAATAGTTCACTCTTTTTTTTTAGAAAAGGAACGCATTTTGATGCATTGCGCTTTTAGTGTGTTGGGCATAGCACCTGCTGAACTTTTAATTATCTGTTGAGGCAGGAGTTGCCATTTGAGCTAGTATATATTGATGGGCTTGGGATGACGTATAGGGTTTGGGGTTTTGGATTGAACTGGCTACCCTTTTTGGCTTATTTGGGTTTAGTGCTTGTGAAGAGCTGGGGTTTAGGGCTCCAGGGGGCAAAGTAGGAAACGTGTGGCTTTCTCTTTGTTGAATGGGTTTTAGCTATGAATCTGTGATGAGCTGAATAGCGTATTAGATCTTTTGTATTACAAATAGTAACTTTCTGTTTCTTTTTATTGAAAGGCAGCACCTTGGACCCTTTGTATAGATAAAAAATTGCTGATAGTTAGCAGAGAAGTAGTACTTCAGAAGGCTTTGTGTTGAACAGCCAATATTCTCTTATTATCTTTCTTTAATTTTGCAAGGGAAAGAGATCTTTATTACTCAGAAGTAGGGTTACAATCAGCTAAAATAAGCTGAGATACACAATCTGGGCGCGGTGTACCCTAACATCATTACATCCTCCTGATCTAGCAAAGTTAGCTAATACATGTGCAAGGAAATAGCAGATTAGTAGGTTCATAGATCACAGACTGATATAGTGACACCAAAGAACACTTGATCTGAACATCCAAGAACAACTTTGATGCGGAATGATTCTTGAACAAGGGATGCTGTGCTGAAATTTCTTTCATGTAAAATTATAATTCTCTCTCCTGGAGAGAATTGGTACAGCTGATTTTCAACTGATAGTTTATTCATGATTTCACTTCCCAGTCAGTTCTGCATTGGCCTTTTTCTATGACACAACTTATTTTCTTCTCAGCAGGCATAACTTCTTTATCTTCCCTTGCAAGGAGGTGCCAAATGATAGTTCATCTCACGAATTTCTCTGTCAGACCACTTCAATTGACTTCCTAGCAAAATACCAGTTTGATTTCAACACATGTTTCCATGAAGGTGCTTTCTTTTACTTGTAACACTTGGTTGATCTGTTACTACGTACATGTCTCTGACTCTTTAACCCAAAATTGCAGGATTGACCTCATTCACGCATTGCTCAATTTTTTAGTTGTTATTAATGAGCTAGTACATACAAACATGCATGAAAATCCTAGAGTATTTTTTTATTTACGATATTTGGTTAATCTCAGGAATATCTTATTTATCCAGAGCGCAAGAAGAAGAGGCTCTTCAGAAATTAAATATATTGTGTCATGATAGAATATCTGCATCTCCTAAAACTTCTGAAGATGAAGAAGATGTGCCATTAAAGAGTACTGCCGATCTTCTTTTCATGGAGAGAATGAAGATCAAATTCAACGAGTGGTGTGATGCGATAACCACCAATCCAAAAGTTGACAGCCATTGTTCAGGAAACATTAAATTCAGCACATGCCAATTTCAGACAGTTTTCTTCAAAATGCGCCCAGCTATTATGCTTAATGGATTCACATCACATCAGTTAAAGTTAATTCAGCAGGTATCGCCTGATATATTCATTGCCTTAGAATATAGTAATAGCTAATTTGTGAAAGCCTATTTCATGTGTGTATAGTTCCATACATATTTTGGTTATACGGTATTTATCTTTAGAATAGATTATGCTTTTCCAACATTCATGACTCATCAATTTGGTAGTAGCTGTGCCTTGTGGAATTACAGCCAACGATTGGATTTAGGATATGTGTTGGATATAGATAAATGTTTTCTGTTACAAATTCTTCAACTTAGTAGTGTGTAATGCACTTTGATGATGCTTCTTGGTATGCGCTGTTTCTGCTTCTACTCAGATAATGTATTCCCTATGCAGGTGTTGAGAAAAAACTTTAGAGACCTTGTGTATGTTTGTACATTCGGTGAGGATGACACATCAGAAAAGAGAGTAGTTTATACAGATAACAACGAGGACAATATATTATTGATGGTAAGAAAATTTTAGTGATTTCCTGTTGAAATGGTACAAGCTTCATTTCTTTTTATGTCCCTAGTAAATATATTTTTGCTGCTGACTGCTTCTGCATTTCTATTTGACTTAGATTGTATGGTGCATTGTCACTTTGAAATTCGCACATGTGTTATCCTTTGATTTTTTTTTAATTGAAGAAGCGCAAGCTACAGATAATCATTACTCATCTAATCTAAGCAGTATATAGTGATCTCTGTGTGAGATTTTGGTTTATGTAACTAATCACTTTGATTCTATTTTAATACAGAAAGATGTGCAAGAAGATCTACTCAGAAGCAGAGAAGCAAGAGTCAAATCAGCAGTAGGAATCCGCCATGTCATTGATCTTCTTGCCTCAGAAAGGAAATTGATTGTTGGTCATAGTTGTTTCCTAGGTACACTATTTTTCTCCTACAGATACTTCAAACAACTTTGCAGTTGTCACACCTGGTGAGATTCCCCCACACACGGAATTTCCAATCATGGGAATTACCTCCCAGATGTATTGGGAATTAGAGCCAGTAGATGACCGACTGAACTGTTGATTGATTGATTTCTTTAACACTAACTTTTGAGCTTTCTTCTAACCATCTCTATTTTGTAAAACAGATATTGCGCAAGTCTACAGCAAATTTATTGGTCCTCTTCCCTCATCCATGAAGGAATTTGCCTTGGATATCCACAAAATTTTCCCACACATCGCAGATACTAGGCATCTTATGTCTGCCAATGAAGCGGTTCAGTATCTGATGCGGCAGAAAAGCAAATCACTGTCTTCTGCTTTCTCATTGTTGTGCCCTGCACTTTATTCAACGTCTGTGGAGTCATCTACCCTTCCTCCTGTGAGAATTGAAGTTGAGGCAGATGAAACAACGTATGGTTTGTTCTGGATCTGTGATATTTTATGTACTCACATTCTTTTGATAATAGTTTACGTGCTTATGCCCAAAATTGCTTCTGCATGTACAGAGAACATCACTACTAGCTTTTCATCTACAATAGAATTAGTTGATGCTATCAATTGGTATTATTTCTGATTTTTCTCTTTTGTTGTTTCCCTAACACTGCAGGTTATCTTGCTTCACTTCAGGTGCTCAGCACGAAGCAGGGTATGATGCATTCATGACTGGATGTGTTTTTGCACAGTTGTGTGCTTATCTTGACATCAAATTTGAGCACCTCGGACCTAAGGACAACCTAGCAACAAACAATAAGCTGCAGAAATACATCAATCTTCTGTCCCCTAGCTTTAACAGTGGATCCGTAGTTGATTTAAGTACTGGCAAGGAGAGACCAGATACAGGTTATAAGCGTAGATATCCTGCTGCTGTGTATGATAATGTTGTTCTCATCTGGGGTTTCCAATCTATGCTGAGACCAAAGGATATAAAGGACTGCATCTGCAAAATGTTTGGTCCAGCTTCGGTTACAACAATCTTCTCAATTGACTCCACTGCTGTTCTCGTTCAGTTCAGTAAACAAGAGTCTGTAAATGATTTCTTGGATTTGAAGGCTACCTTAGAGAGAACAGATAGTGCTATTTCGGTCTTGCACCCTCTGTCAACTATATGGGAAGGAGGCCAAACACGAGCCGCAAAATATGATACCTACAGAGACATTTGCAGCTCACCTGTATCGAAGTATTTCTTTGCGGATCAAGCTGAAGCAGTCTGTTCCGCTTCGAAGAGTCAGCTCAAATGTGAGAACGCAGATGCTGGTGATGCACCCAGAAGAAACGACAGTTCTTGATGAAACTATACTTGGCTCGGGAAAGCAGGCTGAAAGAACGAAGTGTACTTCCAAGAACCAAGACGATAATGATATTTCATGCCAAGATATCTTGGATGCACTACAGGATGGGAAAACATTGTTTGGCAAACGAATGAGAAGCACGTGACTAACATCGATCTCTTTCCAGTGTGTTAGACATTCGCCTTTTGTTGGGGCCTGACAGGTCTGAATGACAATTGTTTTGCCGTGTATTCATTTTATCAATGTATTTTGGCATAGCGCTATTTAGCATTCACCAGTGGCTTTCCATTAGAAAAAGCCCCAACCCAATCAAACACCTAGCTTTGACCTGGCTTCCCGCAATAGCAGCTTTGGCTTATCAGTGCAAAATGAGGCCATAGCGAAAAGCTGGTCTGGACCAGCTTCCTCACTTAATGTACCTAGTACTTGCCCTTTGATTTAAAAACAAATTACATCGAATTGCCATTCTTCTTCCCTGATCCTATCTTCTCACAGAGCTCTCCCCGATCCCCTCGACCACCGCCCAGATCGCCGCCGGCCCTGACCAGATCCAAGCCGTGCGCCGGAGTCGGTGTGCACCGTCCCCGCCATCCCCTTCCTCCCCGTCCTCCCAGCCGCACCCTCCCCGTCGGGCCCTCCTCGTCACCCCCGCCACACCGTCCCCACCACTCCCTCCTCGCCGCGCCCTCACCACTGTCTCCGCTGCCCCGACCAGATCCACGTCGTCCCCACCGTTCCTGCCGTCCCCGCCATGCCCTCCATCGACGCCGCGCCGTCTGCCGACCGGATCCACGCGGTTCGCGCCGTTCCCGACTACCGACAAGCCCTCCATCGATGCCTCTCCACCGACGTGCGGCTCGACCGACGCCTCTCCTCCGCCGCCCGCCATCCGAGCCAAGCTCCTCCTCCTTCGGTCGTCCGGCTCCACCTCCGCCCTCAAGCTTGGCCGAGGTGCGGAGTGTCACACCCTGTTTTTAAGCATTCCGATTTTCGAAAACCTAAAACCTAAGATGCGTATACGCATATATGTTTCAATCGTATTGCATGCTCATTTGGATTTCAGTTTTTCTCGAGGCATAACATCTCATGGAAGCACTTGAGTTAGGTTGCACCGTCACGCAACGAACCCAAGTCGCAACCCCATCATCGCATGTGCATGAAACCCTAAACCCTAATTGGAACACATGTACCATATACGCACGACACCTCCCTAACCCAAACCCTAAGCGGCAACTCGCCCGTCTTTGCTCCCGACTCTCCAAATATGAACCATAATCTCCCCCATACTCTACCTCCTCTGTGCCGTCGCCCGAAACCCTAAAACCTAATCTGCCGACCTATTTCCAAATAATTCTTTTATCAGGCAGAAACCCTAAAATCCATATCACATGTGTTTTCCTTCACCCAAAAATTCTGGAAAAATTTCATAAACCTTCTAAAACTATTTGTCACCTATTTATAAGAAAACATTTGTGGGCCCAGTTCAAGAATTTTGGATTACATCCAAATTTGAAATTAGGTCAAATCTTCACCATGAACTACAACCCATATATTCAGAGCTCAGAATAATTCCATAAATCCCACAATGCTCATCTCAATACTAAAGACTCAAATGTGCAAAAACATGAATATGTCCAGTGCAAGATTTTGGTGAAAACCCTATCGAACACTTTGCTCTATTTTCTTCTTTCCATGAATGCAAAGTCCACACCCCATCCTTTTTCTCCCAAGTTGTTCCAGAGTCTCTACCACACTCAAACTCACTCCCTACTCCCCTCTCACCTCAGTGCAAAGTCTAATCCACAGTCTTCAACCCTAATGCCACCCCATGTCGATGTTGGCAAGCTTTGGCAGTCTTGCCCCACACGATTTCCAAGCGAGCTCCTTTCCAATTTCCCTCCCTCTGGCCACCTCAACACCGCTGACTTGCCCAGACACTCTTCCCACATGCCAACGCACGCCTGAGCTCACGCATGTCGGTCTAGACATGCCTTGGCATTGCTCTAGACGCGCCCCCGCGCACTGCCATGCCACCCGACAGCGGCAACCACACGGCACCCATTGCTCCGTCGCCAGCCAGCTCAATTCCGCACGCCGCCACAACGCTCTGGTCACCAGCAAGCTCAGCGCGCCAAGTAATTGACCCCGAGTCCTCTCAGCTTCACGCACGGCAAAGTCCAGCGACACTCCACACTATCCTCTCACTCCCGGCCATAAGAAGGCTCCCCGAGCCCCTTTCTTCCTCCCATCTCGCTCCTCCTTCCATCCTCCAGCTCTGCCAAGCTCCGCTCAAGTTCAAGTCCCCTCTTTCCCCAACCACGAGCACGACCACCAGCCTCCTCTGGACTTCGTCGCCTTCTAGACCCAGCAGCCGTGCGAGCCCTTCGACCACGAAAATGAGCTCGTGTTGATCTCCTGAACCCGAAGGTGTCGCTCGTTCCCTATATTCCCTTCCAAACCGGCCGTAATTCCTCACCGTAGATCTCACTGGAGCATCGCCGGAGCCCTTCCCGACCGGTGGCACGTCTCCCTTTGACCGACAAGCGGGCCCCACCAAGGAGCAGATCCCCTCCCGAAGCGGTAAGTGGGAGGAGCTGCTGCCAGGTGGGCCTGCTCTTCCCGCCAGGGCCACCACGGATAAGTGGCAACGCCCCGGCCTCCTTCCGCCTTTGCAGCCAGAAGGCGTGATTCCATTCCCTGCCTTCGATGTCACCTCCTAAGGCCAGAAACCGGCTGGTTTTCTTATTCCAGAACCGGCTCTGATTTTGGTTCGGCCGGTTCATATGAAAATAACCCGGTTCTCAGAAAACCCCCAAAATAAAAGTTGCTCCCAAAAATATTTCCCATCTTTTGGTTCAAACATATTTTCAAAAACTCAAATTTTGCTTGCTGCACAGAGAGTAATTCAAATATTCTGTTTAAATTCAACTCCTTTTGAAATTTCTTTTGAACTTATGATCCATTTCAAACTCTAACAAGCTAAAGCTTTAACCCTCTGATCTTAGCATAAGAACATATATGCATATATACATGTTGCATGATCCGAAGATTAAGAAGGCGTGTTGAACCCTAAAAAAACCCTAATGTCAATTTCATGCATATATATATGTTTCAATGGCACCCAATCATGTTGGACCTTTCAAAAACACCATGAAACCCAGAATGCATGCATGCTGATCTTTGTGGATTTCCTTTATCTGGCTTTTATCTTGCTTGTTTTCTTATCCGAGGGTTTTCCCGAACGTGTAGTTGACGGTGTGAGGTACGTTCGTTAGGAAGAACCAGAAGCATCCCCGTGTCCGGAGCAAGACCAGGAACTGCCAGGCAAGCTTTCCACCCTTGATCATGTTGAATCCCAAGTTTACGAAGTGCTATTTTGTTTACGAAACATGTATGTTATGTTTTACAATCGTTATTTTCTATAGTGAAGTTATAACCAATGTGTAGAAAACCCTAGTCCGACCCTGAACACCTTGTCACCCTAAGGACTACGTATCCCGGAAAAGCTACCGGAAACCTAGGATAGAGTACGTATGTATGCTTAGCCCTGCAGTAGCAAAATTAGGTTTTCAAAATAAAAAGGGGAATACTCCCATATTTCATGTGGTGAAAACTTGAAAACGGACCGTCATGTCCGAAGGTGTATGAAGGTAGTATATCCATGGGTTGGGATATTTTACCACAAAAAGGTTTTGTTAAAACCTAAAAACAAAATGGAGAAGATTTTGATCCGGGTTGGAAATGAAGGGGGAAAGCAGGAAGCTTGTTAAACGCGAGGTAGTGCCCGGCGTGGTTCTCGCTGCCTGTTTACGGGTGAGGTGTGAAGTCCCTCTCGGATCATCTAAGGACCAAGCTTAAGTGCCGTTTGGCCAAGCCTTACCGTACGTCCACATGTCCTTTATGGGAAGGGCTTGATCTAGTACCCGGTCTGAGACTAGCATGAACCCGTAGGCAGTGAGCAGTGTACAGATGAGGTTGTAGCCTCTGTAGAGAAAAGATTCCGCGGGAAAGCGATGGCTTGTTCGCCACAAAGTTGGAACACCAACCTCCTTGTAGCGATGATACTGACTCAAGCTAGGTTTGGGATATGTCCTTCTGGCGGGTTCATGGCTAGGTTTACTCCGGTGAAGAGTCTCGTTGTACTAGCTCTGGTAGTATGCGGTGCACAGTATGCCCAGAGTGACCTACATCGTGTGGGTAAAGCCGTACCACCTCTGCAGAGGGTTAAAACTATTCGAATAGCCGTGTCCGCGGTCATGGACGAACTTGGTTGGGCCACACTAAAGTAGACTGAATTCTAAACAAAAAATGTGGTTATAGGTTTAAGGACGCGATCCGCCGAGTTCACAAGGTGACTTGAAAAATCCCCGTTGTAGCGGGAGGAGTAAAGAAAAGGGTTCCCATCGGAGCGGGTAACCGTCAATATCCCCGTCGTAGCGGGTGAGCATATGTCTCCCCGTTGAAGTGGGTGATTACTAGGCTTTTCCGTTGTAGCGGAAAGCACAGAAATGATCTTCCCGTTGTAGCGAGAAGAATGATGAAAACATGTGCTTTGTCTCGCTGCGTCGAGACATTTTGCGAAAGCTGCTTTTACTATCTATTTACATATTTCAAATACAAACTTACTTTCTCACACAATATGAAACATAGGCTAGAGCCATTTCTTGAAATACTCTTGCATGCATCTATGTCCGTGCTAAAGTTTTCCTCGATGGAAAGCTTGCGAGTACATTCAATATACTCACCTGGCTTGTTATGTGGCCAGAGGACGAAGAGGAGTACCCAACCGGAGATAGCGACAGTGACTTCGAAGCGTAGGGTTTCAACCCCCAGTCAGTTGCCTGTGGTTTGGCATACCGATGGGTTATCTACCGCGTGTTTATTTCCGCTGCAGTTTAAATTCGGCCAATAGGCCTGGTTTGTACCAATAAAGATCAAATATGGCTATTTGTGTAATGAACGATGTATTGCATGTCTGTGCTATCAAGTGCTTGTGTGTGCTAGCCACTGATCATGGGACTAGCACGGTAAATACAGGGGTTTATCCGGCCTCAAAACTGGGTACGCCACACGGAGCTAGGCGCGGAGCTCCAGCACCAAGGCCCTCCACCGTCGGGCCGTCCATCACCGAAGCCTCTAGCGACGCGTCCTCCAGCACCACCACGTCGAAGCCGATCCGGACCTCAGCGGCGTCGGGGACCTCCGTGGCGTTGGGGACTTGGCCACCTGGGTCATGAAGCCCGGGGGAAAGGGCAGCAGTCGCCGGGGCCGGATCCGGCAACGCGCCCTAGGAGGCATTGGCAGCGTAAAGGGGGAGGCAACGATGGAGTGGGGCTGGGGTGGCCGACGCTCCTGGCCCCTTTTTATTTTTTCTTTATTCTTTTTTATTCTTTTCTATTTGTATTTATATTTATTATTTTCTACAATTTTAGTTTAAGCGCATATTTTAATATAATTGCATGATTGCCCTTAAGCATTATCTTAACATTATAGAGATTTAGAGATGTTACGCATGTTATATTCATAAGCATCTTTATTAGGGTAATAACACTCGAATTAGCGTATATATACTCTCAACACTCTAGGGGTATTTCAGACATTTCATTCATATACAGTCAACAGCCACAGCCCTACCAAACACCCTGGACCACAGGCTTAGGTGCCATCAAACACAACAGTTTTCCCAAACAGCCAGCCAACAACAGTTTTTACAACAGCCGCAGTCCAACCAAACACCCCCTTCTTAGTACAGAATTCATTGTAGTGACGCAGGATTCTGATTTCATTTATAAGTGTGATTGTTTCTATATTTTATGCCATCCTCTGTCTTACCCATCGGAGAGTATTGGCTCTGATTCTGAATTTCATGGGTTAAAAATTAAAACCTAGTACCCTGGACCTTAACCGACTAGAAGATATGTCAGCTCAAATTATTTTGCAAGTGGAAGGAAAAGAGGAACAAGGAAAAGCTTGCAAAGCAAAAAATTTATTACTACAAGACTGCACGCATTGTAGGGCTAAAAACTTTCTTTGGTAGGCAACAGTGCAAACTAGCCAGATTTCCTGCGTAGCTAAGCGGCTGCAATACGTTTGTTTCAATTTAAGAGTAGTTATATTTGTCATTCAACTCTAATTTATATGAGTAAAACTATAGTTATATTTCTTGCAATGTAACATATTTGATATATATCTGATTATTTGTGGCGTTATAACTGGACCCATCAAAACAAATAGAGAATAGAGGGGCTTATAAATTTTGTATTTATATAACAAAAATTAAATATATTATATTATATCTCCTTTTATCTTTACACCTCCCCAGCGTAAACGGCGCAGTCTACACATTACTCAGACCTTCTGTATGAAAATTTTTAGAATGTTTTTGGTTGGGTACGACGATATTCTTTTTCTCTTTTTGAGAATTTTATGGTGTGTTTGGTTGGGTGTGATCAGGTCTATATATATTACAGGCAGCAATGGTCTTTTTACCCTGTGGTTAACTGGTTATTGAGCTTTGACTCAACTGACCAGTTACCCACCCAACCAAACCACACACGCTTAACCCCCTCGTAGCATCCCCATGGACGCCGTCGGCCAGCTCACTGCCGTCGCCGGCTTCCCACATGCAGAGGCGATCGCCGCCCTCCAGGACGCCCACTTCCCTACTCCCTCCGCCGACGACGACTACGACGACCTCTACGGCGACGTCAACCTCGGCTTCCTCCCCCTTCCGCCACCCTCCCCTTCCCCGACCTCCCCTCCCAAAACCCCCTCCCCACGGTCCCATCCCCATCCCCACCACCGCGCCGCACCCCGCCCCCCAACCCCCAGCCCGATCCCGAGAGCGAGCCCCAACCAAAGCCCGCCCCGCAGCACCCGCCGCCGCTTCCCGCGCCAAAACCACCCACCCCGCAGCACCAGCCGCCGCTTCCCATCCCAAAACCACCCGCCCCGCGACACCAGCCGCCGCCGCTGCGCGCGTTGGGTAGCTCTACGTCGTCGTCGTTGTCGCCGCCCACCACGGCTCTGTACATCGGCGACCTCCCCTGGTGGACGACGGACGCGGAGGTGGAGGCCGCGCTCGCGCCGCACGGCGCGCTCCACGGCCTCCACTTCTACGCCGATAAGTACAACGGCAAGTCGCGCGGCTTCTGCCGCACCGACTTCCTCCACCCGGCCTCGGCCGCCGCCGCGCTCCACGGGCACCACTGCGTCGCCTCGCTCTCCTGTCCACCTGCAGTCTACCGCCCCGGCGCCGACTTCAACCCCCCCGGCCCTGGCCCCAGCCCCGAACCCCACCCTAGGCCGCGGCGGTAACACGAGCAACCTGACGACAGCTTGGGGCAATGTGAGGTTGCTGGGCGATCAGCCGAGTCTGGTGGCACTTCCACGGCCCATGGCTCCCCGGCCGCATGCGTTCGGTGTGATGATGGGAGGTGGCCATGGGTACGGTGGGTTCGCGTCGGTGGGGCAGTGCAATGCGGGGACGGGTACTGATACGATGTCTTCGGTGGTGGCGCCCCATGTGAACCCAACATTCTTGGCAGCCAGCAGGATGGCAATGGGTGGCACGGGTGGTGTGGCATGATCAGGGGAAAGCAGCCGTGGAATTTCGGAGGTCGTGAGATGTCATGGCAGCAGCCAAGGCTGCAGCAGCACCACCGCCAGACACAGCAGCAGTACCGGAATGGGGACTACGGAAAACCACGTGGCACCAGCCGGGAAAGACCAGGTGGTAGGAATGAGGAGATGGACATTGGCAATGTGCGGGGCAACCCAGATAGGAGGCAGGGTGGCCGTGGTGGTGGTGAACGGCCCAAGGAGCATAACCGTGAGGAGAGGGGTCAGTATCGGGAGCATGTCTTGGAGAAGGGAGCGGGAGAGGCACCGCGACGAGAGGGATCGGCATGGAGGTGTGAAAAGGATGCACCAGGGGTACAATGAGCATGATGACTGGGAAAGGCGAGGATGGGCGAGGTCAAGGAGCCAGTCAAGGGATAGTGATGATGACGATAATCCAAGGAGGCGGTGCTGAGTTTGCGCACCAGGCAGTATCTATGCAGGCTAAATGGTAACTAGAATTCCAGGACAAAATATCTTCTATGACTGTTATGTTTTCTCACATGACTAGTGCAACTAGTGTCTCCTCTGAAGTTGACTCACAAAGATTGTTTTTGTTATGCATATTTTTTTAGCAACCATCCATTGTGCTCTAGCTTGTAATTATACACTTCCAGTTAGACTCGTCCAATTGTCCCTACCTATGTCAAGTAACTAGGACTAGGTGCTCTTCGCATTAGTCATACTCTTGTGCAAATGTCCATAGACACTCCTTGTTGTAACTGACAGGACGATACCCTAATGCACCATGTTTTATATGGTGTATGAAAAGTATCTTTTAGATGAACAAGACATCGAAAATTTGTTCCAGTCCCAACATATTGCGGTGTAAAAAAGAATTGTATATTTCTTACTATGTCCAGTCAGTATGATGCATTATCTCATGCATCCAGTTGTGCTTCTGTTGCTAATGTTACAGAGTATGGAGTTAGATTGGCCTTTTTACCCCTAGGAATGTGTTGCATTGATCGTTGTAAACATTCACTGTTAAATTTAATATGCTTTACCTTTTTTTCTAGGTTGCATTTTGAGTGAACAGGGGACCTCCTTATTCATTAAGCATTTTCAGTGAATTATGATATTCACAATTTGCTGGTTACCGTGTGGTGGATTGTTACAGCTTTCTTGGCTCTGTTAGAGATAATGTAAAACATTGTATTCATGAGATTTACCGTGGTCTTCTTGTTTGATTACCTTTTAACATTATCTATGTGCTCCCATTTGGCGTATGGTTACGTCTTATAGTTTTGTTGTTGGATTTTTCTTGTCGACATGCTATTTCTCTTGAGCCAAGTGTCTGAATTCCATGTCAATGCTACAAAATGAAGACTTCCTCTTGCTCGTCAGAACTTGTTACTTAAAAATGCATGCTTAACACTAGTAAGAATTATAGTCCATCTTTTGATATTTTGACCACAAATATACGTAAAAATATATCAATGCACTATATGAAAAATAATATCATTAGATTATTCTTTAAAAAATTCTTTCATACTATGTATTTTTTTATTATCTTTGATAGCATATCATGATCAAAAATTATAGTCAAAATCTTGCCTTAAAGACTGTGAAAAATTAAAAAGACATACATTTAAGAATTGACGGAGTATTAGATCTTTACTGTTATAAAAATGTCAATTGGTGGCACGGTCCATCCACCTTCGGGTACCCACCATTTGAACCCGACAGAAACGGTTGAGATGAGAGCGGGTGTGAATGATCTAACATTGCATGAATGATAGTATAATTTTTTTGAATATATAGTATTTTTTTTAAGCTTAGCAATGCACGTGTATTGTGCTAGTAATACTAGTAATACTCTACTTAAACATGTGTGCTTTACTAGTAATACTCTACTTAAACATGCACGCTTTACTAGAACAATTTATGTAATAGATAATACTCTGCTACCATTCGCCTTTGGCACAATAACTTCGGCTACCTTTTAACACCTGTGCGAATTCAGCGCTGCATCATACAATTTAAGAAACTATTATCAGCAAACAAGGAGTAAAAACAAAATGGTCCTATGTTTTCTCATAACAAATTAACCACTCAGCTGGCATACCATGGATCAGCAATTCATGCACCAACACTTGCTCTTAGCAGCTACGAACCACACATGTTTGGGTCATGTTGTGCTGCGTACGAACCACCTTTTAAAAACAATAACAATTTACTTCCCTTATGCTCATTCAAGAATCTACACACAAGAAAACAACAATAATAGCATATGGTGTTGGCATACTGCTCGCCTGAATTAAACATCGAACCAGATTCAGTCAGTTTAGTCACACGCGAGCCATTTGGAAAGAAGCTTTTATGCCTCCATGGCTCTGCTCAACCTAATTGAGGCACTTGCATTTGGTGGCAGAACTGTCTCGCTATAACTAGTGTATCAGACCAGGTTCGTGAATCCTAGTTTTAAAAATCTCATTCAACATTTTTGCCAGCAACCCGGCTCAGTTTAAAGTTTCTTTCTTAACTTTTTTTATTTTATGCATTTAACATATTGAATCATCACCAATGCATATACATTCCATTAGAATAGCACAAAAGCACTATACATCTTACTGGTTTTAGCAAGACGGCTAGGACCAGCATTGGTTACTGGTAGTTATTTATGCTAACTGTTACAAAACTTCGTTATTAATTTTATTTAGCCAAAGTTAGTTTCTTCCATACTAATTCCAGCTTGTTACCTGCTCTCATTCAATTTACTGGGTATGAATTGTTAATTTCTTGTGTGTAGATTCTTGAAACTAAAAAAATTGAATTTGAAGATTTCTTTTTGAGCTACCTTTGAGTGTATCCTGGCAGTGATGATTTTTACTAGAACAATCCGTGCCATATCACCAATTCACACGTACTAATTTAAATTTGTCTCACTTCATTAAACACAATGTACCATGATTTCATTACTGTTTTTTCACGTTCTCCATTGGATCTGAACACCAGTTATGTACATAATCGATTATGCAGTTATGTGAATTGAGTTCTTGTTGAAATATGCTGACGTTGCTTATTCATAATTCAGGTACATTATCAGTTTTTTTGCAGTTTGGCCACTTCTGCTCTACCTAGAGTAGCTGTAGACACCAGGTGTACTCAGTATCAACTATCGTCAACTGACTAAAAGGAATTAGTAGAGAGATCGACAAAACTGGAAATATTATCTTTTGCAATAGTTAAACTTTACTTATGGTACTTTACGTGGAAAACTGCTTAAGATGGGTAACCTTTCTTTTGGCATGAATGGTGCTGTTTAACTCCGGAAATATAAGGAAAACTATTGTTAGCTGTTGCACTTGCAACATCCTTTCATTTGTAGGCTGTGGTTGAACTTTGTTTCATATGGTGCAGGGTATATGGAAGATCGTCTAGAAATTTATTTCTTTTGCACTTCTCCCTTTCATTATGGTGTTTGGTGGCTAATGTTTGCTATTTAAGTTGCTGAATTGCTGCTGCTGCATTCATATCCTGTTACAGTACTTGAGGCTCCGAACTGCATATGTTGTATGCCAGGGGATGTATTAACATGACTTGGGGGAAATTAGAGCCCTGCTGCAAATATTTTAGTTTTGCTCGTGGGTGTAGAATGGAAGTGTGGAACTGGTCATTGGTCAGCTAGGGCCTAGGAGAGTTGTGTAAGCAAAGATATACACTAGTCTCGTCTCTTCTAGATTTCCTGTTCATCGGCACAGTTATTTATACACATTTTGTTGTCTTGTACAGTTGTACGTCCAGGTAATAGGTATGCCTAATACTCCCTCTTTCATATTTTGATTGGTTAAAAAGATAATTTGATCAATAGCTACTCTATTAATATATATTTTATGTGACATGAACACGATTAATAAAATATATATTAATAGAGTAAATGTTGGTTAAAATTATGCCTTAACCAATTAAAACACGATTTACATACCTGGGGAGAGGGATAAGAAGCAAATGCCAGAGTATTCATGAAAAGCATGCCGAATCAAAATGCTGGGTATACAAATGGAGAAGTAGGTGAATGTAAAAGAAACGTGGGAGTAGGGGTGGCAGGAGGATGATCTACGGTCTGTCGATGATGCAGCCAATCGCTGGTCTCAGCCTTGACAAGTTGACAGGGCGGATCTAGTGCTACGTTTAAATCACAGGCCACAAGCACAGCACAGCTTACTGGAACGCCGGACGGTGAGATCTGGCGTTGCTGATAATAGGATATCACTGGGGTGAAGTTCACCGGCCACCACGCGAGCACCCGGCCATCGGCGCGGCGGCTGACTGGCCGCGCCTGCGCGCAATGGTATAGCACCTACACAGTCTGCCCGTCCCCCCGAACGCTGGGACAGAGGCGCACGGCGGGCACCGCCCAGCGCAGCGGAACTGCGGCCGCGCCGCACGCTCGGCGTTGCCGTGGAAGCGTGGGCGCGGCTCCGGCTATGCAGCTTTTCCACGGTTCCCAGTGGGCGGGCCGCGGATGCCTGAGGCATGATGGGCCGGTGGGGGCGTCGGTTCGGTGGCTGCTACGCTATTTAGGTAGCAATGGGCTGAGACGGGGACGGGGTCCCAGCGGCATCGCGTCGGTGGGGCCGTTCCCTACTGTCGCAGACCGACGAAACGAAACGCCGGCTTCGCACGTCATGCCGAGCAGCCCAGATCACTTGCAAGCGTCGTGTAAACAGCAGAGACGACGTGGCTGCCGCCCCCCGCGGCTAGTCAACGGATGACGGGCACTTCGTTGCGGCCGGCGGCCGCCCGCCGCCCGCCGGCAGGTGTAACGATCGAGGCAGGCTGGTCCATCCAACTATCCAAGTGTCGTCCATCCATGCTGTGAACGGACAGCTGGGGCACTTCTATTTTCGTTTCCGGAGATCCCTGGCGCGGGCAGGCCGGCCGTATCTTTCACTGAACTGATCTCGAACGACCCTCTTCAGGGAGCAGGTAGGTGCTTCCAATTAATGACGTCGGTGGCAACGCAACAAGGCCCCGGCTTTTATTTCGTCGGTCCATCGCCACATGCACGAACGTGGTTGCATTGCAGGCATGGCAGTATGGCATGCAGCCAAAGCAGTCAGGTACTTGGAACTGCCATAACATGTTAGAGACTCTCATGCATTGCTCGGAGCTCGTCGTGCGTGCTTCTCCTTTTTTGCTACAAGATTAGTAATTTAATTAGCACAAAATGTACGCAAAACAACGTGCGGGATTGTCGGCGCCGGCCTTCTCTCGTGCAATTCCTTCAATCTTAAACTGAAATCAAATCGTTTCTTCGTTGGTTCCATCGTTAGATTGGCCAAATACAGCCTCTTTTTGGGGAGTCCAACGATATACAATAATACAAAGCATAAAAAAGACGGGCACGCATAGAACACGGGAGCTGCCTCAGGCAACCATAACTCAGCAACACAGCATGTCATGTGAACTCCACGTTATATTGCTCGCAGTTTCTCCAAGGCAATGCAGCTCACGTGACTCTCTCTCTCTCTCTCTCTCTCTCTCTCTCTCTCTCTCTCTCTCTCTCTCTCTCTCTCTCTCTCCAGTCGAAGGAGCTATCGGACTTGCTTTCCTTAAACAAAGGTGTCACTGTGATCCTGGAGAATTCTCACGTCTTGGACTGTGCGGACAGTCAAATGATTGGGCTGCCTCTTTGCATGCGCGCACACACATTAGACTTTGGAGCAAAGCCCAACAGGGTCACATGCATGGGTGATTCTTGTCTCTTGTTTATTTGGCCTTTGGTTCGAGCTTCTGTTAGGTTAATTGGTCAAACGGCTCACTTCACATGGGCGTGAGATCTCCATCTTTTGTCCCTTTTGAAAGTGAAGGGTGGACTCCTTGATATAAAAGAACATGAAAAGATTAACATAGTGTGCAATCTGGCTTGGAGTGAGAGCGTGATTGGTTTGAAGCCAAAATTTGGCTTGCCAACACTTAGGCAAGCTAACAAAGTTGGCTCTCAATTGGTTTGGCACCAATATTGGGCTATGCTCACAAGCAATTGCTATGAAATATGTCTTATTGGCTGCCAACCAATTACTAGCCAAAGTTGCCAAATGTTGACAAGTTTTTGCATTGCCAAAAATTGGCTTGCCAAAATATGGCATGGCAAGCATTGGTAGCAAACCAATCACGCTCTGAGTCCCATCCTCCAATGGCCTCACTTGATCATGTATGATCTCAGTTTTCTTTGTAGATCACATTTTGAGTGGTAATTGGTACTTTTTTTTCTTTCTATCTAAAGAACTTTTTATCCACTTAACGGAGAGGGCTGAACGGCTGATTGACGATAATTGTATATACGGAATTGAAAACGAAAAAATAGTGGAATATCATAGTTGTTATTTAGTGGTACATAAGGAATTGGTTTTCCATTAAGCGGTATGGAAGGACTTTTCTCTAATTCAATGTTGTTGATTATACATATCTCCTTTTAAGTCTCTGGTTCACAAAAATGTGAAAAATAAAAGAAGGGTGAATGCACCTGCAGATCTGATCTTATGCGTACCTTCTCTCTAAAAGAAAGAGTTTAAAAAGTTGTAGTACTAACATCTGGCTAACAACACAAGCTAATGTGCTTTTCCCAACAAAACGGTAATAAACAATAATATCTTACTAGCTAAAGGATTGCCCAGATCAAATCTAGTGACTGCATTTTGGCTTGATTTCTCTTGGTCCTTTGTTTACCTATGGCTAGATTATTAGTTTGCTTACAATCATCATATCATGTGACCAAACCAGTTAAATAAATAAACGCATAGTGTTGCGTTGACTTACTTAGGTTCTAGTACTGCCTAAAGTAGGTTTGCATCTAGACAAGCTAGCTGAAGTGGATATATTATCATGAAAAAGGATGCATGTCTTGAGAGGGAGTATGGGACCAAATTCAAGCAAGCTAAAGCTAGCTGTCAGCATTTCTTGTTCACTATTCAGGATTCAAGACCTTTTCTGCTTTAGTTGAGCGGTCGATTCTCAATTAGAATCTATGAGATAGGCTGCGCATCATTCTGCATCCACGTCAAATGAAACCTAACATGATCTACAGTAACCAGACGTACTAGTAAGTAGGAGTAGTAACGAACAATCAGAACACCTTAATTACCAGCTTACTATTCGTATCCTCAGCTAGCATGCAGTTCAAACGGCACGTATGTGCGGTCATTCAACTGTACACAATTGGCTGGTTGGAAGTCAAGTCTTCAAGGAACGATCGATGTATGCACATAACATTTACGATTTCTTGGGGAAAAAATGCTGCGCACTTCTTTTGAAAGACAGGGGACAAGACATTTTTTTACTTTTGAAATACAAAGACAAGTCTTTTTTTTCTTCGAAGACAAAATGTTGCGCACTAGCTAGAAGTCGCCACCATTGGAAGATCTCTGCGGTACTCCAATTTTTCCAAACAGACGAACCGTACCAGACAGCGACCTGGGTGAGTTCCCGGTGGTGAAGACTAGATGCGCGGATGCACGAGCGTGAAGAGTTTTCGATCGGGCCCTTCCTCAACAAAAGAAAAGGACGGATCATACCGCATAATTGCGGCACTGCTCGTACAGTTCGGACTAAAATTACCAACCCCAACTAGTATGTGAATTTCACGGCACGTTACCACATCATGCTTACGTATGTGCTTAAATATTAGCATGGAGTACTGTCACAGGAAACTGATAACCACGGTCACGCTGTCTCTCTGTTTCCTTTTAGAATCACGCTGTCTCTGGACTCTTTCGTTCCGAGCACTCCATGGACTACAAGCATCTAGGTGTCCCGAAAACCAGCACATGACCGGTCACGCAAAGGCATAACTGAATTGGAAGGTTTGGAACCAAAGATGGCGTGTTCCTCGGACCTGCAGGCAGGCATGGTGCTGCGGCATACGTCCAAAAAGATTTGGTGACAACTCCGTGTATGATATCTCCAGGGCACATGCTAGGAAGCTAGTGCAGAGGTGGCAATGACGCCGACTCTTATGTGCACATATAACGGTCATGGGTAATGAGATAGAAATGGACACGAGGTATATGGAAGTCCATGCTAGGGAAGTTTGGATCGTTTATATGTCCTCGGAAGGAAGAAATGCAGTTGTACTCGGTGGATTCAGGTTGACGTTTGGTACGTCGTCTTGTGATGTACAAAAATAAGAGGACAAATACCCTGTTTGCTGATCCGATGACGACTTCTCAGGCGTCTAGTTCACATCACGAACCTCCCCAAATTCCCCGTGTGTCGGTGTAAGACTCCGGCAAGGATGATGATGATGATGATAACGCCCAGCCCAAACAGCCAACCCCACCCACCAAACCAACCCCTACGGTGGCGAGCAAAAGCGGCGGGGGCGTGTTGCCATCACGCCAGGCTCATGTGGCCGGGTCCCCGTCCCCGCACCAGCACCGGTATGTGCGCGTTGCATCATGCACACTGTGTGCGCGTGTGATCCTGCGATGCAGCTGCGACGCAAACGCCCTTTTTCTGGCCGAAAGCACGGCACCACCACCACACTGCATGCGCTGCACTTGCGCTACTACCACTCCGTGCAGATGCAGGCAGCATGCATCCACTGCTGAACTCTACTTCTTCCAGACTTCCACTGCTCCATCACATCGATGACCGATCGATCTCCATTCTCCACTACTGGTATTTCAGCATTCTTTTTCTGTAGCTTTGCTTGCTTGCCTCACGTAAAACGGTTGTTGGAGCTTTAAAGCTTCTCCAGGTGTACATATGTAGGTTGGTGATGGCTGTGTTTGAACTGTTGTTTAGAAGGACTGGTGCGTTGAGAAAATTGAAGGGTGACACTGACTTTGGCAAGTCTGTTTCTCATGCAAATATCTTGCGCTGCCACTTCACACATGCAAACTTGGAAGGGTCGATTTCCAGCCCGTAATTGACAAGGTGGTGCTAAACTCGCTAGGTGGAAAGGAAAAAAACCTATCCTGAGTGGGAAGGACCACCCTTATGAAGTCTGTGCTTTCTGCGATTGGGATCTACCACATGTTGATTTTCTCGCTCTCTAAATGGGTTACTAAAAAGATCGACAAAATTTGGCGAGATTTTCTTTGGAAGAGGGACGACGTTGACCACTTCTTTGGTGGCCATTCGCTGGTGAGATGGGATATGGTGTGCAAGCTGAAACAACTTGGGGGCATGGGAATCCTGGTCTTATAGAAATTTGGTCGAGCACTACGTTTGCATTGGCTTTGGCTCCAGTGGACATCCCCGCAAAGGCCATGGAGCCGTTCAGAGCGTTCTTGTGATGACACAGACATGACTCTTTTTGAGCCAGCTACTTGCATCACCCTAGCAGATGGGAAGACGGCTAGCTTTTGGCAGGATAGATGGCTCGATGATTCAGCCCCGTGTGAGCTGGTGACTTCCATTTTCGCCATCGCTCGGAGAAGGTGGCAATTGGTGCATGTGGAGCTCACGGACGAGCGGTGGGTGCACTCTCTTTGCGTGATCACTATCACGGTGCAGATCTTCTGCTCTGGTCCAAGATCTAGGAGGCGACCTTTTCCTAGATGTGCAAGACTCCATTCGGTTGAGATGGACATCGTCCGAGGAGTACTCGACAGCCTCGCCCTATCGTTAGTAGTTTGCTAGGGTGGTTTTGCCTTTTCGGGCAGCCAAGATTTGATCGGTCGACATGGAGCCCAAGTGTAAATTTTTTTCTTGGCTTCTTTTGCATGGCCGCGCTCTCATTGCGGACGCTCTGGCGATGCGTGGCCGGCCCCATGAGGAGACTTGCTACCTCTGTAATACCGAATTTGAGTCAAATGTGCATGTTGCCGGGGAGTGCACTTTTCCAAAGGCATGTTGAGCATCATCTCCTCATGGCAGTCCCTCAATGCAACCTTGACTCAACAACAGTTTAACTTGGAGGATTTGTGGGAAGGTTGCACCTCAAAGATGGGCAATAGGCAGAAAAAGCGTTTTGAGGGGATCTTATATGTGCTTTAAAATGTTTGGAAGGAGCGTAATCGTCGTATTTTTTAAGACCAGTCCATGGAAATAGCTGAGGTGGCCTATAGGGTCATGGAGAACTTGTTGCAGAGAACCCTTACGGTGCCATCAATCATGTAGTTTTAAGCTCTCTTTTTTCTTTTTTTTCTTTTTGATATCCTATAAATATTTGTGTCTTCCTGCTTCACTCTCTTAATAAAATCGGCTCGCCTTTCTAAAAAAATCACTGACTTTTGGTTTCTTTGGATGGTTGGTGAAGGAATAGGTAAGATGTAAAGAAGCCCTCTTTCTAGTCCCAGCGAAGAGCCAAGAGATGGCACAATTCTGTTAAGAAATGATCACGGTGCCATGGATAAGATACAAAAGGATTTGTATAGGTGATTTCATAAGTGTGCAATACTTAACTACATCCTTCTCTTAAAAAAAAACAACTAGATATTCCGTAAATATTTATTGAATTAGTTTTTTCTCTCCACACTTTCAGTGAAGCTGTCTTCTACGCAGCCATAAGATAACACAGGATATGCTTCCTTGTTCTTGCTAGGTAGCCATGCTTGCACTTGTCATCCCTTGGCCCACAGCTACATCAACACCTGCATGCTTGACAATTTCTGCCTTTTGAGGTGTTGCATGCCCTGCCAATCAACTGGCCTTCAACTTGCAGGCTTGCCTCTTCTGTCCCCGCAAAAGGGCAAAAGTATATACTACTCCTAGAGTGGTGCCTTGCTTTGCTCCGTACCTCTCAATAGGGTTATTCATGTTTTCAGAATGTAAAACTTTATGATATGTTTAATTTGTGCTAAAATCTACTCTAATTTTTTAGTTATGATTAAAGCTTTGATCCTTGTTAGAATTGTTGTCAAAATATTGATAAGCCAATGCTCCTTAGCTCATGCTAGTTCATTTTTCTTACTAACATTGATCAAATCATGGGCAAATAAAACCTTGAATAAAATTTTAATTAGCCAATCTTTTAGTAGGATAGCTTTATGCTTAAACCAAACACACTCTTAGTCTCGGCGATATCTAATTTGTAATTTTACTATGAATATATTTCTTGGATGTATATATATTGTACATTTTGTGCCTACTTAACTGATTATTTTGTTTGCTGCCGTGGATTTCAAAGTACACCGCATACAACATGTTTTTGTTGAGGCAACATACAACATTTGCGTGTGACCATGAAACGAGAAAAAGAGCAGGGTTTACATCAGACCTTAGTGCACCGCCAATTTTTATTTGCCACTTGATCTTATCAGATAACTACTACTTTAAAATGATGTCGGGCCGGTTGAGAAAGCGAGAACTTTTTTTTCCCATTCTTGCGAAAATAAACAATTTCCTGTGAAATACGTGTGAAATCCCTGAGTTCCTTTAAAATCTCTCTACAAAACATCATAACTGTGTCTAGCCTCATACGAGGGAACCGTGGGAGCTGCCCTGTAGGCATGATGGCCTGCATCATGGCAAACCGTCTGAGGTCAAACAGATGAGTCCAGAGAAAGCGCGGCTTCGGCCATGGCCACCCCAATACTCCCATAGTGGCCTCTGCAGGAGCCAATCATCCAGGTTACCACCCCTCCCTCTTGCCTAGAGGCGCACAAGTCAATGGCATCATTTCCCCTCCCTCCTTTCTTTTTGGCTCAAAGAAAAAAGGCCTCCTTGGGGCCACCGCAAAAATGATGAGGGTTTCTTGAGGATCTCCAGAAGGTCGCCGCTTTCTTTACTGGTCGCCTGTGCTGTCTGACTGTGTGATCGTTTGCTTGATAAGAAAATTAAGAATGGAGGTTTGTTCAAGTAAGGTGGTAACTGAGGGGTTAACTACCTAAGCCGTTGCTTAGAAAAATAGTTACTACAAAGAACTAGAGTAGCTATGCTCTGTATGAACGAAGGACTCTCGCGATAATTTTGTGGAAAACTCTACGTAGTGAATGTTTCTTTTCCTCTAAAATTCATACACGAATCTGAACTGCACACATTCCGTACGACCGGTTGCATACGCACACAATTTTGGAAACACGCAACTGTGCATTTTTAGAAAAAATGGAAATGGAAAAAGACTATACATATACTACAACATGATACAGGGGAAAGCAAATGCACATGAAGATGGGTGCTTGAGTTTAGAGTTTAGATATTATGCACCTCAAAATTTTCTAAAAAAGATCATAGTTATGCATATGTTAGAACATGTGGATGTAAAAAACATAAAAAAATATGATTAAATATGTCTTTAAAAAATATGATTAAATATGTCTTGCACAAAGAAAAGATAAAAGATTAAACTTATTTTTTGAGTACAATTGCAAAATCTGTGAAGAATATGATATTTTGTGGAAAGTACAAAACTGATATGAAATTAAATGATATTATAGTATATATGTAAATTTTCTACAATTCACAAATGATAACATTTTTGCACGAGTATTCACAAGTACACCTGTTATAACGTGCTACTATCATTTTTATGTTTTATTTTAAATGCACCAGTGTGTTTGGAAAACCAGTTGCATGTGCAACCGGTTGCCCCTGTAATTGTGCACGAAGCTGCATTCTTTGTTAAACTTCGTCCGTATGAATCACAATTATCAGCTACACCGGGCGTCGCGTTATGTTTTCAAGAAACTGATAAGAGCACTACTTTTTAATTACAAAGAAATAAAGTCTAATTTATAGATGGAACACGCTTTGCATGGAACAAGGCCTTAATCCCTCTCCCTCCCCAATTTGCACATGTGGACTCACTAGTACAGAAATCCATATTCGAGGCGGTTGAAATAGCACATCCGAGACGGTTATAGCAGCCGCCTCCACGGAGTGGTTGCGGATATGGGGGCATGCATCGGAGGCGGTTATGCATCCGCCTCGGATTAGACTTATCCGAGGCGGTTAAAACACGGCAACCGCCACGGATAATGAGTAATCGGAGGCGGTTACATTTTATTAACCGCCTCGAATAGGAGTTATCCGAGGCAGTCAGAATAATCTAACCGCCTCGGATAAGGAGGCGGTCATAACTTAACTGCCTCGGATAACTCCTTATCTGAGGTAGTGAAAATAGCTTAACCGTCTCCATTAGGAGATATCCGAGGCGGTTGTTAAGTTGCAACCGCCTCGGATATGTTTTTAAACAGGTATTATTTTACCTGATTTACTAGCTTCCCTGAAAAAGCAAACAGTTCATATGAATTTTCTATAGCACAGCACGTACACAACAGATTTATATAGCACACTATTCAATCATTCATTCTCGCATCAATCACAAGACATAAACTTCAAACATTCACATACATACACATATAAGTAATATTACAAAACTTATTTATGTGTGACATATACTCAATTCACAGCAATGATATTGATCAAATTCAAAAAAGTAAACATCTCTTAAGTTCTTCACATGAATAGAACCACTCGCCGCAGCCTCCGTACACGATATCTGTTGATAAAAAAAGTCTCATTTGTTAAATAGTGACATTCATAAGAAAAAGATAGAATTATTTGACACCCATATATACGTTAGCACCAAGAGAAAAGTAAATGACATTTACAAACTCCAAGTGCACTTATCATTGGAGACCACAAGTTCAAAAGATAACTACAAAATTTGAAGCTTCCGAACTAGAAACCTAACTAATGACCTAACTAGAAACCTAAGTAATGATCTAACTAATCACAATCCTAAGTTCCTAGCTTGCCGCCGAGATACTGAAGCGTCCTTGGGCACTAATGACCTTGTTGTTTAGGAAGCTAGCGATGTGCGACCGGATCTGGGCCATGTCCATGTCTTCTAACTGTTTGATTGCTATGATTTTCGTCCCTTCCTGCAAACATGAAGCTTACGCTCAGGGCGAATAGCATGATTAAACACTAGACATTAGTAGTGGCGATGGTTTCGTACCGCTAGATCATCGTACTTTGGGTTGCTGCAAAGGGCTAGCATGTAGAAACACACGTAATACCCACAAACGTCGGACCCTTCGGATTGTTGCCGGCACTACAAAAGGGATATCGATTAGGTATAGAGGGCAGAAGTATGATGGCATTAGTTCGAGGAGTCAAGGACATTATGAAATACCTTAAACTTGGAGTCATGGCGTAACTCGACGGCCACTCCCTCCTTGTGTCTCCCTCCTTGTTGGACGTACGTGCCGAACGCTCTACGTGATTGAAAACAATTAGCATCGAACTGTCTTTTCCTTTGAGACGAAAAAAGAATAGGCATGGACGAAGTCGAAAGTTTTGGTACTCACTCGTCGAGTAGACGCATGATGTCCACGTACGCTTGCTTGCGCTGGTCAGCGCTACACCTCATGGAATCAAGGTAATATACCTTATTCCACTTCGGCATGATCACGAGGATCCAATGGCCCCTGATTATACGATGCGAAGTTATTACGTGTTTAGCCGTCGAATGATGAGAATTTGTAAAGGATGTGGCTTACCCGATGTTATAGGCAACCTGGATGGAAGCTCATGCGGAGTACTGATGGAGTAAATGCACAACGTAATCTCGCACCAGGTTCCTATTTGCCGCGATGCTTTGGGCCGAGATCAAATGTGGGTCGCTGAACCCTACAGAGTTGCTCATCTTCCTTTTATCGGTCAAATCAATCATGTATCTGAGTATAGGAGAAGAATGAGTTAAATTGCAGGCACTTAGCGGTGATAAAACAAAACGGTGCTGTGTTGTAAGGACTTATAGCGTGAAGCATCGCATGAGCCCGGCGTCCAGCTCACGGTAGTGGAACATGTCGAAGATGTCAGAGAAGTCCACGGGAAACATGTTTCCTTGACGGTGCTTGAAATCGTCCTCCTTGAAGCAAACTACGACGCCGACTTCTGTATCTAGGAACGGCCTGTTCGACATCTCGAGGTAATGATCATGAAGCATCCGGCAGGCGATGCCCAGGTTCACGTTAGCGTCCACCATAGGTTGTCCTGGCACGTGTTGGCGAGCTAGCTCTGCCATAGGATATTCAACATCATCCGCCCGTTTCGAACCTGACTTCTTGCCTCTGACTACTTTCAGCTTGGATGTGGCCCCTTGAATCCTCGTTCGAACACGACTTGGCCGTGAGCTCTCCACTTGTGGTACTGCCGGGAGTTCAAGGGCTGTCGGCATTGGCTGAGGAAAGGTGAGTTGCTTCGAAACCTCCGGTGGAGATGGATCAACCACTGGTAAAAACCTCATCATCCCTTCATCCGGCGAACATAAAGGATAGGACGGTGCGGTCGGTGCTGATTCAAGGACTATGTCCTTCTTCGGCCACTGGACGAACGACCAGACCACCTCGCTTAGCAATTGCATCTCATCAGCTTCTCGCGCATTCGGCAAGGGACAGTTAGCGAAGGTCGGGTTGATTGACTCGACCTGCACTCGTGCAAAGCCTGCCGTTAACGGGACACCATGCATCACCGTTCTAGGAGGAGATGGCCACACCTGACCGTACGGGGTGTCCATTGAGAAGTTCGTCGTAGCGAACTGTATCTGCATCTTGCACCGCGCCGGACCCCTAATTTGGTCGATGGGAGAAACATCGTCCGCACCCGAGGCGCAGCTACTCCGGCGGGCACCCGGGCTTGCGGCTTGCACCCTGTCTTGCAGGTACTGTGCTGAAAGCCTCTCCTCCATGGCTCTCAGCCTTTCTTCAAATTGCGCCTCAAGGGACGATTGTATCTCCGCTTTCATCTGCTCGGCTCTAGCTTTCTTCCTCTACCGATGTGCCTCTTGCGTATCGTCGGTGAAGGCTTTGCCCCATGTTGCCAGATTTCCGAAACCCCTGGTGCGTCCAAAGGGCTCCCTGGTGCCGATGGCCTCGGAGAGTATGTCTTTCTCCCGACTTGGCACAAACGAGCCTTGAGAAGCCTGCTCATTCAGCCCCACCATTTTCTGATAGACCTCCTCGTCTTCTGGGTTTCGCCAGACGTGTTGACCACGAGGATCCACCTTCGACCTCGCCCTGCACCAGTCCCAGATGCGGCTGTCGCTGAAATCCGAGTACACCGGCTGCTGTCCGTGCTTCTCCGCTTCCCCGTCCTCCTTCGCCCATTTCTTCTTAGCACCGACGTACCCTGAGGTGCCGAGATAGTGCGGGTGCTTGTTCCTCCTGGCTAGCTCCTGCCCCTTCTGGCTATCTGCCTGGAACTCTTCAGAAGACTTCAAGGCGTAGAATTCCGCCCAATCTTCTTCGGATACATCCGGGTATGCCTGGCAAGGCGACTTATCTTGCTTGAGATAGTCCCTCACCAGTCTGTGCTTGAAATTCCTCCAGCACTTCCCAGCCGTCAGTATAGTTGCTCGGTAGAAATCGGCTTCGACCTCTTCCGGGTACATGAAGGAGCCCTTGACTTCGTCGAACAGGGACCTCCACTCCTCCCGTGTCAGCTCGCCCCAATCGGCGAAGGTGATCCTAACCCTAGAACGGGTGACCACCCCGCATAACATCCGCCACTTTTTCCAGGTTTCTTACGGCTCAGGAACTCCGGTCACCGGATCCAAGCTTTGAACTACCCATCTGCCCTTCGGCCTCCCCGATGGCTTCCTTGCTTTGCGAGAGCCCTTTCCTGACGATGTCGAAGGTCTTGGCGACCCCGACGGTGATATCGCAGGGGACGGCGATGGGGAGTTCGTATCCATTGTGGTTTGATCGAGATCGGTCTAAGGAATTAATCGTGACACGAGAGAACTTTAATTCCAATTCCGTGCTCATTAATAGTTATATCTAATTTTTCAAAGGTTGGGTTGTCTAGCAAGTTAGCTCACGTGAACCTATGCCTAGAAAGTTCAATCTCTCTTTGATTCAAGCTATCTATCACAACATTGAATAAAAAAGGCCATCTAGGGTTAAAGTTAGTGATATGAATCTGCACTGCATGCTCAATTTTGCTACCGCATAGATGGTTCGAAGTTAAAGTGGGGTCATCAATTTTGCGAGTCTCTAGAAGTGCAACAAAATTCAACTGTTGGTCCTTCACTAACTTGGAGATATATCTGTGCTTACTCAAGTATGTAAGACCTCTGGATGGTGAATGTAGTATCAGAATTTGTTCCTATCTAAGTTCTATTTCTTTCACCTTCTTCCCAACAAATATTCATCACTCAAAAGAAAGTAGGAGGAGGCCGGTTACTCACTCACCTTGCGGTTGGAGGAGGAGGCCGGCCGGTGCTCGGGGAGGAGACGGTGCTTGGGGGAGAGGCCGCGCCGGTGGTCGGGGAGGAGGCGGCCGTGGTCGGGGAAGAATGCCACTGGTCGGGGAGGAGGCGCCGGTGCTCGGGGAGGCCGACGTTGGGGGAGGAGGCGCCGGTGCTCGGGGAGGCGGCAGTGGTCGGGTCGGTGAGGGCCGGTGCTCGGGGAGGCCGGCGTTGGGGGAGGAGGCTCCGCTGCAGGTCGGGGGCGGCGGCGCTAGTCGGGTGGAGGAGGCGGCGCTGGTCGGGGCGGCGGGTAAGGGTCGAGAGGGCGCTGGTCGGGGCGGCGCTTGTCAGTTTTGAGTTAATGCGCGTGGGTAAGGCAGTTTGAGTTTTATATGGGGCGATATCGGAGGCGGTTGCGTGGATCTGACCGCCTCCGATTATAGATAAAGGAGGCGGTTCCGTGGATCTGACCGCCTCGGATATGTCCATATCGGAGGCGGTTGCGTAGTTATAACCGCCTCGGATATATAAATATCGGAGGCGGTTGCGTAGTTATAACCGCCTCGGATATGTCCATATCAGAGGCGGTTTTTGAAATCCAACCACCTCCGATACTTGCACTGGCCCGGAATTCCATCTGGATTCCGAGCATCCCGGAGGTCATGTTCAGAGCCTCCGGACCAAGACTCCGAGTGCACACAGAGAGCAAACAGCAGGGTAATCATTGGGGCTTCTCACTTGCTCTCTCTTCGGGTTTTTCTCGAACATGGGTTGTGGATGAAAGATTCATAAGATAAATGTCCTAAGGAGCTTAGATGTCCTTTGAACATGACCATCTCAATTGTATCACCACGCACATAAATATTTCTATCAAGTTCAGAAAACAAAATCAACACTTCTCAAAAATGGAAATAAACATCTCAAATTTTTTCATCGTCTTTGCTTGCGTTTCTTTTTCTTTTTAATAGGTATTTCCTCTTCGAACTCTAGTCCTTCTTGATGATCTTCCCGTACGTACCATGCTTCGTTAGGTTCATCGGTAATTGCGTCTCTTATGGTATGTTGCATCGGAGGTGCATCTTCAAAGATCTTGTATTCGTCCTCATCCACCACACCCTGAACTCCGACAATCTTCCGTTTACCCTGTAGGGCAATATGAAGATTCTTCTTCACCGGGTCGGTCACATAAAACACCTGGTGAGCTTGATTGGCTAGAATGAATGGGTCATCTTTGAATCGAACATGTTCAAGGTCTACTGTTGTGAAGCCGTACTTGTCGACCTTAGTAGATTGAAGATTGACCCATCGGCACTGGAACAATGGAAATTTGAAGTACACATAGTCCAACTCTCAAATATCCTCGATGAACCCGTAGTACCAGCTCCGTTTCCCGCTCAAGTCAGAAGCCTCTATGCGGACCCCACTATTTTGAAATGTGCTTTTCTTATCTTGATCTCTCATGTAGAATGTGTATCCATTAATGTCATATCCTTGCCAAGTGACGACTTCGAATGTTGGGCCCTTCGCATACCAGGTTAGCATGTCGCTAGAGGCACCTAAACGAAGACACTCCTTAAACCACTTGTTGAATTCTTTGTTATGCTCTCTCGTCCTCCACGCATCGGTTCTATCTGGGTGCTCTTGCCTTAACTTTGCCCTGTGCTCGTCCATGTACGGGGCAACGGCGGTCGTGTGTTGCAACACTATGAAATGGGCAAGAGCGTGTCTAGCTTGATCGGCCGTTGTAGATTTCTTTCTGATGGTCCCAACACCATCAAGTTTGCCTTCGTGCCGAGAGTGTGGCACGCCAATCGGTTGGTTCGACTCCATATAGTCAACACAGAACTCGACAACCTCTTCTGCAGCGTAACCTTCGATAATACTTCCCTCCGGTTGATACCTGTTTCACACGTAGTGCTTCAAGATTCCCATGAATCTTTCAAACGGGTACATGCTCCGAAGGAATACGGGCCTGCACATCTTGATTTCGTGCACAATGTGGACGATGAGATGCACCATTATATCAAAGAAAGACGGGGGAAAATACATCTCTAGCTGACATACAGTCACCGCCGCCGCTAACTTTAGATCATCTAGTTCGAACACGTCCATCACCTTCTGTGAAATCTTGTTGAAGAAGAAGCACAGGTTGGTGATAGATTCTCGGACGTTAGGTGGCAGAATATTCCTGATTGCAATTGGGAGCATCTGTGTCATCATAACATGGCAGTCATGAGACTTCATGCCGATTAGTTTCAAGTCCTGCATCGAGACGAGCCTCTTGATGTTGGCGGAGTAGCCCGACGGAACCTTCACACCATGCAAGAACTTGCAAAACTCGGTTCTCTCGGTCTTCGATAAAGTGTAACAAGCAGGGGGGATGTATGTCTTCCCGTTAGGCAGAAGTACAGGCGCCAGCTCGGGCCTGATTCCCATATCAACCATGTCAAGTCAGGCCTTAATGCCATCCTTCGTCTTGTCCTTCATGTTTAGCAGTAGACCCAGCACACTGTCACAGACATTCTTCTCTATGTGCATCACATCGATGCAGTGCCGGACGTCTAGATCCTTCCAGTATGGTAGGTCCCAAAACACCGATCGCTTCTTCCAGTATGCAGACTCATCTGCGGCCTTTTTTTTCTGACCCTTTCCAAGCACGACATTGACATCGCTAACCTTCTCGAATATCTCTACACCGCTTAATGGCATTGGTTTCGCACCGTTCTCTGTTCTCCCGTTGAACTGTGACTTCCACCTCCGGTAACGGTGCCTTATAGGCAGGAACCGCCGGTGACCCATGTACACCACTTTCCCGTAATTCCTGAGACTTAGGCTCACGGTATTCTCCATGCATATGACACAACCTTTGTGTCCTTTCACCGTCTGACCGGAGGTGTTGTCGAGAGCGGAAAAGTCTTGGATCATGCAGAACAGCATGGCCCACAGAGTGAAGTATTGTCTTTTGTCCGCATCTCATACCTACACTCCAGTGTTCCACAGTGTTTGTAGATCATCCATCAACAGTTGGAAATACACGTCGATGTCATTTTCAGGTTGCTTAGGCCCTTCGATAAGTATGGACATCATAATGTGCTTCCTTTTCATACAAAACCAGGGAGGTAGGTTGTACATACTGAGAAGTACGGGCCAGGTGCTGTGTCGGCTGCTCATGTTGCCAAATGGGTTCAGTTCATCCGTACTCAGTGCAAACCTTACGTTCCTGGTTTCTGCAGCAAAAAGAGGATACTTCCTATCGAAGTTTCTCCACTGGATAGCATTGGCAGGGTGTCTTAGCTTTCCATCAAATGTCTTCCGCTCGTCCGCATGCCAGCGAAACAGTTTTGCTTCCTTTGGGTTTGCAAACAAACGCTTCAGGCGTGGAATTACAGGCAGGTACCAAGCAACCTTCACAGGAGTCCCCTTCGTCACCTCGATGGATTCCTCTGCTCCTTCTACTCCAATCTTACCCTTGTACCGAGAAGCCTTGCACACAGGGCATGAATGTAGCTTCGCAAACTCTTTCCGGTATAGGATACAGTCGTTCCGACATGCATGTATCTTTTTAACTTCCAGTCCCAATGGACAAAGCACCTTCTTCGCTCTGTATGTGTTTATGGGTAACTCATTCCCCTCCGGAAGTATGTCACCTAGGAGGCCCAACAACTCGTTGAAGCTCTTGTCAGACCAGCTGTTGCTCACCTTCAGCTTCAATAGTTCAAGCACGGCATATAACAGAGTGAACTTAGCCTTGCATCCTGCGAATAGCGGTTTCTCCGAGGCCCCCATCAAGCCTAGGAATTGTTGGTACTCTTTCTCGGTTTCATGCCCTTCAAAATCACGCAACATCTGTTCCAGCTCAGGCATTGAGTCGGGATCATCAGACATCTCATGGTCTAAATCACAACCGATATCAAAGGGCATATCGGTTGCTTCTTCATCGACAAAAATATCATCATCTGATACTACGGCTTGATCTTCACCGTGCTTGGTCCAAGTTGAATACCCTTCCGTAAAACCTCTCTTGAAGATGTGGTACTTAATATGATGGAGCTCAAAAATTCTTACGTTACCACAGTCTACGCATGGACAATATGTGTCAGCTCTACCCTCTCTCAACATGTCCGCCTTGGCAGCTGCCATAAATGCTCTCACTCCATCTCTATGCGCCTCTGTGTTGCGAGCTCCATACATCCACGATTGATCCATCTAAGCCGTGCATATGGAAAGTTCAAATTTTAGTTAAAAATATGAAGTGCATCGACTTCGTGACATGAGTTCAACATTTCTTCAATTACTAATTAACCTAACTGATTTCTAAAAATAATATCACTAACCTAACTAATTAATATAATTAACTAACCATACTAATTGACTAATATAACTAACCTATATATACGTGTTGACTCTCTTCAATTACTAACTAACCAAAATACCATTTTTTGCATATAAAAATTAAGCCACAAAAATTAAGCCATCATTATTTGCCTTTTCCATTTTAGCCACAAAATTCCTCCAAAATTTGCATATCTTAACTCATAATTGCTAAGCATTCGAACATACAATAATGAATCAAATATCCCATGAATCTAAATGTGATCATATAATTCAATATTCTCAATGTCCAAGAAACAAAGCAATATCACAAAATTATTGGATAAATGATTCAAAAACTAAATACTAACATTTGCTAATCAACAAGGAAGTATTATCTCCAACTACTCTTCCAAATGTAGCTTCTCCACCGAAAAATCGCCAGCAAATCGCTCAAAAAATCATCAGCATATCGCCACATTTAAGACTGGTCGTATGTCTGCTCGCGCAGCACAATTAATACTGTGAACCATATTGGAGGCGGTTAAATCCAAACAAGCGCCTCGGATATCAATTATAAGGAGGCGGTTATATATCATCAATCGCCTCTCATATGTATTGACTTATCCGAGGCGGTTGACAATATATAACCGCCTCGGATATTGGACTTATCCAGGGCGATCAGAAATAAGAAACCACCTCGGATAACATTGGAGGCGGTTACTTATTTCTAACCGCCTCGAATGAGGTCGTTATCTGAGGCGGTTGCTCCCGAGCTCGTTATCGGAAGCGAGTTTTTCGTACTAACCGCTTCCGACATGTGTTATTCGTGGCGCTTTTACTTAACCGCCTCGGATAAGCCGCCTCGTATAGACCATTCTGTACTAGTGCCTACTCCCAAACAGATATTCTACTTAGGATATGTTGGTTTATATCCTCTAGGAAGGTAGATACCACCTCGCGGTAGGTTATCCTAGATGCGCTGAAAACTCATCGATTATTTTCTTTCCAGACATTCCAGATCACGTAAATGACTCAACCACTGCGGGTTCGGCGGATGTCTTGAAGCGAGTTTTCGAGGATCGTGTTCCACCTATCCTCCACCAAGGGGGAGACAATAGGCGGTTGTGGGGCCTACACCCCAAGCTAGTGGTTGACGAGGTTCCATACTGCCACAGTGAAGGAGTCCTTGCACAGGTGGGCAACCGTCTCCACTGCACAGAGGCAGAGAAAACAGGCGGGGTTGTGTGGCCACCTCGGAATTGCAACATTATTAGCCATTAGTATGTCGCCATGGAGCACGAGCTAGGAAAAGGGTATGCATTTGGGCTCCGTCTGTGCCTTCTAGATCTCTGACGGCTGGAACCAAGGATGGAATTCGTGGAATTGGATCGCCTAAGCTGAGCTCATTGATTATTCACTCGAAGCAGTCCATTTTCATCGGATAGAGTATGGTTGGTTAGGTTGAAGCTCAGATTCCTGCAGCAGCATCCAAAGGTCGACGGACTCCATGAGGAGTAAGGGATTTTTGAGACGTGCCACGAACTGCACCTATTTCTCGCCCTGTAGCTCTGTCTGTGAGGTCTTATTCTTCCTTTTCACCATGTTTAAGAGCCTTGGGGGCTCACACCTTGAGGGGTTCCCCCATCCAGTTGTTGTGCCAGAACAAGGCTCTACTTCCATCCTCGATGGAAATGATCATGGATGCTCTGAATAAGGCCATGTTGGTGGCGACGCAATGCAGCCCTAATCCCATCTAGAGGCGGTTTAGGTCAGTCCATTGGAACCATGGCCACCACCAACGTAGCGCATGGTCGAATCTCTCAATGTCAGCAATGCCAAGCCCCTAGCAATTTGGGCATGTACACAGTTTTCTAGTTGACAAGCGAGTGGCCCCCGCTTTCCTGCTTGCTATCGTCACCTTTCTAGATAAACCTCCACGAGATCTAGTTCAGTTTATCTCTCACCTACATTGAAATTTGGAGCACCACCAGGTGGTAAGTTGTTGTGGCCGTGAGCATGGATTTTGACCGAGTAATCCTGCCTGCCCTTGTCAGGTTTTTCCTTTCTAGCCCAGTAGCCGCGCCCCTATCTTACCAATGAGAGGCTGGAAGTTCACCTTCTGTAGCCTCTGCACGTGCAGAGGCAGACCCAGGTACTTCCCAAGAAAAGAGGCAAGCTTAGCCAGGAAAACCTGCAGTAGCTCTTGGAAGTCAATTCCATCGCATCTGACAGGGAAAAACTCTATTTTTTCTAGGTTGGTCCTGAGTCATGAGGCCTCCCTGAAGCAAGCCAAGATGGCCGCAAGGATCTGGAGCTCCTCTTTTGACGAGTTTGTGAAAATGCCTGCATCATCCACATAGAGAGAGATTGTGAACCTGGCCGTCCAGGCCATGATAGGTAGGATCATTTCAGAATAGGAACCTAACTATAAGATCTGTTGGAGTGGGTCAATCGTGATGATGAACAACATTGGCGAGAGCTGGCCCCCTTACAGAGCCCCTAAGCATGGTAGACAGGTGCCCCGATGAACACCCTGGACAAGGAGGATTCCATAGAGAGGAAGATCCAATCCCACCAACGCTGACCAAATCCAAGCTGCTCCAAGATTTCCAAAAGGTATGCCCAGTTGACAAAATCAAAGGCCTTGGAAATGTCAAGCTTGAGGAAGACGTTTGGGATGCTGTTTTTGTGGAGCTCTTTTAGCATGTTTTGGACATGTTAGGGAATTATCATGAATGCATCTTTTCTTTATGAATGCACTATGGATCTTGGAGATTAGCATGTCGAGGATTTGTGCCAACCTATTTTCCATGAGCTTGGAGAAGGTTTTCATGATCCTATGGATGAGTCTTATAGGTTTGTAGTCCTTGATTTTGGTAGTGTTTGCTTTCTTGGGGAGCAAAATGATGTTGGCTGAGTTGCAATTGAAGGTTTATCTAGCCTCTAAGTGTGGTTTTGGTAATTAATGACAATACATATGGACTAACAATTGTTTTTAGAATTGTTTGTGAGCTTGTGTTCCATAGGTGATGCATGAGGATAGAAGATGGATTCGTAAGGAATGCCATAAGATTAAAAGAGATGCATCGAGATCAATGAGCTCTAGGTGATGCTCATGTGATCCAAGAAGAAGATAGAAAGAAGAAAACCTCAGAGATGATCGAGGTAGAAGATAAAGAGGAAGTCCATGAGTTGGACTTGAAACGATTGACAATAGAGCATGAAGGCTAAGTCACTTGAGTGGCTCAAGTGACTAAAGGTATGCTATTGTCAATAATATTTATGGACTAACCCGTTTACTTTGTGATAGAGTCTGTTGGGGTTAGGGTCCATAGACTCATATGTTGAGCTAAAGGATTGAAAGAAAAATCCATAAGTTGGATTGAAGTAAAGAGTTGACCAAAATGAAGGAGTTCATGTCAATGAACTCACGATGATATAAAAAAAGTGCTCATGAGTTGAGCAAAGGTGATCAAGACATGATGCTAGGAGTTCAAGAGAAGAACACTAATTGTGGCTTCATGTGATCGAATGAAGGTAAGCAATTGTGTATTGCTTTTAATCACTAACCCTATGTGTTGTATGCTTTGTGTAAGTGTGAGGGTTAGGTGTGACTCACCGGCATGCAACAAGATATCGAGTTCATGAAGCCCATGAGAAGATGATATCAAGTGGAGATAGTCATCGAGTTGAGACGTGCAAGTTTCAAGACGAGCATCATGAGAAGATATGTGCTTGAAGCTTGCGATCCACCGAGTGAAGATGGACAAGTGAAGATGATGTGAAGAGAAAGTCTCCTATACTTGGTGCATGTGGAGCTATCATTTGGACTTCATCAAGCTTCCAAAGATTGAGAGAGGATCGAGATAGAAGCGAGGATAAAGATCATCATTGAGCTCAAGTGAAGTTGATGACGAGCATAGAAGAGCAATGTGAAGCGACAGGACTTGGATGGTGTGTTCATCAAGTCCGTCAAGGATTGCTTAAGGAAAAGGTATGCCATAAACTAGGATTTCTAGTTTTGCTGGTCTCACAGAGTTTGGTGGGAGATCGGATTATAGGTTCGATAGCCGTACTATCAAGAGGGGCTACCGGACGTGTAGCGCGATCATATCGGTTATCGGATGCTCAAACCTAGGATGTGTGCGGGTCATGTTTCGTTGGGAAGTCTAGATCTTAGTATTCTAGATTTCTGTCTGAGTAGAGGCGGTCTAACCGGCTTAGTGAGGTGGTTTGACCGGCCTGGCTCCGTTTTGAGCTGCTTTCGACCTGTCACCTGGAGTTTCCAGGCTGTCTCGGAGTGTCTGGGTGGCCTTGAGCCATTTTGGGGTGCTCTCGGCCAGGTACCCGAAGTAGCCGGGTAGGCCTGGAGTGTCCGGGTTGGGCCAGAATGTCCGAACGTGTTTTTCCCTCTGTGCCAGGGGTCCAACGGGTAGTTTATAGCCGTTGGAGTTTGTGTGTCTAGAATGTCTGGGGTTGTTACCCCGGAATTTCCAGATGTGTTGTTTCCCATGTGTCAGGAGTCCAAGCCGTTGGATTTGTGTATCCGGAGTGTCCAGGGGTGTTACCCCGGAATGTCCGGATGTGCTGCCGAGCTCCCAACGGCTAGTTTTTGGGATAGGGGTATTTATACCCCTTGCCCTCCTTGTGGGGGGGGGGCACAGCTCATTTTTACTTTGTGCAGTGGTTGGTAGGGTGTTAGAACTTGGTGTTCCACCTTTGAGTGCTCTCCTCTCCTTTCCCAAACATATTTTGTGAGATTCAAAGTCTTTGTGACTTAGTGAGAAAAGAGAGAGGTGTGTAATGCTTTGGTAGCCCACACTTAGCACATTAGTTGCGTGAGTTTGAGCATTCATCATCGATTGAGTTTGAGCGAGAGTCCGAGTGTCTTTTACTCTTGGAGGCCACCGACTCCTAGATGGCTTGGTGGTGGTGACTCGGTGATCTCCTCAAGAAGCTTATGAGGAGGCCCGGGAGATTGTGAAGTAGTTGTGGAGCTCGCCATCTCTAGGAGTGGAGGAAAGAGCTAACTATAGTGGTCAGGGAGACTCCGAAGAGTCCTTGAGAGGAAGCGGCTTGAGAGAGAGCCCACCTTTGATCAAGCGTGATCGGGTCCTCAAACGGAGACGTAGAATATCGGTGGATATCCAAACTCCGGGTCATACATCGTTTGTCTCTTGTCTCCTTTACTTACACATTTCATACTTGCAATAGATCACTTGCATATCTTTTATAGAAGTTGAATTGTTTACTTGTCACCCTAGAATTACAAATCTTGATATATTCACATAGGGTGCTTAAGCTCATATGAAAAACTAGCATATTATGATTTGAGCTTGTATAAATCCGACTAGTGTAATTCCGCATTAGGTTTAAGCCAAATTCGAAAGAGAATTTTAAAAGCCTATTCACTAGACGACATCTTAGTCATTAAGGTCCGTTCAGCAATGCAGGTCAGCCAAGTGAAGAATAGCACCCATGATGTCCGCTTTAATCATGTCCCAGCAAGCTTTGAAGAAGGCCCCTATGAATACATCCTCCCCTAACGCCTTGATAGATGGCAGGGAGAAGATGGCTTCCTTAATTTCAAGCTCGTCAAAAGGCTCATCGAGGGCGAAGAAGTCCATCGGTTAGTATCCCATGGTTCTCCCATTGGAGGCTTAGGATCTAATCACGGGAAAATCCAGAAGGTGGGCAAAGTGCTTGTGGATCTCCTTCTCCTTGTCCTCCTTTGAGGTTGCCAAGTCAGAAGGGGTCTAGAGCACTTGGATGGAGTTTTTCCGGCGCCTTCCATTTTGCACTAATATGAAAAATATTGGTGTTTGCATCTCCCTCCCTGATCCATGTGAGGCACGATCGCTGACACATCTGGGTTTTTTGAATCGCCAGGAGGCCAAGGAGCCGACCTTTAAGGTAGCTTCTGAGGTCATGCTCCTCCTAGGCCAGGTCCAAGTGCCATATCACCTCTTTTTCCACCTCAATTTGGAGCTTCACATTGCCGATGGAAAGACGCTGCCATCTACGCAGAGTGAGGACAATGCGGAGCAACTTGGTGTGCAACCGCTTCACTGGGTTCTAAGTGGTAACGGGATTTTCCCAGACTGCTTTTACCACTTCGTTGAATCCGCGGATTTTGAGCCAGAAAACTTCAAAGTTGAAGGATTTGTTGCCAGAGTTTGCGCGGTATCCTTGGAGGAATAGGGGGTAGTGGTCAGAGCACATGGTGGTGAGGGCTTGCAAATGCACATGTGCAAACAACATTTCCCAATCGACGGTGCAAAACACGTGGTCAACCTTAGTCAAGGTTGGTCCATCCTACTCATTGGACCACGTGAAGCGCATGCTCGATAGATTGAGCTCCTTAACATGCAACAGGTCTAACATAGATTTGAACCTTTCCAAGAGGCGACGGTTGATCCTCAAGTTTTTCTTTTCCACGGTTTTTGGTTCTGAGATTGAAATCTCAAATGAGCAGCTACTCTTTCTTGGCCCTGTTTGCAGCGGCTTGAACTCGTCAATGAAATCCATTTTTTCGTGCTCCCAGTGCGGGCCGTATACTCCTATGACTATCTATTGCATTATGTCATTGCACATGGTGTTGGTCGCCGAGATGGTATGACCCATCAGCTGAATGTTAGACAATGTAAGAAAGATTCGGAGGCAGCGAGGATGTTCTCCCTCAAGTTCTTTCTGCTCGAAGGAAGACGAAATTTGCTGTGAACCATGGGCCTAGCATGTCGCATATGATCGTAGTGTCAACATGGGCGAGCTTGCTCTCTTGGATGCATGCAATGGTCATGTGGGAATCACGGCCAAGGTCACGGGCTACATCCCTGCTCGTCTGAGTGTTTAGGTCCCTAGCATTCCAACAATGGATCTTTACATTCTGATGCACCATTAAAAAACTGAGCAATTGTCGTGGTTGGCATGGTGAAAGGGGCCTTAGGCCTACAGTGGTGGGTAAACGTGGTAGCGGTAGGGCACGGGGTTGCAGAGGTGGGTGGGTGGAGGCCGACCTGGGTAGCACGAGGGTGAGCAAGAAGGTCGAGGGGACTAGCATGAAGATTGCACTTGAGCAAAAAAATGGTTGCACACATAGGCACACAAGGTACAAGGATACAAGCATGGCGGCTTCGCAATGCATAGATACAAATACAAACTGGCAGCGCGCAACCTGCAGAAGACAACAAAAGTGGTTGACATCTTCTAGCCCTCACACCCACAGATGGGCCTAGTGCCTCTATACATCAACAGTAGCTTTGCTCTTGGGCTTGGATGCTTTGCTGGTTTCCTTCCCCGTCTTCTTAACATGCTTGACCAAGACGTCAATGTCTTGTAGCACAAACAGAACAGGGGAGATTTGAACAAATTTGCATAGGTTTTGCATGCGCCGTCGTCCATCTTTTCGTTGGGGCCCAGCAAGCTGCCAACACGAGCTATTAGCTCCTGGATCGGGCCTTCTTTAGCTTCCTCTTTCTTCTTCTTGGAGATCACAATTCTGCTACTACAATGCACGATAGGATAGTTGGACAGCCTTTTCGCAATTCTTAGAGGTTTTGCAGTGCCTTGATTTACTGTCTTCCCATCCCTCCTCTATGGCTAATGGGACCTTAGGTGGTGGCTCGTTGTAGTTGTATAGGGACACCTCTTGATTGCTGGAAGGGGTGCGGGGCGGGGGAGGGGGGTTGGCCACGACCACGGAGCGGACCGAGGAGCTGGGGCTATTGAAGACAAAGCAGGTGGTTGGCTCTCCTTTGCCGATTGATGGGAGGCCTCGAAGTAACTGTTGCATGCGGGGGTTGGAGGATGCAAGTCCGGGACCGAGTCCCCAGATGCAGCCAAAGACAGAACGGCACGTAATGGCAAGGACAACAGCTACGGCTCGATCTAGATATCCAAATCCAGATCTGACTTGGAGGGTGCGAGCAAGCCGCGTCACAGAGAGGAACCAAGGAGCTTAGAAGGCTAGGGTGATGGGCTAGAACGAAAGGAGAGGTAATGAGCACAACAGTAAAGATGAAAGTGACGGTGATGATAGAAGCGACATGTGGAGAGGGACCGTCGCCTTACTTAGGATTGGGGGCTCCATTTTTAAATTGTTGGTTTAGGACTTTAGGTCGAGTCTATGGCACCTTTTCTTTGCTTTTGGGTAATTTTGTTTTTTCTCAAAAGAGATTTTTGTTTTCCTCAGATTGATGAAACTTGGTTGTTATCGTGTGTTACTAATTGTGGGGTCCATACAGGTAGGTTAGACTTTAGAGTACTTAAATACGGCCGAGCTGTCTCCTTCCGGTTTTGGTTCGGCTCGCTTCCTCCTAAACTAATGCCTTCTTTTCTCTGACCTCGAGCTTATCTGTATTTACTTCGTTGTTATTCCCCCTGCGGTTACTCATGGTTCTGAAGCGTATCATCTGGAAGATCTGGTCCCGGTACAGCAGTACAACGCTACTCCACTGAATCAAGGATTTACATGCCATTAAGTACGTACGATGCAATCTTACACTAGTACAACTGCTACGGTGAAATTGATCTCATACTGTACATTTCCATTCCATGGTTATTTTAGATATATATAGAAGTACATATACTTTTGCCTGCACCATGTTGATACAGCGACAGTAATAAATTCTTTAATTATCTGAAAAACTATAGAATTACATTTTCTTATTTCCTACAAATAATACAAATAATTCAAGTCAATCTTTTCCGACAACTACTGTTGTATAGTTAAAACATGTTGAAAAAAAGGCTTTCACGTCCGCTCCCAGAGTCTAGATCCATGTTAATTTAGAAAATAAACATATACACTTTTTCTTTATACATAACGATATAGATTATTACTATATTAAATCACTATATATATATATATATATTCAGACATAAGCATTAGAAATGTATAATGAATATTACGAATCTAATTTTGAATCTAAGCATATGTACAATAATACCTAGCAGCGAAAAATCGATAGGTGTTTTGAAAAGGGCGTGATCTAAACATGTACCCACCTATCCTTATTCCCGGTATCACTTTCGGTGTTTCTGATTGAGATTGTCTCATTAATACTTACATATATATCTGCCCCTTGATATAGTGATCCTTTTATACATGTATATATATAAACCGATGCTATGCGATAAATGCTAGGCTGTATATACATGATGCTCTTCCTGATTTTGCATAAACGTGAACACAAACTAAGTCCTGATCATTTATATTGTCATTTTCAAATGAGGTTTAAATAATTACTATTTGGAAAAGAAAAACTAAGGAAATGCTATCTTTAGATATTTCATTCTCAATAAATGCCATATATCAATTCCATTGCCTTTTCTTTTGAATGCAAAGATGAAATGTCCATCATGTGATTCGTCTACACCTAATATTTTAGTAGTACACAAAATTTACTTGGGAGCAGCTTAGGCCTTATTTGGAACAAATAAATTTTATAATAAATAGTTCAATCCCTACATATTCTAAATGCAACCTTACACTTTGAACTATATACACCGAATACAAAAGAACAACCAATACCTAGGGTAAATTTACAAAATAAAGTCTGAGAGGACCAACGTTAGGTATAAAGAAAGGGTATTAAATGCAGAAATCTTTGTGCTAAATAACAAATCAATACCTGCACATCACCACACCGAAAATGTCACCATAACAAACCCCTTAAACAATTCCCAGGTCCTTCTTCTTCTTGAAGCGATCCAAGGCATCGTTTCCTGCACCTCCCTCCAGGGGCCTATGTGTAAATGCATGACACCACCTAATCAAATTTATTGCACTGCTCTGCCTCTCACGCCGTTTATTTAAGTCTCCGTCCTCCGCCTCCTGGAGAACTTTTTTTATATACATCTCGGAATTCTTTTGGTCCTCGGGCTCGCCGCGATCCCATTCTCGCCGGCCCCCGCTGCTCCCGGCGATTCTCCCGGATTTTGTGGTCAAGGCAAAGAAGAGAATTGCGGTGCTATCCGTAGAGAGAGAGAAAGGTCAGTCGGTTCTTGATCCTTCTTCACTCCCTCTCTTCTCCCCCACCTCGTGTCCTTCTTCTTCTTCCCATGGTGTTCTCCTTCGTCCATGACTGGTTCTGCATGTGAGGCGAGTTGTGGAAGAGATTATCCATCCATCCTGATCTTGTTCGTGTTCCGCTGTTTCTTCTGTGCCAATCTTTTCCTTAAAATTTTCTCAAGAAATCTTGATCTGAGTAGGCAGGATACAGACCCGAATACTAGTTTGATGCCTGTGTTCTGCAACGGGAGTGAAGGTAACAGTCTTTCACAAACGAAAAACAAGGAAAAAAATAAAATATTTCTTCGAGTCCTATTCTTCTTGTTTGCTATTCCTTGGTGGTGTGTGGTTCTAGCCTGCATGGAGTTACTGTGGTGGGCGCGGCACAGTCCTGCGTATTCACTACTGCCCTCTCGCGACACCGTCTGATGCGCGCAGTTAAAGCCCAACGCACCAGAGTTCTGTTCTGATGTTGTTGCGCCTGTCTCCGTTCTGTTCTCTGCCGTGTTCATCTCCTCCCGTTGCTTTCTCTGGCAATACGCTGCTTTGTTCTTTCCTTTCTTTCCCTGTCCGTCTCTGCTCCGCCGTGTAAAGGAACTCGCGGTTTCTGCATGTAGTGGTTTGTTTGGTGTTGTGCTGTCTGCTGTGCGCGTGGACTTTCTCAGCAAATGCCCACTGTTTGGTGAGGTGAATGCGAAATACTAGTTGGTTTGTTTGGTCGTTGCATTTGCCTTCGCTCTTGATCTCGAGATCCCTTTTAAGCATTCTGTTTTCTGAGACATGCTTTGTGTCAATGTTCTCTGCTCTTCTCTTTTGGGTGCACTAGCTTGTGTGGAGGGTGTAAAGTGCCTGGTTTTATCAGGAAGCTGCAAGACTTTTTCTGATCAAGGGAATCTATAGTTTACGCGAAGCACGGCATTTGTCGGTCGATAGATGGGCATCGGCATTAGCACTAGTGGTTCTCCAATCTACTGAACTCGAAGCATGAGATCTTTTTTTCTTCTGGATATGGAGCATTGACTTGTGTATCTTTTTCTTTCCAGGAAATAACCAGCTGGGTTCTCAGAAGCATCTTCTGACGCATGGCTAGGCCTTGAGCATACCGTGCAGATCATGAAGATAGGTAAGTGAGTCTGATCCTCTTTCACCTGTCATCTTCTACTGTAAATTTTGTATTCACGATAGCAGTCGCTTAAATGTCAGAAATTAAGCGCGGGCATTGCATCCTGAGATCCATAGCTGTAGCCTGGTTTTATGCGGTGGAGAAGGTTGGTATGCTTTGCGACGTTGCTTGGTAGATAGATTGCAATCTTGTATTCAGAGATTGTCGTTAAACATTACATACTTATCGGAGCTTTATAGAGAGATTAATTGGTTTTAAACTATAGATTGATATCATACTCTGTTATATTTTGTTACGCGAATTGAATTTTGAATTGGATGTGCCTGTTTGCGAACGATAGGCTATGAGAGTGCTAGTGAAATGTGCCTAATCAAAGTTACTTTTTTTATTCTTACACCTCTGAGGTGAATTGTGGACTTGTGGCGATCAACACCCTCTGAATCATTCATCAATCCAATGATCAGCAATTCAGCATCCTCTTTTAGAAATAGATGATTCGTTACCTTAGATCTTACTTTGCCAACTTGTATAATGTGCCAGACATACATCCATGACCCAAGAGAATGAAACATCTAGTTACTCGGTGACTTACTATGTCATATATCTTCTCTAATGTGCTATACCTTAATCCTCAGAGAAGGTTTTATCGTGTATCCGTTTTTGGGATCTGAAAAAAAATCAATATTTTCGAGAATACCTTGGAGGAACTAGGTTATTGAAATCTCTCTTTTCAAATAAAGGAGAAGAAAGGCACCCAAAATCTGAGTCGAAGAGGACTTGAGCTATAGGCCCAACTCCTCATCATCATGTACCCATTTCAATCAGTATTTATTTAAACTCTCATCAAATTGACTCGATTGCGACCCAAAAACATGGATCTATTTATCAGGGATCCTGATCTTTTTGGTAGAACGATTGTCAATTCTCATGCCAAAATTAATATTTTCGTGGGGATTTTTTTTCTTTCAAGACTATCAGCAGCGCTGCTTAACTAAGAAAACATCTTTATCTCTATCACAGATACATTGTGCATTTAAGGTGTAACAAGGTGATAGAGTTGTGAGTCACAGCAGGAAAATTTAATGTCTGCAAATGATCAAACTGACGGTATAACTAAAATGAAAGAGAGACAACAGCAGAACATACTGTAGGTTCTCTTTTGTTCATTCCATCTTAATAATATCTCTTGTCATGTATTCTTGTCGGTTTGACATCTATTATAGTTTTAGTCATTGCTTGACTGTTCAAATCAGAAACCATAATGTGGAATGTGGTACAAATTGTTGTCTTGTGAATTAGTCTTCGTTTTTGCTCAGACTTCACATCTTATTAGTTAATGATTTTCATGCCTGCGTGCAGATAATGAAAGGCCTTACCATAGTAATGTTTTTTCATGAGCTGGTATCCAATGGTGGCCCTAAAGTAGATGGTGAACCTGAAAGGGAAACTAAGCACAATCTCTTGGCAGATAAAATGGTAGAACAAACCAATCCATCAGAACGAAGTTTTGTGAAGGCTGAGCATCAGAATGGAGGTAAAACCAGAGAAATACGGATTGAGGATGTTTCTTATGACAAGGATGTTGTTGAGATCAAACTGCCAGATACAGTAATTTCTTCTGATTATGGTGGCCATTTTGTCAAGGATGTCTGCATTGATGAGGGAGTGCTCACTGATCAGAAGGCTTCAGCAGAAAAGGTAGTAGGTGAAAAGGTGTCTCCAAACTTTGATTCTTCAATGGGTGATACAAATGTTGATCCGATGGAAGAAATAAGAGTTGATTCTGCGAAATCTGGACATAAACTGAAGTCACAAGTAGTTACCCTACCTGTCACATGTGGTACTGATGGTAATACTATGGAACAATATTCTTCTTGCAAAGTGCATGATCTTGAAGGCAACAATACTACAACTGAATTTACCAATCTAAATGATGAGAAATTAAGTACCAAAGAGTTATTAAATCATGAAGGTGCAAAACATTGCCAGCAGGTGAGCACAGTAATTGATGAGAACAGTGAAACTCATGAGCCATTTCTCGATGGAGAAGCAATTGATCAGGTACAACGCTACTTGCAGTATGACTGCCACGTCAATTCTTGAAGGTTATTTTTTGCATAATATCTATCATAATTGTTTGGCGACTAGTTGGTATGCTTTATTAGGATAGATGATATGTTATTTTGGTTATCTAATCTATACTAAAAATTGGCATTGGAATTTTACTTTGTGTTTATTTGGATCAATAAATGAGAGATTGCAAATTGAATTACAATGAGTTCAATTACACTTGAATTACAACTACTTCTTCTCAGTTATGTCAATTCTTTCCACTAGTGGGCCATTCAGTATGATTACTGTTGTTACAGGTTTCATCAAATGATTGCCGTGAAATTGGAGCTAGTATTGCATCTGAGACCAGTAACCTCAATGGTTTACCAGTTGAAACTTCTGATAGATTCTCAGCGGTGATGCTTGAAGACGATGTTGTCGGTACAGAATTAAATAAGACAGGATTGGATCAAGTTAATCACTATAACCCTTTTATTGCCTACGGATCTTTAGATGATACGTGGGAACCCAAGTACACTCTACCTGTCATTGTCGATGCTGTTTCTGTAGTACCCATCTGTCCTATTGAAAAGACAGATAGTTTCAGTGATCTCGTCAACGGTGGTGCACTAGGAAGATTTGATTTTGTTGAAACAGCTGAATCCAGAATTGATGACAGTAGGTTAGATTCTGTTGGAGCACGTTCAAGTAGGCTGGTTGTCCAAGCATCTGAAGAGAGTAATGATCAGAGAGGAAGTCCTGTCGAAAAGACGAATAGTTTTAGTGATATTGTCAACCATGCACCAGGAGGATCTGGTTGTATCGAAGCATATGAAACCAGAATCAAACACAGTAGATTAGATTCTATAGAAGAAAGTTCAAGTAGGTTGGATGTCCAAGCATCTGAAGAGAGTAATGAACAGAGAGAGGATCTCATTAGCGAGATCAGAACTGATGCAGGACATGGAACGGGTACTAGCAGTGCAGAGCCTAGTGATATCAAGAGTGAGAAACCATCCGAAATGTGAGATTGATACTGTCCAAGATGTACATGATTTCAACCCAAGAGAAGTGGTGGATGGCACAAAAAGAAGCGAGAACAACGAGGATAGTAAGTGTTCTATGGTTGCACAAACGGAATCTGCGGTTCAACCAAATGGACCTGATAGTGCAAAGGTGATGGCTCGGACCGGTATTCGCAACCCCTTTGAATCAAGCTTCTCTGGACCTAGCATCACGTTGGATCCGCTAACGCCCTCTGGTCATATAGGCAACATTTCTCTTCGTTCAGATAGTAGCACGACAAGTACTCGGTCCTTCGCATTCCCAGTGTAAGTAAAGGTGCTCTCAGATTACATTGTTTTACAGAGTAGAATTGATTTCTTTCCCTGCACTATTATAGCCTAATTCTCCGAAGCAAACATCTGAATGGAATATCACTGCATTTGCTTTTTGTAGTATGGTAAAGAGTTGATGTAAATTTCCTATGAGTTTTCCTGATGCTACTACGTAACCTCATATGCGCTAATGGATCGAGCACCATCCCTTTCTTTCTCAATGCACAGACTACAGACGGAGTGGAACAGCAGCCCCGTGAAGATGGTGAAAGCAGACCGCAGGCGTTTCAGGCGAGATCGAGGCTGGGGTTACAGAATCCTCTGCTGTAAATTCTGAGTGTGTTTGCTCCTGCACTGTTCCTGTTTCTGTTCAGGTCATCGCGTCACGCTCGCTCCTGAGCTCGTGTTAGCCATGTTAAATTCATTCAAATGTTGATCATTTCTCCCTTTCCCTGCCCCCTCCCCTTGCTATCTCTCTCTGTCCCACATGCCCTGCTTCTTTTTTATTTGCCTATAGCAGGCAGGTTAGTGGCTTGTCGGATTTGGTAGTGGCTTGTAAGTTTGCACTGTGAGTGAGAAATGAAGGTATAGCTTTGATGTAGCATTTGTGATTAATTGTTGAAGTGTTGCGGTAGGTGGACATCCCTGGAGGATTGAAGGCTGCTTCTGTACTGTAAGAGTGAGTTCGAGCTGTAGACTGTAGTGCTACTCTGCTGAGAGATGTTCAGTTCGGCCTAACGCTATGTGACTAATAATATATGTGAACAAGAAACAAAATAAGGTGATAGTATTGATACAGGCACATGTAAATTACTAAATCTACAACACAATATCTGCAAACCTGATACTGGTGCACGTACATATATTACAGATAGCTAGCCCAAGCATGCACATCAGGCACAAAACTGCTCATTTCTCACATGAACTTTTTACTGTTCTTGCAATCAGGGCTAAACGTGATGTGCAGCTTGGAGGCTAGATTAAGGCTGGCCAGCTAATCTATCTAGTCAACCTTGGCATTTATTCCATAATATTTGGGTAACTAGGCTATATATCCTGCGAGTCTGCATCTCTAACTAGGTGTAGTAGTAACTAAATCAAAGAGCGGCTAGCTCTAACCTCTAAGTCTCTAACACTATGTACCTAGTAGCTCTGTGTCCCATGCCCGCGCGTGCAGGTGTGTGTGCTATATATAGCTAGGGCTCGTCCTCCTGCAGCGGCTCGTCGTTGTGAATCGGCGGGCGGCGGCGCGCATTCCACGCGTAGTCCCTCCGGAGCATGTCGTGCATCTCAGCGGCCGCGTCCCGGTGCTCCGTCGCCGCGCGCATCTCCACCGTCCTTGGCCGCGAGCCGCCGCCGGCGCTCGCGACAGGGAAGTCAGCCTTCCCTGCATCGCTGACCACATCCGCATGCGGCCCACCTATGGTGTCCAGGCCACCGTTTGCCCTGAGCACCGCAACTGCAGGAACGATGATCAACGGGTCTCGAGTTAACAGACGGATTGAGGCAAATCTCAGAAAATAAACAACGCATGTACATATCGATCGATGAAGAGAAGAATCTCACCATGGCGAGCACAAGCAGTGGGGAGGTGAGGCGTGAGCAATGAGGAGACGAGCGACGCAACCACAAGGAGGCTAATGGCACTAGTCGTATTGCAGCTCATGGTAAACCTTTTTCTTGTCTATGTAAGCTCTTAGTTTCAAAGCATATAGGAGTTAAAGAGGAGAGAAGGGACAGGGGTTGGGGTTGTTGGGCTTTTTATAGAGAAGGCAGTGGCCAATGTGTGGTATGCTAGATAGTTGTAGCTGGCTAGCTAGAGCTAGGGTCTAACTAGGGATGGATATGCTAGTGAAAGCTAGCAAAGCTGAGGATACCTAGAGAACATCTGTTCTAGCCGTACTACCCTGCTAGCCTTGTTTAACGAACCCTAGGAATTGTTTATGGCCTGGTCCTGGTTGTGCAGCCAGGAGAGTATCAACCCAAGCATCCAAGAGCTAGCTAGTGTATGTATCTCCGTGTATATAGTCATCCTCTCTAATTAAAAGAGACAAGAGCTCGATCTCTTTGCATTTGAGATCCTGTGATGACTCTGCGAGGCTGTGAGCCTGTGACTCTGCGTTACGTTGATAACAACACGGTCGGCGAAAGCTGTTAAATTGGTCATATATATGTACGGAGTACCTGTGGCTCTGTGACTGAACTCGTACTCGTAGATCAGGAGTTCATCAGTTATAAAATAGTCCAATTATATCGTGAGCCTCAGTGCTGGGATCAATATCTGTCTGCCAAATGATTGAGGGGATACGGTAGTGATAGATCACTTGATTAACAACCTGTGATCAAATCCAAATGCAGATATGCATGCTGCAAAATTGGCCGTACGTCGTGGAGTTCAGAAAGATGCACAAAAGGTGAGTGAGATTCAGTCTTCAATTCACCCGTGTTATGTAGGAGTGAGATCGATCATTAGCGGCTAAAAACATAGTTACATGGGTGATTTATCAAATCTTGACCCCCCAGGGTGACTAGCTAATCCTTGATTCTAATTTTTTTTTACCACGAGGTGCTCTGTTTTTCTCTCCTTCCAGGGGTTGGCAGGGCCAGTGGCCACCACTGGCTGGAGCACGAGGGCGTGCTGCCCAACCTCGCGCGGAGCGGTGGGTGGCTTTTGGGGGCCGAGCTGCCTGCCTGTTGGTGGTGGCATATGTTGGACGAACGACGATACGAGTCGGCGTGCACCGTCGCCGGCCGGCCACGTGCCGCCCACCGTACGACGCCACTCGGCTCTGCCGATCCCTCTCCCTCGTCGGGCGTCAAATATTTACGCGCTGACAAAAATCCGCAAGTGGTACTGCGTAACACTGTTTCTTTTTTAGCCAGGGGGCAGAGTGGCAGAGGGGGAGTGCTGTAAAGTTAAACACTAGCCAGCGACCCAGCATTCGTTCTTGGGAGTCTTTGACCAATGGGTTAGGTTGGCCGTTCGACGGCTGTGACAAAGTTCAAACGTCATGGCACACCGTATGTCGCTGAAACGCTCTGGCTTGGTGATTCAAACAGCTTTTTTTGTCCCGAGCTATCGGAAATTCGGAAGGGCGTCCCGCGTCGAAGCTCGTGATGAACGCCCCCTTCATCTTTTGCACCTTCTCGCCACATCGTCTCCCCGTTCAGCTTCCACCCCGTCTCCGTCGCTCGCCGAAGCAGTGGAAAAAAAAACACAGCATCAAAAAACACAATTTTCAACTATTTTGAGATACCAACCGTCGGTGTATTTCAAATTTCTCAGATGAGCTTTAGAAATTTTGAGAGATAAACTTTCAACAAATTTAAGAAAGATCTTGCAAAAATCTGATCGAGCCCACGTCTTATACCCCCATCATTGGAGCTCTAAAAAACAATTACGTAATCAACGTTAAAAAATATCACCCAAAGAAAAAAAAGACTTTTAGATCCCGCACCTACCTCCCGCAATGGCTATAACAACGGCATAGTGTCGCGTCGGTGAAAGATGGAGGAGGAAGAAGGAGGCAACGTATGCAAAGACGAGCCATGGCGGGGACGGTGTAGGAGTACGCGATGGAGAGGAGAGGGGAGGTGGAAGAGAAATGGGAGGTACATGATCCATTCGTGGGTGATGAGAAAACATAATGACTTTGTAAGGTAGATCTCACATAATGGGAGAGTGAGTTAAGTTGTCGGATTGACCGCAAGAACGGTTGTCTGAAGTTTGTGCAGAAGAGCTGCAATTTGTGTAGCGGGTTGCAATGGAAAAGAGTAAGACTAGCAAACATTTTAATTTGTAGGACATGTTAAAGATTATATGGACTGATGGATGATACATCTGTAAAGTGAGATATATACTGGCATGTCTCGTACCTGAATACTTTAGAGTTGTATATATCTAAAATATATTATATTTGTTAATTTTGAGTTGCCAATTTTTTTTTAAATCTAAGTCACCTATGTTAGACAAACTTTTGTCATAAGTTGTAAACAGATCCAGAGTTATGAGGAGTCCGTAGAGTCCTTTAGAAGAACCTTTCATATGCTCCAATTAATGTAACACATCCCTGTAACTTCTGATTGCTATAAACATGAAGGCGTCCCTGCCAGGAAGGCAATACGCTTCACACCATCGCTCTCACGAGCGTTTACATGGTATCAGAGCCTCCCCTTCCATAGACACATCAAGCTCCAACAATGGCGTCTTCTTCCTCCTCCGCCATCCCTGTTCTCAATCAGCAAGTCTTGGAAAAACTCACGAGAGACAATTAGGTGCTATGAAAAGCACAAGTGCTGCCTCCAATCCGTGGCGCCTTGCTCGACGGGTACCTAGATGGATCTCGTCCGGCGCCCGCAAAGACTATCCGGACGACCACGGATCAGGGAACGGTGGAGACGATCAATCCAGACTATGCACGGTGGTGCGCCCAAGACCAGCAGGTTCTTGGGTTCCTGCTCAACTCCCTACGAAGGATATATTGACACAGGTAGCGTCGATCCCAAGTTCGGCGGAAGTCTGGACTGCGTTGGAACAGATGTTTTCCTCACAGTCTAGAGCCCGGATCATCAACATCCGGATGACCATGGCCAACATGCAAAAAGGGAACATGACAGCCGCGGAGTACTTCTCCAAGATGAAAGCTCTCGCCGACGAACTCGCATCTGCAGCAAGCGCATTGATGATGATGATATGATGTCCTATCTTTTGGCAGGACTTGACATCAACTACAATCCTTTGGTGGCCTCGGTGTTGGGGAGATCGGCGACTGATCCGGTGTCCCTCAACGACCTGTACGCGCAGCTTCTAAGTTATGACACGCGCATGGAGATACTCCAAGGATCTGGGACCGGGAACTCCGGATTCCAGGCCAACTCAGCCTCTCGCAATGGCCGAGGCGGGTCTGGCCAGCGTAGCCGTGGAGGAGGCCGTAGCGGCCGCGGCTACAATAGCTACAACCGCGGCGGGCACAGCAACGGTCCACGGCAGGGCCAACGTGGTGGCCGAAGTACCCAAGAAGGGTCATCCAAGCCATTGTGCCAAGTCTGCCTCAAGCCAAATCATACAGCGCTGGAATGTTGGCATCGCTTTAATGCCGACTACGTGCTCGATGGCGGTCGCCAGGCCAGTTCGGCAACGACCTCTTACGGAGTTGACACGAATTGGTACATCGACTCCGGGGCTACCGACCACATCACCGGTGAACTTGACAAATTAACGGTCAGAGACAAGTACACCGGCTACGACAAAGTGCACACCGCCAATGGCGCAGATATGGAAATTAGTCATATCGGTAGCACTACTATTCATACCCCAAATCATTATTAGCAATAATGAGCTCCCTTGCTCCAACGAGTCTAGTATTGAGTCGGTTTGTGATGCTTGCCAACAAGCAAAGAGTCACCAATTACCCTATCCCAAGTTTACTAGCGTCTCAAGTTCACCTCTAGAACTAGTGTTCTCTGACGTCTGGGGTCCCGCACCATGTTCTGTTGGTAGAAACACTTATTATGTCAATTTTATCGATGACTTTAGCAAGTTTACTTGGATCTATCTCTTAAAGAAATGGTCTGATGTCTCTTCCGTTTTCTTAAATTTCCAAAATCTTGTTGAGCGTAGACTTGGTAAGAAAATCATCAACATGCAAACCGACTGGGGAGGTGCATATCAAAAATGGAATTCCTTTTTCCAGAAGATTGGCATAGCACATCATGTTTCGTGTCCTCATGCCCATCAACAGAATGGGTCCGCTGAACGCAAGCATAGGCACATTGTTGAAGTCGGTTTGTCTCTTTTAGCCCAAGCATCCATGCCACTAAAATTTTGGGACGAAGCTTTCCTCACCACCACACATCTTATTAATGTTTTACCAAGTAAAATCATCAATTATCGTACGCCCATAGAGCGTATTTTCTCCACTAAGCCCGACTATTCATCTCTTCGAGTTTTTGGCTGCACATGTTGGCCTCACTTGCGACCATACAATTCTTGCAAACTTGAATTCCGCTCAAAACGATGTGCATTTCTTGGCTATAGTTATCAACATAAAGGTTACAAGTGCCTAGGTATCTCCATCGGCCGAATATATATTTCCCGTGACGTAATCTTTGATGAGTCCGTTTTTCTGTTCAAAGATCTTCATTCAAATGCTGGTGCCAGACTTCGCCAAGAAATTCTTCTTCTGCTTTCTACCCTCCTAAATTCCACAAGCTACGGGGATGAATTAGTACGTGCTGACCAAATGACTAAGGACCATACTAATCCTTCCATAGGAAGCCTTGCGTCTGATGTGCAGGTCACGCAGAATAGCAGCGCCGAAAATTGTGGAGAAAACGCTGCAGAAAATTCAGAAAATAGTGGCCATAGTCTGCCACATGAAAATGCAGAAGATCCTGGCCGCACTCCTGGTGCAGATTTCCCTGGATCCGCTGCCAACGCGTGATCCTAGGATGATTCTCCCGCTCACCGCGTGCGATCCGAGGCGCATGAGCTGATTCACACGCCTGCCTGCTTGCCCACTCCTGCATCGGCTCAGTCGGGGTTTGGCTCCACTGTGGGCACGCCCGGAGGATCGCTGTAACACCCCGATTTTTCGAAATCTAAAAATTAGGGCCAACAAAACTTTTTGAAAATAATGCTAATTAAAATACACCAGATTAAAACTTTTGCTCAAACCATGTTCCTGCTAAACCCTAAAGCAAGGCAACCAAAATCTTTCCCCTCTGTTCCTGTTCCCTTGGTCTCTGCTTGTCGAAGCTCTGTCCGGCATTGTATTCAAACCCTGTATATGCAAAAATCTTCAAGTGTATGCGGGCACATACTCTCCAAGCCCTAGTTACTCTTCTCGATGAAACCCTATTCACCATAGTGCTCCTCCCTTTTTACCACATGACCAAGAACATATCTTCGGCCATTCTACCACTCTTCTATAACAAGATGTATATGTATATGTATTTCTTTTTCACCCTTATCCCTTATACTTACCATGCCACCTTTTATCTTCCTACATGGTAAGACCTTAGATATTCACTTCACCATATTTATCCACTCTTCCAAAAATTCCCCCAAAAATCTCCAAGAATCGTTCGACACTCCCCATTGTTCCGGAAACCCAAATATGCATAAACATTGGCATCTCTAGTCCATAAATTCTGAATAGCAGCCATCCAAACACCTCTACCCTAAAAACTTTTCTCCATAGAAATCTATACCAGCTTCCGAGGCTTTCGCAAATTTGGAGGGAAGTCTTACATATATGTATAGAACCCACACGAATCATAAAATGTTAGGTGTCTTGTTCCAGAAATTTCCACCGAGAACAGCTCCCATCCCTTACTGTTGTCCCTACCATTCTCCTCGCTAACTCCCTCCCTTCTTTTCTTCATCTTTTTCCATCTCCCTGGCTGCAGCTAAAGCCAGACCAGAGACTCCTTTTCCTAGTGCCACTGCCACACTCCAAGCTCCATTCCTTTTCTCAGCTGAACAGCCCTCTTCCCTGTGCGTGAGGATCAGTACCACACCAGCCCTGCTCTCCACCTTTTCCCTATTCTTTTCCTACCTCTCTCCTTCACCACCTTTCTCCTTTTACTTCAACCTTTTTCCCTCTCCCTGCTGCAACCAAAAGCACTTCTCTACTCCTCAACCAAACTACTCATGCCACCCATTCTCCATCCACAGCAGGTGGCAACCAGTTTTACCTACAGCAAAAGTACAAGTGAGCTACCCCATTGACTCCCATTAACTTCTTTTCTTTTGCCCCAGCTCCTCACTCCCTGGATTCTTTTTCCCTGTTGCACGTCATGCACACCAAGGGAGCTTGTCCTCCAGAACCAGCACGCCACTCCTTCTCCTTTGTTTTTCCTTTCTGCCATTGAGCCTAAAAGCCCACTGCCCGAGCTATCTCTTCTCATTCAGCTACCTCAATGTGACTCCTCCCCCTTTACTTTCCATGCTGCTCCACTACTCCCCTAAGCACTAGCCCCGAACTGCCCAAGACCTCCAGAGCTCCTACTCTCCTCCATAGCACCCCAAGCACCTGGTCTTTCCCTCTCCCGAGAGGCACCCAAGCCCTGCTTCATCCTAGGCTGAGATACCCGAGTTCTTCTCCTCCCAAAGCTCCTCCCCAACACTGGTCTCCCTCCTCTTCACTGGTTTCTCAAGCCGAGCTACTCCCATCTCTCCTCCTCCATTGCTTGAGCTCCAGCTGTGTCTCTTTATTTCTACTCCAACAGCAACCTGAGCACCCTGCTCGTTTTCTTCTTATTCATCTATGAGCAGCGACCAGCCCGAGTACTCCTTTGCTCCTGCTCAACCATCTACTCTACCCCTTCTCCTTCTCTACTCCCCAAGCTCAGCTCACCCGAGCAGCCCAAGTAGCCGAGCTGTTTCCCTCATTGCTGAGCTTCTTCTTCATTGTTCCTGACCAGCTTCCCCAAGTCTTCCCGAGCTCCCTGCCTCATTTCTTTTCTCCCCAAGCAAGTCGCTCATTCTTTCTCTTTTTGTTCCCTGAGCTACCCAGCCTTGCAGTATTCTCTTTCCAAGCTTCCAAGCTTTGAGCTTCTGCAGCCCTCGAGCACCGAAGCTATTTTCTCTACCCGAGCTACAGCTGAAGCCGAGCTCCCTGCCGCCACCCTTCCTCCCTCTATTAGCAAGCTAGAAGCTAAGCACACCCCACTTCCAAACCAGCAAGCTGAGCTGCTTCAGTCTTCCCCAAAACTCGCTCCATCCCTTCCTGATTCCATCCTTTCGCTCACCCCAGCGCCCAAGCTCGAAAGCTCCCGAGTCTCCCTCAACACGAGCTCCTTCTCTCCGTTATTTGATTCTTCTTCTGCTAGGCTGAGCCGGGCCACCATCGCTTGTTGCCGGAGCAGCCCCCGAGCCACCGTAGCTCTCCTCTCCCTCGGTCCTAGCTGAGAGCAACGCCATCGCGGCAGCCACTTCTCCCGCCGTGGCAGTCTTTCCTCCACCGTGGTAGCACCGTGGCAAACTATTCCCCGCCGTGGCAAGCTATTCCCCTACCGCAGCAGTGCTGCGGCAACCTTTTCTCTGCCCACGGCAGCGCTACGGCATCTGTCCCCTACCGCGGCAGCCATTTTTCCACCGCGGCAGCCCATGGTAGTTGCCTCTGCAACCCCGCCTCGCTGCAGCAGCCCACGGCAACTGCCGCAGCCACCATGTTCCTACCACGGCAACTCACAGCAGCTGCCGTTGCTGCTTTGCCTCTGCCGCAGCAGCCACTTCTCCCCCGCGACAACTTTCCCCCACCCGGCAAAATCTCGGAAGCCCATTTCTCCTTCATCGTAGCTCCGTTTGACCTGATTCTTTTTCCTATATTCATCTAAAATCAAAATCTATCTAATAACACTGATTACATAACTTTTGGGAATTATTTGAAATTCAAATTTGGAATCAATCCATTATGAGCATGTTTTGTATATCCCTTTAGCAGGGTTAAACTTGGTTAATCCCTCGACGCATTAAAACTCATCATGCCATGTTAGTTCAGTATACCCTTATTTTTGAAGTCTTTTACACCATAATAACAATGATGGTTTTGAAAACCTAATGATTACAAGTCAGCTATTATACGCATGCATGCATATGTATGTGCACATATGTCATTTTAAATCTTGCTTTAACAAGTTTATAGAGATTTCTAAAACTTTGAAACATGAATAATATCCTTGGAACCCAACCCTTATATGAAAGCTAATAGCTTATAAAAGCTAATGTGATCCTAATCATGCGAACCCTAGTTTCTTATACGTAAAAGCCTTTACCTCATGTGGTATTAATTCCATCGCATCATTTTGAAAGCCTTAGCAACCTCCTAAGAGCAATGCATGGTTCTAAATGTTGCGTGAGTGTATTTTGGTTTTTAAATGGTTCTTTCTCGCACCGTTGGTGACTCGTTTTTTTCTCGACGTGTAGTTACGACGCGGCGGTACCTCACGCGCAGGATTAATTCCCGATGTTCGTCGTACCAAGTTTGCGACCGAGATTCGGCCAATAACGCCAGGCAAGCCCTCGACCCTTGATCATGTTGTAACCTAAGTTTACGAAATGCTATTTTGTTTTCGAAACATGCATGCTATGTTTTATACCCATTATTTTACGTAGCCTAGTTATGTCTGACACTTAGAAAACCCTAGTCCGACCCGTAACACCTTGTCACCCTAAGGACTACGTAATCCGGAAGAAATAACAGAAACGTAGGGTAGAGTATATACATATATACATGCTTACCCCTGCCGTAGTGAAATTAAGGTTTTAAAAATAAAAAGGTGATAACACCCCATATTTCATGTGGTAAACTTTTAAGAAACGGACCGTCGTGTCCAGAGGTGTATGAAGGTAGCATAGCCATGGCTTGGTATGTTTTACCTTAAATGGTTTTGTGAAACCGAAAATGAAAATGGAGAAGATTTTGATCCGGGTCGGTAATGAAGGGTGAAAGCAGGGAGTTTGTTAAAGAGCGAGGTAAGGCCCGGCGTGGTTCTCGCTGCCCGTTTACGGGAATGGTGTGGAGTCCCTCTCGGATCACCTAAGGACCGAGCTTAAGTGCCGTTTAGCCAAGTCTTACCGTACGTCCACATGTCCTTTATGGGAAGGACTTGACATAGTACCCGGCCTGAACTAGCATGAACCCGTAGGTAGGGAGAAGTGTGCAGATGGAGGTGTAGCTCCTGTAGAGAACAAATTCTGCGGGTAAGCGAGGCATTGTTCGCCACAAAGTTGGAACACCAACCTTCTTGCAAGCAATGATACTGACTCAAGCTAGATTTGGGACATGTCCTTCTGGCGGGTTCATGGCTGGGTTCACACCGGCGAAAAGTCTCGTTGTACTAGCCCTGTCAGTATACGGGCCCAGTATACCCAGGGTGAACTACATCGTGTGGGTAAAGCCGTACCACCTCTGTAGAGGGTTAAAAACTATTCGAATAGCCGTGTCCGCGGTCATGGACGAACTTGGTCGGGCCCACTAAAGTAGACTGACTTTTAAAGTCAAAAATGGATTATGGGTTATGGGATTAAGGACGCGATCCACCGTGTTCGCAGGGCGTCATGCTAATTTCCCGTTGTGTCGGGAAAAGTGAAGAAGGGGTTTCCCCGTGGACTCGGGCAAACCCTAAAATCCCCGTAAGTACCGAGAGGACGATGTTTTCCTCCCCGAGGAACCGGGCGATTGCCGTGTTTTCGTTGGTATCCCCGTAAGTACGAGGTGAGTTGTGTCTCCCTGAGGAACCGGGCGATTACCATGCTTTACCGTTATGACGGAAAGCACATAGATGATCTCCCCGTTGTAACGGGTAGAGTGATTCAAGCAGGTACCTTATCTCGCTGCGTCGAGATGTTTTGCTAAGAATGGCTTTTATATCTATTTACCTATTTCAAATGCAAACTTACTTTCTCGCACAATTTGAAACCTAGGTTAGAGCCAATTTCTTGATTATTCCCTTGCATGCTCATATCCGTGATAAACTCCCTGGCGGAGTGCTTGCGAGTACATTCAATGTACTCACCTGGCTTGTTGATTTGGCCAGATAGAAGGGCGGCAGCTCGAAAGCAACATCAGTATCCGCGATAACTAGGGCGAACCCCCAGTCAGTTGCCTGTTGGGAACGGCATATTGATGGGCTCATTACCGCTTGATTTCCGCTACAAGATTTCTAGCCAATGGGCTAAAGGTATAATTTTTCCTGATCTCAAAGATCGATTATGTATCTTACTCTAATAAGGGCGTGTATGACCTGATATACAGGTTAACTTATGTGTACCGGCTACTGATAATGGGACCGGTACAGTAAACACAAGGGCTTATCCGGCCTTAAAACTGGGTACGCCACAATCGCCCAGCGCGCCTCCACTGCAAGCTCGCCACATGGCTCCCCTGGCGGGTCCAACACCGATGGGACTGAGGTTTCTATCTTCCAGGATCTTCTCTGCAGTGTACACCTGTAGCTCCGTATGTGACACCTCCCGCTGCAACACGGCCACAGACTCGCCTCTCCCAAGGTATTATTCAACCAAAAAAATTATTTCCCGGGATAATTCGGTACGGAAATTTTTGTTCCACAGGAGAACCTGAGAACTTATCTGAAGCTCTAAGTGAGTCAAATTGGAAATATGCCATGGATGAAGAATACATGGTGTTGATGAAAAATCATACATGGCATCTCGTTCCTCCACCCTGCGGTAAAAATATTATTGATTGCAAATGGGTCTATCATATCAAAAAACACGCAGACGGCTCTATTGACAAGTGCAAAGCTTGTCTTGTTGCCAAAGGATTCAAGCAATGCTACGGGCTAGACTATGAAGATACTTTCAGTCCCGTTGTCAAAGCAGCTACTATTTGCCTTGTCCTAGCCATTGCAGTTTCTTGAGGGTGGTGTCTTCGTCAGCTTGATGTGCAGAACGCGTTCCTTCATGGCGTTCTGGAAGAGGAAGTGTATCTTCGTCAGCCCCCAGGGTATGAAAGCAAAAACACACCACACTATGTTTACAAGCTTGATAAAGCTCTCTATGGCCTCAAGCAGGCTCCTCGTGCATGGTATTCTCGATTGAGCATCAAATTACAACAACTTGGCTTCACCCCTTCTAAATCTGATACATCCTTGTTCGCATTTCACAAAGGCGGTGTGACCATTTTTGTTCTTGTATATGTTGATGATATTATTGTCACAAACTCCTCGCAAGATGCTGTTCATGCTCTCCTCCAAAATTTACGGACTAACTTTGCTCTTAAGGACTTGGGCGATCTGCATTATTTTTTGGGCATCGAAGTAAGGCGGCGAGATGATGAGCTACTTCTTACCCAAAGTAAATATGCAAAAGAATTACTTTGCACGAGTAAACATGGCAAATTGCAAAACTTGCCCAACTCCGCTCTCTGCCATTGAAAAATTATCCGCTCATGAAGGAGAAGCCTTAAATGCAGAAGACTCCACCAGGTACAGAAGTATAGTTGGTGCTCTCCAATACTTGACTCTTACACGACCTGACATTGCCTTTGCAGTCAACAAAGTATGTCAATATTTACATGCTCCCACTGTTACCCATTGGACGGCTGTCAAGCGAATCCTGAGATACATCAAAGGATCTATTGAACTTGGATTGACATTCAAAAGATCCTCTTCTCTGCTAGTCAATGGGTTTTCTGATGCAGATTGGGCAGGATGTGCAGATGACAGAAGGTCAACAGGAGGGTTTGCAGTCTTTTTGAGATCAAACTTGATCTCATGGAGTGCGAGGAAACAAGTAACTGTGTCCAGGTCTAGCACAGAAGCTGAGTATAAAGCTTTAGCTAATGTTACTGTAGAAATTATTTAGGTACAGTCATTACTCAAGGAACTAGGGATTTCTCAAGAGCGAGTACCTTGCCTATGGTGTGATAATCTTGGTGCAACATACTTATCAGCAAATCCAGTCTTCATGCGACGACCAAACACATTGAGATAGATTTTCACTTTGTTAGAGAAAGGGTTGCTCAGAAAATGCTTGAGATACCCTCCAAAGATCAAGTAGCCGATAGTTTCACCAAAGCGCTACCTGTCAAGCTCTTAGAAGATTTTAGACGCAATCTCAACTTGACAAGTTTCGATTGAGGGGGAGTGTTAGACAAACTTTTATTATAAGTTGTAAACAGATCCAGAGTTATGAGGAGTCTGTGGAGTCCTTTAAAAGAACATTTCATATGCTCCAATTAATATAACACATCCCTGTAACTTCTGGTTGCTATAAACACGAAGGCGTCCATGCCAGGAAGGCAATACGCTTCACACCATCGCTCTCACGAGCGTTTACAACCTAAAATTATACTTTACTTAGTCTAAAATTGCAATACTGAAAATATATAATTTTAATTAAAAACTAGTGTAATTTTTTGTTTGTAAATTATCTATAAAATAAGGTGGAATGAGAACTGTTGAATGTTGATCGAATATCTTAAAAGAAAACTGAGATATAAAAATGATTTAGGTACTTATAAACAGACATTCTCGAAATATATACTACTATGCTTGTTAACACGAGCCTAGCTAGCTAGGCCAGGTGCTTCTTTTTTGAGAGGGAAATAATTCCATTCAAGCCAAGGCCCTGGCCAAGATGGTAGAGAGCACTTCCAGTACGGAATCTAAAGTTTCATTCAACCAAATCCTCCGAATGTAAATTAAAACCAAAATTTTATTACACTCTTTTTGACGGGAATAAACTATAAAACTGAAGAAAACGGTGTGACAATCAAACTTCTAAAAGGTAAAGGTAAATGCCGGACAAAAAAAAACTATACCGATACTACCACCGTCCTCCACCACCTCATGTGGCCGGTGACACCTTGCCGCCTCACTCGCACCTTGTTGCCCGCTGTCGGTCTACCACCTCACGTCGCTCTAAGCCGCGGCACCGTTGAAATCATTTCTAACCTAAAAAATCTTTACTGTAACTTGGACGTTGTAGCTGTCACCGTCTTGTCGGAGAAAACGGTGGGGGGAGGAGGAAGATAAATGAGATGGGACTGCCCATGTGAAGGAGAGAGGTGCGGGACACAGTAGACATCTCATGGGTTTTGCGTTATATCCGGTAGCTGGGCTAAGTACCCAAGCAAATAACCACAATTTCATAGTGTTCCTTAGCCCAATTAGGATTGTAGGCTTGTAGTGTGTTCCTCTTCAAAGCAGAAGCCTTGATGAGCTGATTTTGGGCTTTTCTCCTTTAAATGTGGGCCTATTTTACGCGCGGGCTCCAATTCCCCTTCCTACTCCACGCTCCACGCTCCCTTCCTCCCAAATCTTATGCCGCCGCCGCCGCCGCCTTCCCATACCACCCCTCTACCCAGCGGCTGTCGAGCCCGAGCAACCCTTCCGACGCTCGCTCTCAGAGAAACGCTCTCGCGCCATGGGGCGACCAACAAAGGGCGGCGCGGCCGCGTCCTCCTCCTCGAAGAAGCCCAAGGCCAAGCCGAAGCAGCGCGGCGGCGTCGACTTCAAGGTAACAACCACCTCGGCCGTCTCCCCAAGCGCTCGGAGGCACTTCCAACGCTCACCGGTTTAAGATTTTGGTGGTTCGCAGAAGTACAAGCACAAGGTCGGGCGCAAGCTGCCGCCGCCGAAGAACGCCACCAACACGGAGATCAAGTCGAAAAGTGAGCGAGCCTTTTGCTTCGTTGCTGCTGCTTGGTTTTGAGGCTTCGCGGCGCATTAACTAGGGTTTTGGGTTGGGTTGTGTTGTGCTCTGTGTGTGTTCAGTGATCGTGCTGCCGGAGCAAAGCATGGCGTCCGAGAGGGCCGGCATGGCGGTGAACAAGCGCGGGCTCACGCTGCGGGAGCTCCTGCAGCAGACGGTGCACTACAATGCCAAAGTGCGGAGAGGTGAGCTACCTCTCCATATACACTGTCACCAAATGCGCAGTCAATCCATCTTGATTTACTCATGATATGTAGCTAACTCGAAATATGCTGTTTTGTTGGGGGTTGAAGCTGCAATGAATGGAATAAAGGATCTCGTTGTCAAGCATCCAACAGAGCTTAAACTGCACAAGGTTGCTATGCTTGAGAAGTTGCAGGAAAGGATATGCGACACTGACAAGGTTGTTCGCGAATCGTTGTACAATATACTGCAGTCTCTGATCTTCCCATCTTTGAAAGAGGTATCTCCCCCCTTTTCACCTAGTATCGCTGGAATCACATGGAAATCATTTAATGGATAAATAATGTTATCGTGTTCAGCCTTTTGCATTGCACCCTATGTTCGAATAGATGCACAGGGAACAGGCTAGCAATTGAGTCTCTTCGAATAGATAATGTTTTCTATATTAACCATAATGTACTGCCTGCTTATTGACTGCATGAGCAAATGTATCACAGAAGTTCTGTTTCTTGACACCTTGATGATCAGTGATAATTCATTAAGGCACTCCAAACACTCAAGCACCATTCTTCACTTCATTCTGTTTTTGCATCCAATTGTCTATTTCGTTTCACAGACCATTGAGGCTCTTCTAAGCACATAGATGCTATATTTCCCACATCTTATTCCTTTGACCTGCTGCAGTTTTCTAGATCTCTATTCTTGGTGTCAGATGTGATGCTACTGATATCTATTTATTGCAGGACAATGCAATATCTACCCGCAGTACACTGTTTCTGCTGATGGCCAATGTTTTGAATGGAATGACCCACCTATCTATGGATATCCAGTTAATGGCTTTCAGGTTTTTGGAGCTTGTGGTTCTTAATTTCCCATCCTCCTTTGCCAGATACGCTGAACAGGTCAGTGGACTTATGTTCATGTATTGGTTATTGGTGTGTTGAAAGTTGAAGTGCATGCTTACAAAATGATTACAACACACACACACCCACCCGGGGCATGCGCGCGTGATAAATTCCCTTCCCCTTTTGTTTTGCCAAAGTTGGCATATGTTAAGCCACCAGAACGTGCTTCATAATCTGGCTTTCATCAATGTGTTTTTCCAACAAAAACCTGTAATAGCTGTTTTATACTTTGTGAATAATAATTTGTTTTGCCAAAGGTTTGTGATTAACCATATCCATTACCAAACAATAATTTCTTTTGCACTATTCCTTCTGACAGGCATTCAACAACTTTGTTGTTGTACTGAGCAACGACAGAATCCATCTGCAGGATAAGAGTAAATTGAACAGTGTCCTTACCGGGCTTGGGCACTGCCTTTCCTTGGTTGCTCGTGAGACGGAAGATGATGATGCATCAAATCGACTGGTTTGTGCAGTTAGCAAACTAAATCATTTTTTGCTTTAATTTCTTCCTGACATAGCTGGAGCTATGATGAGAAACTTGGTGAAATAGCAACCACACATGTTCTGAAATGTGCAGATGCATTAAACACGTTTTTAATCCTATTGTAATGATCAGAATCTTTGCTCATAATTTACAGGTTCAGAAACTCTCTACAAGAGAACTTTGGAAACCTACCCTTGATGAAGATAACCCAGGAAGTAATTAAGTCTTGTACACTTTAGCCTCTTCTTTTTCTTCCTAATTTGCTGTGCAATTTATGCAGTTGGGCCACCTTTTAATGGAACAAATAACAATGAATGTGAACTTAGTTGTACTATAATTAGAGAAAGCTCGATAGTAAGCCCGCTAGTCTGGTTGCGAAATAAAAAAAAACACTGAATGCTAAAATTAGTAGCTCTAACTAAATATTGGATGGCTTTTTGACAGAGTGGCACTTCCCATTATTATCAGCAGACCCGGAAGTGTTTAATCAGGATAGTTAAGTGATAGATAATGGATCTGGGTGGTTTAGTTCATCAGAATACCAAGGAAGAACAACATTTGAAAGAAACAGCAGCCTTTTAAGGGCGATAGTATAAAACAGCTATTACAGCACCTCCAGCAACGTGTTTCCTTATTCTTGTTGTAGATGCACATCTTACCTGATTAGTTCATTTGTGGTTATGTTCTTCTGTTAATTGAGCCTTGTTATTATCATCTTATTCACATATGGCACTGCAGGAGCATTTGCGACATCCAGTGTATTAACAAAGCTTCAAAATCTCATCCAAATTCTCGTTAATTCGATAGAGGTTTCAGCTTCAGAACTCTGTGCAAAGCCAGCTAATGATGCTCAGTCAAGTGAAGCATTATTATCAGCCCTTCATTGTCTGGATCTAATATGTAGAATATTTATTCATGAGGTGAAGAAACCTCAGATGGAATTTCGGAGATCCAAAACTCAGTTTGAGTCTGAGTGGTTGAATAGTCCTGTGTTGGTATATCTAAAGAAACTATGGGGAGTGAAACGTGTGTTTCATGAAAGGTACAAAATTCTTCCCCTCTAATTACTACCTCCATTTTGCTGGTTTGGTTCTATTGAAACCATTGTCTGATCAACAAATAGAGAAAATATGGTATGGTTTTTAGTAGTCTTGGGATGATCATAATGAATTGGTGAATTAGATCCAGCATAATTTGGCTAGGAGGGAAATAATCCTATAGGATTCCTTAAGACCCTGTTTGGAACACATGACTTGAAAAACGCAGGAATAGGGAAACCACAGGAATTATGGTCATGTTCCCTGCATATGAAAACACAGGAGAACTTCAAAGTGTTGTTTGGATGTCAGAAAGGAAAAAACACAGGAACTTTAGACATGAAGAGAACAAAACATGAGGTCTGTTTGTTTTCCTCCAAAATCCCTATGGAACGGGCTCCTTACGAGTCATTTCTTGTTCCAAATGCCCTCAGTGAATTCAGTCCTCCAAAATTTCTATGTTTTTCCTTTGTTCCCAATGGGGTAAAGTTGCCAGTCCCACTTGGCGTTGTAATTTGTTGGTAATGATATGTTTTTCACTTAGTTTACTTGTGTTGTCAAATATTTGGAATTCTTATATTAGCATAGTATACTTTTAAAGTTTATCCTGTTGCAGACTTTTGATCATGCTTTCTTCAGAAAGTTTTGACTATACCTTTTGCTCACAATTTTGCTGGGTTTTTACAAAGTTGTCTTTCTCATGGCAGGGAGATGATAGATTTTTCGTTTTCAATCTGAAAATTGCTGAAATATTTTTGTGCCTGAGTGCATGGACGGATAATACAATGTTCCCAGCCGAGGAGTTATGCCAGTTTGTATCTTCTTTACTTGCAAAGGTTGTGCGTGGTTTCGTCAGTTTCAAGAACTGATGTGCTTTGATTTTTTTCTGTGATCATCTCATCGATATGCATTTTTGATTGATGTTCTTTTGGATTATCAGGCAAAAGTACTTCGTAATAAGGATCTCATGGAAACCCATTTGAGTCCACTTATAACTTGCATTCCGGGTCTATATCCAATGCCCCAAATGACTCAAAAGGATATTTATTGGAGGTATGGCTGACTTCCTTTTACTGGTATGTAAAATATTTTGGTTATTTTGTACCTTTGTCAAAATGAAAGAGTATATTCAACTGCAGGCATTTACAGATGCATTTAGAGATTCCAAGGTCGATTGCAAGCTGATCTTGCCATATTTGGATGCAGTGGGAGAAATGCTGCTTGATGTAGGTGCCTTCATTGGATACTGTATTTTAATTCCTTTTCCATGACATATTTAGTCATAAAGAATTGGGAGACATGTCTAGTGAAAACCACCATTGATGCTAATATGCACATAATTCTGATCTGGATTATCAAATTGATACATGTGTTCTCAAAAAAAGGTTAAGGTAGTCATATGGTAATCTATATAACATAAATTTCAAGTTCAAACGCAATCACTACTTAGAGAAACAAAAGAGAGAAATTCTGAATAATGATCAATCAAAAGGAAAAATAATGAGGCAAAACTCATCTCTCACAGTAAACTTCTCCTCATTTCCTTCCTAACACCAGTCAATCATGTTGAGATTTGAAAAATTGAAGGTTGGTAAGTCACTCCAACTCCATAGATATGTTTTCACTTCCTTTCTAGGGAATTTTCCTTTTGATTTGATGCTCAAACTAGATACTTCCCTGTATCATTCTATATGTTTAGCTCAAACAAACATCACCCTTCCTTTGCTTTATAATATCCTTCTGTTATTGTCTTTGGGTAGGAGAAATCAAGAATATGGTTTGCTGAAAATGGTTCAGGCTTATCGGAATATCGTAGTGCTTGGATAGATGAGCTACCTGGAATTTTACTACAATCAGTTGATAAAGCTCCCTCAGTTACAAAGGTCTGTTGTAAGTTTGTTTATCCAGTATAGAGCTCTTATGCCCATTATTTAGTATGAAGTTGTTATACTCAGGTTGAACATTTGTGGTTAACCTTCTCAATAAATTATGTGCTTTATGATAATCTGAATTACCATAGGTTGTTTTGGAGCTTCTTCTAAGAATTGGACAGTATTTCCCCACAATGGAGTGTGGAAACCTGCGCCCCTTCATGCAGTTATTGGTACTAAATGTAAGTACTACTCAAGGATTCTTATCATCTGTTTTTATCTTGAACTAATGTCATTTTGCTGACAGCATCATCTGGAACGGTATGAGCGTGGTCCTTTGTTAACCTTCCACATGATTGCCAAGAACTTGCGATTTCATGCCTTTATTACTTCTCCAATCTGCTTCCTGACATAATCAAGCCATTGGCCTCTTGCTGCTTAAGTAAGAATATATTTTTTTCTTCAACAATACTGCTTACTGCATAACCCTTTTAGTTATACTCTTCCTGCTGAGGTTTGCGGATATTATATAATTTATGTAATGCAGGTGATAAGCTAGAACCCCTCATATTATTTAGGATTGTTGAGGTTCTACAGTCAACATACAAGGCTGGGAATTTAGAGATAACAGAGCAGCTCAGTTTCTTGTCATTGCTAATGGCACGATTCGAAGTTCATTGTGGTGAGTACTTGATCATCTTCCTTTGCTTTTGTTTACCTAGGGGAATGTGAAGTCTGCTGTGAGTAGGTTATTTAGCTGAACCTTTTATATTTACGGACTGACTATGGTACAATAGCCAGTGTAGGGTAAATGCAACACTTCATAATGCAAAATAGAACTACTCAGAACAAAAATGTAACTTTTTGAAGAACACAACCATTGAAAAAATGATATACCCTTAAACATAAAGATGCATCACCCTGAAACATAGAAATGCAACCTCATGAAAAAATAGAACCCAGAAAAAAATGCAACCTCATGAAAGAATATGACCCAGAAAAAATGCAACACCCTCACACTGAAAATGCAACACGAAAAAAGTGACGCAGTGGCGCTACTATCTTTGTCAACTGTTGCTGACTGGTTTTCTCATTGCATTGGGGCAACAATTAGATCACAACCTGCGCTGTCACCATTCGCCCCATTTGCGTACTCTACGGACCCACTTGCATACTGGTGCTGCTGTCTCAGACTTCTCATGTGCTACCACTGCCACCACCTTGCTCGCTTCAAACGTGGATTAGTGATGCGGTAGTCAACAGCGGTGGAGTAGGTAACCGGTGTCGTAAGGCATATAGGAGTGGCTGGCGGTGAGAGTTGAGAGGTGGAGGCCGTCATGGAGAGACCGCGAAGGGGTTTAGAGGGAGTGAAAATTGGATGGGAGAAAAAGATTTGTTGATAAAGATTTTGTCTAAAGGGGGGTATGTACCATAGTCGCCCAGTATATTTTATGTTCACTCTTATGTTTTACTTTTTGAATGGTTACTTGAGCTAATTTTTTTTAATTTTCTCTGACAACTGCCTTTGAATTGTTAAATCAGATTTGTCCTGTACTTGGGAGGATGCCGGAAAGGTCTCAAATTGGAATACTTTCAAGGCCTTGAATCACTTAATTTTAAATTCCTTATCTGAAATGGGTGATGGCTCCCTGGTCCTTGAATTGATGTGGAATAATTTATCTAATGAGATTGTGAGCTTTCGAAACTGTGTTTTTCTTTTATGTTTTCCCATAACAACCATTGAACTCATGTCAGTTTGCTCTACCACAGGCACAAAAACCATCGTTGCATAACATGAATGGTTTGTTTAGAATTATTGCCACACTCGATGCAGGAACTGATAAGCTCATGAATGAAGATGTCATTAAGCTTATAGCGGGCTACTTGGTTGATGTTGCTTTGGTGTGTACTCTTTCAAATCCCAAAGCTTTGATATTCATAGTTGAATGATGTATAATGTATTGCACCCATTATTTTTCTACGGCTAATTTTCATAGTTGCATTGTGTGCTCCAGAAATATAGATTTGACATGATAGGATTTGTTTTTTAATAGGATATGGGATTTCACCGATAGACTGTACTATGTGCATTTTCCTTTGCCTAAAAACAGGCCTGCTTCTGGTTAACCCTTCTTCAGGAACTGATTTTTAAATCTTGCTCTGTATTTGCCACTGTACCTTGGTAAAAGACCTTTCGTTCCAATTACACTTTTTTATAATTTCTCCACTTTGTTATTCCACCTGGTTCATTCCACGAGCAGATAATGGTTGTCCTTTTATTTGATTAGCATGCAGCGTCTGTCGCAATTCACACGCCTCTCCTTCTGGACATCATTTCTTGATCAATTCCTTGTGTTCTTTTGTTACTCCACTTTTTAGTTGTGGATGAGAATTGATTTTACCCCCTGTTTTCATGTATCTGCAGGATTTGTCCAAAACCATTGAAAATGGCTTTCAATCTGATAAGACAAGATTATTTCAATACTTTATAAAGCCTTGCATAATCATATTTGAGCAGAATGACAAGGTTCTTTGCTGCACATTGGAGATGCTTAAATCTTTTGCAACAGGAGATGATCATATGTTTTCATCTGTCTCCAATTTAAATTATCCAAGGGAGCTTTCACAACAAATTTGTGTTGTCACAACAATACTGATCTTCTTATGCAATGATCGGGGGCTCCATAGAAATCTTTCTTTCAGCAAAACAGTTATTAAAGGCATCCTGCAATATATAAGGCATCAGCTGGTGAGTAGTGATATAGATTAACTTTGCGCTTCCTTCATATAAAACATTTTTCATATTGTGTTAATTTGAAGAGACTGAAAACATAAAATGATAATGTAGACAGACTGGTTCTTTCAATGGTTTCTGCTATACCATCGATAGCTTGCTTTATAATTCCTAAATTTAATTCAGACTTTAGACAGACTGGTTCTTACAATGGTTTCAATTTATGTCAATTCTTGCTGCAGGATTCTAATGCGCGTGATGTAACGTATGAACAAAAGCAGAGAGTAAAATTTGCTTTTGAGCAACTCAAGACCAAAGCATTGCAGTTGAACTGCTGGGATAGAAATGAGCTGGAAGGGCTGTCAAGGACCATGTAATGTCATGTGAGTAACTTCATCATGATTCGCTAATGATGCCACATTGCCACTTTTGACTTAAAAAAAAACTAAATTCACATTTTTTTTGTGACAGACAGCCATCTGATGGCTTCTTATGGACATATGATAATGGAAGGAGATGGAGAGTACACGCAGAGGGGTGAGCTGGGGGATGTGTGCCAATTTCCAACTTGTCACATTGCAGAGGTGCACCATAATCTGTGTGGCGTAGCTGTTACCAACAGTATACAAAGGTCGGTACATATCGGCAAGAAATACCATTGGATATCATATAATTCTGTACATACTTACATGCCAACCAAGTGTCAACTGATACTTCATTCTTCAATTGTTGGTTTTATTGATATATCCATCGAAAATTGCTTTAGTTTCCTAAATAATTTTTGTGTCCAACCAGCCCTTTGTCAGTCACCAGTACCCCCCGCTAGCTCTTAAGTGTGAAGCTTTCAGTAGATTTGTCATTATCGCGCCAATACTTCGCTTACGTTATGTGCCTGTTCTCTTAACGACAGCAATATCATATTACTGCAGGTGATCAGAAAAATGTATGATTCATGTTTCTGGTTCTCTGAAAACTACCAACCGAAGACTTCCAGCAAAGTACAGTTCAGGTTGCTCTTGAGTGAGTTAGAAAAATGGAAATTGTGAATTCTTGCGATGAATTCCGGAAATTATCTGTTCATGTATCTACAATGCGAATCACCACCAAAGCTGAGCCCGCCAGAACGGATGTGAGGGGTGAACTCTACTGCCATGTAAATGCAGAAATTTTGATTGCGAGCTCTTTCGAGCCATCTATTTCATTAACTAGATTTTTGTCTGACGACAAATATTTCATAAGGACTTGGGAGACGCTATACCGTTAAGGGCATGTATAATGCAAGGTGCTTATATAAGAGTACTTAAAGAGAGAGAATATAGCCACATTATCAAGCATCATGTAAATTCTACTTACTCCAATGCAAGCTTCTCTTTGAGGGTGCTTAGATTATTTATTATATATTAATTACTATTAATTATTTACATAAGCACCTCTAAGCATAGGTGTCTAATTAAGTATTTATGCTATAAAACAAACATCAATGCTAGCCTATATGGCAAGAAAAAACTGGTTTATTCTGCTAAGCATCTCTCTAAGTATTTGCATTGTACATGCTCTAATCTGACTGACGGTAGACGTCCAGGGCTTGGCAGACGCTCGATCACGGTACAGCTCTCCTAGCTGTTGCAGTGGTTTCCTCGTAGTAATGATCCAGATATATATTGTGTGCTCTGAAAGAGAGATAATAATGCAAAAGCAGGGAGTGGAGTTACAAAAGAGATGGAGAAATGCTTCAACCATAGAGCATGCCCTATTCTGACTTTGAGAGTCTTCTCAGAACATAACAGAATTATTTCTTCCATTTGTCTTGGCTTGAATGCATGGAAGTACCAACTTCATATAATTGCGAGAGTTGTGCGTCTCGTAATTATCTCTTGATGCTCCTGCCTTAACTTCTCGACCCAAATTAAGCCCCACGTTTCTACGTTTTTTTCTCGGCGCTTGGGCAACTTGAGAGCCCTAGAGGATGGCCCGTGGTCTGTCGGTCATGGACATGATCTAATGGTACTTGTTGAGTATGATCCAGCAAAGACAGTAGAAGACGCGCAATTCACATCAATTCCAATCTAGGTGCGCGTCAACAAGTTGCCCATGGGGATGATGTCCAGGGAATCCAGGGAGATCACAGGTGCTGAGATCAGTGAGTACCTGGATGTTGACGTTGAAGAAGATGGTACGGCGGCGGGCCGCTTCTTGAGAATCAAAGTGAAGATCAACATCCATAATCCGATCCTACCAGGCATCACACTGGAGAGCGAATCAGATGATTCAGATATTTAGTGCCCACTGGAGTACGAGTATCTACCTGAATTTTGTCACCTCTATGGCGTCATCGGACACATTGACAAAGACTGTTCGACTGGTAACTGGAGGAAAAGGTGCGGTCCTTTGGCTCATGACTACGTGTGATCCCACCACGTCGCCGGTACTTGGATGACAACCGTGGTCACTCTTCTGAACAGCCATGCCAGGGGAAACTATGGAGCAGCCGAGCAGTGGAAAATCAAGGAGTGATGGGGATGATTGGCGCATTGGGAAGTCTAATCGTTCGTTGAACTCAGCAGCAGAAACAAAGGGCAAGAGCGACGGCACGGAAGTCACCAGCCCAACAAAGCAAATGGGCAAATCCATTGTGTGGGGAGGGGAAGAAGCTAACTTTGGACAATGCGATCACAATGCCCTCTCACAATGTCAAGGAACCTGAAGGTGCAAGTGCCAATACCCAGGCCAAGACCCCGCGAACCTCTACTACATACTCGTCTATCAATCCTGGTGACAAAGGAGAGCACAAGACTCCCGGCAAATTCAGACGCTAAAAGGGTACCGACCCTTGTGGTGGGAAGCAGGAGACACATGCTTTGGTAAAGAAAAGGGGTCAAGACGAGATGGACATAGACGCGAGTGATGAATTCAACAAGAGAATCCGTGGAGGAGGAAATGGTGAGGGTAAGATTGTGCAGGAGGAGAGCGACCCTTTGAAGGCTGGGCCGTTCGAACAGCCTGGCCATGACCAATGAAGATAGTGGCATGGAACCGCCGGGGTTGAGCAATCGCCCAGTAGTTCGAGGGCTTCCGAATGTCTAGAAGCGTGAGGATCTAGATATTCTGTTTTTGTCCGAAACAAAGTCGGATGTGAGGAGGATGGAAAAGTTTTGCTAGATGCTGGATATGACACGGATGGTGGTCAAGGACTGTGAGGGGTGTAGTGGTGGCTGGCTCTTCTATGGAAGCGGGAGATCGATGTAAATATTCTCGGGATCTATTGCCTCTACATTGATGCTGAAGTCAGAACGGAAGGAGGTGTGTTATTGAGGTTCACTGGCTTTTATGGATGTTGCGGACCGACGTCTCTCCCTAGAGGAGATGCGACGATCAGTGATCAATTAGAACCGTCATTAACGGTTGCTAATGACGATTCAAGCAAGCAACTGCCGTCCCTTGTAATTGTATATATATGTAACTTCATTCAAGAACCAATAACAGGAGAGACTCACTGTTCATTGACCATACGTTGTCTATTCTCAATTCATATTATAATACATTATCAGCAAGTTTGCTCTACCACCACAAGAACACGAAGAAGCAAGAACAGAGGAGAAGAACAATACTTAAATTTTCAAGACAATCCAATAGATGAGGAAATATGTTTAGTGGATAGTTGCACCACTAACATAATTTTAAGGGAAATAAAATACTTCCAAACTTTAAAAAAGAATAAAGGAAATATTATGACTATCGCTGGACGCGATGCCATAATCATAGGCTTTGGTCAAACCATAATCATTCTCCCTATGGGTACGAAAATAACAATAGAGGATGCACTCTTGTATCCCAATTCAACTCGTACCCTACTAAGTTTTAAAGATATCCGTAAGAATGGTTTCTACATTGAAACTTGTGTTGAGTGCAATGACGAAAGTCTCCTCATCACTAAAAATGACGGATATGAAAAATAAATACTTGAGAAAATTCCCTCTTTAAAAACTAGATTGTGCTACACATACATTAGACCAATTCAACATGTTACATATAAAGTAATTTTTCAAAATCTTAACAAATTTAAGATTTGGCATGATCGCATTGGTCATCCCGGCATAGGGATGATGAGAAAAATTATTAAAAATTCTGTTGGTCCTGACTTAAAGCTTGTAAAATGTTCTAAATCCTCAGATTTTATATGCACCGCATGTGCTACGGGGAAATTAATCTTAAGACCTTCTCATCTTAAGATAAGAAATGAACCACTTAATTTCCTTGAACACATTCAAGGAGATATATGTGGTCCAATTCAGCTATTATCTGGACCATTTAGATATTTCATGGTTCTAATCGACGCATCTACAAAATGGTCGCATGTGTGCCTATTATCCATAAGGAACCATACATTCGCTAAAATAATCGCTCCAATTATCAAATTAAGAGCTAATTATCCTGAACATAGGATAAAAACCATTCGAATGGATAATGCCGCAGAATTCACTTCGCGAGCATTTAACGATTATTGCCTAACATTAGGCATAAATTTAGAGCACTCTGTACCGTACGTACATACTCAAAATAGTTTGGCTGAATCTCTTATAAAAAGAGTCAAATTAATCGCTCGACCACTTTTACAGAATTCAAATCTACCAACATCTTGTTGGGGTCATGTGGTTTTGCACGCCGCAGAATTAATTCAAATTCATCCAACTGCATACCATATGGCTTCCCCGTTGCAGTTAGTACGTGGAAATCAACCAAGTATTTCTCATTTGCGTCAATTTGGCTGTGCTGTATACGTGCCAATATCACCACCGCAGCGTACACAAATGGGTCTTCACAGAAAATTAGGGATCTATGTGGGGTATAATTCTCCGTCGATAATTAAATACCTCGAGTCCCTAACAGGAGACTTATTACAGCCCGGTACGCTGATTGCATCTTCGATGAAGATCATTTCCCGGCATTAGGGAGAGACAAAGACAAGTACCACAAAGAATGCCAAGAAATAGATTGGAATGTCGCAGGCATTCAATCTTTAGACCCACGTACTAAAGAATCTGAATCTGAAGTTCAGAGAATAACAAATTTGTAACACATTGCAAATAACCTACCAGATGCATTTACTGAAAATAAAGGTGTAACAAAATCATATATTCCGGCGGTTAATGTGCCAGAAAGAGTGGAGGTACCTAATAAAACCACTCAACTCCCTAATGAGAGCAAAAGGGGGAGAACTTTTGTCACAAAAGATCCAGTTTCTCAAAAGCATCTGCAAAAACAGAGGACTCTAAATCTTCAAACAGTAAATGCAAATCAATCTCAAAAAGAGAAACATTTGTCGGATACTCAACATCCACAACCCAGCAAAAATGTGCATATAAATTTAAGTGCTAGGACATCGGAACAACCTAACTCAAATGTTGAGGGAAATCACAATGAGTTAGAAGATGATAATAAAATTTTCATAAACTATATTGATTCAGGAGAATCTTTTAACAAAAAGACTACAGTTGTCGACATTTACTTCTCCTCAAAAATTGCTAAGAACCTTCAATTGGATCCAGAACCTAAGTCCATGGCAGAGTGCCTCAAACGCTCAGACTGGTCCAAATGGAAGGAAGCAATCGAGGCAGAATTGCGCTCGCTCAAGAAAAGAGAGGTATTTACTTCAGTAATACCAACTCCTCAAAATGTCTTCCCCGTGGGAGCAAAATGAGTTTTCGTTCGGAAAAGAAATGAAAACAATGAGGTGGTGAGATACAAAGTGAGACTTGTAGCACAAGGGTTCACGCAAAAACCCGGCATCGATTATGATGAAAACTACTCTCCTGTTACGAGTGGAATAACGTTCCGGTATTTAATATCTTTGGCAGTACAAATGAAATTATCCATGCAGTTGATGGACGTAGTGACCGCATACTTATATGGGTCACTTGATTCGGACATTTACATGAAAGTCCCTGATGGGCTTAAAATCCCGAATCCAAATGCAAATCATAACATGTATTGTGTAAAATTACAAAAGTCATTCTATGGCTTAAAACAATCAGGAAGAATGTGGTACAACCGATTAAGTGAATTCCTTCTTCAGAAGGGTTACGCAAACAATGATGATTGCCCTTGTGTATTCATAAAGAAATCCTCAAATGGATTTTGCATCATCTCAGTGTACGTCGATGATCTCAATATCATTGGAACTACACAAGACATACAAGAGGCAAGTAATCATCTAAAGACGGAATTTGAGATGAAAGATTTGGGTAAAATCAAATTCTGCTTAGGTTTACAACTTGAGCATTTTCCCTCAGTAATCCTTGTACATCAGTCTGCTTATATCTAGAAAATCTTGGAGAAATTCAATATGGATAAATCATATCCATCCAAGACCCCTATGGTCATTCGATCTCTTGATAGAGATAAAGATCCATTTAGAACTCGGGCCGATGACGAAGAAATACTAGGACCTGAAGTTCCTTATCTCAGTGTCATCGGAGCACTTATGTACCTAACAAACTGCACCAGGCCTGATATTTCATTTGCAGTTAATCTATTGGCTAGATATAGTGCATCCCCAACTAAAAGGCATATGGTAAGTGTTAGAAATATCCTCAGATATCTCCAAGGCACAAAAGATCTTGGTTTATTCTATCAGAAAAATCAAGATATGACTATAGTCGGATACGCTAATGCTGGCTATCTATCTAATCCCCATAACGCCAGATCACAGACTGGATTTGTATTTCTACATGGTGGAACAGCCATCTCTTGGAAGTCCTCAAAACAGACTTTAGTGACTAATCATTCTGAGATAATTGCATTATATGAAGCATCACGTGAAAGCGTTTGGCTTTGCAGAATGATTAACCACATACAACAGTTATGTGGAATTGGTTCCTTAGAATCACCAACTATTATCTACAAAGATAATTCTGCTTGTATTACACAAATGCAATCAGGTTATATAAAGAGCAATATTACAAAGCACATTGCTCCTAAATTATTTTATCCCCATGAATTACAGAAAAGTGGGAAAATAGAAATCTTGCAAACTAAGTCTTATGAAAATCTTGCAGATTTATTCACTAAGTCCCTACCAACATCTTTATTCCAGAAATATGTTCATGGGATTGGTATGAGACGAATTCGAGACTTGCAAGGTTCAGGGGGAGTAAACTCCTAAAATATAACCCGATAATGATCATCAGATCATATATATTGTACTCTTTTCCTTTATGAGTTTTTCCTAAAATGGTTTCTCATAAAAGATTTTTAATGAGTCAATATTAATACAAGCACTATATGTCATATCATTTTCTCCTTATTTTTTCCATTGGGTTTTAAAGGAGTTTTTCATGACATATTATCCAACAATAAGAATTCATATATGCCACACTATTTTCTCCTTATTTTCCCATTGGGTTTTAAAAGGAGTTTTTCATGGCATACAATCATTATATTTCTCCTCATATTTTTCCCACAGGGTTTTAGAGGAGTTTTTCAGATAATCTATATATACAAAGATGAAATTGATCAAGGGGGAGTGTTGCGGACCGACGTCTCTCCCTGGAGGAGACGTGACGATCAGTGATCAATTAGAACCGTTATTAACGGTTGCTAATGACGATTCAAGCAAGCAACTGCCATCCCTTATAATTGTATATATATGTAACTTCATTCAAGAATCAATAACAGGAGAGAATCACTGTTCATTGTCCATACGCTGTCTCTATTCTCAATTCATATTATAATAATGGAGACTCACAGTCAGAAAGGAAGAGTTTAGCGTGGAGGGCTCGTTGGTCTCTAAACTACCACAATTCTAGGCTGTGGATTTGCATGGGCGACTTCGACGAAATCATGTACAACCATGAGAAACTAGGCGGAGCCCCAATATTTGCAGTCATGCATGGATCGATTCAAAGAGACTCTGGAGGAATGCCAGTTTTAGGACCTCGATTTCTGTGGCGACATCTTCACATGGCGCGACCACATCCACTGTCATGATTGCTACATCCACGAGTGACTTGATCAGGCCGTGGCCAACCAGCAGCGGCGTGACCAGTTCCACTATTCAAAGTTGTCAATAGGGACCCCCGACACTTTGATCACTGACCCGTTATCCTTGACACCGGCGGTGAAGAACAGTCATCGTTTAGTCCTTAGCGGACATTTGTTTTTAAGATAGATGGTTATCTGAGGAGGGATGTTCAGAGGTTGTACAAGAATCTTTGAATAGTGCATTTGAGAGTGGTGCACGTGTCACATCTGATGGGCATCAGAAGCGTGGCCACGAGTCGTACTGACTGGACAAATGTCCTGGGTGATCCGGAGAAGAGAATAAAGAGAACCAAGAAAGAGCTTCACCACTGCTTGTGTGCAGATCTTTCCCCTGCACGTTCTCTGGTACAAACTTGAGCGTCTTGAGGATCAGAAGTACACCTACTGGTGCCAAAGGGATCATGTGGACTGGCTCAGAAATAGTGATCGTAATGCCAATTTCTTCCATGCCTGCTGCACCGAGCGAAAGAAGCTCAATAAGATCACAAAGCTAAAACGGGAAGATGGTTCTGTTGTACAGGGGAACCTTGCTCTCAAGACCTGTATCACAGATTTCTACCGGGAATTGTTCACCTCTCAGAATACAACCAATCTTGAAGAGGTGTTGCACCACGTACAACCTCGGATCAGTTCAGGCATGAACGATTCTTCGAACACACCATTCACTACTGAGGAGATCAGGGATGCTCTATCTCACATTGGTGATTCGAAAGCTCCTAGTCCGGATGGAATGCCCACCATCTTCTACAAACGCTTATGGGACACGTTGGGAGATCGAGTGCAGCATGAAGTTCTTACGTTGCTAAACGGTGGCAAGATTCCCGCGGGGTGGAACGAAACTACAGTTGTTCTGATTCCCAAGGTCAAAAACCCTGATCGTGTCAAAGATCTCTGGCCAATCAGTCTGTGCAATGTCCTATATAAACTGAACTCTTTTTTTTGTGGGAACGGGAATTGGATTAGTCAGCAAACGGATTACAATCAGATCTTAACAGGGACCGGACACAGCCGGGGGCATCATTCAAAAGAAACCCATTACAACGCTGCACGCAAGCAAACTTGGCGAGTTCATGAGCAACTCGATTTTGCGCCCGACTGCACTTCTGCAGTAGAGAAGCTCGCCTGCTAGACAAAAGGAGCTGAAGCTCTTTAATAAGAAACGTATACTTGGAGCATCCGTACGCTTTGTCCTGAATCGCACAAAGAAGAGAGGCACAATTAGATTGGAGGACCACATGGGAGTTCGTCCAGATCAGCGCCAGAGATAAGCCCTCCATCGCTGCTTGCAGTTCTGCCTCGAAAGCATCTGAACAGAGCTCCATTTGTCTCCAGGCAGTGAAGAGTACCACACCCGTAGAGTCCCGCAGCACCATTCCAACGCCTGCTAACCCATCCGACGCCACGAAGGACCCATCCGAGTTCAGTGTTGTCCAGCCATAATCAGGAGGACACCAGGTCTAACTTGGTGGAGGAGCATCGGTAGGTTGCACAGGCTGAAACTCAGGAAGAAAGAGCGGAACCAACGGCCTTTTCCCTTTCAGCAGGTCTCGATCATCCCATTGTCGGATCACGAACAGGGACTCAACATAGCTAGCAAGGAAGTGCCTGGTAGCAGAAATAGGGGGTAAGAGCTTATGATGCATTACCTCGTTCCGTAAGAACCAAATGCGTCAGATCACGAGGATGACGAGATTCCTTATCTGTACTGAACACCTAGAGAGGAGGTTGAGCAACCACTCCGGTCCCGAATTGATTAGATCACCCTGTTTTGGGAGAGGCCAGACCTCACGCATAGCATCCCATATTTGCCTCGCATTTGGACAGGACACCAGTGCATGGAATGAATCTTCAGGCATTGTGCTACACAATTGACAAGTATCCAAATCTTCCAAGCAGTGCTTTTTCTTGGTTGTCATAGTAGGCAGGCCATCAGCAATTGCTTTCCATGCAAAAATCTTCATCTTTTGCGGAACTTTGGATTTCCAGACACAATTCCACACAGGCCTACAACCATTCGGATTGCAGCTCGAAGCACTAGAGGCAGAATTTTGGGGCTGGATTGAGACAGCTAGATGGTAAGGACTACGAATGGTGAAAACTCCATTCTTATCATAGTGCCACGCAAGAAAATCCTCCTCCAGACGGCCCGAAGTCCAAATATGAAGCACGCTTTTGATATCCGCAGGAAGGAAGTAAGTGGACAAGAGATCCATATTCCATCTGCCATATTCGTCAAGAAAGTCAGAGACCCATTTAAGACGACAATGCGCGCGCTTCAAAATTGGTCTGAAGGAACCATCTCTCGGGATCCAAGGGTCGCGCCAACACCTAACCTGTCGCCCGTTCCCAATTCTCCAAATTATACCACGCTTTAACAACTCCAAGCCATATTCGATACCCTTCCACACTGGTGAAGAAGCACCCTTAAAAACTGTATCTATGAGGCATCCTTGAGGATAATACTTTGCTCGCAGAAGCCGACCACATAAACTCTCAGGGAATTGTATAAGTCTCCAAGCCTGTTTAGCTAGAAGAGCCTGGTTGAAGCACCTCATATCCCGGAACCGAGACCCCCATGACTTTTTGGCAGGGTCATCTTGTCCCATGCAATCCAATGGGTGCGTCTCTTGCCTTCCTCACCACCCCATCAATAGCTTCTGATCAGCCACATAATCCCGTCACAAACTGACATCGGCAGCTTAAATACACTCATGACATATGTGGGAATAGCCTGGGCAACAGATTTGATTAGGACCTCTTTACCACCAGCTGACAGGTGCTTTTCCCCCCAATCCATTAAACGCTTGCTGATTTTAGCTTGCAAAGTTTGAAACTTCCCCTTATGCAATCTCCCTTCCGACATTGGAAGGCCCAGGTACTTTGCCTCAAAATCGGTTTGAACCACTTGTAGCAGGGCCTTGACTCGCTCCCGGTCATCCTGAGTACAGCTACTACCAAACATGATAGAGCACTTAGCCGAGTTAATCAACTGTCCGGTTGTGTTAGCATACACGCGTAACACTTCCTTTACAATAGCAGCTTGGTCGGCCGAAGCACGGAAGAACAACAGGCTATCATCCGCGAAGAGGAGATGAGATATGCCTAGCGCGCGACGGCAGATACGGACAGGAGAGAGCCCTAATTCCCGGACGGCATTTGTCAACAAAGCAGACAAGGCATCCGCGACAAAGAGAAAAAGAAACGGGGATAGAGGATCACCTTGGCGCAGGCCTCTGGACGGCGTGAATTGATGCAAAAGATCTCCATTGAATTTGACAGAATAACGAACCGAACGGACACACGACATAATCCACAAAATCCACTGCTCTGAGAAGCCCATCTTTAGCATAGCTCTTTCCAAGAAATCCCAATCGACTCGGTCGTAAGCCTTCGACAAATCCAGCTTGTATGAACAGAAACCCCAGTCAGATAGCTTACCGTTCTGAATATGGTGCAGACATTCGAAGGCAATAATCGCATTATCAGTAATCATTCTCCCGGGGATGAAAGCGCTCTGGTTTTCTGAGACAATTCCACCAAGAACTGGCCTCAACCGATTGACAAGGCACTTGGCCACCACCTTATACAAAACATTACACAAACTGATGGGCCTAAAGTCCTTGAGCTCCACAGGTTGGTTGGTTTTTGGGATCAGAACAATTGAAGTGTCATCGACGCCAGCCAGCATAATCCCCGAGGTGAAAAAGTTCTTAACTGCAGCAATGATCTCAGGTTTTAAGAGCGTCCAGTTCCGCTGGAAAAATCTAGCAGGAAAACCATCCGGGCCCGGAGCTTTTAAGGGACCAATTTGAAACAAAGCATCTGAAATTTCATCCTCGGAAAAATGCTGGCATAGAGCTTCATTCATTTCGGAAGTTACATGCTGCTCCAATAAGTGCAGGACAGGGTCGCAAGATAGAGTAGGGTCCTTCATATACAGCTCCTTGAAGAAAGACGTGGCCATGCGTTCCATATCCGAGGGAGCAGTACACAAGAGCCATCGGCCTTTTTCAATTTCTTGACGTGATTCTTTCGAGCTCTCCAGACAGCTTTCTGATGGAAAAAACGGGTATTACAGTCACCCTCCTTAAGCCATGAAATTCTAGACCATTGACGCCACATCAGCTCTTCCCTGTACAGGAGCTCGTTCATCTTATCCATCTTTGGCCGGATCAAAATCTGATCAGCATCTATGGCCTGCAGGGATGCAATTTCCTTCCGCAAACACTCCAGCTGGCACATGACATTACCAAACTTTTCTTTACCCCATACCTGCAACTTACTCATCACCATTTTCAGAGAGCCAGAGACAGAGGACAAGTCACCACCAGGAGAGGAAGACCTCCAGGCCTGCTCAATTATTTCCGGCAGCACAGCCTCCTGTTCCCACATCACTTCATATTTAGCTTCGCGCCATCTTAGCCTGCCATTAACTGCGGGCGCCAGCCGAAGCAGAATTGGACAATGATCAGATTGGGGAGAAAAAAGATGAATCAATTCAGCATTTAGAAATAAATCTCTCCATGATTGATCCGCACATGCACGGTCTAACCTGACCCGCACGTTAGCGCTCCCGAAACGGCGATTATCATAAGTAAAAGGCTGGCCGTGGAAGCCAAGATCCTGCAAATTGCACAAATCTAACGTATCGCGAAATGCTGCCATTTGGTTTTCAGACCTCCTCGAATTAGAGAAGTGCTCGTGCTGCCACATAGCTTCATTGAAGTCGCCAATCACCACCCAGGGCAAGTCCAAAGCAGTACGCAGATCTGCCAAATGTGCCCACATCAACTGCCTATGTTCAACCCTGGGTTCACCGTAGATAAACGTGGCACGCCACCACGGATCAGCAGCACACTCTGATCTTCACATCAATAAAACGAGGACAGGATTGCACCACTTCGACATAGATAGATTCATGCCAGAATAGCACTAGCCCACCTGAACTCAAAAGTTCTTGCCAATCATCTGAAGGTTTTCCTTGATGAGATCATCTCGCCCAACCAGAGTGCATTTGTTCCTGGACGCCTCATTACAGATAATATTTTCTTGGCTTACGAAGTTTCATATTTCATAAAAAAAACAAGAGAAGTGGCAAGGGTGGATACATGGCACTAAAGCAAGATATGAGCAAAGCTTATGACCACGTCAAATGGAACTTTTTAGAGGCCATGCTGTCCAAGCTGGGTTTCAGTCAGACCTAGGTTAATACCCTGATGAGGTGTATGCACTCGGTCACATACCGGATCAAGATCAATGGTGAACTGTCAGACGTCATAACACCTACTAGGGGTCTGTGCCAAGGAGATCCATTCTCCCCATATCTGTTCCTTAGCTGCGCAGAAGGCTTCTCTTCCTTGCTACACCACACGAAGACGAAGGGCTTGATTGAAGGAATCAAGACCTGTCAGAATGCACCGGCCGTCTCTCACCTACAGTTCGCTGACGACTTGCTGATCCTCCTGAAAGCGAACAACGGCAACGCAACTGAGATGCAGCGTATCCTCCAAAACTATGAAGTTTTTCCGGGTCAGATGGTGAATAAGGAAAAAAGGCAGTATCCTCTTCAGTTCTAACACCAGCCCATTGGTGATGAATTCCCTACATGCGACTTTAGAGGGTTAGCATGAAAGGTACCTGGGCCTCCCAGTTTACATTGGTAGCAAGAAAAGCAATGTGCTTGCATACCTAAAGGAAAAAGTTTCGAAACTAATTCAAGGTAGGACAGAGAAGATGCTCTCAAAAGCTGGCAGAAATCCTTGTCAAAACCGTTGCCCAAGCTATCCCAACCTATGCCATGTCATGCTTTGATCTAACCCAAGGTCTATGTGATGAAATTAGTACAATAGTGTGCAGATATTGGTGGAGTCAAATGGAAAAAGATGACAAAATGCACTGGCTGTCTTGGAACAAGCTGGCAAAACCAAAAAGAAGGAAGGGGGCTTGGCTTCCGGGACTTGCACAAATTCAATTTTGCCATGCTTGCGAGGCAGGCGTGGCAGCTAGTCCAGGAATCGGAGCCGCTCTATGCAAGGGTTCTGCGTGTGCGTTACTACCAGGACGGCGACATCCTCTCTGCTAAACCATGCGATGGTATCTTGTACACATGGTGAAGTGTACTCAAGGGTCTTGCACTTTTGAAAAAGGGCTTGATTTGGCGGGTTGGTGATGGGAAGTCGATTCAGATCTGGGATGACCCATGGCTACCAAGAGGCGTCACACGGCGGCGGTGCAAGGTCCGCGGCCAGCAGCTGCTATCCAAAGTGGAAGATCTAATTGACCCTGTTTCCGGTTGGTGGGGTGCCGATCTAGTCAACTAGACGTTTGTGACGAGGACTGCAAAGTAATCCTTTCCATCCCGATCCGTGAAGCTTTGAAGATTTCATTGCTTGGTATCCAGACCCAAAGGGGATGTTCTGGGTGCGGTCTGCGTACAAGCTCCAGCTGCGCCTGGACGATACTGATGCTGGCCAAATCTCCACGAGTACTGCTCACAATCCGACAACAAGTCACACGGCATGGGCAACAATTTGGTAACTCCTGATCCCCAACAAAGTGTGTATGTTCTTCTGGAGATTCACTCATAACAGCCTACCTGTCTGCCTGAACATCCACCGGCGTCGACCTTGATACGGCTTGCCTGGTGTGCCGTCGTCTAGATGAGGATGGAGGGCATCTGTTCCTGAGGTGTAACGTTGCAAAAACTGCGGGAGACTTGCCCAACTTGATCATGTTTGTATACAGCTCCTAGAGTGTCGCTCTGCCCGTGATATTGCTGATTCAGTGCGGCCCTAGATGATAAAACGAAGACCCATGTTGTCACCTTGCTTTGGTGCATCTGGACGGCACGGAACAGAGTCAATGCTGGAGAACATGCCACCTCTGCCGAAGTGATGGTTTCAAGCTGCACTAACCATCTTGTGGACTTCGTGCAACATCTGAATAAATCAACAGCTCCGAAACCAGCCGCAACAGTTCATTGGTCCCCTGCCCCTACTCCCTTTCTGAAGATCAACATTGACGGCGCCTACTTTGCAGATTCAGGTTGAGGAGGCCGGGGTTTCTGCATCCATGATGAGCATGGAGCTATTCAGGGTTGCAATCATGGGTAGCTTATCCAACCTCGTTGATTCCCTTCATGCAGAGGCAGCAGCTTGCCTTAGTGCCCCGTAGTTTGCCTCTGACGCCGGTATGGGACGGGTGGTACTTGAAACTGATGCTGTTGTCTGAAGCAGGCCTTGTTGAGCAATGAAAAGACTAGTCCAGGCATGGTGTCATCTTCCAGGAAGCAAAACCTCTTCTGTTTACTAGGTTTATAGATTTCAAGGCTATATATTGTAATCGTGGGTGTAATAGAGTAACCGATATTTTAGCTGCTCAAGGTGCTTGTATGTATCCGGGTGCCACCGGTTTCTGGCATGACGCTCCCTGAGTATATAAACTCTGTCGTGGGCAGTGATTTAGTTGTACCATGAGTTGATAAAGTCCAGCGGTTTCTGTCCAAAAAAAAGAGGAAAGAAAACCTCTTGATGCTGACATGCGAATAAGAAAAGTGGTTATTGCAAACAACGGAAATCACTGGTAAGCTCTCGTACAACAAGTGATCGATATTGGGCAATGCAATTTCGAAGTGCAAGCAAGATGCTGCGGGCGTTTCATACGAATACAATCATCAGTATTGGTATAATTGACTCAGGAATTCAGGATATATTTCTTCTACTACCTCGCATCGCGCAATCAATCAACAGTTGGGGAGTGAAAATACATTATTGGATCATTACTGCAGTGAAGAGCGTAGCGCCTTTGCATCACCGTTCATCTATGACGGGCGCACCGGCTGCTGCTGCGTGATGCAGTGTATGTTTCCACCTCCCAGCACGATCTCTCTTGCGCCTTCGACCATCACAACCTGCAAAGCGACAATTTTCAGGTTCCATAAAGTATCCAGACTGTGCGCCAAATCAAGTATCCAGTCACATGCTAGCGACCGCAGTGTTTCTTTGCTCTCTTTCTGAAAACCATGATAGTGAAATTTTTGACAATTAACGATCATTGCTTGCCTGAGCTGTGGTAGCTGATAGAGAGCAGCATGGATGGGTAAATTTTGAGGTGAAATGAGCAAAGCTTACCTCATGATCAGGAAATGCCTTCTGGAGAATCTCACATGCATCGTTGTCCCGCTGCTTATCACCGAAAGCTGGTGCTATAATTCCGCCATTTGCTGTGTAGAAGTTCACGTATGAGGCAGCCAATCTCTTGCCTGTGTCCCTCGGCACAGCGTGCCCCTGAAAACACGTTCATACATTGCTGATCTTAGAAATGGCTGAGGTCAGCCTTGCAAAGGACCCATAATTAATAGCGAGTGTAACTGCAATACTGACCGTTGGAGCAACACCTTGCGCCTCTTCCTTTGCAATGTATAGAGGCCCTGGTACGTGGATTTTTACCACTTCTATCTGCCGTCCTTTCGCATCAACAGCCTGGGAGAGAGTTGATAGTGCCTCAACTGATCGTTCATACTGTGGGTCATTCTCATCATCAGTCCATGACAAGAGGACCACAGCAGGTTTAATGAAACAACATAAGTTGTCAATATGGCCATTTGTATCCTCATCACCTAGAAAATCATTACAAGGTTATTTCTCAATAAAATGCTCTAGAAGCAAACAGAAACCTTGTGGATTTAGACCGTTAAGTTACAAAATATGTTCCATTGTTACCATAAAGTCCATGCGGTATCCAAATGATCTTTGTGACTCCAAGAAAATCCTTCAGCTCATTCTCTATCTCAAGTCTAGTCATGTTGGGGTTTCTGTTAGGGTTCAACAAGCATTCTTCCGTCGTAATGCATGTACCTGTTGAAATGTGACAATTTGTCAGCTAAAGAACAAAAATGTTGAAACTATTTGTTCATCGACAGATATGACACATTAAGCACCTTCTCCATCTACGTGAATGCTTCCACCCTCAAGAATCATTCTGTGTGGAAACCTAAGGATCCTCTCAATCTCGATGATCTGAAATCAATGGCAAAATATGAAGATTTATTAGTACAGATACAGACTAACAAAAGATGTCAATTTGGTCTTAACCAGGGATTCATCTCTTACTTTCTTGGCAATGTTGCTGTCAAGACTCCAATCATCATAGCAACCATCACTGGCTCCTGCAGGACAGTAGTAGCAGAACTTACTGAATCATCATGCGGAGTAGGTGATTAGAATTCTTCCTCTAAAAATAGAAGAGCAATTCTAGGCATCCTAGTTTAAACAGGACCCTATATTGCTTTAGAAAACTATGGAAGCGCTTGCAAGTTGCTACTAAGACAATGGGGCTTAAAACAACATACCTCCCCAGGCGTTAAATTCCCAGTCAATTCCGGCAATTGTTTGTTCTGTGATTCCCGAGTCTGGTCCGCCTTTACGAGTAATAAACTAAAAACCAGGGATACTATTAGCAATCCCAAACACCAGACTGCAGATCAGAATTGAAAGAAGATAAATAAATAAAAAGTCACGCACAGTAGGACCAGTATCTCGAAACCAAGAATCATTCATGCTCATCTCGACCACCCTGATGTTTGGCTGATGTTGCATCAGCTCGTGGACACAGGGATACTGCGAGAGAAAAAATGTGAAACTGAATACTATTGTAGTAGACATAATTATGCAGCAGTTTATAGCACAGTTCATATGATGCAGCGTTGAGAAAATATGTCACCTGTTTGGCACTTGCACATATGGTGACGGGCTCAAACTTTGAAATGGCAATTGCAATTCTTGCAAATGTTTTTTGAGCTGGACCAGCATCCTCCCGCCAGTTATCCGGACGCTCCTGGGATTCAAAGAACAGGTGACAACATCTATTATGGTGATGCACTTTAAATTGTTTAATGAAGTAGAGATCATCAAGGACCAGAAGAAAAGATAAACGAAATTGATACAGGCTGCTTTTTGTTCTTCAAGGCCTGCTGGGGAGGATATACAATGATAAAAGGAAACTAAAAAGGCCTATTAAAAACCTAACGCAATGACCAACAGTGCTTTGAATGAATGAAAGATCAAAATTGATAATGCGCAATAACAGCACCAGAAAGATACTTCAAATCAATATACAACCATAACAGCAAATGAAGGTAAACAAAATGATAAAGGCTCTCACGGAAAAGAAAAAGGGAACTCTACCAGAAAAAGAATGAAAATGAGCACCATTTTGCACTCGCTGGGTAACTGTTACCAATTTCTCAATGTGTGGTCTATGAGGTGATCAGCAACATAAATATTCATCGTTTCTGTGTTTTGTAAGGAACCTTAAGTAGTTCATGATAACAACAATCACTCTCAGTGGGTTATTTCAGCTAACTACCCCCTTGTAAAATTATAATGATATAAATTGCCAACTGTACATTCAAAAAAAAATTGTGAACTGTAGAATCCAAAGGGGAAAAGTTACGTCGGTCAAATAGTGATAAGACAGAAGCAATAGTGTGGTCCACAAATGCAACTAGATTAATCATCCGTGCGAAGAAAATACACATATGTGTGCAAAATGCCAATGTGATCATGTTTTAAGCCTTGTGTTAGGATGATTTGAACAGAGACGGATAAATAGCTGCAGAATTGTGCACTGGAAAAAACATAGACAACAAGGAGAAGAAATTGTGGTCATGATTGACAGATCGAGCCATCCAGGGACAAGGAAAGACAGTACATAGTAGAAATATTGAGAGTGCGATGCTCCCAAAATGTACTTTGCTAGAGTACTGTGAAATAAACATCAATAATTCATCTTGTCTGTGGAGTTATATTGCTTGTGCCATCAAGAAAACCTTGGTGATGCTTGTAGTTCTGGGTACAGATGTATTTTTTTTATATAAAAAGTACATATGCATTCATAAATCTTTTGTTATTTGCCGGAGGTAAAAGAGCAGTTCATGTCATTTATATTTACTTTTTAAAAATCTATGCAATTTCTAAATGCAAAAAATACACTGGTCCCCTACGCATTCTAGAAAGGAAAAAAAACAGTTTATGTGCCTGCTAAAAAACAGTTGATGTGTTTAGGGGTTGACTAATAAATTTTGGATGCTCCGGCGACTGAGTCCAAATGAAACATATATAGTATAGTACCACCCCGATTCAAAGATTGCAACTTGACAAAGAATCCTATATTCCAACTTGGTAAGCAACGTATTAACAACTGGCCAGTCGCTCCCGCTGCTAAGTGCTAACTGCCAACTGCTAATTGAGGATTGATTTATTAATCCACAGATTTATTTGCTTGTTAGAGTTTCTCCCGCAGCAACGCCACACCGACACGGATCTTAGGGATGCGCAGACAACTGCTGGGTGAGAGACGGCACCAGAGAGAAGGAACAACAGAAACGGCACGCGAGGACAAACCGCCCCTCATCCAACCTCGCACTCCACGACGCTATCCCATAAACGCGCCGAACAAATCTAACGAAACCTTCGATATCAGTAGCGACTCCAACCAAACAATAAAATTTCATTTCTCTAACCCCGAAAGGAATGAATCACCGGAATCAGATGCTCGCATCGCGTCACAAGGATGGGCTAACAACAATCAACGGAGCCATGCCATCTCGTTCCTATGACCAAGCAAAGCATGAAACAGAGCAAAGAACACGGCATCCATAAGGGGGGAGGGAGGATTACGTACGGGCCAGCCCATCCAGCACTGCTCGTGCGGCTCCCACTCCGCCGGCATCCGGAACCCCATCTTCGCCGGGCATCCCGCCATGGCCTTCACCATTCTCCTCACCTCCGATCTCCGTAAACCTAGTTAACTCTGTGTCAGTGCGCTAATCTGAAGGGGGGAACGCTGCGGCGCTACACCCGTGGACGAAAGCCTCTCCGCTCAGGCGGCTGCTTTATGTAGGTGGGAACGGAAGGGAAAGAGGACGAAGGGTAGGAGGAGAGAAGATAGTGAGGCGGAAAAGGAACCTGCTAAGGCTTGGGCCCGCGTGTCAGGCTTTGTGGCACGCTGCCAAAGGGCGCTGCTCCCACTACCGCGAGCCAGCTTGTGGGGCCAGCTTGTGGGGCCGTCAGGGCCAAAGATTCCGGTATTTCGGCCTGTGTGGCACACTGACCGCACGTAGGGAGAGGGCCATGTGGGCCCCGTCTTTGCCGCCAATTTTGAAACGAAAAATGTTTGATTCGCAGGAAAGGAGTACGGTTCATGTGAGCTCTAATCCAGGCAAAATATTAAACAATGTCTTCTTATCTTAATCTATAAAGTCGACGACACGTCACGAACATGCTTAGTTGATTGTTTTAGGAGCAATCGATGGTAGAGACGGCTGAACCATATTTTAAAGTGGAACATGCTAAAACCCTAAAAAACAAAAAGACGTGCTACATTTGCTCTAGCGCTGGAAACTGGGTGGTCGTGCCAAAGCGACCCTTACACAAGTGTGTTACGTTCTCCGAAGTCTGGAGACACATTGGATTAAAAGAGTTGTATGGCTATTCTCTCACCGAAAGCCTATCCACCATGAAGATATTATTGTAGAGGACAAGCTAGTAGAACAACTTACGCTTGAGCTCAACATATGCCTTCTAAATCTTTCAGCCAAGAACCTCGGGTGAGATTCGCAAAACTACATCCCGTAAGCCGAACTGGATGAGTATTCCCCATTTAATGGTGTCTGTGCTCTTTGGGTTGAGGTGGATCCCAATTGGCATGAGCCAACAGATCTAAGAACTCTCAGAACTACGTCGGGTTTCACAATCTAGCAACCACCTTGATTTAATTATCGTCTTGGAGCTCCTTGTTAACCGTTATGTTCTTTTGCGTTGTAATTTTGAAAGCTTTGGGACATGGAGGCCATAGCGCACCATCCTCGGTCCAATTTTCTAGTCAGAACAACACCTTGTTTCCTTCACTGAGGGTTGATTGTTCAAGTTTACAGCTTGATGGATGGTTGTACCAATGAAAAATGCCAAAATCCTAGTTTCCCGTGGCATCCTAGACAAGTGTCTATGCTTCTTCAGGATACGATGTAAAAGCTCGAAGTGGGTCACAATTATATATTTACTAGTAATGTATTCGTGCATTGCAACGAGACAAAAGAGAGATGTCTAAAGATATTGATAAAATGATCACTCTGTTTTGTGAATATGCATGTTAATAATGACGCACGTACAGTTTTTCACAATAATTTTTTATGTATTTCTCTCACTTCCTTCCCTCTCTAGCAAGTACCTATATTTCTCCCTTCCTCTCACTTTGTCACTCCCTCAGCTTTGCCCCTAACTTTGTCATTTCTTCACTCAGTCGTCATCCTGATCCAATCTCTGTCGCTCTACTGTTATGTGCACGTCTTCTCCAACTTCGATAGGTCTCCGCCACATTTCCCATTGCCTCCGGTTATAACCCTCCAGAATTAATTAAATAAATATCGAAGTTATTAATAATCAAGGTTGATTGAAAACCCGGAACGAAGGGATAAATTTGAATTTTTTAACCATGCATCGACTGGAAGATTTGAGACCGTGGTTATGTTCGTCTCATCCAGTCGATCGAGATAGACTATAAGTTGTTCAAATTGAAGTTCCAACGAATCGATCGAGATAGACCCACCCTAACACGTGCTCTCTCTCCTCTCATCTCACCCTCCCTTCAAGCCACCATCGCCCCTTTTCACAGTGCCACCGCCATGCGCCGCCACTAGTAGAGCTATAACTATACCTACGCCTCTCAATAAAATCTCAAATCGAGCTTCTCAACAAAATCTAGGTTATCTACCTTTTCTGATCTCTCCTTGTTATTTTTGTATATTTAATTCAGTATATCCAAATCAAGTAAATGAATAAATATCTACAGAAAATTTTCAACAACTTTTGTGTTAAGCCTAGATTTTAATTATATAATTAAACATTTAATCAAGCTCCACAAATCTCAGGCCTAGAAAAACAGCATAACAGTTAGAAAATTTTGACCGTAATTCAGATTTGGAAAAACTTGGTACCATTAGAAAGATTATGATGAAGCCTACAACTTCCTCAATTTGTCAATTGGAAATTCACCCCAGTTTGGTCACAGTTTTCAAATTAAGCTCACTGTTTTTAATTTCAAAACCCTAAATCAAATACCGGACACAATTTCTTCCAACTACATCCATCAATTCTCATATAAGGACTAATTCGAGACTAAATTTGCAGCGTGAACCTTGAATTTGACCAAAATTCTAAAATTCTCCTTCGTCTTCCTCCCTTTTGCTTCTTCTTTCTTCTCCTCCTCCCCCCTCCTTCCCTTTCCTTCTATTTTCCTTCCCCCAACCGAGCTCATCTTCCTCTCCTTGGCAGGCGGGGTAGGGCAGTCCAGCTAGGGGGTGAGGCGGCTCAGCGGCGACCAGCGGCGGTTTCTTCCTCCATTCTTCTTTTTCTTCCTTGTTCTTCCTTCATGGTGCAAACCAGACCAAGTCAGCCGGTGGAAGGCGTGGCGCCGGCGGCCTTGGCCTCGAGGTACCGGCAGATCCGCTCGATGACCTCCCTCCCTTGGCGCTATTTTGTAGGAATCTCTCCACGCAGTGGGTCTTGACCTTCCCGGTGACAACGGCGAGCTTGGCAAGTGGGCCACACCAGATCGTGGTCTCCTGCTTGAATTGCGTCCACTCGTTAGGCCGCTCCGGGTGGGGCTAGAAGGTGGATCTTTCCTCGACCTTGATTAGGCCTTAGAGGCTGATGTTGCAAACAACAACCTCGATGGCTCGACGCAAGGCGTCGACTAGCGAGGTCTCGACGCAGTGGCAGAGTGTGGCCCCCAAGGGGGACATGCCCACGGCCGGGATGAGTTGGTGCAGGATGAAGGGAAGTGGTGTGGATCGGACGGTGATGGAGGCGCTGCGTGGATGCAGCTGGCATAAAGCTCAATTGAGAGGAGTCTTTATCATATCTAAGGTAGTTAGTTTGTAGTTTTTTGTTAGAGATTTTTTTAGGTCTTATTATATCTAAGATAGTTAATTTGTTAGTTTTTGATAGAGATTATTTAGAAATATAGTTAGTGGGGGAAAGAGTTAAAATATAGGAAGATAAAGTATGACATTATTCACCAATTCTTATATTATTAATAAAGTATAATAGATTAGGTCTATAATATAATATTTTGGTTTTGATACTATACATTGAGTTTAAGTTCAAACAAAAGCATAAACTAATGCGTAATCTTGACATACTTCAGCAAGATTCACCTTGTTCAAGTTCTTTTAAGCAAAAACCATCCGCTCTTTCAGAATCTTTCACGATCATTTGCACAATTTTTCTGGTTCAGCAACATAGATAGTATCTTATGTTCTCTCTTGATATAGGTACTCCGTGTACAATTGGGCGTTTTCCCTTGGACGCAGGAAATGGGCAAGTATAGATGTCTGACCATGTGATGAATCGAATACCTTGTGGAAGGCGAAATACGAGAAAAGAAACACAGGGTGTCTTCGAGGGTACGACCAATACCTTGTCGCCCCATTTTTACTTAGGATATAGGCCCATGGGCAGACAAGATAAGAAGCCCACGACCACCAATACCAGGATGGATAAAAATCTGTTCGACTATCTTCCTCTCCGTCCACGGCCACGCATCATCACCAGGCCAAGCGGACAACACGCCAGTACAGTACAGGGTCACGCTTCTTCCTCTCGGAGCAATCCCATCGAAAACCTCGCGCGCACAGCCCGCGACCTTGCCCGATCAAATGGCGGTAACGAACTGAGTGAGGAGACAGTGCGTGGCGTGGCGTGGCTCCAATGGCGTCTCTCCCCACCTTATCCGCTACCGCTGCCTCCCTCCCGCGCCCCCACGTCTGCTTCGGGAACCCCACTTCTTGGAGCTGCTTCGTTGAGAGCAATGGTTGCTGCGGGGTGCTTCACGCCAACGCCAGGCGTTACACCAGGCTGCGGCTGCGGTGGAGGAGCCCCGTTCGTGCCAAGATCGGCGAGGTGGACAAGGACAAGGGCGCCGATGTGGGGTTCCGCCCGGACAACCGCAAGAGACTGCGGCGGCGACTGCGGCTTCGGCCGCGGCTGCGCCTGCTGTGGTGGCAGCTCCGGCGGCTGTCACCGCAAGACCTCGCGGGCGACGCCGCGGCCGCGCTGCGGCGGGCCGTCCGTCGCGTGCCGCCGCCGGCTGCCGCGTCGGTCGTCCTGGCGGCTCTCCTCCTCGCCGCGCGGCTCACGCTGCCCAAGAACGCGGCCCGGGAGGTGGCCTACTCGGACCTCCTGGCCGGGCTCCGCGCGGGCACCGTGGCCACCGTCGCGTTCGAGGAGGACTCGCGCCGCATCTACTTCAGCAAGGCCGAGGACAGCGTGGACGGCGACGACGAGCGCGAGACCGGTAGAGGCGCCGCCGCGGCGAAGTGGCCGTACTACGCGAGGAGGGTGCCGCACGACGAGGGGTTCCTGCTGGGGCTGATGCGGGAGGGCGGGGTGGACTACCGGTCGGCTCCGCGGCCGGCGGGTAGGCTGCTGGTGGGCATGCTGAGCACGCTGCTGACGCTGTGGGTCTCGCTGCTGCCGATGATGTGGTTCATACAGAGGCAGATGTCGGCTGGGGGAAGTGCTGATAAGCGGCGCCGTCCCAGGAAGCAGAGAGTGGGGTTTGAGGATGTCCAGGGCGTGGATGAAGCAAAGGAGGAGCTTGTCGAGGTGAATATGGCTTCTCTACTGCTTACTCATGATTGTTTCCTGTGATGTTTGATGAATGTGTGAAGATAACAACCAGTAGATAGTAGACATAGAGTGGAAGAGGAAAAGGTAGAGTACATTGACATAGCAAGTCAGCAGTGTCAATCAAGTATCAATGGTGGTACTCAACGCAATTATTCATATATCGAATATGCTCGACCTTTATCCAAATAAACTTTGTTTGAATTATTTTGTGGCATTCTATTGAAGATGCAAATAGCAAGGGTGATATTTGTTTTGTTTGCTCTTGCATAATCGGGGTGCATTAATCAAATAATGCTTGACTTTAGATATGCACAAAAGGTGGTTTCACTGTCACGTTTTGTGGGAATTTCCTCTATGTCATGCATTGTGAGTTTGTGATGCAAACTGAAGGTACTTTATGCACCCTCTGGATCAGTGGGGCAATTTGAACCAAGCTTTCTCGTATGACAAAGAGGAACTTCAGAAAATAAGAATGCAACAATAAGATCTGATCCAAGTTCCATTCAGGGGCACTTGAGCCTTCTTGCCTTGCTGAATTACAATATGGTTCCTCTAGGAAATCATATGTTTGCTCTGCTTTTGTTTCATAAAGCCTCATTTGAAGAAAATACCGGGAGCATGTCTGGAATATGAATACAAATATGATAGGACAAGCATAGGCTGTTGGATGGTTGACTAATAATTAGTACTGCTCTCTCTCAATTCTGCAGTAAGCGGTCATTGCTGAAGTTGATTCTTATACTAGGATTAATATTGGTTTCAGCTAATGTCTATTTTTCAATTCTTCCTACGAGAGTTAGTTCTGTACTTCTGTTGACCAAATATCCATACAAGACTCATGAATCTTTGCACAATATTGCAATTTCCTAATGTAGATAGTGAGCTGCTTGCACGGTTCATTGAACTACAAGAAGCTGGGAGCGAGATTACCCAGGGGTGTTCTGCTTGTTGGCCCTCCGGGAACTGGGAAGACTCTGCTGGCCAAGGCAGTTGCAGGAGAGGCTGGAATTCCGTTCTTCTCTGTTTCTGCTAGTGAATTTGTTGAAGTCTTTGTTGGAAGAGGAGCAGCCCGTGTCAGGGATTTGTTCAAGGAAGCCAAAGAAGCTGCTCCGTCAATCATTTTTATCGATGAACTTGATGCCGTGGGTGGAAGCAGAGGTCGAAGTTTTAATGATGAGAGGGACCAAACCCTAAATCAGGTGTGGTTTTATCTCTCTGACTATCTTTTATTTCCTTTCTCAAATCATATGAAGGAATGAAGATTTTATTGCTTTGTCTATGAACAGCTGCTTACTGAAATGGACGGTTTTGACTCGGATGTGAAAGTTATTGTAATGGCTGCTACTAATAGGCCAAAAGCTCTGGATTCTGCTCTTTGTCGGCCCGGTCGCTTCTCAAGAAAGGTTTTTGTTGGTGTTCCTGATTTGGAGGGCCGCAGAAAGATTCTAGCTGTTCATCTCAGGGAAGTTCCTTTGGAAGAGGATGCCGAAATAATTTGTGATCTGGTTGCTAATGTAACCCCAGGATTGGTTGGTGCAGATCTAGCAAACATTGTTAATGAGGCTGCTCTACTAGCTGCTCGAAGAGGTAACTTGAGCAAGTCAATTGGTTTCTTATGCTTTATCATAGTAATGTGAGCAAGATCAAATAATTGCTGCATTAAGATATAGGAGTTCCATAATGTAAAACCTACGATTTAGTTGTCTGTTTTCAGTGGAACAGTGTAAATATTTTGTGGTCCATTATTAAAAACTGCTATCGCATTGTTTCTCCTATCAGTGCCTTGACTCCACCATGTTAGAGCTACCGGGAAATATTAATGTTACTTGCATTTCCGTTTTCTCTTGGAAAAAGAGTTTTCTTTTCTTTTCCTCCCGCTTTTTTTAGATGGCTAAGTTAATGGAATGTAAGATAACTAAAAAGTTATGTTAAAATCTGTGATCTGTCCAGGTGGCAATACTGTGGCTCGCGAGGATATTATGGATGCAATTGAGAGGGAGAAATATGGGGTCAATGGCAGACAAAAGGGTCCTGATTCTGAAAGACAAGGCCTTACCAAATTATTTCCATGGTTACCTAAACCTGGAAATAAACCATCAAACCCAGATGGTTTTCAAGGACTTATGGGTTATCATACATTAAGCTAACTAGAAGTTTTGCAAGGTATCCTTAGATTTCAGCCCCTTTCGATGGTTTTGTTCATTGAACTATTCCTTATAAATTCTTTAAAGTAGTTTGGCAAATTGATCCCCTTTTAACTGAAACAAGATATATGTATTCTAAAAGAATCAAAAATAGATAAGACCAAACTTCCAGGTTGTTTCATTTTGCTGCCCTGCTAAGCCTGCTATAGGACATGGTAAGCAAAAACATAAAATGGAATAGCAAAGGGTGATAGAAGCTCTTGCTTTGTTTATCTCGAGTGCTGAACTTTAGACGACCTATTCCATTAATTCTTATCTGGAAAATGCTTAGGTTTTGAATTAGTCAATGGGTAGAGTTTGACAGTTTGTACATTTCAATACTTGATCCAACAATAAACTTCCTTATTTTTTTGACTGAAAACTGTAGGGGAGGCCCCGACAGTATATTCATTTATTAATATAGAAGAAGAGATATGTACAATAAACTTCCTTATCCTTTCAATGGACATTTTTTATGTGAGCAAATATTTCAATGGACTAATTGAAGTTTATGTAGATTACCCATCTTAAGCCTATAACTTAAGCTTACATGTCATTCACTCATTTGGTTGGTTCATGAAACCCAACATGGTATTGAAACTTTTCTCAGTTTGAGATACATCTGGCATGTTTTTTGAGGATCAAATTTCTTGTGGTAGATATAAGGTATAGTGGTGAGACCTGAAGGTAAGGAAGTTCCCACGCAGGGGTGGAGCTCATTGGGGCCAAGGTGGGGTGGGTGTTGGCCCCTCAACATTTGTGCAATTCCAATGATTAGTAGTGTTGTTTAGGGTAGCTTAGTGATAAAGCCTCAAAATAGCTCTGCCAAATGGCCTAATTAATGTCTTGGCCCCCTCTAATCTTTCATCCAAGCTCCACCACTTCACCCACGTGTTTCCAGATCCTGTCCAGTGTCAAGTGCACGTTGTAGGCTTGGTTGAGCTTAGAAGTCAGGAGGATATGAAGTATGAGTAAATTCTCACCTCAACACCTAAAACTTTTGAGTGAGTTTGTGCATGCAACTGAACATAACAGTAAGAATTGTTTGATCTGTCAAATTGAAATATTTTATGGAAACTTTTCCAATTATTCCCAACTATTGCACATCTCTTAATTCTGCTTATGGTTGCTTAAGGTGGACCTCAAATTATGTTTTAGCTAAGAGGCGAAAGGGAGGCGACCAGGATTCCCTCGTGTTCCGCCGGCGCTGCCGCGGGTTCCCTCTCCCTCCGCCGGCCGCTCTGGTGGCGGGAGGGTGGGGAACCCCGGATTTGTGCGCCCGGCGTGTACATAGTAGGGTTAGGGTTGTGGTCGTCGCCGATTGGTTTGGGGCAACGGCGGCGGAGCAAATAAGGTTTCCTCGGCTCTCCCCAGATCGATGGTGTTCTTCGGAGCGGCGTCGAGGAGCTGGAGGTTGGGGCAGCGTTGTCTTCTCTGTGGCCAATCCGGCCAGCGGGACTGGAGTGCCTGGGCTTGGTTGCCAGTGCGGCGGCGGCGACCTTGCCAATGGGCTTTTGTCCTCCGGATCTGCCGCCGCTACGGCGATGGTTCCCTCCTCCATCGTTCGTCGATCCATGGGGTTGTGTTGGAGGTTCTCGGCGTTTGTTGCCTCGGGCAGCGATGTCCGTTTGCTGAGAGTGCAAGTGGTTCCGGCGCAGGGTTGGCGGTTGTTTGGAGGCGGATCTGGCGCTCTTCCGCGATGTCGTCGCTGGGAGTGGACGGATCCGGGGCTCGAGTTGCACGGGGTGGTTCCCCGGCCGATGTGCCACAGAGGTTTGTGCTCCTCCGGTTTCGGTGGATGTTTTTTTCGGCTCTTAAAGCTTCGCAGCGAAGGTGCGATGACGGCTCTTCGGCGAGCGGATCCGGTCTCTTCATCCTCCGGCGTCCGTTCCGGCGGCGAAGGAGGCTGGCAGCAGGCGTGGGTGCCTTTTCAGCTTCCCCCCCCCCTCCCCCGAAGGACCTGGGTGTTATTTTCTTTTTGTTGGGGGTGTGTTATGCTAAAGCGTTTGGACACCTGTGTTCTCTGGAGTTTTCCTTACTCTAATATATTGCAGAATTTTCTCAAAAAAAAAGTTCGCAACAAATCAAAGTTTAACAATCAAACGTGCACTACTCAGTTCTGTATGCTCCTGAAAATTTGATGCAGATAGAGCAACTCGTGATGTTTCATACTTTTCTTTTCCCTTTAGAAAACTCATGATGTTTCATCTGATCAAATCGTATCGAAATTGCAATGTAATTATTTAGCCTTCTGTTTGTGTTTTGCAGGTTCAGAGAGGAGATAAGCTGCACCCAAAATGGTATCAAAATCGTCCATGTACTAGTGGACCAACATCATGTACTAGTGGACCGGTTGGGCATAATTACAAGGCAGCAAATATACAATTCAACTCTATCTGTGAAGGATACTGCTCTGTGCACTCAGCGAGATGGGCTCTGGGGCATTATTCGGTGGCTTTTGATCAGCAGAAAACCGTTACAGGTTACAATAGCTTAGCATGTGAATGAATACACGGTCCAAGAATTTTACTAGTGACTCAGATCAATGTTGCACTCCAGTTTTGATACAAGCACTTAAACATGGTTTTGTTCTGTAGCCCATATTGTTAATAGAATATCGTGCACTAGTTTACAAGATAGGGTCACACGAAATGCTGTATATGAATCAGCCATTCGGCTCATTCTTACCATCTAGAAGTTCTGCTGCAGTTGGATCCATGATGATGTGTAAGATTGAAAGTAGAAATAATTACTCAGCATCTTCGCTTATTTTTCACATTGTATCTGATTTTATACCATCTCAATTTTACCTGCTATTGTTCTGTAAATATACAGGGGTGAATAGTTGCGTAGCTTTAAAATCTGACATTGTTCAATCTGTTGATATCTCATGGTAGTCAGAATTTGCTTGATAACTCTGATGGTTTACTTGAGCATTAGGACTTCCGAGAGTGGAAGTTTGGCAAGAAGGATACCTGATCTGCCTGGTGCAGGACCAAGTGGATGCCCTGGCAGTTAGCCAGAGAACGACCCGGTCTGCTTGACCCAGGAAAGCCACTTGCTGTCAGAGACACACGCCCGTACATGACCTTAATAATTGGAAAGCAATGCAAGGGCTGCAGAACCAGGATATATACCCTTGACAAAGGGGAAGTTTCTTCTGCTCTTCCCCAACAAGAGAAAAGGGAGTAAAAGGCAGAGAGAGCTCTGGCATGTAGATTCCAACCTCTCATAGACCGGAACGAAGGGTGTGGGTTGCCTTTTAGTGTTCCTTTTTCTGGGTTCTATGTGCTGCTGAGACCTTATTCTGCTTAACATACTTATCTGCAGGATCAAGTAGCAGGCTCCAAAGGGGAGGAAACTGATTTGTAGCTTTCACTCTTTTGTTCTTAGCATCTGTAACTTCCAATGAAGCTTACCATATCATTCGAGGCACAGTTTTGTGTGCTGCCTTGGGACCTGACACTGGTCTGTCTTAGTCTGCGGAGCTAGTTGTTAAAGAGTCATATGGGAACAGTCTTTAACCATGTTATCTGCTTGATCAGATAGTAGGCCGCCTCATTGGCACATCATCATAACGAAGGCTAGTTGTTAGATTCATCTGGTAACAGTCTTTAACTATTGTACCCTGCAGACATGCTTCCTGCTAATAGCCTAATATCTTTGAACAGTTACCTTGGCTGATTTGTGAATAGAAGCCAAATGCTTGTTGGAATTATAATAACAAATATAGCTATTAGCTCCAGGTTTGACTAACTGAGGACTCACGTAAGGGTGATATGTGTCATCATGTCAGTTTGGCACTCCTAGTTGTGCGCGATGGAATTAGGACATGACATGATGTTGGCACCAGAGATAAGCACGCTACATTATTTTTGCAACTTCTCAAGGAATTAGAAAAAATCTAGAGGTATCTAGAAAACGGAGGAATATGATGGCATATATGGCCATGTCGTATATAGCTAGGGTATGATACTGAAGATCGCTGGTATATTTGCCGTAGAAATTCAGACACAAATATACATATGTGTGACTACGTTTCGTTTCTCATTGCACCAAAAAGGAGATGGGGTCCGCTGAGAGTAAGGTAAAGAAGAAGACACGTGAGATGACGAAGAATAATTTTAAGAGACGAGGAAAGCAAGAACAAAGCATTGCACTGATGAGTGACTTTCACTTGCTAAAGACCTAGAGCTCTGAGCCGATCGAATAGTTCGAGGCTTCTAGTTGAGTTGCTTTCCCAGCAAAAAGGCTCATTCCCATGTAGACGCTATTTCAAGTGATGTCTTATCATCATCAGATCCTGGATCGGTGCAATACCGATTGCCGATTGGTAATGGATGCAATTACCAAGTAAAGTCGTGTATGATCTACGTTTAGCCGAACAATTCAAGCATGCATGTTGTTTATATTCATGACAAGCCAAATGTGGCATATGTATGTACCGTGACCTAGGTATAATTGTTGAACAGATTAACAATCTAGTGCAGTGTTCATGACTAGCACAATGTTGTGAGTACGAACTACACGATCAAAAACATGCTAATTTATTTGTGTACATTATGTGAGTTCACATTTTTACTCTATATCATAGAATTTTAGAGTAGTCGTTATCTCTTATATGCTATTGCATTTACACGAAGAACAACGGCAAATGCAGGAGCAGGTTGATTGATCGAGAATATTTTGTGGTAAATAATTGAACACACACAGTGTTTAAAGAGTAAACCCACCATGGACCATGTATTTGTTAGAAAATGACAGGTTGAAGTATATCTAATTGTCACCACGTTTGCGTCACATCTAACAATGAAAAACCCCGCAATCTAACAAGTTGAACCATATTCGAATCATGATTTCAGCTGTAAAATTTTGTGCAATGTGGTGAATTTTTTGACCACAACGGAGTTTACTCTCTTTTCTCATGATAGATGAACCATACAATGTTGTTTGAAGATAGCACAAAAATAAGATGTACGTCCAGATATTTGGTATTTTTTTCCCTTGATCAGTCAAACTTTATAATGTTTGACTAATAATTTCTTTCATATTTTCAATATGGTTGTATTAAAATGGCATTGCTAGATTTATCGTAAAAGATATACTTATAACATTACAGTTCCATAGCATTTCATAAATGTATTAGTACGATATAACTTTATAGACTGCACGCAGTAAAAAAAAGTCAAGTATTTTGAAACGAAGGGAAGGAAGTGTCATAACTAGTGAAAGAAAATAATAGCAACACCACCATAACTACGCAATCTTAAGTTCGTTATATATTAGTAGTAACCAGGCCCGTGATTATCCATTCTCGTTATGCAAAACATCCTAGAGAAAACTGCCTACCGTACGTCTATATACCTGTTGTGTATCGAGGCACGCTATTTCTTGATCAGTTCTTTAATTAATCACAAAGAATTGGTTAAAGATATTTGTATATAATTTAATTTAGGATCGTCTATTTTTTAGTTGACTGAAACTTTTTTAAATTTCAGTTATATTTCTAAGTCATTAGATCAACATCTAAATCATCCTCATTTTTATCTCACTCCATATCTAATCATCCTCATTTCCATCTCACTTCACATATAATATGTAGACTAAATTGTAATACTATTTTACTAAAACTATACACTTTCGATATTGTAATTTTAGACTAGTAGTGTACAATCTTAGGTGACTAAGATTTACAAAAAATTTAGATAACCGAGAGTTAGAAAAACTTAAATGTTTAATTTAACATATACATGCTAGTATTTAGCATGATTATTTTACCCCGTGCTTCGAAACAAAATGGAACACAGCTATATGTGTTTCGTTCACATATAGTTGTTTCGTGTATATATGCCTTAAACACGCTGGCATACAAGCGAACACCATCCATATACGTACGTCTTCTTGCTTTGCATGCATGCATGATAACGAATACACAGATCGATCTTAGAAGGCTCAAGAACAACCATACAGTTAGTCGATCCATATACTGGTATACAAACAAGTACTTGTGCCACAGAAATTAATATAGAATACACATCAGTTTAATTATTCCCTTGACATCTCATGCACGCACGACATTATTCGACACTTCGACAGACCACGTACTGGTGAAGTTAACATAACATACACAATTGATATATATGTGTCTACATAAATACCAGCAACATTTTGAGAAAGGCTTAGCTAACTACGTACGTACGCATGCATGCATGAGCAGCGGTGGCGGCAGCTGGGGAGTTCAGAGGACTTCAGACGACGAGGCGCCTCTGGTGGAAGCTGGCGATGAAGTCGGCGGCCTTCTGGTCGACGTCGCGCTCGCCGACCCACCACCCGTAGTCCTCGTCGCTGCACCGGACCTTGCGCAGTCCTGCCGCCGCCGGCCGCTCCCAGTCGCTCGCCGCCGCGTCCTCGTCGACGTAGTACCGCCTCGACTTCCGCGAGAAGCTGAATATGGCGCAAAAGAACGACGACTTCCTTCCCATATACTAGCTAGCTTGCTGCCTCTACAAACCTAGTTAGCTGCTTACCTCTTGTATTAAGTTATAATTATTCGAGTCTAAAGAGAGGTATTACCTAGCTCGCTATATATAGTGGTAATTGGAGAGTTTCTATCTTGGGCTTAAGGAAGGTGAGAAGAGGCCACGCCTCAATTTATAGGAGCCGCCTTGCATGCATGGCTTGTGATCGAATGGAGGTAGCAGAGCTACTGAGCTAGCCCTCCCTAGGCTGGTAGCTGCAAGTTGCAAGCTACCTAGCTAGGGTTCTTCCGGTCTAGATTACTAAAGGTGCCCGATCGGGGAGATCGAGACCGGACGGCCCGGATTTTCGTGACCCGATAAAGATCGAGATCGGAGGGTCCGGATTGCGCGATGTGATAAGATGCTAAAGTGTGGTAGATGTTCCATCTGTAGCGCACAATCGATGTGGTTGGTGAAACACTGAATCCGGCCGTCTTCGCGAGGAAAAGCAGAACGCGGTTTCCAGAGCAGATCGTTCGCCATTGCAATGGGAGCGAGTTTGAGTTTGATCCCTACAAGAGAGAAAATATGTATGTGATTATCTATATGTAAGTGCTGAATCTCTCTTTTTATCGTGTCCTCGAAGTGAGAACTATTTACATCAGTACGTAACTGTGCGGCTAGATGGTACATATATTTTCATTGGGTCTGACTATTGCACAGTCGACTGGTTTTTTTTTAAAATCTCAGTCGAATTTTTGGACCGTTGGATCTATTTAGATCCAACGGCCATCTACTACTACAAAACGGCTCATCCTGGACGGCACATCGCAGACGGTTACTATAGCCCGTTTAGGATAGCAGATATTTCAGACGGGCAGCCAAATGACCCCGTCTACGATGACTTTTGTCCGGACACCAGTGTCTTGGATGATATGCCATCCCAGATGGGTCGTAGCCGACCCGTCTGGAAAGACTCATCGCAGACGGTTCGAGGTATCACCCGTCTGCGATGTAAGCAGTTATTGCAAACGGCTTGAAACTCAACCGTCTGCGATGACACATCAGAGACGGTCATGAAAGGAACCGTCTGCGATGTAGCAATATATCGCAGACGGTCTTTTGTTCAACCGTCTGTGATAGGTCATTATAGGTGGTTCGAGTGACTAAACCGTCTGGAATGACTTCTCCACCTGTATAACAGAACCAATGCTCCCAGATCTGTTACGGTTTCCTAGGTCTGTCGGGCTGGTGGCGGCGGCTGAGGCGATTTTGAGGTGATTTTGGGGGAGGAGAAGAAGATTGGAAGGAGATAATTGATTTGGTGTGGCAATAGTTTAGTAGATTTGGTTATTTAGTTAGTTCAATTGCTCTCTAACCTTAGATCTAGTGCAATTATGTTCTATTAGAAGATAATTTTGGTTTAATAGATGTATAGGCATGGATGGATGGTTTATTAATTGTAATTTAGATGTAATATATACGCATGCTTGGATGGCTTTAACTTGGATGGTTTTGCGCATAATTGGACAAGTGAGAGAGAGCGATGAGTTTAATTTTTGTTTTGAATCACATAGATAATTAATTAGTCAACAAATGTTTATATGTATGTCATAGTGCCGATGGATCGAAGATGGATGTATCATGCGAACCGTGTGAGCCTTGAGTATATCAGTGGCGTGAACAAATTTTTAAGAGCGGCTGAGGATGATATGTCGAGTAGGAAGTCTGGTCATATGTGTTGTCCGTGCTATAACTGCAAGAATGAGAAGATGTTGAAGAACATGGCTTAGTTACAAGATCATTTGATCCGTAGGGGATTCGTAGCTGGTTATACAAATTGGATCCATTATGGTAAACACATGGAAGGGAGCGATGAAAGAATGAATTGCGAAGAGTTGAATCTGAAGGCACTAGCGATAGTGGAAGAACTTGGGTTTGATCTGGACAGAGTGGATGATCTCCCTTTCGCGCCTCTGACTCATCGATCTGTGAATGGACAAGTCTTCGTCACGCCAGATGACATATCAAACTCAATGGCGACGAACAACCTACAGCCTGGCCAAACCATGCCATAATGCCTCAAAGTCGCTTTCAAGGAGGAACACCTTTTCCACCAGGACATGGGCGGGTTATTCTACGTGTACTTTAAAGACCTATTTGAACTCTTCAACCTCGACGTCCTGGAGCAGAACCTGTTGAGATGCTGGACATTGTAAGTCTACAACTTCTTAGTCAATCAGTTTTCTCCATACCTATGCAACTTAATTAAGCCGTGATATGATTTCCTATTTTGCATAGATACATGCACACTGAAGCCAGACTTAACAAGGAACCTATCGGGTTCATTGACCTGGCAAGGGTGACTTGGAGAAATATTAGAGACAACAAAGAGTAAGTTCTGGAGTATGTTAAGCATGCAATATTGTCCCAAAAGGATAAAGAGTACATCGTATTTCCCTTCAACCCAGGATAAGTGTTGCATCGCATCCAATACTTATAATTTTACCATTATGCATATATCACAAAGCTGATTTGGTAGTACGTCTATATATATGCAGCTACCATTGGGTTTTGGTCGTACTTGTACCAAAATGGAACAGGGTTATATACCTTGATTCCTCGCGAGATCCTTCACGTGACTTTGGGCCGATTCGCGACATACTTGACCAGGCGTTCATCGATTACAAAGCTCGTGGAGGGAGAAGTGGCAAAGGGTCCAAGTTACGACATAAATTTTACTTTCTGGTACATATATATCCATCACTATGATAATATAGTATATTGACATGTTTCATAATAGATTCTTCTTAGCTAATGTATATTTGTTTGTTGTTTTAGTGCAAACAACAACCCAAGGCGATAAACCTATGTGGATTCTACGTTTGCTACCACATGGAGGCTATCGCGGATTTCGTTAAGCAAAAACTAGATGATGAGGTATACCCAAATGCAAGCATTATTTTGAGTTTGTTTACATTTTATAATTTTGTAGTCCTTATTAATTTTATGACAACAACGGGCGTGGAAGATTGAAAATACCATAATTGATGAAGCTCAACTCAAGCGCATTCGAGAGTTTTTTGCCTTCTTCATCAATACACAAATCATCAATCCCGATAGCGAGTTCTATGGTGGCGGCTTAGCAGAGTAGCATTGTCTTTCATCTATGTACTTAACACTCTCTTGCAACTTTCCTTTTAAACATTGAAGTATGCGATTGTTGGCAACGAGCTCTCAATTCTGAACGGTGACTCATTTCTAGCTAGCAATTGTGAATATATCTAGCTAGCAATTATGAATGTATATATCATGTCCAAGTATGTGATTGTTTCAGTGTATCACTGTCTGTAAATGTATCTATCTATATCTGTGTTAAATATGTGAATATTCTGTACAATATATATCTGCTGTTTCAGAGGGCATGGCTAGCAATTCCTAAGACTAGCCATAAAACAGGCAGTGTTATGCCCTCTTTACACACCCATCCCAGACGGGTCAACAGTTAAACCCGTCTGTGATAGCAGTCATCGGAGACGAATTAGAGATATTATCCGTCTGGGATGAATGGTTATCGCAGACGGGTGGTTGAGTCGACCCGTCTGGGATGAATGGTTATCGTAGACGGATGGTTGAGTCGACCCGTCTGGGATGAATAGTTATCACAGAGGGGTAGCCCACCCGTCTGCGATGACCTGTGTCATCACAGACCACCAATTTCAGACGGAGCGGCCAACCGCCTGGGATGCTTGTTTCAGCCCGTCTCAGATGGGCCGTTCTGTAGTAGTGATCTATCCATCTTCAACCTCCGCCTCTGCCCAGCCGCCTCTCTCTCTCCCGACCACCTCGCCTCGCCTTCCAAGCCTCCGACGGCGCCGCCGCCGGATCAGGCCTCTCCTCTAAACCCGGTGGCCGGCGTGGCTTCAACTCCGGCGGTGTCAACACCCCCACCCCTAACCCCTAACCCTTAACCTCGCGACCCTAATCTCGCGGCACCCATTGACTCCGCCTCGCCTCCGCCCGGCACCGCCGCTCCGCGTCGTCGCCGGGCTCCGGCTTAGCGACCCTAATCTCGCGGCACCTATTGACTCCGCCTCGCCTCCGCCCGGCGCCGCTGCTCCGAGTCGTCGCTGGGCTCCGGCTCGGCGACCCTAATCTCGCGGCACCCAGTGACTTTGCCTCACCTCCACACGACACCGTCGCTCCGCGTCGTCGCCGGGCTCCGGCTCGGCGACCCTAACCTCATCGGCCTTGCTCGCCTCTGCCTCGGCGCCGTCGCCGCCGTCAACTCAGGCGACTGAGAAATAATAATTTTTCAGTCGCCTGAGAAATAGCAAATCCGATTTTTATTTATTTAAAAATAAGGTTGTATTCGATTACAACCGTAACGGGCCTATAGGTCGTATATGTTAAACAGTTAAGTGCAACAAATTCTAGTACATACTATATTTGATTGATCTGTACCACTATAATCAAGTTCCACTAAATAAACGGTGCAAATCCTTTTAACGGAATAATAATTATTATATTATGAATTTTGCTTATGAGTAATGACACATGGCAACTTCTATTCTCATCAAAATTATTTCTTTAATTTATCCTATCGCTAGGGTGGTCTTTTATGGACTGTTTGGTTTGAGACTAAGTTTGTCTACGCTTACCAAAGCTAAGCTTAGACAAATTTGATCAACTTAGATATGTGTTTATTCAAGCCACACCTTAGTAAGATTTTTTCTTTCAGCAACAGGGTTCCACGTATCATACACTAAAAAAGTGACAAGATTCTCTTAAGCTCGCCAATTTGTGGCTCTAAATTTATAAAACTCACCTTACGCAAGTTTAACAATAAATGTATGACAAAATATGACATTACTAATCTAGAGAAACAGACTATCAAGCTTCGGCACTTTATCTAAGGTTTACTGCAAACTGTGTTCCTCTAACTTTGCTGATCCAAAGCAATCATATATATGATGTCTTCTGAGCCATGCATGTCTAGCTTTGGTATCCCACCACAAAACAAAGTAATCGAGAGGTCTGCATACCTTCCATTTGCTATTTTTACCCAATTATGGTTGTCATCACATTGCTCCCAAAAGCAGGAAAAGGAAATCTAAATCATGAACAGCCTTCCATGCTATGTTCCAAATCTTTTCATTTGGGAGGCACCAGATTCATATTCGTACGTCCAATATTTGTATGCATGCTTTGAACAATGACGGAAATCTGATTAAGAAAGCTGAAGGGAAAAATACATACCTCTCATCATAATACAGGTCTATAAATTGAAAAAATTGATAGCAAATAGTTAGATGGGCTCTTAAAATATTGATATAACTACACATAGCTCTTGAACTTATAATAATTCGGTTACTAGCTGAAGAAATAACTAAATACTACTCTATTCGGAAATAGGTGACGTTTTAGAAAGCGTGCAGTTAATTTTTAAAAAAAATTTAGCTACTAATAGATTAAATAATATTATTGCTGAGGTGAAAACAATATCATCAAATTTTTCATAAAAAATATTTTAAAAAATATTTTTAATAATTTTTTATTAAACATATACATATAAAATGTAATGATCAAAGATACATATTAGAGACATTTCAATGTCTAAAATAATAGCTATTGGATTCCTTGTTTTAGGCTTCCTTTGTTTTCTGCCTCCAAAGCAGCTGGCAAGCAGTGACCTGTGGGCAACATAGAGTTAGGAAAAGGAAAAGTAGAAAAAAAAGCAAACTTTTGTTTTCTTGGGCGTTAGGAACGAAGCAACTACGAAGCTGAGCGAACAATACTAACTTTTAATCATTGCAAGAAATCAACTGTATTCTTAAAAAAGGCAGCCCCTTTTTGCAGATCGACAAGAGATTGACGTGGTCAATGACCAGCTTAGCATTAATATATGCTCACCTTCGCTATGTAATAGTGGCGCATCCTTAAGCTCTAAGCATGATATGCTGCCCTCTCCTGTTGAAAGCGCTATTGTGCGTGCACATGATTGGCAGATGTGCTGTTGCATCACTAAGGCAAAGGGAGTTATCTTTGGGGTGTATTGTCTTTGTCGATCGAACATCTTGCAGCTCGTTTCATCTGAGGCTTGTAACGCAATCTGGATTTGCATCTTGCTAGTTGATCAGGGCAAGTATTAGTTGTTTCTGGAGCTTCTAGGGTTGATGGTTGGCTCTCCAGTAAGGGTGGAAACTGGCAGCGGATAATCTGTATTATCCGGTATTCATATTCGACAAAACACTAAAACGGCAAGCAATATCCGTATCCGAATTAAAAACGGACCGGATTTATTTCCCGGATACGGATGCGGATATGGTATTGGATTATAAAACAAATACGGATATATCCGTATCCGAATAAAGTTATATTAACCCATTTCAACAGCTCTCTCTAAGTCTCTAACCCGTTAGCCCAATTATATAGCCCATTAAGCTCAATAGGCATAGCAAAACTCTATTTCTCTATGTGAGACATATTTTTATCATCACTTATCCATGTAGAACATATTACTATCGTATGTCATCGATTTATATATATCATTAACTCATCATCTTGTTCATGTACTTATCTAGTTATGTGGTTTACTATAATCTATCATTAAAGCTGTAAGATATTCGTATTAGACCGAATTGATTATATATCCGATTCGTATTCGTATTCGAGTAATATCCGATCCGTATTCGTATTTGACAACATCCGTATTTGTATCCGTATTCGCTTTGAAAATATGAAAACGGAAGTGGGAAGGGCACTATCCGATCCGTATCCGATCCGTTTCTACCCTTACTCTCCAGATAACCCAACTGTCGATCTATCCGAAAGGAAATATCAGCGTGACATGATATGTGAAACTTTTTAAAATAGAGGAGGAGATATATTGACTCCCAGCCTCTAATGATATCTGAAATAGCATGTGGAATTAAAAATTATTTCCTGGAGTGCAAGTGCGCGCACAAGATTGTAAACTCACCCACTCGGGTCGGAGTCGATCTCATTTATATCTTAACTTCGTTGTGTGTGCGTGCTGAGAGAAAGGAGGGTGGTCGATCTTATGATCAAAACTGAACACTAGTACGACAATTGCTATGGATTACATTTCCATCGATCTGCTAGCCAAAAAATTCCAGCTATTCTGTTCACTCGTAAAATCATATATATAATTGCCGAAGGATATAGTACATAACTCCAAGAAAAGCGCCTATTAACCACTAACTTTAATTCCACAACAGCAGTAAGCTAAAAGAACGTCTAAAACATTTCGGGGCCAACCGTGCAGGTTTTCGTTAGTTTTTCCTAAAAACAGTAACTTAACTTGAAACAAATCAATCGGACAAGGATATTATTTTTCTTTTCGCGTACAAATCACTAGATGACAAAAAACATTATATACACTACTACAAAAAGGGTTATACAAGACTCCTAATCACAGACGGTTCACTAAATACAGTCTGTGATAAGGCTATTCACATACGATTTTTATGGAAACCCATATAAAAAAACCATCTGTGATAACTAAGTCATCACAGGCATGCCTATAATGCGCTGCTTAGGTCATCACAGGTGATTTTATAAAAAAGACGTTCGTGAATGACTGGTCCAACTTAGCTGGTCCAGATTGAGAGTCTAACTTAACCTCGTCCACACTTCTCTCACTCCCTCTCTCATCTCCCGATCTAGATCTGCCTCCATCGCCTACCTGAGCGCCGGCCTCCATGAGCTCTCCACCATCGCCTCCGCCAGAAGGAAAGCAACAACACGAGGAGACGGATCGATCCCCTTCCCCTTCCCACTGAACAAGTGCCCCTCACATCTCGCCCCTTTCGTACACAACTGACTCCATGCGTGAGTGCCTCCCTCTCCCCTTCTCTCTCTCTACATTTGTTCTTGCACTCGTTTTGATTGTTTCTTGGTTCGTGCTGGAGATATGGAGCGTCGGCCTCCTCCTCCATCGACTTCGTGGTCATTGAAGCCTAACTCAACCAGATGCTATCAGATCCACCGTCGGAGATGCTACGGCTGCTGCTGACGCCCCCGTCGAATCCATCAGTCAGATGGGTTAGGGTGGAGGTGCACCAACGGAACTCCCCAAGTTCGGTTACATGTAGCCATTCCCCTCCACAACATCGTGTCCCTCCTTTACACTGCCTCCGCTGGTCTCTCTCCAACCTTGAACAACGACCGCCTCTTCCTCCATGCCCCAAGAAGATGAATCTGACCAAGGTACACAACAAGGTCGAGTTTTGGTAGGCCTAGCTTCTTTGGCGAAAGATCCATTTTATGTTCAGGACCGGTACCAAATTTACATTTCCTATCGGGGATTTCATCGTCTAGGGTTCTAATTGATGATGTATCACTGTTTGAGCTATTAGATTCACTATTTTTTGATCTACACGTTGTTAAAGCTTTGACCAAATTTGAATCTCAGTGCCTCTGGCAACAAAAGGTATATGTTGGTCTCTTGTCTAAGATTTCAGTCTCTTTTGATAAATATAAATTAGAAGCTTTTTCAGAATGTTCTATGTGTGTTCTCTGAAAATGTGGTGTGATATGAATGTGCTCCTAATAGTTATGCAAGGTGTTCACCCTCTGGATCGGCCACAACGGCACCTATAAGATCCTAGATGATACTTCATATATGTGTAGAAGAAAGAAAAATAGCAATATAGGAGGAAAAATAACCAGCTAGCTAGACAGAAAAAATAAGATAATGTATATTTAACTGTTGTAGCTTTTTATATATGCCATCTAAGTAGCAATTGCAGGGAAGATCCATAAGAATTTACATGTCCATGTTAAAATATCTAGCTAGTTGTTTATGTATAGTCTCCAAACCTTGTTCTTATTTCTTGCTCTTTGTTGTAGTTTATACAAAACCAGAGAGATCTAACTGCCATTTCTAATGAGAATTCAATCAAAGTATTGCACTGACAGAATAAAGTAATATGTCTTGTGCTCGTGCAATTGTTAATTCTCCAACATTCTACATTGTATATTCCTCTTTGGTTGGTCCTTATAAATTCTTCTAGCTATGTGAATCATTTGGAAACTACAGTGTAAATACTTAGCTTATCTTTGTCTTTGCACTTGTTGAAGTACTTCCCAATCTCATAAATCTGAAGTGAATGGTCCTTTTGCTGCACAAGCTAGTGCACTTACATCTCTTGTGCTGAACTTGGTAAATTCATAGAGAGTAAACAAAATGGAGTGATATGAAGTCAAGATTCATGATTGAGTGAGCTTATTATTTGTTGTACTAATAACATTGATGTTTTGCTTAGCTACACTTGATTGTTCCGAACCTTTTATTTCTGAACTTCATGTTATGATCCTCTAAATATTGCTCATATTTTTACTCCATGGTATTATCATTTGATTAAAATCTTGTCTAACCATTGCTTCTCTTTTTCTGACTAAAGTTCTCTTGAAGAGCTTTATGGGCAGATGTTTGCAAAGGCAAATGCCCACTATTTGGAAGGAAAATTGATCTTGGTATAAAGGTGAGCTTGCCTAGAACATATTTCCTTTCATGTTTATAAATATCTAGTAATCATCCATCTCTTATTCATAAAACAAGTTCTTGATTCATATGTGTGGCATTTGGTAGATAAGCAACTTCATCAAGGAGTTCTTGATTCAGATATGTGGCATTGGTTCTTCTTTTCAGAATTTGTATCCTTGGAGGAATTTCATACTATTCAAAGTTTTTTATTGATCATTTTGACAAGTTTCACCAGACCTAGGACGTCAATGTATTTGTATGCTTGGTCATTTCTGGGGCATTAGGACTTGAGTATTTGTATTGATAACCACTTTCTATTAGTTACTTTTTTTGTTGATAAGCAAATGTAAAGGATCAAGATGTTAGCCTACAGGGGAGGGGTGAATAGGTGACTAAATTTTTTAATAAAATTTTAAATAATTCTTGCAATTATGCGGCATTTAGCTTGATTAACTAGCAAGAATAGCTAGACCCAAGATGTGAAATCAAGTCTACTTAGCAAGACAAGTATAAGCAATATAAATAGTGCTTGCAAGGTAAATGCGGAATTAAATGAACAAGGGAGACAATGATTTGTTGCTGAAGTTTGGATCCTTGGGGTGATCCTACCTCTCCATTTAGAGAACTCGATCACACGTGATCAAGAGCCAGCTTCCTTTCAAACCCTTATCCCTCGAGGACGCCCTTGCGTCTCATCGACCTCTTCTTGGTGATTCTTTCCTCTTGGAGGCGAATCCTGGCCTTCACAAACTTTCCATGGCTCACCACACGGATTGGGAGCTCGTGACTCGTGAGTGACTCCTAACCGTCTAGGAGTCTCCAACCTCCAAGAGTAACAAGCGCGTTGAAGTCGCAAGGAGGTGAACCTAGTGCTCAAAGAGATCTTGATCTATTTCAACTCAAATCCTCAAATCTCACTTTTTTTCTTTTCTCTCAAGGGGTGGCTTGAGTGCTTTGAGAGAGGAGAGGTGAGAGCTCTTGAGTGTGTAGCAAATGGATTTGCAAAAGGTTGCTAGAGAAAGAGGGTGGGAAGGCTATATATAGCATCACAAAAAAACTAGCCGTTTTGCACTGAAAACATCCACATCAGAAGTTCCAGTCCCAAAACAGGAACATCCAATATGCTCAAATGAAACGGTTATATTTCCCTCCATAGCACATCTCACAGCTATATCGGAACTTCCGATATACTTAGAGGAAAAACATAAGGTACTTCGGACCTTCCGGGATCATCGGAACTTCCGATGACCAAACCGGAAGTTCCAGTTTTTCCAGAACGCTTTGACAAATGTTGAACTTGAACTTCTGGCCAGATCGGAACATCCGATCCTGGGGCCGGAACTTCCGGTTTTTCTAGAACACAAAAAACATAGGTGACTTCGGAAGTTTCGGTGAAACCGGAACATCCGGTACTCAAACCGGAACATCCGATAAAGCTGACAACAAACTCATTTTTGTGTTCGCGTAAGGTGATTGGCTCTCTCAAGAAAATAATTTTCAATGATCGGTCAACTAGTTGCTTCTACGACGCACCCTCTTAATAGCACGACTTTCCTAACATCTGAATAAAAGCGAAATACATTACTTAGTGTGTGATTCCAAAGCTACCATTTCTTCTTCATTTTTAGGGGTCGCCGATGTCCGTCGATTCTTTTTCTCTGGGACTAACTCCTGTTCATAAGCTCATGTAACATGTTAGTGCCTTAATCGTTTGTCGTCAATCATCAAAACCGGATTTAAGGCCTAGATGTACTTTCAAAATGTGTATTGATATGTTCATGAGAAGCTTCGTTGACAACCATTTTCTGTTTTAGTGGCTAGCATTTTATTATGCTAACAAATTAAACATTTTTTTGTGAAAAATGACATCACAGACGGTTTCTATTTCAGAACCGCATGTGATGTCCTTTATCACAGATGGTTCTAAAACTGTTTGTGATGAGATGGTCTCATCACAGACCCATACTTACAAATGGCTCAGAAAACTAACTATGATGAGGTTTGTGAATCGCTTATAATGTCATATTCTGTAGAAGTGGTGCTCATGGTAGCTACTATATGTTAGATTCTCACCATAAGCAAAAGTACAAGAAAAGGTAGGACATTCATTTACAGGGAGACAGTTCGTTCATCTGTTCTCTACAACCAATGAGTTATTCTTCATTGTAAGTGATTGAGCTAGGTACGAAAGTTGAATTTATTAATTTGTGCCTATCTCTGGCCCATGATTCCATAAAATTGATGTTTTGGGCTTGTTAACCAATTAGAGCATTTCCCAGGAAATGCAGATTCTATGAACATAGCTTCATATGCATCCCTCCATTAATTTGTATATTTTCACAATTAAAAAAATTCAAAAAATTCATGACACTAGAAAATGTTAATTTAGGTATATGTACAAAAATTCGTGAAAAAATATGATCACACATGAACTGCACGAAAAAAAAGAGAACTTAAATTTATAACGAAGAAGTTGTTCTTATGTTTGTTATTTTTGTGTAGCACACATTTGATCATGTTTTTTCATGATTTTGTACAAATATTCTTAAATTAACATTTTGTAATGTCACGAATTTTTTAAGAATTTTTTAAATCATACAAGTGTACAAACTCGTGAATAGGTTCATATCGACCTATGTTAATATTAGACTTTCCCATTTAACAGGGCCCAATTTCGGGCTGAGTATATATAAAGCAACTAGTTTGCTTCAGCATCTATTTCCAGATGCATAACATGATGTGCTGACTAAAGAATCTCTCTTAAGGCGCATTCAAAGGTACAGTACTGTTGAAACAACATGGTATGAAATCTGTAAAAGTTTAGACACTGTTGAAGTTGAAATAGCGTGGTATCAAATCTGTAAAGGTTTAGACGCTGTTGAAGTTGAAATATCGTGGTACCAAATCTGAAGGCATATTCTCGCGGAAAATAATAATATTGAAGGCATAAATACGGCTGACGCAGCATGGTGTTACACTTAGGTCTGGTTTATGCAAGTTTGATGACCTCACGTGACTTGAATAGATATATTCTGAAATCTACATCCTTGAATAATATTTTTTGGCAAGGAATTATCACGGGATGTCTCCCAATTAATTTAGTCTTGAGTGGCTTATGAGAGTTCGGGGTCTGAAATAGTATGTTCGCAATTATTTGTGGACCTAGGAGGAATGTCCATGACTTGATAACAATAACCTAACATCTACATGCCCAACATATAATCAACACAAGAACATGCCGAACAGTAGTAAAAAGCAAACTGTTCACAAAAGACAGAGTTACTCGGAAAGAACAGGGAGAATACAGTAGTGTACAGAACATTAAACTCCAATCCTAGATGCCTTGCTGAAGTTGTTAATCTTTTGATGGACGTAACCTTATTATTTTCTTAATTCTCATTTGGTACATATGAAGCCGTCAAAGTAGAAGATTGTTATAACTTATATAGTATCTAATTCCACTTTGCATAGAGTTGTCACATTTGTCTACTGCTCCTCGAATTAGGACCTAGGATGGGGACTCCAAATGCACAGACCAACAGAAGGGTTATATGACATATGCCCAAACCACCATTGGACCTCCGGTAACACAAGTACACAACAACCCATTAACAAAAGAAGCAATTCAAATGGTCAAGATAATTTCCTACAAGGCCCAAAAACTAACTTGGTCGACAGAGCAAGCAATGTCACGAAACATAACAAAATGGATTAAATTTATGCAAAGCAGTCAAATCAATGTACCTAACATGAGACTGTTGATATTGGATTCTGATCCAGACCCGGCCCGATCTATATGATCCAATACCTTTTAAAGTTTGCCTTCTTCCATTCCTGCCCCTTGGCCGGCAATGGCTAGTCATCATTGCTAATAACGACTGGTTAGAGAGTGACCATGGTATTAATCTGCTTCCATTAGAACAATCAAAAAGTGAAAGAAAGGTAATCACGTCTTCTCCCCAGACGTCCCATAAGCTAAATGCATAGAGGTATGTGTATCTTACCTCTCTTTCCCCTTCCGTTTTATATGATCCTTGAATTTTTCAGCTTATGATAGTTATCTGCAGGATATGAAGCACTGCTCGGATGCCTCGTCACTGCGGTGATCGTCGGGGTCATCGTCATTTACTGCCACCTCAGGAGAAGAGCATACAAGATCAAAGCATCAAAAAGGGATATTGGTAATTTCATCAATCAGCTTCGATTTGCACACCTTGATGGTTTACTCAGTAATATCACTATGCAATTCTGCATACTTATCTTGCAGAGGTTACTGAAGGCTCTGTTGAGTATGAAGAGGTTACCTGCAAGCAGATGTCAATCAAAGAGATATACACCGCAACTGAAAACTTGCGCCTTTCAAACATCATAGGTCAGGGAATTGCAGGTACGTGATAATACTAGTCAGTTGAGAATTAGAGATAGAATCATCGGAAGCATAACTGTGATACAAGAACATGAGAAGTAGAAGGTCACCACATTCAGTAGATTTATTGTTGCTCTAAACGTTGGATGGACCTTCTTCCTGGTGTGATTTCCAGGGAAAGTGTACAAAGGACTGCTTGCAAATGGCTGGCCCGTTGCGGTGAAACATATCGTTAAGAATGAGCATGCAGAAACTTTCCTAAGGGAAGTTACCAGCCTCTCACATGTCAGGCATCCAAATCTTGTGTCATTAAGAGGTTATTGTGATGGGCAGGACGAGTGCTTTCTTGTGTATGATCTGTGCGTCAATGGTAACCTATCAGAATGGCTATTTGGTAAGTACCTATTTGAGGAAACAACAGGATGTACTAATTACGTAATGTTATGACTAAAAGTAACAATTTGATTGCAGGGAAGGATAAGAGCCTGTCATGGACTCAGAGGCTTCAAATCGCACTTGGCAGCGCTTGCGGCCTTTGGTTCCTTCACATATACCCTGAAGGCTGCATTGTTCACCGAGACGTCAAGGTTCGTTTTGCATTATCTGAATGACTCAATTATATCTGCATATTCAAGTAATGCCAAATTGATACATGCTATTATAGCCAACGAATATACTTCTTGGGGTTGATATGATGCCCAAGCTGGCGGATTTTGGACTGTCAAGAGTCATCGACATAGGTGTATCGCACGTAAGCTCTGAAGTTAGAGGAACTTTTGGCTACGTTGATCCCGAGTACCGACACAACCACAGGGTGAATGCTGCAGGGGATGTATACAGCTTTGGTATGGTGCTCCTACAGCTCCTGTCAGGAAAGCGAGCAATCAACATCATGAACACTGCTAAGCCAATTTCACTGGACAAAATGGTAAGATCATAAACAGTTAAATTCGGATATTAAGATGAAATGATCAAATGTGTTGAAGTCGATATCCATACCTTTTGCTCTCAGGCTTCTATGCTCATCAGAGAAGGCAATGTGTTGGAATTTGCTGATCCTAGGTTGAACGGAGAATACTCAGCAGAGGCATTTGATCTCAGTCTGAAGCTTGCTCTCTCATGCACCGGCCACAAGGAGCAGCGACCATCCATGGAGCAAGTTGTGTCAAGGCTAGAGAAGGCTCTAGAGATCTCCATGAGAGATGATGATAAGAACATCAGCATTAGTATTGTTGAGTCGTTTACATAGCATATTTTCAAGAAAGAGGGGAGAGAGTCCCTTGCATAGGTACCAAGTCTTAACTATTTAAACGTTCTCATGTGCTGAGGTGAAAACAATCCAATGCAGTGGTGAGTGATGTACGCTAGAAACTTAGCTAAATTAATAAAATTACTTTAATCCTATCAGTAATGACAGGAGTTAAATAGAGACAAGACCTAGAGACTTCAGTGCTGGATTCGTTGTATGATGCGGACTTGGATATTTCACCATCTTTTCTGTCACAAAATACAGAAACAACTGCAATTACTGCAAAAGAAACCCAATAAAAAGAACCATACTACCTGTTAGGGAAGACAATGAATCAACGAGCAATGGATAATGACGAAAGGCTGAATTTGCCACTTGACCTCACATTTGCGGTCCATGTGAATATGCTTTGTTTCAACTTACTACAAAAGGAAACACTGGTAAGAAGGCAAGCTGCTAGACAAAATAATTAGTTTCCCAGATGACCTCATTTTGCAATGTATATTCAATAGTAGCAAATGGAAGAAGATTAGTGATAGCTGGGGTATTTTGAAGACCAAATTGTATCATCAACACCAGCTTAAAAAAAATACAAACGGCAACATCATGCTGAGCTTTTTAGGCCTCTTTATTTCCTCAAGAAAACATATTTCTAACCTAAAGAATTACAGGGTTATACATAGATGCCTGGCAATAGCCAATTAGCAACTAAATTTAATTACAACATAAAGCAGAGACCAGACTGCTACGAAATGATCTTCTGCACAGATGAGGAGCAAAGCACACCACCATATTGCATATTATCGACGTGGCAGTTCATCCAATTCTTCATTGTAATCTTTTTGGTTCATCGACAAGGCACACAAACCATGTGGGAGAAAAAGGTAAACTGCAAGAAAAATAATCACTCCAAGATCAGCCTCTTCACCGATGGCTGGTTGAGGGGGATTTCGAAGGTATATCTGACTGGCACACCACATACAGTACAGGGTAGTTATCACCAGGATGAGAAAGAAAGATTGATTTGATTTCTCAGTCACTGACTTTCCATGCTTCACTCTGCCAAAACATAGAATATGGATGTTTAGAGAAACACAGAAGGGATTTGTAACATATAGCAACATTGTGAAACTCAACTTGAGTAAGCATAAACCAACAAACCAATCAGGGTTTTGTATAGTGCACCATTATGTCATTTTTGTTGGTCATCACTCATCAACATGATCAATGTACACTTAGTAGTTCATAGAGAGATTCGGATTTTTGAAGAATTTGATAGTAATGAGAAGTTTAAACTTCTGCGAAGCATCAGGAAAAACGCCGACTGTTTGACTCAGAGTTTTGAAGAATTCGATACTAATGAGAAGTTTAAACTTCCTCAAAGCATCAGGAAAAACGCCGGCTCTTTGTCCACTAGAAAACAGGATATAGTTATTTTTTACATTTTTATACATAAATGGATCTACAAGCTAAATTATCACCTGTTAATGTACACGAATCCCCCGATGAGGCAAATGCAAAGAAGGCCAACAACAACCACTGCATCTGGATTGATAGGTGCACGCCCTTTCCACCAACCAGTGCTCAGTATCCAAGTATACATTGTAGAATGGCCATTTTCCTGCAAAAATATATGGCATAAATATAGGCTAAATAAGCATGCAACACTTGACATAGCGGAAACGATCCACCTATCTCCGTATTAGAAAGGGAGAGAAGTCATTGTTGTCATCCTAATAAATTTACCTCTCAAAATGGTTTGTCAAGTTTTTTTCAGGTGGGATTTTTTTCTCTCAAAAAGCAATCCTTTTCAGACAGTACATTTCAAATAGTACTAATCTCTTACACATTCTTAAACTGGACATCAATTGTAAGCTAATGTCCCCTCCTATTCACGAAGAACCAGCATATTACAGAGTATGTTCCTTCCAATTAAGAAAAAGTGTGCACCAATGCTCACCTCAAACAAGTGATCCAAAAAGAAGTGGGAGAGCGAGCCAGCCGCGATAAGCAAGAAGCACTGTCTCTTGTTTAATGCTACCTGCACCAACACCGATATTTAAAAAATCAAACAAATGCCACATGATCAGAGGCGTCTAGACTCTTAACTCCGGTCCTAGCCCCTCTCAATAATGTAGTACTACTTATTTCTGCTCCTTCCATTTGCAATTCTAGGTTGAGACTCTACCAAGCATTGTTTGCTAGTTGCGACTTACTTAATTACTTAATTAGAGTAAGCAATCCCGAGGTTTCTTCTCACCCATGACACAGATTCGTAGTAGATCATGTTTCGAGCAGCAGCATAAAGTATAATTAATTAACTAAAAAAGAGGCGGCAAGGAGATTAGGCGAAGAGAAGATTGAGGAAACATCTCGTTCCACCCACCCCGGCGGGCGCGTCGAGGAGGCCCGAGCGGAGCAGCCACCGGGAGAGCCAGGCGTAGAGGCACGCGAGCGGGAGGCCGAGGAGGAGCGGGTAGTAGAAGGGGTGGTGGACGGCGGCCATGGCGAGGTCCCCCGCTGCGGCCGCGGAGGGGAGGAAGGACGCGAGCCACTCGGCGAAGGCGCCAAGGTCCGGGCCGAGGAAGGCGTTGGCGGCGTAGACGGCGCAGTGGTGCGGGCCGAAGCGGCGGCCACCGCCACCGGCGAGCCGCGAGAGCGCCGCCCCGCCGGACAGCGCGTACAGCAGGTGCGCCCCCGGCCCAGGCATCCCGGTCGCTCCCTGGAGGCCGCAGGCAGAAACTGGCTGATCAGCACTCAGCAGCTCGGCTCGCCTCGCTCCGGCCAGGGCAGCCGCCGGAGACGCGGGAGGGGTCGGGAACGAATGTTGCGAGGAGGCGATGGGAATTAGGCGTGATGGAAGGAAGGAGATGGGTTGGACTCTTGCCGGTTTGTGCTAGTGGCTGGATGGAGTGTTCGCTCGATGTGCTCCTCGGTTCCCTTTTTTTCCACTGCGGTTACCGCCGCGTTAACGGTAAACGGTCGGGTAGTTTTGACACGACCCCGATCGCTCTAATGGGCATCTGCAATGCCATGCCACTATGCCAGGTAGTAAGACACTAGCGATGGCAAAGCACGGGTCACAGGACATCGTACCACCAGTAGCGTCTTGCATAGCCATATCGTACACTGTACATTACACACTACGTACGAGTTGAAGACTGCTTGCTCGTTGTACACAACCAAGGGACACGGCGAGGCCCTACGTTGGCACGTCGAAATTTTCTCTACCCCCACGAGGCCCCAACGACCGACGTGGGGCCCGTGGTGTCCCTTACGTAAGGACTTAGCTAAGTACTACCTACCTGCCCGGCTGCTCATTCCACGACGACCTTCGCCAAGCATATTCCATAATGTCGCATTATCTCAAGTCATCTATCTACATTCCGATTTAATATTGTTGCATTATCTTAAGTTATCGTACTATTTACCCTTTCTAAATGTCACCATTTTTATGGTTACCCGGTCCATACATAATAGACACCCACCAGAATTCCACGCAAAGCTCAAGTTATGCTGAGATGACAACGGATCATTATTAACGACACTGGCCTACCATGTCTTGAGCCCAAACTCCCGCGCACCATGCAACCGTCTATATTAGGCAGAGCTCTCCTGCTGAGCTCAGATAGTCTGCACCAGATTTTTTATTTTTTTTTACAGTAGTAATATAGAGCAACGGTGCATCAGATAACTTGCTTGCGACAGAAGTACAGGTACCACTTATATCTTGCGAGTTCACTTGGCCGGACGCGTCAGGCGCTGCAGTCCATCGGGGCTGCGGAGGCAGCGGCGGCGTCCACTCGCTGCCTGCACCGCTTGGACGCCTTGATCGCCAGCAGCTTGTCGCAGATGATCCACGGGAAGCTCCAGATCTGCTTCCTCTCCGGCCGGTGGTGGTCCGAGTGGTACGTCACGCGGTACCAAGCCGATGCCATCCTCGATGCCTCAGCTTCCGAGCAGCTCCTGAACCAACCAAGCACCTCCTTGTGCAGGCTGTCGACTGCGGCGACGATGCGGTCCTTCATCTCAAAGTACCTCTTATTGTCCCTCTTCAGGTACAGCAGCCTGTTCCGAATGTTGCCGGTCAGGATCTCGTCTTCGTGCTCCGCGTGGTAGTAGTTCATCAGGGTGGTCAGCTTCTCCACGTATAGGTCGTAGTACTTGTCAGCGGCTTCCAGGAATTCCTCAAAGCCAGGGACCTCAAGGTCAGGATCGTACTTGGGGCTCGATTGAACCAAGGATGAGAGAGCATCCGAGCTCTTCATACGACTCACAGCTGCTCGGTAGAGCTTGCCGAGGACACCATTTGAGATGTACATTGGTTTGTCCCATCGTTCCATGAAGTCAGGGTACTCCCTCGGTCTCAGTGACCGTGGGATTTCAGCTGGAGCTCCCGTCTTGGCAAAGTCGACTGCCATGGAATGCAAAGCAGCTAGCTGGAGGCACTCGGGGCTCCGAGCTTTCATTGGATCACGGTCTGCGTGGATCAAGTGAGCAGTTGATATAATACCGAGGGAGTCATTTATCATGTAATCAACAAAGTACTTCTGAATTTCCTGCAGTTACATATGTGTTTTGTAAGATTTTCAAGGCAGGTATAACCATGTCAGAGGAGGAAAATGCATTTACTAGTCGAAGAGACAACTTTGAGCTGCTTATGGTGGTAAATGGTAAATAGTTGTGATACCAGCAAGGTTTGGTATTTACATTCCATGAAGACCATTTTGAAGCCAAGAATTGGCCAAAACTCAATTAGGCACAATTGTTTTTGCTGCAATACAGCAAAAGTTACATTTTCTGGAACAAGTTTTTACATTTCTAAACAACATCGTTAAATGTGCATGGTGAGAATATACTTGGTTCAAACCATTCAAAATTTCTCGTTAGCTGCCATAACATCCCGGCTGAGTTGGAACTTAGCAGCCAGTTCTCAGGTCATGCCGCCCTATTAGCATCACATGTTTCATGAAACGTGTGCACTTATTGCCCTAGTGTGTTTCCCCAGTTTTTTCTATGCACAGACATGTTTTAGAAAGATGTGAGGCGCGCCAACACCATCTATACGATTAAAATGCTATAATTCATAAACATACTGATCATTTGGTAATACTTCAACTATAAAAATATGAAATTAGCCAAAAAATCCTTCTAAATTAGCAACTACAATCTAACAAAAATAAATGGAGATAAATAAGCAGTCAGGAATATACCTCAAGTGTAACAATATGATCCATTATGCGTGGCCTTGTTGCAGTGTAGTCCATAGCTGTATCAACCTTCTCCGGAATCAGTTTGTCATCCCAAGTAATAAAATAGAGGTCACCGTCCAAATCACCCCCGGAGCATTCATTTGGATGAGGCCTAATTAACATCAAAGATAAGTAAGGAGAATTCAAGCATTGGCAACATCCATCAATAAAGTTAATACAGATGTAAGAATGTAACATAAGTGGGTATCTATCTAACATGGAAAATAATGCTGACAAATACAGTGACTCAATTCAATAAAGACAGACGCTCCTTTTAAGGCATCGACAAGCTATATAAACTCTAAAAACTTGGCGGCATACCTTTCACCTCTTTGAGGGAAGACAACACAATCGACCAGCTTCTTAGCATCTAATCCACGGTCATTGACAGCTTCAAGTACTCTGATGTCGCCAGGATGAAGACAGGGATTTTTTGATATTGCAACTTTTCCAACAACAGTGGTTGTTTCCCCGTTATCATTGCAAAAATACGGTTGATCATTTTCCTTCTGCTCTTTGCTGTTCTTTGTAATTCTGATGTAAACTTGACCATATTTTAATCCGCCTGTTTCATCCAAAGAACCAATAAGAACACGGCCTTTTGGGACATGAATCTTACATCTGGTTCTTATGTCTGTCAGCCTATTATTCAGATGGGCCTTAAGAATCATCAACAGGTAAGGCTCTGAACTTGGTTTGTAACCTTGCAGCAGCATATTTGATGCTGTCTTGGTTTCGGCACCACCAATTTTCCCCAGGACAGACAGAGCAACTTCTCTGTTTGTTAGCATTTCATCTAATTCATGCATATCATCTTGTTGCATCAACTCAAATATCTCATCCCTTATCCCCAAAGTCGAAAGGAGAGAGATAATTTCACGATTCATATAGCATGGCTGGGACTTACTCCAACTTGTAATGTTGAGCATAGTGCTTTTTGATTCAAATTTCTTCATACTAGGTCGCAGAGAAAGACTGCGAAAGCAATCGGGGTCAACAGCAATGACTCCTTTGTAGCCACCAAACCTTATTTGAAAAGCTGAAGGAGGGTTAGCATGGTCTAATCCAATTCGGTGAGCAATTTCTCTGGCAAATCTCTCAGACATCTTCCCGATACCATCGGAAAATATGTATTTAGTGCCATCAGTTGTGACTTCAATATCGGGAATCTCTTCCACATCCCGTGGTGGGATTTCAACTGTTTGCCTGGAGGAGCTGAACAGCTGGCCCATTCTAGCTGCACACTTAGATACTGAACGTATTTCTTCAAAGTGGCCCATCCACCTTCTTATACCCTCTGCGTTCAAGGAATCATTAGAAGCAAACATCCAAACAGAATTTCCACGAAGTTGACTTGCAGAGAAGGCCAAGAATTCAAACTTCTTTGGACCAATGGAAAATCCTTCTTTTAGAATGGATAAAATGCGATAATAAAGGCCAGTTTTGAAGGGTTGAGAAAGGAACCCTTGTTCAACTCTAGCTGAGATTGCATTAGGAGAAAGCTTACTCCAATCTTCGTCAACAAAAGTAACTCTAACAAAGTCAGAAGCATATGCAGAATGGTACTTAACCACATAATTTGAAACTTCTTCCTCAGGTCCCAAGCAGTATATTTTAGATGGAGTAATGTGAATTCTGTAACACCTCATTAATTTTCCTTCGCCTTCACTCTTACTGGACAGCAAAGCATTGTGGCTTATCTTCCTGTTATAAGCCTCCTGCTGAATGAATTGCAAAGGTTTGTAGCATGTAGATTCCAATTTGCTCATTTTCTCGAAGATCCTCCTTGAAATATGAATCGGTAGTTCTTCAAGAGCTTTAAACAGATCAGCATTAACATGTTTGGCAACTATCTTCCCCATATGAACAAGAGAGTTGAGACGAAAAAGAACTTCATAAGACACTGAACAGCAACTCGGGCAGTCGACAAGGGGAACCACTTTGGAGGAGGGGCGAACAACATCCATTGGACAAATGGCCAATTCTCCTAATTCTCCGGAGAAAGGTAAGCTATTGAGAATATATGACACTGCTGAATCTTCACCCAGTTTTAGGATAAGAGTAGAACACTTCCCAAAAGAGCAATTGGGTGTAAAATCTAGTGTTCTGACCCAGGTAAACTTGGCATCCTCCTTGCATGCATGAAAGCGGTCATCCATAAACCTTGAATAAACTGCAGGCCCAGAAATTGTAGTGTGTATTCTTGGTGCATAAGTGAGCTGGAACAAACATTAAATGTAGATAACTTAAGGTGATATATATTTATTAGACCAGCTTCAGATTCATTCAAAAAGAGGAGTATTGCATCTGACCAACTAATAGTCTAAGAAATATGACAAATACTAAATTTAGAAAACTAAAAGGTAAGATGTATTCATCCGACAAGCTTCAGAATCAAAAACAAAAGAACATTCCATCTGAAATGAATTAATATTCAAGGATAGAAATGTGGCAACAGAAACTCAATATGAGAAGAGAGGAGAGAGAAGTAAACAACAATGCTGGTAAACTTGCACATTTATTATGTCAAGCCCAGGATACTCTCTTTTCGTATTGTATTCATCCACCATTTGTAAAGTCTACTCAAATCCCTCAAGTGAACTAGAGAAGTGCCCGTGCATAATGGTGCATTGCAGTAGAGCCCAGATAAACCATATTATATGTACTCAAACCCGTGAAAACAAACTGCGATGATTTTCTCTACATACCATTGGAAATATGTTACGATGTTCTCTGCATCTTTTTCTTAAGCTACATGTCCAACTCTCCACTACAGCCCTCTCAAGAAAAGGAAAAGAACTCTACAGTCTTACTTCTCAATCTAGTTTGTCCGATCACGCTTAGATGAGAGTGGCGGCAGTGGCGGCAGGCAAGGAACACAAGCAAGAGCGAGAAGAATGGGTGAGCAAGGACAGCACGAGCGGTTTCATGGTGGCGTGACCAGCGGGCAGACGATTTGAAATTTGAACATCATGAAGCAAGTGAGAATGGGGATTGGGAAGGGGAGGCAGTGCGGAGCAAGCGAGAAGAAAGAGGTGACTCAAGCCGATGACCACCCAACGTGTGATCTCATGGTCCCACATGTCGGCATGGAGATAGATGGACCACTGCAGTAGCTTCACATAGGTGGAAGTCTCCACAGGAACAACATGAAATGCATAGCTCAGTTGGTTGTGACACTGTTTATACGGCCCAACAAAGAGGTCACGAGTTCAAACCTCATGACCAGCACAAGGGTGGTGGGTTGGCAGATAGGCCATCACCATGTCACCAAGAACTGAAATATTTATAGGAGTACACAAATTCGTAGTGTTCTAAAAGGTCTAGGCACTGAGCGGGTGGCATGTCACCAAGAACTGAAATATTTATAGGAGTACACAAATTCGCAGTGTTCTAAGAGGCTCTAGGCACTAAGTGGGAAGTGCCTAGCGCCTAGTCAGGGTTAGGCGGGCCACCTAGGCAGGCTATGTGGGAGGGTGGCGCCTAGACGGGTTAGGAGACCACCTTTTACAACACTGCAAAATCATTTCACTCATTAGTAATCAAATGTTAGGGGTGGTGGGACGCAGGCAGACCATCCCCACCAACTGAATTACTTATAGGACTATAGATATAGGAGTAAATATATAGTTGTATCAGTTTTCCCTCTCCAAATAAGTCTAGCAGAGCTATCCATCTTACTTCATCAGTTCTAACACAGTCACAAACCAAACCACTGTGATAGTTCTGGTTCAAGAATTAGCCAATTTCTGAGCTCATGCAAGTTTTGAGGGACGACGTACATCTATGAGCTCCCTGCTTCAAAGTTCAAACACAACATGTTCCCACATTTGACATTCAGGATACCAGTAGATCCATATCATCTTGCTGTAACACTTACCAATATGTTAATAGTTACTAACTTGTTGTAAGATTGGAGGCACATTTTCTATTTTGCACCAAATTCCAAAAAATGTCCAGCACATGCATTGGACAGAAAAAAGAAAGCACATCCAATTCATTAACTCAACAGAACATAATTTTAAAAACTGTTGGTAACAAAAGCAATAGTACTAGTCATATTAACACTCGACTCCTGATAAGTCAAGATTCAGAAAACCCAAAGATTAACTAAATTTCATCATGTCTAAAAATTCAAGCCATCACTTGGATAGTTAGGAAACAAGGTTTACATGTTTAGGCTCTAAATCTACCATGACAAAATCTAGTTTTACTAATTTTTTAGTACAAGCAACTGCAAATTCATTTACGATTCTACTCACATTGAATGAATTTCTGTCATGACCATACTACTGAGTTAAATCAAGGTATGCACACCGTGCATATCAACCTATTGTCTGCATGCCAGCTTTTTCTTCCAAAAAATGATCAGATCACACTTCACTTTCACAAAACACATCTGTAACATGCGAATGCCTCAACATTTGGAACTTTCCACATCCCCGTGTAACCGCAACGTCTGACTAATGTAAAATGGAAAATATAAGCATAAGAGCAACACGATGTCTCACCTGCAGCAAGATGGCGCCCATCCCATCCAGGCTGCACTCGAAGCAGTCCCTGATGTCTTCGAAGAGTACCTCAAGCTTGTACCTTTTGGAATCGTGATCCAGGTACAGGTCCACGCGCCGCTTCCCGGGGATGACCTCCGCGCGCACGCCGTCCCAGGCCTCAGCAGCCTCGAGCTTGCGCTCGGCGACGCGGTTGCCTACGACGAGGCGCGCGCCGGCCGCGCGGAGGGAGTGGTCGGGTGCGCGGGGGAGAAGATCGGAGGTGGCCGGGGAGACGAAGAGGAGGGAGCCGAGGAAGCGGGGTAGGCGGCCGGAGGAGGCGAGGTCCACGGCGAGGGTGGCGGCGGTGGTGGAATCGAATTGGACGGTCCCGTGTCCTCGGCTGAGCCAGCCGCGGTGGGCAGCGGCGATCTCGCAGGCGAATGCGGCGCCGGAGACGGCGGAGTCGAAGAAGGCGAGCAGCTCGGCGGCGACGGCCGAGGGAGGGACGTTGGAGACTCGCACCGTGGCCGTGGTGACGGGCGGTGGCACCTCCACCGCCATCGGGATAGAGGGGGCAGAGGGTGCAGCGGAGGTCGGGGACTCCGGCGAGGTTACGGCCGGGTCGGGGTTTGGTCTTGGCCACCTGGGGTTTTGTGACTGTTCTGTGCAGCAACCTCGAGAGTGGGTTTTGTGCAACAACACGGCCCTCCCCCTACCCCGCACCGAGAGTTTGCACCGATTTTCGACTATGGCCCGATCCAAGGCCTGTTTGATTCGAAGAATTTCAACTGTTTTAGTATTTTAGATTTTTGGAACAGCTTGCGTATAAGTCAGTTACGAACTCATTATCTGTAAATTCTCTCGTGAAACAGCGGGTCTACTACTATACATATAGTATGTATATAGGTTTTTTTCGTATAACACCGGGTTTTCTACCGTGCATGAAGTATATATAGGCCTTTTAGAGATCGTTTAGACTTATACATAAATCGGTTATTCAGATAAACTCTCTATAACCTATAGTAGAAATAAGTTTGTCATATTTATAACTGTCTATTAGAAACGGCTTATGGATTTGAGCTTATTGTCTATATTAAACGATGCAAAGTCTGAGATACCCCTGGACTCATTTATTGTTTAATATATGAAATTATTGTTTTGGAGAGTTTATTTGCCCAGGTTCTCACAATAATTAATTTGAAAGATGAGAAAAGACAATAATAAAAGCGGACACATTAACTTTCTCTCTTCATTCATTACTTTAAGGGTATCCACATCCCTAGGTGTTAAGAGATGTTAAATGTGAGAGAAATTGACTTAACACCATTGCTAAGGCTGGTCATAGTGGGAAGTAACTTAGACTAGTAACATGCATATGTTACTAGTCTATGTTACTACCTTCATAGTGGATAGTAACATATGTGTGGTACCATGCAAGCCTTTATTTATTTAGATGTAGACTCATTTTGCCTTGAGATGCGTTATGTTACGGTAACATATTATGTTACGGTAACATATTATGTTACCACAAACACTTCTCTCCTCATTAACTACTTGCCACATAAACAAACTTGTCTTGGGGTGCGTTATGTTACTAGCTAAGTTACTCCCACTATAGCCAGCCTAAGGGATGTGAGCATATGTGCTAAGGTCAAAAGTTTAGCACCATCGCTGAGCTCAGCATCGAATGCTGAGCCAAGTTAATTACTTTTTTGAAACTATTATCCTTTTCTTATACTCTAATTAATTATTCCTTAGCACCTATAAGTGGTGCTAGGGGATGTGATAGAAGAAGTTTAAAGGGTTGAATGGAAACAGAAAATTGATGTATCTACCTTAGCGCCTAATTTATTGGATTATCAAAAAACATGAACAAGAAAAACGTAGGATTGAATTGTCATGCTATTTTGGATTCTACAGGATTCTAATGATGTTTAATTGTTCATATGAAAGACGAAGGATTCTTTTCAAGAGGTTGAAGTCAATAAAAGAATTTCTATGAAACATAGTAAAAATGAATTCTTAGAAAAAAAATTATGGATTGTAGCCCTATACAAATCAAACAACTAACATAAGAAAAATTCCTAAAGATTGGGATTCTCAAAAAATCTTTTAAAATTCCTTTAAATCGTGCTAACCTTGTTTAATCTTAGCACTTGCGCTTACATCTCTTAACACTGGTACGTGCTAGTCAATTTTTCTCGCCTTCAAAATCTGCTTAGCACCTAAGAGACGGGATGCTCTTAGGCCCTGTTTGTTTGGGCTGCAGCTTACTGAGAAGCAGCTGGAGCTGGTGAGATCTGAGAAGCAGCTGGAGCTAGTGAGCAGGTGGGGAGCAGCTGAGCCGTTTGTTTGGGCTGCTTTTGGACGGCTGTTGGACCTGCAGCTGGTGGCAATTGTCTGAAATACCCATGTATAATGACGATGATGTTTAAGTTCTAATTTAATACAAATGACATGTATAACATGATTTAGCACAAATGATACCACTGAATATTTTACATTTCAATTTGTTCTATTTTTCGGTCCAATAATTCTTGCCTCTCTGGATCAAACATCTGCTAACCATTCTTTATCTTAAGAGAACCGATTATATGGTAATCATTCAACTAATATATACTTTGGAGTACAATATTTTTCTTACAAAACAATCACATTCTTTTTCTTATTTTCATCCCCAGTGCAACAAGTTAATCCCAAAAAATCCATCATTTCACTAATTAATCCCCAGTGCAACAAGTTAATCCCAACAAGTCCTGGGGGCGGCGGGCGGGTCGACGGGGACGGAGGCCGGCGCTGGGGCTCGGGATGGCGAAGGAGGCTGGCGACGGAAGCCGGCGTCGGGACGAAGGGGGATCTGCTGGGGTGGCGGCGCTCGGGGCGAGGCAGCCACGGACGTGGGCGGTGGCGGCGAGATCCGGGCGAGAGGAGGACGGGAGGCGGTGGCGGAGGACGGGCTCGGGAGGAGGAGCAGAGGCCCGGCGGGGGAGGTCAGGGTGGATGCTGTTGGGGCGGCCAGATCTGGGCGGGGCGGGGTGGCTGCGAACTCGGGGGCGAGGCACAGGGGCCGGCGGCCGAAGGACCAGCGGAGGACGGGGCGGATCACGGCGGCCGGTGGCGGCAGCTTTGCTTGGAGAGGCCGGAGGATGGGGCGGTGAGATCCAGGCGGGTGCTCGGGTGCCGGCGGTCGGGGCAAGGAAGGCCGGATCTCGGGGACGGGGGCGGCGCTCAGGGCGGGACGGCCGCGGACGCGTGCGGGGCGGCGAGATCCAGGCGGGAGGAGGATGGGCAGCGGCGGCGGAGGATGGGCTCGGGAGGCGGAGCTGCGGGTCGCCGGAGGCCAGCGGCGGCGGAGGACGGGCTCGGGAGAGCCAGCGCCTCCTTTTCTCTCCTGGCAAAGGGGAGCACGGGGGAGGAGATAGGGATGGGAAGCAGATTTTTTATGAAGTGTTGGAGTTATATATGGGATGGTAGTTTTTTGTAAATGAGTTGAACTTTGAGGGCAGAGATGAGATGGGGAGTGCGGGAAGCTGTGGGAAGCACCGAATTTGGTGCTTCTCCTTCTCAATGTAATTTTGAGAAGTGCTTCTCACAAGTAGAAAGAAAAATTTTGGTGTTTGTTTGAGCTTCATCTTCTAGAGGCCTAGAAGCCCCTAAAGCTGAAGCTGAAGTCCAAATAAACAGGGCCTTAAGCTTGAAAGAGGTAATTACTTTCTCATTTTCTTATTTTCGGAGGTGAAAGGAATTAACTGCCACAAATCACGACCGGGTCGGCACTGTATTCACTTCATTGCTCAACTAAACCGGCCTCTACATATTTATGCATTTATGCATGCAACTGCCATATGTGCTGTGGTTTGCCAACATGGATCCAAATGAACAGCAGCACATTTGCTGCCTTCTTAATTTGCCATCACCATCTCCGATCCAGGATCGAATCAACTAATCAAACCACAGAATTAAACCCAACACCGGACATGACCATACATAAAGCTTACGTTTTTATTCACTACTCACGTCCCGAACAGGGAGACACGATGGTCGCTGCAGCAACAGACATGATACCACCACCACGGCAGCAGAGAGGAGGACACCACATTACCACACGATTCAACGCCGAGCAACGATGACACTAGTAGAACAGTAACATGTACCGTGCGCATGATCGATCGAGCTAGTTCTTGAGGAGGTAGTCGTCGAGGTCGTGGAAGGTCTTGGCGGCGGTCTCCTTGATGACGTCCGGGTCGGGCACCTGGTCGCTGGCCTTGTCGAAGTCCATGGCCCAGTTCACCACCGCGCCCGTGCCGGCGCCGTCCTTGGGGTTGGGGGTCACCTGCACCGTCACCCTGAAGTTCTTGTAGAAGCTTGTCAGCTCGCCGTCCACCACGCTGTATGACACCACCTTCTTCTCGTCGTCCGCCACCTCCACCTTCTCCTTGGCGAACGTCACCATCGGAACCCCTACACCACAACACAACAGCAAATCCTCACGTTACATCCATACATGCATATATGTACCTGGATCACTCATGCGTGCACGCATGGATGGAGATCGATCGATGCGTACCCTCGGTGTACTTGAGGAGGCGGACGGTGCCGGCGGACTTGCCGTCGCCCTCGACAGTCTCGATGCTCTTGTACTGCTCGGGGAAGATCTTGGGGAAGAGCTCCGTCGACTCCCGCAGCGCCGTCCACAGCTTGTCCGCCGGCGACTTCACCTCCACGACCAGCTCAACCTTGGACGCCATCGATCGACCGATCGGTCCCTTTGTTACTCCTGTGTGCAATGGATCGATCGAGCTGATGTGTTTCTGCGTGGTCTGGCCATGGCGTGAGCTTGCGACGCCCTATATAGCGTTAGCTCGTGTGCTCTTACTGGCGCTCAGAGGAGCAGCTAGCTGATACTTGTGCTGACCATTGAAGGATTTCCGGCAAGATCCATCTACCTTTGTCAGGCTCGAATTTATGGCGTCGGTGCTGATCAATCCATGCAGGTGATAATTGAGAGGACACGCATATCCTCCCATCTGCATGCAGGCATGTGAGACTGACTGTACAGGGTAGAATTCTTGATCTGAAAAAGTGGGCAATAACATCGGTCTGGTTTGCAGTTGGCACCGGTGACTATCCAGTTTGATTGATTGGTTTTGTCAGTCTGTAGTCTTCCATCAAGGTGGTAGGAGCAACGGCAAAAGTAGGTGACTAGTTAGCCCCCGGACTGGTTGCAGTCTCTGTAAAATTGGAGGATCAAAATGATACGGATCATGCACATGAGCAACTCAATCGGCCTAAGTGCCAACCAACTGCAGGGTTGAGCAGCAAAACGTTATTGACGGCAGATTAGTTTGTCGTTGGCGGTAAACTTACTCTTTTGACCCGCTGTGTGGACCAACAAGGCTCACTTCTACATTGACACTAGTACTAGTATTTCCCAGCTGATCTCCTCAGGGGAGTCTACTTCATCAACCGATTAATTACCACGAGAAAATCAATTGAATTTTCTTTATTTTTTGAAAAGTACAGGATATTTTATTATTAAAAGCAGAGAAAAGTACCCTTCCTGCCAAAAGAAAATCATTTCGTGCTTGCCATATTATCTAAAGATATGTGAAGACGTTAGGAATAGAAGCATGAGGGTGGCCTGACTGAAGAGTAGTTATAATGACGGCATTAGTAGAATTGAATTGCTGAGCTATGTGTTCGATCAGATCGAACGAACCAAGGAGAATAGAACCAAACGTCTTTGGAGAAAGGACAAAGGAAGAACAAATGCAAGTCATCTTCTGGTAAACCACATCTTTTGATTGGCTCTCTTACCTGAGGGAATAGCTTTGCGCAACAGGCGCCAAGCAAAGTTTTGTACTCTTGGAGCCATAGATTTATCTTTCCATAGTGCCGCGAGGAGTGCTTTGTCTTGATCTAAAATCGTGCAGTGTTGCTGCCTTGAACGGTGCTGCAGTACATGCAAACACAGGCGGTAGGCACTTTTGGTAGTGCAAATCCCCGAGGGAGTGAGAGTCCAGCACAATCCATCATGCTCAGAAGATTGAATGATAGGAACTTGCATAATTATGTTAGCAGGAGTGGAGGAAAAGAGGTTAGAAACAAGGGGACCGTTCCACTTCTTTTGTCCTGGTAGCCACAAGTCTCTAACGCATGCAGGGAAAATGTAATCACTGCTTTGAGGCAATAGGTGATCATAAATGGAATTCCTGATAGGACACCAGGGAGTTCTCCAAGGGGAAACAATGCCATCTGAAATTTGGTAAATACAAGAGGCATGCATGAGAGGGCTGACCTTAAGAATAGCTGCCCAAAAGTTGATGTGGAAGTATTGGTTGGTGGCTTCCAGAAAGAAGTGCCCGGGTAAAACTTAGATTTGAGGATCATGGCCAGTGGCCTATCTGGAGACTTAGCTATTTTCCATGCAGCTGAGGTTAGAAGAGCCTGGTTCATTGCCTGAAGGTTCCTTACCCCGAGCCCTCCTTCCCGTTTAGGTTTGCAAATTTCTGACTAAGCTTTGAGGAATAGAGGTCTGGATTGGTTTCCGTCCTGAATATCCGTCCACCAAAAGTTACGAATAACAACAGTGATCTTCGCTAAAAAAGAACTTTTTAGTGAAAAGAATTTTATTTATTAGCCATATAGTAAACCGGGATGGAGGGAAAAACAGAATTAATGAGAGTAAGTCTTTCTGCATATGAGAACCTATTAGCTTTAAAGCCATTGAGTTTAGCTTTGAATCTGTTGATTACGAAATTATAAGTTGTAGACCTATTTTTTGTTGGGAAAATAAATGGGTGTCCTAGGTGGATGGTATGCCTACCATGTCTTGGACAGGGAATACTTTTTAATGGCACTTTTGGTTTGAGCATTGACCATTTTACTAAAGAGAATGGATGATTTATTCCGGTTAGGGGTTTGACTCAAGAAATGGCAAAAATGTATAAGGGTATTAGAAATTACCTGAGCCTCCTGTAGAGTAGCTTGTCCACAATTATGAATTGGCGAAAGTGTGGGCCCAGAGTTATACTTGAAGGTTGTCGGTCTTGCATAGCGTCTTGAAGCGAAAGCGACAATTCATTAACTGCTAGGAAAAAAAGGTATGGTGAAACAGGACAGCCATGGCGGATCCCTTGAAAATTGCGAAAGCGAGCAAACAGTTGGCCATTAATAATAAGCAAAAAAGATAACGTTGAGATACATGCATAGATGAGATTGATGAAATGGCTATGCAGCCTTTTGCGAGCAAGAGCCTAGACAATGAAGTTCCATTCTATTCTATCAAAAGCTCTGGCTAAGTCAATTTTTATCATAAAACTTGCTTATTCCAAGAATTAAGCTCAAAAGAGTGTGTGGTTTCCTAGGCTACAATGACGTCGTTGCTAATGTGCTCACCTTCTATAAAATCCTGCTGCATAGGATGGATGTAATTAGGTAGATGGCTTTTAAGCCTATTAGCAAGAGTTTAGAAATGATTTTGTAAATGATGTTGGATCAGTGGCGTCCCGACATAGGGGGGTGAATGTCGAGTTTAAATTTCTTTCACAAATTCTTCACAGACGTCAAATTCTTCACATACGTAGTCATATTGAAGAACTAGTATGATCTGAGTGAAAATGCAGCAGAAATACCCCCAAAATCCCTTGGTGACGTGGAGCTCGTCGATAGCTCCGAAACGAGTACAAGATCACCAAATTCCGAGTTCAAACGCAAAAGTTATGGCAGAAACAGTGAAACGATTCAGCCTGAAGAAAGAGAATCTCGGAAGTTCTGGGAATTTTTCCGGACACTCCGAGATTTCTGAAGAAAATCAGCAGACAAGAATAGTAGTGAATCTCAGAAGTTTCAAGATTGAAGAATCAGACACTCCAAGATTTCTGAAGAAACTGAAGAACTCAGCAGGCAAAAACAGTAGTGAATCTCGGAGGCTCCGAGATTGAAGAATCGGACACTCCGAGATTTCTGAAGAAACTGAAGAACTCAGCAGGCAAAAGCAGAAGTGAATCTCGGAGGCTCCGAGATTGAAGAATCGGACACTCCGAGATTTCTGAAGAAACTGAAGAATTTGAAGAATTCAACAGAAGATCAGCCAGGTTCCAGAACTGAGATTTCGATCCAACCTTTTGGCTAATTCAGAATCTACCCAATCAAATAACCAAAATTTGCAGAGAGTTGTAGGAAGGTCTTGTGAATCTAGATCAAGTGTTGATCTCCATAAAAACTTCTCAAATCAAAGCCTTTACCCTTTTTCTTCAAACAGCCTTTAGAAATGAGAAAAAGAGGAATTTTGAGGGGAAAGGAAACTCGTGAGGAATCTTGATCTCAAATCAATATGGTATCATCTCACATGTCCAGCAACCTATTCTAAGCCCCAAATCACAGCATCAAACCCCCTACAAAGATTAATCACAAAAATCTCTTTTTTGCTTGTTTTCCAAGAAAACTCGAAATAGAGAAGAAAAAGGTCGAATCCTTGGTGTTGTTGGATGGAATCAGTATAGGGATGATCTTCTCATCATTTACGTGCCATACCACAGATCAATCCATAGAGGAAAACAAGAAAACAAAAATTCAAAAAGCTAATGAAGGAGATAACTCAAGAACACGAAGAATTGGGGGAAATCTTTTTGTATTGTATTTTCATGGATTTTCTTACTGTTTCAAAGACCTCTCATGAGTAGGCCAAATCTCTCTTGAGCAGCCCCTAACTAGGGTTTTTACAATGCTTACAAAAAGGTTGAGGGATAAGCACCTCTTACCCCTCCTTTTATAGTAGTGGATGCATACCTCCCACCACTTGGGCCTTAAGTTCACTTAGATGACATGAGCACTTAGCACGCATCACAAAGCGTGTAAGTGACCCATCCTCCATCCATATTTCCTTCTACCCTAAGCAACTAAACCTAAACCGCTTCCCGACCGCCGCCGCAGTTTCTTGGTTATACTTCGGTAGATTTCGTGTTTTTACCAAAACGCCCTCACACTGACTTGGTCCTCACATCTCGTCTCCACCCGCTTTCTTGTCCTCCGCGTACATGCTTTTAAGCCGCACGATGTCGTCGCCACCTCCTTGACCGCATCTCAGCCCTCCAAGCCTCATGTCGGTCCATATGGCGAACTATCGCCGCACCCAACTCGCACCTGCACACAATAGACCAAACAAATCGTTGCGAGCACAAGTTTTCCACTTGACCCAAGTCAGCCGAGAAAAATCCTTCAAACAGTCAATTTTTCCTTGAGACAAATTGAGAAACTCAAACTTATCAATCACACAACAAGTAATTCAAACCTCGAATTCATGCAACCAAAAGAATCAACTCCACATATGGTGGCAAACTATTCATCACAAATATTGTCAAGTCTTCACATGACTCACAAATGACATTACAAATGTTGATAGTCCTCAATTCTTAAGGAGTAATAGAAGAAGTTTTTTGGGGGATCATTGCAATGTGAGTTGATTAATGCGAGGAGGCATAGCACCTGTTGTGTAGAACTGTTGAACTAGCCTTGTGACATCAACTGCAATTCAACTCCACACCGCCACATAAAATGCCACAATGAAGCCAGTTGGCCCTAGGGAAGCATTTATTTTCATGGACTATAGCACCTGCCAACTTTCTTGCCTATCGAGAATATAATATGTGTAATCATTTTGAGGCAGAGGGGTGCTGTTGTTTACATGATGGGATTGGGATGCTATGGTAGAAGAGGAAGTGAACAGTTAGTAAAATAAGTGATAAAGCATTTGGCCATAATTTATGGGTCATGTTGAATTGCACCTGATTTATCTTGTATGCATAAAATTCTATTCTTCCTCCTTCGTTTGAGAACTGCATGATAGAAGTAGGCTGTGTTGCGACTAATATGTGCATCAAGATGTTGATCAGCTATTTAATCCTGAAGACAAGCTGGAACAAGCATTAACAACACCTAAAAAGATTGAAAATGAGATGACATGAAATTGAGAAGGTTAATGACCTTTTCTAGTCCTTTTTGTGATCCGATTATCACATTGAGTATAGAACAACCGTACTATAAAAAGGAGAATTAGTCAACAACATGGAATATAATTTGCTAAGTGCTCAAAGAAAATCCATTCTAAAATCTTTGAAAAACTCTATACACCAAATTTTTGTGCATCTGAAATATCTATTGACTAGTCAGCTAGAATGTCCGAGTGTGTGTGAGAGTAGGTTTCAGCGTGCTAAGTGTTGACCCAGACCCTCCGAGTAATGTTTGTCCGGGGTATCTAGCACCTTTCAGAGCTTCTGTCCAATCGAGTTCCTGTTGTCCGGACTCGAGTGAAGTCTGTCCAGACACTCCGAGTGAAGATCGAGCTTCTATCTAGAAATCGTTTTTCACCCGGACCTTCCAAGTGAAGGTCATCCGAACTATCCGAGGTCCACACGATAGCTTTGTCCAAAGTGTTTCATGCTATCAGAAACTTCTGAGTGAGGTTTTCATGGACACTTCGAATGGGACAAAGCTTCTATACCCAAGCTCTGGCTTCGTCCAGACCTTCCGAGGGAAGTTTTTCCAAAACCTCCGAGCCATGACTTAGCCTCTGTCCCAGTACTTTATTTCATCCCGACCTTCGTGGTCCGGCACCTCCGAGGAAACCAAGTTGGCTCTATGTTTTGCCTGTTCGGAACCTCCAAATCAATTTGTGTTTTGGAACAGAAGGGTCATTTTCGTTTAGAATCTCCAAGTGTCTTTGGGCTGGACCCTACAGGTCTTGGAATTTCCTAAGGTTTCAAACTGTTCGATATGTCCGAGTAGTGTTTTTCTCTCAACTAGCTATTGTGTTTGAACCCCAGAACCTCCGAATGAGGTTGTCCGGAACCTCCGGGCGAGGTTTCTTTGTGAGTAATGGTTAGAGTTTTGAGGGAAGTCTATATAAGCCACCACTCTCCCGAGATGGAGGCAACCATTTGCATCCCAAATCCTAAGCTGCACATTTTTTTCTTCTCTCTCTTGCCTTCTTGTGAGAATCTTTGAGCGAGAAGTCTTCAGGGGTTGGATTGAATTTCCATTGATCATCCAAGCAAGGGATGACCTTCAAGCTGAGACCAAGTTCTTATTACTCTTGGAGATTGGTGCCTCCTAGATGGTTAGACATCGCTTGAAATTCTTCAAGATTGTGAAGAATCTACGAAGTTTGTGAAGGTTGGAGTTCGCCTACCGCAAGGTGAAGAACTACCACAGGAAAGGAAAGTTTTGCATTGGCAAGCTTCTTGAGGAAATAACATGATTCGGTGTTGTCTTCAATTGTTGGATCAAGCTTTTTTAATGGAGACGTAGAGCTTCACCAAAGGCTTGAACTTCGACAACAAATCTCATGTCTCTAGTGGTTATCTCCTTCCACTTCTCTATACTTATTTCTTTACTTTTATTGATCACTAGCATGCTAGATCTTGCTTAGTTCTATAGAATTACTTGTGTAGAATTTAGTTTTAAAATTAGTTTTTGTTAATCCCTTATTCACTCTCCCCCCTCTAGTCGATAGTCTAGATCCTTTCAATGAACTTGGTCATGGTGTCCTCAAATTGCCAGTTAGATTTGCTTCCTTGGCATGGTCTTGCATATGAGGGGCTTGTTTTTGGATTTCATCAATTTGTTCTTAAATCCTGATCCAGCTGCTATTTTTTGAGAGAACCTGCAAAGCTAGCGTTTCTCGAATGGAAATCCTGATTATGACTATTAAAGGATCAAGATGTCGGCCTAGAGGGGAGGGGTGAATAGGCGACTAAACAAATTTAGTACAATGTTAGTCAAATTTTTCACTTTTACGGAATTAAGCTTGATTGATTAGCAAAGATGACTATATTTAATATGAGTAATCAAATATACTAAGCAAGCTAAATATGAGCAATATAAAGGTACTTGCAAAGTAAGCGCGGAATTGAATGAGCAAGAGAGACAATGATTTGTTGCCGAAGTTCGGATCCTTGGGGGAATCCTACGTCTCTGTTTGGGAAGCTCGATCACACGTGATCAAGAGCCGGCTTCCTCTCAAGCCTTTATCCCTCGAGGATACTCTTGCGTCTCCTCGACTTCTTCTTGGTGATTCTTTCCTCGCGGAGGCGAATCCCGGCTTTCACAAACTTCTTGAGGCTCACCACAAGGATGGGAGCTCTCAAGGACTCCTAACTGTCTAGGAGACCCCAATCTCCAAGAGAAATGAGCTTGATGAACACTTGGAGATGAACTCAACGCGTCGCTTAGATTGATTCTCAACTCACTCAAGTCTTTCTCTTCCTCTCAAAGTTTCTCTCTTGGTGCTTGGAGGAGTGGAGATATGCTCTAGAGAGTGCAGGAAATAAAGTGGGCAAAGAGTTCCCCTTGCTTTGAGCAAGGGAGCTTATATAGAGGCACCCTCAAAAATAGCCGTTTGAGGAAATCTGGCAAAATCCGGATTATCCGGATTTGGCCCGGACCCTCCAGATTTTCAAATCCAATGGCTATCGGTCGAGGTGGCAGAAGCCCGGACTGTCCGAATTTTATCCGGGCCCTCCGGGCGCCCGGACTGTCCGGGCTGAGGTCCGGATTTCCTCTGGACTGGCCAGACCCCCAGCCGAACTATCCGGGCTGAGGTCTGGATTTCGGCAAGGAGGTAGGGTTAGGGTTTTTCTGGGAGCTTTTTAGCAACAAAGGCTTTTGTTCGGCAAATGTTCTCCTCGACCATGTTCATCAAGACCCTCTTAATAGTACGGTGTTCCTAGACTCAATGTGACTTTCGTCACTTAAATAATAAAATCTACATCTAGTAGATTTACCACCTTCTTCTTCTTCCTTTTTCTTTTGAAGGGCTGTCGATACTCCTCTATTTCATCCGTTGAGGACTAAACTTGTTTACATGCTTACACGCGGTCATTAGTCCTCTAATCGTTTGTCGTTAACCACCAAAACACATTTAGGGGTCTAGATGCACTTTCAACTATTAGCCTAACTAGTCTTAGCAAAATTCTGGAAGTCACGTTCAATGAGCCACAAATTTTTGAATTTAAAATGCAGCTTAGGCCTACGGCATGTTGAATCAGTAGAGGCTATAATGGGAGTATGATCACTAAGAATAAACAAAAGTCCTAGCGAAGATCCATCTTTGGCTCCCCATAATGAAAAGTCGCCCGCCAAGCTGTTCCCCCTGTGGGATTCACCATCACATCAAAGGTGCAACGAGTATGCAAGCAGGGAGACCGAGAGAGACTTGGACCAGAAAAGAACCAATCCACCACTCAATCCCTCACTATTGACTGCTAAAAAAGAGTCGTAGCTCGAAGATCACACAAAGTTCTTTGCTTGCGAATCCCTCATCTTCATTTCAGATAAGAAGAGGAGGGTGGGACATCATTTCTTGACAAGCCAGCATAACTCGCCCACTGTCAGGTCCATCCCTAAGCCTTGACAATTCCAACAAAGAAGACTCATTGCGTTTGGCGGGGCTGCCATGCAGCCTCTGTCTGATTCGCTGATCTTGGGTTAGTGCTAACCATCTCCTTTTGTTTCTTGTTCGTGTCTGCCTTTGGATCCTCTATCCCGGGGCAAGTGCCTATTTCAGAGAAAACCCTAGCTGCCTTGCCACTTGAGGGCAGCCCACAGTGCCATGTGCAGATTGCTCTTCTTTTTCCATAGGATGCTGATTAGTCTTCAGCGGTGATGTGGTCCCGTCCGTGTCCATGCTTCCCCCTGGCAGCGAGTGATGCTAGGATGACGTGCCGGGCCATATGGATCAGCACGACCAACTTTATGCCTCAAGGAGTTGCCACCGGAACATAGGCTTGGGTAAGAGCCAGACTGCTACTTTTTCTTCCCCAATGGAACAAACAGTTGGTCAACATTCCACAGTAGCTTGCCATTCATGTCATGTTCCCCTGGAGTTGGGCACTCCATGGATGAATGGACAAGCAACCCACGGGAAAAACAGTAAAACGGAAGCTCTTTATACTTAACTTCATACCTCACCATCGCCTTATGTCGCACTGAGTATACAAAGATCACCCTCAACAGTGGTTTGGTGACGTCGATAGAAACCCTAACCTGGAGGAACTCACCCCAAGCACGTTCCTTGTCGTCAGTGTCAACGTACTCCACCGTGCCCGGGTTCTTGGTCAAGATCTTGCCCCATAAGTCATTCGTTAGACCAAAGCGCACATTCATGATGTGCACCCAGAGTGTGAGCTTGTCAAAATGGACTTCGATGGCTGCAGATTAGCATAACTCCTTGAGTAGAACGACATGCTTACCCATCATCCACGGGCCACCATGAAGAACACGGTCATGATCAACTTTGGAGGCAAATTCAGCAATGAAAAAGTTTTCCCTGACCGATTTTGCTCCTAATCCCTTGGGCTTCCCTCACGCCGGCCACATGGCCGACATAATGGTCTGGGTGTGGCGCACATTGGGGGCCAAGACCTTGCCCACAACCATCCATTCTGGACAAGCTAGATCTTCGTTATTGGCATCCTCCAAAATCACTGGGGTGGATTCCTGAGGTGTGAGGTGGAGGCGGCCGAGAAGCTATGAGACACCATCATCAGTGGCCAGAGCACCCAGGGGAGGGGGGTCCCCTCCAAAGAGAAACTGCCTACAACGTCAGTAACCGTCGAGGGTGCCGTGGCCAGATTGGACGTAGGCACGTCCCTGGAGCTGTTAGTAACCGCACCGCTCCCGGGTGCCGCCATCGCGGTCACACTCCAAGGCGGGCAACTAGATAGCAAGGAGAGGAGAGGTGAGAAAGAGACGTTCACCATTCAAGAGGCGGGAACACTAGGATTGCCGAACGCCGGGGCGAGGGGAAAGATTGTGGAACCACCATTTTCACATTGCAATGGCTCTTTGAGTTTGTGTAATGTTGCTCACACACTAGAATTTTATTCAATCCATATTTTATTAATAGGGACGCAAGACAACATAAATAGAGGAAATGAGTTGTGTTCCAGTGGCTAGGAGCCTAGAAGCGACATCAAATCTAGTATCTTTTTGTCACGGTTACATATATGTCTTGATGTTTATTAGATGGTTTAGAGCCATGAATGAATTTCACGCTGGTGCGTTAGTCGTCTATATTAAAAAAATCATTTTCAGAAAAGAACTACATCTGGTGTGTGTGTCGGTTTTCGTTGTGTGTTCGCCTTGTAACCGTGACTAAAAGCTGGAGTGCAGAAGCGGTTTATCCACGTAGCCGGATCGCGAGAAGAAGAGGCTATTCTCCTGGCGTAACACACAGGTGACGTTCATCCACGTAAACCCGTTCAAAACGAAACGTAGTAACAGAAAAAAAGCTTCTCGCCCTTCCGCAGTTCCGCTCTGCTACACACTACTCGCATTTCCCATGGCCGCTTCGCCCGCCCTCCTCTCCCGCTCCCTCTCCCCCGCCGTCTCCAGGCAGCCCCACCTCCTCTTCTCCCACTCCCACTCCCCTCGCCACCTCCGCCTCGCGCATCCCTCCGCCTCAGCCTCCCCGTCCCCAGAAGGCCGCGGTGGCGGCGGTGTCTTCCTCTCGCCGAGCGCGCTCTCGCAGCTTGACGCGCTCGCCGACTTCCGCTATGCGCACTCCTTCCCCCACGGCAGCCTCACCGTGCGCGCCCTCACCCCCGCCGACGACGCCGAGGCCGACGCGCTCGTCCGCCTTCTCGCCTCCTCCTTCTCCGAGGACGTCAGGTGGGCCCCCGCGCAGCGCTACGCCCAGCTCCTCGCGTTCGTCATCCGCCGGTACATCCACGAGCGCCGCGGCCTAGCGCCCCACGCTGCCGTGCTCGTGGGGTTCTACCGGCCCGCCGCCGCGGAAGACGGGGAGGAGGGCGAGGACCACGAGGATGAGGGGGAGATGGCGTGCACCGCCGAGGTGTCGCTGGACGCGGTGGGCGCTCCCGGGGCACCGCCCACGCCCACACCGCCGCCTGAGTTCCCTTACATCTGCAACATGACTGTGAAGACTTCATTGAGGAGGTAATGGATAATGCTCTCGTTTGAACGGCCATTTTGCCCGATTATTTATATCGTAAAATAGGATCGAGTATGTAGGGATGTTGGACTCTGTTCTGCTTTCGTGGCTATTTTTTCGCAGCATATTATAAAATAAATTTAGTACATCACAGTTTAGCAACCGCAAACTGAGCCTTAGTGTAGAGTTGACCATGGAAGGCACTTCCTCGAGAAGTATGGACTATGGAACATTTGAAGAAACTTGTTTTAGCCAATCTGTCACATGTGCATCCTTCATATTGAAATTACAGCCTCTTTTTATATTGAACATGATCAAGCATGATATAATTTTACTCAGAAGGAAGCATTGGCACAATATATATTCATATCTTGGAGGGAATTTATTGGTACAATTCATATTCATCAAAGTAAAACAATTGCGTGAGGAACCCAGTTAAAAGAAGCAGTTCTGTTTAGATAATCCATCGGCTGAAACATATGTTGGTTTAATGCCATATCGAGTAACTCATTCGTCTATACCATGTTTTTACAGTTACAATATTGGATTATAGTGTTTCTATAAAAAGTTACATTGTTTTGCTCATCAGGAGAGGAATTGGAAAACAACTTCTCAAGGCATGTGAGGATCTGGTTGTCAAGATGGATGCTAAAAGACATGTATATCTTCACTGTAGAATAATCGACCAAGTCCCATTCAACATGTACAGAAAAGCAGGATACCAGATTGTTCAGACTGACAGTATTTTGGTTTGGCTGAGCCTCCAAAAGCGCAAGCACTTGATGCGCAAGGAATTACCTCAAGCTTCTGTTGGCAGTGAGTGTACAACCGAAGCATTTGATGATAACATTTTGACAAGCTGAACATGCTATACCACCATAAGGTACACATGAGTTGAATCTTGTGTATAAATATATGCTTTTATGTCATCATTAATTGTCATGTGCATATTTTACTGCTGAATAGCTTGTGAGGAAACCGTATACTGCTCATCAACCGACTATCATAAAATGGTTTTCATGAACAGGAGTTGACTTTATGAATCTAAAGTACTTGTAATGTATCTTGACCTAATGTTATAGCTAATAAGCTCACTAATCAGAAATGGTTTTGACATACATAACTCTGCTGGTTTGAAATTTTGATCCAGAAATGAGTTAATAAAAAATATGGGTTGGAATAAGTGATTTTTTTGTTCTATCCTTTATCATCCTTTCAACATACATAACTCTACTAATCATGCGTACAGACCATCACAGTACTCATACATCCTCTTCTGAATCTAAAGAAAACCTTTGCAAAAGAGAGAAAAAAGAGGGTTGATGTTGACATGTTAAAAAAGAAGGAAAAGAGGAGCTCTCTTGGATCTTATGAATTAGAGGAAGGTCCTGCATCATTGATCTTTCAGGTTTTTCCTATATTTGTTAAGCACAGCAAATAATAGCTCATTCCACATATCAATTGGTCCTGGCAGACACCAATGTGAACAGTCACTGTAACCCCTCATCCACTGGTTATTCCAATGGAGCCCTGGGTGTGCATCAGGTCTCATAGACATAGCTTTGGTTATATCTAAAATCTCTATATTCATCCTTCCCTTGTGGTCTTTCTCCTTTTGTGCTCTATTAGCTTCCTCAACCTGAGCATTTCTTATTGCCCATTCAATAGTACTCGTCATTGCTTCTCCTTCTTCCACTGGTTCAGTTCTGTTGCAAGATCCTCCAGTATTCCATAAGCCATTTTCGAAGTGTGCTGTTGTTGCTGTCCTTACCACTGTTAATTGCAATCCGCATTCCTGGCAGCTGTTCAACTTACTGAGAGCCGTCCTAAACACCTTTTGAACAGCTGAAAGGACGCTGAAGCTTGTGATGTTATCCTCTGAGCAATATATGCATCCAATGAGTTTCCCATCTTCATAGAGATAATTTGTTCTGAAGAACCAACGTGAACTAGACACAACTAAAATATTGATCTCATGTAAGTTTGCAGCTAATCTTGCATCAAGTTTATCTAAGTGTATGTCATGCACTTCAACTGCTGTACCATTGATCACTCTTTGAGATTCTTCTACTAGAAATTTGGTCCACAGTGCCATGAGAGTAAAGTTATGAGATCTGAAGTGCCAAGTGATAAATTTATCTTTAGTGTCACTGTGAACTTTGATTGGAGCTTCTACCTGCAGTAGTTTGCACAGTTTGTGTCAGTTGTTTGAATGACAATAATAGCAGAAAAGTTTCCACAGATGTAACGTAGCTGAAACAGAATTGCTACAAATACAATAATCATTACATTGGAAGTATCTATGGTAAATTTTCTGTAGTATTAAGGTAAACTAGGTGGTTAATGAGTTATTGCCTATTGTTCTCACATAAAACCCAAGATAGTATGGGGGTCTGTTGTCCTGAATATTATGCAATTTCAGGTTAGCTTATGAATAAAAATCAGACCTTGAGCCACTTCTGCCCCTTGTAGCTTCTAAACCCGTGGAGCAAATAAACGAAGACATGTAAAGATATATAGATGTTTAGGTTATCCCAATATCCCATTAACATGATGAAACCTCCTGCAGAGCTGTGATGCCTGGTTAAGGTATTTACTATCTTCACTAATAGCGTCTTTTTTGGGGGTTATTTTTTCTTAGGGCCTCTTTGGATTATAGGAATGAAAAACATATGAATTTGACAAGAATGCAAGTGTAACACAGAGGATTGCAAAGCATAGGAAAGTCCATGGGTAGTCGTTGGAATAGGACACAGGAAAAACAGAGGAAAACTGCCTCGATCATACAAGAATGAGTGGACAAAAGAGTTTTACTGGCAACTGAACCGATGGAACTTTTTTCGAATTCTTGGGTTGTAGGATTTTCATGGATTTTTGTAGGATTCCAATCATTAGGAATTTTTCCTATAAAGGCCCTTTGGATCATAAGAATAATGCTAACAAATTCCTATGTATTGCTTTCCTATGCCCCCAATCCATTGGAATTCTGACATCCACTCTAGACTCTTTTTCCACTCATTCGCATAGGATAGAGTAGTTTTCCTATATTTTCCCTGCATTCTATTCAAACGACTATTCCTCCAAAAAAATTTTGTGTTTTTTGCAATCCTGTATTTTGCACTTGCACTCCTATCAAATTCCCTGTGTTTTCACTCCTACGATCCAAAGAGGCCCTTACCGTCCCACTGTGGTCTTGTGATCTTGTCAAAGAAAGCCTGCCCTGCCTGGTTCATACATGTGCACGGAACTTAAAAATAAAAATCAAACTATAAACAAGTTAATGTAAGGGTGTCACGGGTGATAACTGATAAGGTATTGCACTATAGCTATTGTTTTATCACGTGTATCAGATCTAAAATACTGGTTACTCACCTGAGACAGTAAACAGAGGAGTGACTCCATCTGGTTCCGTCCAATGGAATCCCCAGCGAATGCCAATTTCTTCCCTCGGACAATATGTAAGAATAACTGGGGTTCGAACCTTGTCATATCACAACCCTGTGGTGTCCACCTCCAGTTTACATAATCCATTTGCTTTCCATACTTTCCGCAGTTCTTTGACTCTGGCATCGTCGGGCATGTCATGTTAGTGTAGGCTGGGCCTCCAAAATCCCTGATCCATGTGCCATTGAACAGATCGCAGGCTATGTCACTGTCATCATTACCTAAAAAACAGCAAAATTACCATGAATTTCTTGGTCAGATAAGCTCTCTGTGCTTGATACTGTTAGGACTGCTAGCACATATTTTCGATCGTAATAATACTGTGACTCTTTGAGGGTTGAATTTTCAGAGGCAAAAGGTCTTCTATCTGTTATTTATTTATTTTGATACTTGTGTTTTTTTTTGTGTTATAAGGGTTTGTTTATTTGCAATTTTTTTCCTTTGCATAAGCTAATCTGATATACAGAACATTGCAAGAATTAAATAAAAGCGCATCTGAAATACATTGTAAAGCTTACCTGGAAACTAATAGAAAGCATTTGAATCTACCGAGGGAGCTTAGCTTGGTAGGAACTTCAAATCACAAGCTTCCCAACTGTACTATTTGAGCTTCTTGTAAAACCCAAGATATATATTGACATAGAATATTGAGCTGGTATCTTATGCTGCAGTTTATTCATATTGCAAACTAAAAATGGAAAATAAATTTCCAAAAGGAGAAGGTACTTGCCTCTCAACAAATGCTACAGAAATCTGGCACCTAAATATTGGCAGTATTACATGAAAAAGAAAGAGCAAATAAATATATGCTAGTGGGTAAGAGACGTACTCGTGATGGTCATCTGGTGAGAAGTATGAGTTGGCTTTGGAGAGTCATAGATAATCTGTTCAGGATAATATGTTGAAAAAACAAGAACGAGTGCCACTGTGCTTAGCACCAGTGCAAGTGTTTTTCTTACACCAGGAAATACTTGGCTAGATTTTCTGATGTGGTTTATGCCATGGAGATTTGGAGGAGGAATGCTTTCCTTGGCCATGGGTAAAGGGCTAAAGGTCATGGCTGTATCAGTGCAAGAACTAAGAAGACATCACCTTCTTATAGGAGAAACTACATGAGGGGGCAAGCAGTCTCGCATAGACAAATGTGCATATTTTCTTTACACTCTTTGTGGTACGTTCATGGTAAGTTTTTGTTTTTCTCCCTGGAATCAAGGGATCCCCAGATCTTACTGAATAGTGGAATTAAACCAAGTTCAAGACAAGGGTATGATAGTAAGCAGTTCATCACTAGGAAGCAATCTCGATGACATTTTATAGTATTGTCCGAGATGTTATCAATCTAGGAGATTGAGCCCTTTAAGTTTTCTCGGCGCAAGGAGGCCACGGAGTTGGTTCCAGAAAATTGTTTAATATTGTTTGCTACAGTCGCTTGCAAGTAACTCTGACTTCTCTATGTTCTATATGCTGTTTTCCTTTTTATGAAACCAGCATCCCTTTTTCATGTTAATTACTGGAAGTAGACTTTATATTGTGCTTTGTGCTTCTATTGTTTTTGAGAGATATTTTCCTGCCAACTTCTGATTGAAGTTGGAGTTGTTTTCTGGAAGCATAATTTACAAGGGTATTGTTGTTTTCCTTCTATGAAACCAGCACAGCATCCCTTTTTCATGTTAGTTACTGGAAGTAGACTCTATTCTGCTTTTATTGTTTTCGAGAGATCTTTTCCTGCCAACTTCTTTGAAGGATGAGTGGTACAAGCCATGGGACAGTTTGGGCTATCAAGATGAGTTGATGGGGGAGGTGGGAACAGTGAAAACACGCCAGGAATCAAAGCTGATGCAAAGCACTCAAGGCTGCGAGACCGCGAGACATTGAACTAGGGAATGTGGTGAACAGCTCCCTGCGTTTGGGCGATCTCAGACCATTGGATTCGACGGGACAGTTCAGATATATCGTTACAGTACAAAACAGTGTTTCAGCAAAATGCTTTCCACGCACCGTCTTGCTACAGTATTTGCTAATTCTTCTCATCTGACTTCATTGAAGCAAGAGAGAGTACATGCACCCTGGCGGACCGGAGACAGTTTTGCTTGCGGGTGAGCCGCGCAGCAGCAGTACGTAGACATTAGTATAGTCTATCATGCTCAGACTTTTATGTTTTGAGGATCTCAAGGCAGTATTAATTTTCCTGAAACAGTGACACTGTTCGAAGTCGTAGGAGTAATAATAGTTTTAGCTAGATTAGTCAGCCATGTCCGGAAATAAAGTCAAGATTTTCGTGCAGATGGAACCTTGAATTTCGGATTACCCAGCTACGATTTAAGAGTGGGTACTGTAAACCTCCTTGCCATCATTTTCTGACTCCAATGGCGACGACTGTAGGGTGTTTAGTATGGTTTGTGAGATATCCTCGGCACCGGCAGCGACGGGCCATGCAAGCGGAGGTGGGGCTAGACGAAGGAGGCACACCACAAGCACTTTGCTTCGTCTACTTCGTATAGCGCACACGTCCACTACATATACTCTAGTTATCGCATGCCGACAGATGAAAATGAAAACCCTCGCCTGCACAGCTGTACCACCGTCCGATGGGCGTAGAGCAATTTGGCACTCGCTTAAAGGACGAAGCACCAAGACGTTCGTCCCACTCTATCGACTAGGATGATATAGGCCCATAATACTATGTAAATCATAATTTAAGGTCATCCGCCCGTGCGGTCGACTCTTGACAGCGGCATGCTCGTGTGTGAGGCCCGTTGCCTTATCACTTTTCCTCACTTGACCTATCTCTTCCCCCAACTCTCCGTATCTTCACCTAGAGCTTCCTCTTCTCCTCGCGGTCTCTCCTGCTTTTGCTGGCTGGCTGCTGCTTTTCCTTCGGCGAGAAGGGGCACCCTACCCCACCCTGGTTGCCATGCCTATTTCCTATGTGCTAGCTCCATGTGCAACAGCAAGGGTTTTTCCACATCGACCGTCATGAGTGCCGAGGTGGAATCCCTGTCACATGATGCCGCCAAGCCTACCAGGAAATGACGTCATAGGAGGTAGGGCAATGTAGGGTTTTTTTCTCGACTTTTGGGGTTGAAAGCTGGTGTAGAATAGGTTGAACATAGGATTTTTGTGGGTTGAAGCTGATTTACATCAGGTTGAAAGTTGATTTCGTTGAAGACTGATGAGAATGTTAGTTGAAAGTTAGATTTTCGAGGGGTTGAAACCCAACGCATATTTTTAGTTGTAAGTTGGATTCTTTTTGGGGTGAAAGCTACACATATTTCAGTTGAAACTGATTTGATGTCTTCTTCTCCGATAACGGTGTCATTGCAGAGGATGGAAAGGGAAACGACCGCATAGAGGTCGCTCATTTTAGGAAGGAGTGTTTTTTCAATCGCGTCCTTGTGGAGCCACGCACCGTCTGTCACAACTCATAGGTTAGAGGCTCCCGCGATAAGGACTCGGCTAACAGCTTGGCAAAACCGACCCAGCAAGTCTATTCTACTATATCCTAAAAGTATAGTATAGTAGAAAAAATATGCTAAAAATTTCAAAAAAAAATATTTGGCCATTAATTTGATGAACCTTCTTATTATAGTGGACCACAATCGATAGATCATCATAATTGTATCTAAACATATCATACCTGATAGATCATCATAACTATACTTAAAAATATCACACCCGGTACATCATCAGAACTATACCTAAACATATCACAACTAATAGATCATCATAAATGTACCTAAACAGATCACAACTGAAATGTCTTCATAATTGTACCTAAATAGATCACTGTACCTAAATAGATCACAACCGATAGATCTTTATAACTGTACCTACACACATCATGACCGATAGATCATCATAACTGTACCTAAATAGATTACAGCCGATAAATCCTCATAATTGTATCTAAACAAATCACAGTTGATAGATCTTCATAACTATATCTACGCATATCACGGCCAATAGATTTTCAAAACTATACCTAAACATATCACAGTATCACAGCCGATAAGTCTTCAAAATTGCACCTAAGATCACAACTGATAGATCTTCAAAATTGCACCTAATATCACAACTGATAAATTTTCATAACTGCACTTAGACATAACTGTAAGTAAACATTTCTGGGCATTGATTTGGTATACCTTAATTATTAATAGCCCATAATCGATAGATATTCATAATTTTACACCATGTAAAAAGCTATTGAAGTTTTAAGTCTATGTACTGATCTAATATCAATGACCAGTTATACGAACCTTAACTCCACATACAGGTATAATATCACATACAGGTGATCAGCTAAAGCAATCTGAACCTTAATTCCACATGATCTAATGTCATATACAAACAAACTATTGGCTCGGTACAACGACTCATGGCCAGCTCGCGATGAAGTTTTATTTCCTATATTAATCTAATATCATGTACAAGTACAAATAACTGGGTCTCTTGATTCAAAGGATTTTCATAGGAATTTGGAGAATTGGAATCCTTAAGAATTTTCCCTATATGAGTTGTTTGATTTATAGGATTGTATCCCATATCAATTTTTCCTAAGGATTTTATTGCACTATATTTCATAGGAAATTTTCTAATAACTCAAACCTCTTTGAAAGAATCCTTTGTTTTTCCTATGGTGTAATCAAACAACATTTGGTGCAGATCCAATCCTATATGATTCAAGTTGGTATGACATTGTAATACTGTATTTTTTTTATTCCTATGTTTTTGGAATCCTACAAATAAAAGAGGCCCAAGATGATCAAAGGTGTTTTATATGCAATTGCATGAACCTGTGCTAGTTTCTATGAAAAAGATACCGACCAACAAGCTCTGTTTCTGTGGGTGCTTCCTAGGAAAACCAGGACCTGTCGTGGTCACGAGGGCTTGGTTGTTCGTTCCTAGAAGACCGTATAGTAGAAATGACAAAAGCATAAGACATTAGGTCCAATCCGACCCCAAAGATTCCCTCTCCCACGAGCCCACGGGTCATTAACAACCTTACCCTGACTCGGTGCTTTTGAAGGTGATCTGATGAATACTATGGCTCAAGGTGCGCATTTGGTTTAAATCAAAAATTTGGTTTCGGTTTTTCAACAACGCCAACCGGAATGTTTTATGCAAATTATGTTAACCGGAAATTCGGTTTCGGTTTTCAGTTTAAATGAAATTTGCATGACATCTAAAATTTCAGAAATGCACCATCATACGTCTTGGCAGCCCTCACCCCTCACTGCCTTGCCGGTCGTTGCCTTGCCGCCCTCGCTATCTCGCCAATCATCACGTCGGGGTCGTTGTCGAGTCGAGTCGCCCTGGCTGCCGCACAACGGTTGAAGGATCAAGAATGTCACCTAGAGGGGGTGGATAGGCAATTTAAAAACTTAAAACCTAATTATGCTAGTATGCAAGAGGATAAACAAATGATTACTAGCAATCTAAACAATGATAAGTAAAAGAACTACAAGGTAAGGGTGAAGGAAAAGCAAACATGGTGACACAATGATTTGTTGTTGAAGTTTGGACCTATGCGAGATTCTACGTCTCTGTTGAGGAAGCTTGATCCGATGATTGAAACCAACATCAAAACGTACTCTTCCCTCAGGAAGCTTGCTGATGCAAGATGCAAAGCCTTCATCTCTTCTTGGTAGCTCTTCACCTTGTGGTAGACGAACTCCAACTATCACAAACTTTCTAGTTTCTTCACAATCTTGAAAACTCTCAAGCGACGTCTAACCGTCTAGGAGGCACCAACCTCCAAAAATAATAGGAAGTTGGTCTCTTGCTTGGAGGTGATTCCTTGCTTGAATGTCAATGGAAATTCGATATAAATCCTCAAGACTTCTCTTGCTCAAAGTTTCTGACAAGAAGACAAGAGAGAAAGAGGCAGATGAGCAGCTCTGGAGTTTGGACGCAAGAGATAGCCTCCATCCAGGAGGGGTAGTGGATTATATAGACTGCCTTTAAAAAATCTAGTTGTTACTCACAAAGAAACATCATCGAAAAGTTCCAAAAAAATTCGCTCGGAGGTTCCGGGATTCAAAACCAACGACTAGTTTAGGAGAAATGCCATGCCCGGACATGCCGGAAGTTCACAACCTCAGGAAAATCCAAGACACGGAGGGTCTAGACCGATGACACTTAGAGATTCTGAACAAAGTCGACCCTTTTGTCGTGAAACACAAATTGACCTGAGGTTCCAGGAGATCCTCCCTCGGTGGTTCCAGATAGGCTAAAATAAAGCCAACTTACTTTCCTTGGAGGCATCAGACCATGAAGGTCTGGACGAAAGAAAACAATGGGATAGAGGCTAAGTCCTGACTCGGAAGTTCCGAATGAACTTCACTCGGAAGGTCCAGGAGAAGTCAGGGCTTTAGGACAGAAGCTTTGTCGCCACTCAAATGTCTGGACAAACCTCACTTGGAAGGTCCGGACAACATGAAACACTCTAGAGAAGGCTATTGGATGGACTTTAGACAGTCTGGATGACCTTAACTCAGAAGGGCCGGGTGGAAAAGAATCTCTAGACAAGACCTCTGTCTTCACTCGGAAGATCTGGACAGTAGGAACTCAATTAGAGAGAAGCTCTGAAAGACTCTGGAAGCTCCGGATAAACCTCACTCAAAGGATTTGGGTCAACCCTTAGCATGCTAGAGCCTACTCTCACACATACTCAGACATTTCGGCCAACTGGTCCAGATATTCGATACACACTGAAGTTTGGTCTGGAGAGAATTCAAGAGAGTTTTAAACGGATTTCTCTTGAGCACTGAGTAAGTTATCTCCTTCCATTCTGTTGACTAGCTCCCCCTTTATAGTATGCCCTATACTCAATATGATCATCGAATTACTCAAAGGACTAGCAAATATTCTTAACCTTCTTGATTTCATGTCTTCTCTTTTTCAATCTATTTAGCAGTCATCAACGCATGTTCCAACTTGCCTTTGAGACTAAAAACCTGATCAGCATCTTGATGTACATATTGTTCCCTTAATCATTTTCTCGTTAATCATCAAAACCCGCTTAGGAAGCCAAAATACACTTTAAGTGGTATGGGGTGCGGCCGCGCAGGATGGGATGGTGCGTCGCTATCTTGTTGTTCTGCCGTGATGGAGGGGTCGTCAACTCACCACCGTCGCTGGTGATACGTGGAGATGGAGGCAGACGACTACAGTGAAGTGTGCGTCGGTGCGTGCCAAGGTACCGAGGCCTGATCTAGTCTTGGTCATGCATAGTGGGCCCTGGTGGTTTAGTGGGCTGGCGGGCAGGTATACAGCTGATTAAACTGGTTACACCGAATTGATTTTGGTTTTTTAAAAATTCTCACCAAAATAATTTTGGTTAACCAAAATAAGAGTTGTTTTGGTTGTTTTGGTTTCAATTTCGGCTGCTCCGTTTTTATGTCAACCTGACCTGGGGCAGCAACAGCGTGGCGTCTTCCCCAACACGCGTTGTAGCCCCTCGTCGCCACAGCGCTGCACTGCTATTTGCACGCCTGCTCCCCTCCCCGCTCAAGAAGTCTCCCGCCCATCGGTGGAATGCAGCTCAGCACTTGTAGGCCCGCCACCATACCCTGTTCCCGGGGCCCGGCCGGCACGGCCGGTTCTGTTCTCGCTCACCATTCACCAAACAGCGCGCCGCTCAACCGGCCGTGCGCGTCGCACGGTGCACGCACACGCACTCAACTAACATAGAGTAGTTGTCGAAGGTGTGCACGGCTTAGGCGACTGAACTGAACAGTAAATAGGTGGTTTGCAGCAGCGAGCCAGTGACGCGAGAAGAGTCGATCGAAATGTGGTGAGCGATTCATGAATTGGAACCGGTGGAGTGTCCGCTGGACTCGATAGTAACCACAGCATGCATGGCCACGTCCGTCACGAGTTTGGGTACCCCTACGGACCTTGCACGATCTACAATAGACAACAGTTCCGTATCGAAATGGCCTGTGTGCATGTTCCTGTAATCAGGGGCAGTTGTGGTACCCTGTCAGATGGACAAATTAATCACATTTAATCGTCTCAAGTAAACGATGCTGGTAGCCTGGTATGTGTCAAGGCAATTGGGTAAGTGCAGTCCTGTGGCAGCCGCAGACCACTTATTACTCCACTGGGCGCGCCCTGATCGGGAGCCACCCTGGCGCATTGACCCCCGCCGTGGCCACCACCCTGACACGCCCCATCACTTCCACAGTGCTGCGCTACACAAGCCTGTAAAGTGTAAAACCTTCACTTCACTCGCCTGCTCTATTTAACCAGCTCACTGGCCAGCATTTGCCAACTCAAAGGCCCTCCCCTCTCTCCATACCTCAAGAATGCTCTAGACAGTCCACGGAGTCCAGTACAGGCAGAGGCACAACCATGGAGCTCGTGAAGCTTGCAGTGGTCGGCTTGGTAGCGTCTCTCCTCCTGCTCAGCACCATCAAGGCAAGGGAATAAGTTGTTTAAGCTCATGCGTATACGAAGTTCGGTGATATATATATATATATATATATATATATATATATATATATATATATATATCAGCTGCATTCTAACTCTCATGGCTGATTTTGTGCCCGAACCCTTCCGGTTGGATCGACAGGCTGCTGACTACCCTCCTCCAGCTCCTCCCGTCGGGCCACCTCCTCACAAGATCGTAGACCCACTCAAAGGTAAGATGCGCATCGTGCATATGCAAGTTTCAGAGATATGATGATGTTATATGTTCTTGTGGCCTGATCTTACAATGTTGCTTGTGTATGTGTCTGGGGCACGCGCGCGCGTACGCAGACTGCGGGGGCGCGTGCGACGTGCGGTGCAGCGAACACTCGCGCAAGAACGTGTGCAGCCGGGCGTGCCTCAAGTGCTGCAGCGTATGCCGCTGCGTGCCGGCGGGCACGGCCGGCAACAAGGAGGCCTGCGGCAAGTGCTACACGGACTGGACCACGCACGGCAACAAGACCAAGTGCCCGTGACCACGACACGGTTATGACGCATATGCGACCGTGCTTGTTCCTTCCTCGCCCAAAAGCGACCGTTCGTCATTGGCATACTGTTAGTGTCATGTTTTGTATGATCGATCGATCGGCCTAGATCTTAGCTAAGCTAGTTTGCTCATGGTTGCCGTATGTGTCCTTTAGGTGAGCATTTTTCCTCTTGTAAAATCCATCCGGGTTTGATGTGATCAATGCAGGTATTGGCGTCGCTTGTTGCTCACATGCTTCCATTTCTTCAGACACGGAAAATATTTAATACTTGGAGTAGGATTGTCCTAGGAAGTTTACAAATGCTGCCACGTGCTTGTGAAATCCATGTACAGCAGCGCACTGAGCACAACGAAAAGGCTGTCTACCAAAACTAACAACACAGGTGATACGGAGATACCTCCGTTCAAAAACAGAGAGCGTGCGGTGAAATATTTCTAATTTTAACTATCAATAGATTAATAAGATGAAGGTAATAAAATGAAAATAGTATAATTAGATTTATTATAAAAATTATTTTTGAAATATAAATTTTTACTGATATATATATATATATATATATATATAAGGTAGCAGTTAAATATGTATATATAGTTTTTTAGACTTTACTAACATATACATATAGAAGGTAACGGTTAAATATGTATATAAAAGACTGTGTCAATAATTATATTGACATATTAAAGACTATATCAATAACTAAATTAATATTACCTATTTATAAATAGAGGAAGCATATAGACTACTGGGCTACCAAACTCTAATACGTAATAACATGTCAAGTTGTCAACTGAAATTATGAGAAAGCGAGAAGCATAGTGGAATCTTCGCAGAGGGAAAAAGACCAACAGGTAAAGAAAACTTTTGGAGTTCTTATCCATCGCACTGCATGCATGTACCATCTGCTCTGTCACTTCTTTACACCGTCTGTCGCACGCGTTGTCGTGTTGCAAGGGCCGCATATATGCCTGTGCATGCAAGCGTGGAGCGGTGGTACCAGCTTAAGCTTAAAGTCATGGAATGGTATGGAAAAGATCAGGCGTGGCCGCGTGGTCACCACGCACGGCGGCACGGGTAGTACTGGTAAACACCACCAACCTCCACCAAGCTGTGTCGCCTGGAGCTGACGCCAAGATAGTGTTACTCTTACATGCATATAAACACAGTAGTCATGACAAAACCAGAGACAAGCTGTGTCCACGGGTCGTACATGGATTAACTTTTCTTTTAGTGAAGTACATGGATTAACTAGTCTTGGTACCAAGCATTTGAAGTAATGGATTTACTGGGTTTTTCTATTTTGAATTATCTGGGAGGCTCAGGCTCCAGAGTCCAGAGTCCAGCCTCCGGAGAAAGGAAAACCGATGTAGCCGGACCTATCGGCCTGACCCAGTTCAGTCGTAACAAATCTGCCGCGCGCGGCGCCGGGCCGGCAGGCGAGCTCCAGCCGCGCGTTCGGCCGCTGCGCACTCCCCTCGAAATCGAGCCCACGCGAACTCTGCCACGCTCTGATAGCCACCAGGCACCAGCAGCATGAGCAAGAGGCCACCACCATGCCGGCCCAACGGGCAAACGGTTGCCCGCGTCGGCCGCCGTGCGTACGTGCCGGGTGCCGAGCACCCCGCGGGCGCCGCACGGCACGGCGCCCTCTTTTGCCTCGCGCCACGTACCGGTTGGGTGCCCGCATGTTAGTGGAGGTGTTGGGTGTTGGGGGCCGGTACGCACGGCACATGGGCCTTCGGGGCACGGCGCCACGACGTTTGCCCGTGCCGTGCCGCCATCGCTCCGTTCCCGTAGTCTCATCCTGAAGCTTCATATGCCTTCACTGAGCATTTCGTGTTCAAGGCCTCCACCGAAGTCTTCATATGATCCTGGAAATCGAACTCCGCACCTCCTCCTTCTCTTGTCCCTTAAGCAGAATGATCCGTTGGTGCACGTAGGCACGATTGTACGAAGCGCGCCCGGGGGTATCTAGCGACTTTCTTTTGTATTTTTATCTTGATAGCAGTAAGCCATAACGACCATGTAAATGTCGATAAACCATATATCGGCACCACCGCAGATTTGTGATTTGTCACCCATGCGAGATATCCAATGTATGAAGAATACTCAAAACTATTTGGAATTATGTCCAGTATGGTTTCAGTTCTCAATGAGCAGAGTAGCCCGCATTTGCACAATTAGAATTACTGTATATTATCATGTTGTATTATTTTTATGTAGTTATTTGTTCTTCACCGTTAACCACCTCTTGTATTCACCGCTATGATTGAAGAAACATGGTTGAAGTTTGTTAGAATTTTTTTACTAAATTATCCTTTAGTTGAAATTACTCATTTAATAGCAAATCTATATTTATTCATATGTATTATCCTCCCTCTCTCTCCCATTCACTTATTTTTTAGTGTCGACAGATAATTAGGTAGTAAGGCGAGGACCTTGGTGTGTGACAGTCATAAACATAGACATCATGGTCCATGACATTTTATGCAAAATCATAGACTCTCGTACTAATTTAGTTTTCTCTCTTTCACTCCTCCTCACCCCCTCAACGTCTATCTTTCCACCAGTAACTCTTCAAGGAGTTTTGTCTCAATTCTTTCTTTCCCTCGAATTTTTTTTGAGGAGTTTCCCGCCAAGAATTATATCTAACATCGGCGGCTCATACCTAAACCGTGTATTATCTTCCTCCACCCGCGTCATCATTGGCCGATTGTAGTTGCAAGTTGCATTATTTGATTAGTACAATATCATGCCTTTAGATGCTTCCACGCATGCTCCTCTTACTTGCTTGTGTCACATGTCCAATAATTAATTATTGTCTCCTAATCAAACTGCTCTACCTCTTCGATAACCATCTCTATGGATGTACCACCGCTAGCATCGACATCTCACATCATCATCAATTTGTTTGGTAAGCCTCCTTTGAAGTGTGATATGTTGCTACCTTGCTATGGTATCATGAATTACCTCACGATCTCGATGGTAATGAGTACATGAACGCATGTTCATAAAAAAATGTTGAGACATTCTCTCACTCACTCTCGTCATAGCTCATCGTTTCAATTGTGCCCATGTTGTTTTACGTCAATTTATACTTTTTAGCCCAGTTGAAATGAGGTGTGATTTGTTAACTAAAATCTTTGTTGTCGCTTGCATGCTTGGCACATTGACATATACAATATTGGTCTCTATACATGCATAAATTTTTTGATTCTTTTAATCTACCTCTCCTAATTCGCTTTTAGCTGCCATAAACTCTACTGGTGGTTGCCATGCTTTTCTTATCTAGTGTCCACGCTCATTTCTATTTTGGTCACATCAACATATTTTCCTATATTGCAAAACACGTGCATGTTGGTACATCTAATACATGCTTTCTCTTTGCTCATTGCCAGAAGTAGCTTATACATATTTATACATCTAATACATGAACATTAACATTGATCCCCATCACTACATATTACGTGCTATCAATTCCATCACTATATACTGTGTGGTATCGAACGAAAATCAAATCCATAATTTCATGTTATTTTTTATTCGACATGTCAATTTTAGGTTGAACTTTATGTATAAACCTAACTATTAATTTTCATTCAAAATCAATTTCAAAATTTAACTATTTAGGGAAATCGAGTTTTATTTTTTGTCAATCCGGTATATAAACCCAACTGCTAGTTTATTTAAAATATATAGACTTGTACTGTTAATATATAAATTCAACTGGTAATTTTTATTTTAAATTAAAATTTTAATTTAGAGAAAATAAAGTTGTATTCTTTATCCACCTAATAAGAGTAACCTAACTACTCATTTTGTTTAAATTAATTTCAAATTTTAATTTAGGGAATCATAGTTGTATTATTTGTCCACCTAATATATAAATCTAATTTGTAATTTTACTCAAATTCAATTCTAAACTTTAATAGAAACAGAGTTTTACTATTTATCTACCTAATAAGAGTTTATGTAGATGAATATGACGACTTCTTTCATCATGTTTTAATAATATAATAGATTGTGCGTCTTCTTCAGATATTGTGCTGACTGAATTCAGCACATACCATCAGAAGTCAATAGCTCCGCTCTTGCTTCAGGTTCAAATCTCATCTTATATACTATTAAAGTACCAAATATACTCCTGAATTTCCTCGACTCATTTAGAACAAAGGATTTTTATTTAAAAAATTACATGATTATAACCCTATAGAACTTTTTTCCTATGAGACCCTTTCGATTATAGGAATAGACATATGAATTCCTATAGAAAATTTTCTTTTTCTCTATATTTTGGAGGATTCCAAACATGAATTCAAATCCCATGTTACAATTTCTTTGAGAAGTCCAAGATAAAATGAGTTTTTCTCTCCGTTTTGATCTTTTCAATCAAGAAATATATTCCTATAAAATTCGTATAGACTATCCAAATAGTAGTTTGTGAAATTTCTATGTTTCTCATTTCTGTAGGAATCCACAAGATATAACAGTTAATTTCTATGTTTTCTAATTTCTGTGTTTTTAAATTCTTGCGTTTGGATTTCCTTTCGATGCCATTTGCTGCACTGTCAAATAAAGTTTGTCTCGGCATCATCTGCGCACCCTCCTCTTTGTGCAATTTGATTCAGCTCTCAGCTTTCTCAAATAAAGCTTGTCTTAGCAAATATATATACATGCTACACTAGCAGTAGTAGACCCGCTGTTATACGGGAGAATTTGTGGCAGTGCGAAAATAGGTGAGTTTACCTGTGGAAGAGATATTTTGTTTGCACGTGTATGATGTTGAATTGTTGATGTATGGTTAGTTGGTCCCCTGAACAATTTATTTTCTGTCCTTGGGGAAATAATTGGGGTCGCTCAGATTTTGTCATGAACTGTAGCGCTATACTGGCTCCGGCTGTACGCACTTACGTGGCTTGCACTAGCTATACTGACGGGTGCGTTACCGGTGGCCCCCAGCTTTATAAGGATCGCGACCATTTTGGACCTATATGCATGCTCAACATCTTGCAGATAATCTCCACAGTTCTTCTGATAATTGATGAGTCATGTGAGCCCTGAAGCGTGTGAGCTAAGTATATTTCCTCGAACTCCAAAGCGAACCTTATCGTCCTCTTGTGATTCTCTCGCGCTTGTGCGTACCTAGCTAGCTAACCCCTGGGCTAGGCCCGCCACTCCCGAAAGAAGACGCACTAACGAGATTGGAATTGGATACACGTACAGGCGTACAGCTGTACGCCGTTGTGACTTGTGAAGTCGTGAGTGAGACGCTTCGGTGTAGGACTGGAGCCGAGCCGGCTCGCACAGCCTCGTGAAAGTACGAGCTGGGCCTGGCTCGGCTCGCCACATGCTGCAAGCTCAGAATTGAGCTCGGCTTGGGGCTCGTGCCAGACATGAGCCGTGAGTTGAGCCTCAAAAAATCCATACTGCACTGATGCCAATTGTCTCGTTGTCAATGCTGCCACCGGTAATTCTGCACGAGCCAGTCGCTGAGGAACACCACCCCGTCGTCAGCAATGGCGAGGAGGGTGCGGACGAGTGGGTGTCTATCCAGAGCTCCACATAGGATTGGCTGGGTCGGGCTTTGGTTCACCGCAAAGCCGAGGCATGAGAGATGCGTCGCCCAGGTAGCCCTAGTCATAGTGTTGTACCCTGCACCGCGACCGCAACAGCCTCGCCGCCGGTGGGCCATCTATGCCATGCCACCTGGGAGGCGACCTTGGGCTTCGGTGGCCCCATGTGGGCCGGCAAGCGGAGCGAACACTTCCTTCCCTAGCACGAGATTTGGGTAGGGAACGGTTGTTTGGGTTTGCGGGGGTTTAGGAGCAGAACGGGAGAAGGAATTGGATTTTAAAGGGCGGGAGAAAAAGATGGACAGATAGATGAGGACGAAGCGGGGGGAGAAGAAGACGAGCGGAGTTGAGTTGTGCAGCGTGGTGTGGCAAGTGAATTTGGTCGCGTCCATTTCGTTTGCTTCGGTGAGATGCAATGCACAGTCGTTGAGTAGCATACCAGAGAGCAGCACGACGAAGCAACTTCCACAGCTGCGTCCAATTAGCACCACCAAACCATCTCTGACCGATTCTGTATGTCAGCGAGGTCGCAAGGATGAGAGGAAGATGACCCCGAGGTCAATTCCTTGCGTCGATGCCCGCACTGCCGAAATTGCTGTCGTCCGCAACACCTCTAGCTAGACCTCTCCGCTTCTGTTCTCCGCACACAGTGAGAGTCTCATCAATCCCGTTGCACAACACGTTCATATAGCCCCCATGAGGAAAAGCCCTCGCTCATTTTGACGCTCCGGCTACTGTATCGTCCTCTCCCCATTGACCGCCGCTGTCTCCATGATAGCTCGCTACCGACGGCCCTTCTGTGCTCCCCCCACCTTGGCCGAGACCAACAACAGCAACCAGGTGAGTCTATGGCTCTGTTTTTGTGGTCTCCCGACCGCCTCCACCTCCTTATCACCGACGAGCCGAGGCACCATGGGCGTCATACTCCTCTTTTGTTTTTCCTCTATGTTTGTAAACATAATTTTTGATGCAACAAGCCTATGAGCGGTTCACGAGCTTTTTAGTCTCGGCTCGACAAACTTTAACGAGCCTAGAAGAAGGCTCGGTGAAGCTTGTCCAGCATGACTTCTGAGGATTGCAGGAACGAAAACAAGTGCCGTGCGGCCGGGGAGGGAACCCCGGGCTCACTCACCCTATTAACGGACCGGACAGCAATACGTGGCAACCCGCAGCTAGCCACGTTGGTGCCGCGCCGCGCGTGCCCGGCGCCTCGCCGCTACCGTGTTGTTTGACGCGCTGACGCGCCGTGAGAGCAGCGATTCGTGGTGCATCTCACGTACTCTCGGTCGCTGGGGTTTCCATAATTTTCACCTGCCTTGCTTTTGCATCTCGAGCTTTTCTTGTGCTGCCAATTAACTCCTCTTGCCGTGTAAACCAGTAGTAGTAGCATCTGCTTTCCGTGCGCTTAGTGTTACCAGTATGCGGCACCTACCTAGTACGAAGTTTGATGTCTGCGTAATAACAGCATAAATATGTGCAGTTGCCGTATCTTCGCCGACTTGCCCGTTCTGCGATCTGTTCGATCAGTCTCACTTCTCTGCCTAGTGTGGAACACTCTTCAAAAAGTTGCGTTTAGTCTTCAAAAGAAAGAAAAGAAGTTGCGTTTAACGAAGATACCCGGACATAAAATTGGTCATATGGGGATGGGGTGAGGTCCACTCTACTCAAGGATGGCTGCTTTGGACGAGAGCTGACAAAGTTGGTAAAACCTCCATGCCGACCGTGGTAGCTTTCAGTTGGCGTACTCGTGCAGGTGCAGGACTTCCCCTGCAACCGAGACCCGATCGATACGGCAACCAAACATGCGCGGCACACTATGTAGCCGCCCAGAGGCTGGTTTTATTAATTTTTACTCAAGTCACCAAGTCCCTTGCCCTAAAAAAAAAGGTGATCAAGTCCTTGCACCTACGATCAGAAGTCATCAAACCAAAAACGACTCCTTTGCTGTACAAAACAGTGTCACTACACCCAGAGAAGAAGAATTTAGACGCTCGGAATTTCTTGAGAATCTGTTGTCATCGGAATTTTATAAGAATTCGTCTGCACCATTTGAAAGATATGATCATCGCTTATCTAAAACAGATAACAAATATTTATGGAACACGTACCCCTTAAACATGATGTGAACATACAGGTAGAGCTAGCCGAGCCATGCTTAGGTCGTTATGTCGAGTAACATCTGATAGAAGTAAGATAATTTCAAATAAAAATGCATTCTCATGTAGGTCATCTGTTATATCTTATATCCCAGCATCATGTTTCTAAAACGAAGGCATTATGCCCGGAACCGGCATATATACATGTATACATTATATAATATATACATGCTACACTGGTAGTAGTAGACCCGCTGTTATGCGGGAGAATTTGTGGCGGTGCGACAATAGGTGAGTTTACCTGTGGAAGAGACATTTTGTTTGCACGTGTATGATGTTGAATTGTTGATGTATGGTCAGTTGGTCCCCTGAACAATTTATTTAGATTAATACGGACAGTCATATATTCTATCATTTGCATAAGGAATGGCAACCACCGCGCCCCCACAAAACCCCGTCCATCCTGCCTCGAGCTCCGCTCCTCCCCCTCTCCCTCTTTCCGCTTTCCCCTTAAACCCCCACAGTTAATTCACTCACCACTAATCCCACCTCTCTCTCTCTCTCTACCGCCTTTTCCCCTCAACTCGTCTCTGTCTCTCCTCCCAATCGAGCCAACAACACCACCTCTCTCTCTCCATGGCCACGCTTCTCCGCCGCCTCGTCTTCTCCCTCGCCCTCCTCCTCCTCCTCGCGGCCGCTGCGGCCCCCGGCGCGGCGGCGGCCAGGCTGTCCGCGTCGTACTACAGCCACAGCTGCCCGCGCGTCGAGCAGATCGTCTCGGACGTCGTCGCCGCCAAGCAGCGCGCCAACCCGTCCACGGCCGCGGGCACGCTGCGCCTCTTCTTCCACGACTGCTTCGTCTCCGGCTGCGACGCCTCCGTCCTCGTCTCCCCGCTCTCCTCCGACCGGACCCCCGAGCGCGCCGCGGAGATCAACCTCTCCCTCCCGGGGGACGCCTTCGACGCCGTCACCCGCGCCAAGGCCGCGCTCGAGGCGGCCTGCCCGGGCACCGTCTCCTGCGCCGACATCCTCGCGCTGGCCGCGCGCGACCTCGTGGGGATCCTCGGCGGGCCGCGCTTCCCTGTACTGCTCGGCCGCCGCGACGCGCCCCGCTCCGACGCGCGGGACGTCGAGGGGAACCTCCCACGCACCAACATGTCCGCGCGCGCCATGGCGGTCCTGTTCGCGCGCAAGGGAATCACGCCGCAGGAAATGGTCGCGCTCGCCGGCGCCCACACCGTCGGTTTCTCCCACTGCTCCGAGTTCGCGCACCGGCTGTACAACTTCAAGAGCGCCGACGGCTACGACCCGTCGCTGAACCCGGCGTTCGCGCGGGCGCTGCAGAGCTCCTGCGCCGGCTACGACAAGGACCCTACCATCTCCATCTTCAACGACATCGTGACGCCCCGGGACTTCGACGAGCTCTACTTCAAGAACCTGCCCCGGGGGCTCGGCCTGCTCGCCTCCGACGTCGCGCTGTGGGAGTACGGGCCGACCAGGGTGTTCGTCCAGCGGTACGCCGACAACCGGACGGTGTTCTTCGAGGACTTCGCCAAGGCGATGCAGAAGCTCGGCACCGTAGGCGTCAAGACGGGACGGCAGGGCGTAGTGAGACGGCAATGCGACATCCTCAACTAATTGGGAATCACGCTCGATGGCGATGCCTGATGTGTACTGTCAAGTGTGGCTAGTAAAATTCGGCAATTTAGGATTGGATTTTGGGGAGCTGTTCCAAACGAACTTGCGAATTGTGTGATGCAATTCGGGCTTGAGCTTTAGATAATACACAGAATGGAAAGTGAGCAGTGAAGGCCATCCGATTCAGCGATAATCCAGTCCTATCTTTCCTGCCTCGCCGTCGGCATTTTCAGTTACGCGCCATTGTTGCTGCACTTGTCGTTAGTTTGTCACACCCAATCCTGCTCTAGTCTTAGTCTGCAGTTCCGCACGCTGGGGTGTAGGGCTGGAAACAAGCCAGGCCGAGCTGGCTCGCCTGGCTCGGGAAAATACGAGTCGAGCCCGAGCCGGCTCACTAGATTCTACGAGCTGGGGAAGAGGCTCGGTTTGAGCTTTCACCGAGCCCGAGCCGGCTCGTAATGACTCGCGAGATGACCTAGCTTAAGCTGCTCTCGTCCGATTTAGCCTCTCAGATCTCACTGTGTTTCCTTCCCTCTCTCTCTCTGTCTCCCGCGGGCCGCGACGGCGACGTGACCTAGGGTTAGTGCACTGCCGTCTCCCACCCCTCCTCCACCGGCATAGCCGCCGGTCCGCCGCCATATTCTCTACCGCATCCTCCGCCACCTCCTCCGCCTCAGCAACCGCTGCCGACTGCTACCCGCCGCCTCCTGCCACTCCTTCGCCCGACATAGCCGCCGTTCACCGCCACCTCCTCCACCGCCACTCACGGATCAGGAGCGGTAGGCCAACGAGGGGTCGCGGGCCTGTGCGCGTGGAGGCCGCAGTCTCAGTCGCGCTGCGCCGGTACCCCCTGGTGCAATGCGACTACCTCCGCCTCGTTGAATCCTCCGCCTCCACCTTGCGCGGCCCTACTTGGCCTCCGCCACCTCCCTGCTCGTCTCCACCGCTTCCACATCCGCCACGTCGGACCCTACCTCCGGCCTCCTCGACGAGCCTATGAACAGCTCGTGAGCTTTTGCTAGCCGGCTTGCCGAACTTTGCGAGCTGAGGAGGCGGCTCGGACTCGGCTCATTCGACCACCGAGCCGAGCCGAGCCCGAGCCAAGCCTTAGCGAGACCGAACCGAGCGACGAGCCTCGAGCTTTATGTCTAGCCCTACTAGGGTGGAACCTTTCTCCATCAGAAACCAGAGTAGTCTGCCAGATACAGTAGGCCGAGCAGGCCAAATAACAGAAGGCTCAAACGCCGCCGCTGAATGCTCAGTTGCTCGCTGTGGTTACACAAAAGAAGCATAACCTCGCGTCAAAAGGCAGGCGCCCGCGCCAAAGGTCCCGCCACAAACAGACGGCAGAGCAGATTGTCCCGGCGGTAAGAGTAGACCAGCACGCCATGCACGTTAGTCGCCCGTTGGGAAAGGCAGCATTTGCTGCTGCCCTTTGTTGTACAGCGTTAGGCCGGTTCATGTCGGGTAAAGCTTTCGGTTGCATTTTAATAGTGGACCCTGGTGGCCACGCTAGTGCCGTATAAAGCCTAGGCATCCCAATCTGATGGAACGATCCTGGGACAGGAAGCATCTGGTGGATGCATCGACGGTGTAATCTTTAATTCGGTGCCATCTTTTTAACCCAATTCACTGCCTGTCTTGTGAGTTGTGACAATTTAGATAACAATAATTAGACGACACATTCATGGTCCTTCCCCTAGCGAATAATTCGTGTCATTGCATAATGATTGGCCAAAAGCATAGTAGTAGGACCATTTGCATGGCATGCTGGACCGTCAGCTGGAGCAGCTGGGGCCGACAGCTCCTGACAGCAATTCATGATGTCTGGCGCTGGCCTATAACACATCATCCTTAACATCCAGTAGAGCCAAACATTGTTGAAAAAACACTACCTAATTGAGAGACTGCCAAACTGGTACGAGAAACACAATTATAGACCATCGATCTGGCAAAGGAAGGCATTAGCATCCGAAGTAGGAGCACTCAAATTGGTAGAACCACAATCTGCTTCCTCTTCCATACACAAGCCTAAAAGTAACCCTCCGGAGACCAGTAAATTCGATGGCCATGTGGCAGAAATAATGGACTGGATTAGTTGTCATTCTCATATGTTCCCAAAAGACAGTCCAGAGTGATAATGGTGCTAAACCATATGAATCCATCTGTTTCAAAGCCTGCTACTCTTAACAATTACAGCAGGGCAGCAGATCGTGAATGGTAGAGTTGGGAGCATCAGCTGACAGATAGAACCTTACACAAGTCAGACAGGATGGCATTAATCCATCAGCAACAAAAAGGTTAACTAAGACTACCACTGAGTATATACAAGATCTGCAGTAGAGCATGCTTGCAGCAATAAATTGCATTCCCAGCATAGATTCCACGTCCCAGAGCATCGTGCTCATCTTTGACGTTGTTTTGCATAAGGTGCCACTGCAAGGAGAATCTTCTTCCTAGGGCCCTGATCCATCACAATAATATCACATTAGTAAAAAACTACAGAAAACAAGTCCAGAAAACAAAGCCTAAATTATATAAGACATTAGTTACTACTACATTACATAGCTGAGATGCTCTTGCTACATTTCGTAATGGAAGGCCTTCTTCCATTATGCAGGTTCAATTACTGGAAGGATGATAAATAATTTACAGGCAAACGCATAGCATATAATGCAGCCACCATTCCCAACAGTAACCAAATGGAATGGTGGGCCTATCAAGTTGGATTGTGCTGCAAGCTTGCAACTCATGTCTAAGTACAAGCCTTAACATATCATTTGAAACGGCTTAACGTTGATGTTTAACCGTGTGTAATCAGATCGATAGTTGCTAGCAGATGTCAGGCAGCACTACACAAAGCCTCTTGATTAAGATCTCTCAGTAAGAAATGTGGCAGCACGAAACAAAGCCTCTTGATTAAGATCTCTCAGTAAGAAATGTGTTAGTTGTCTCTCGTCCACCCTGTGTACCCACCATGTTCAATCGATGGACAAACATGACCAGCTCGTATGCTTGCAACAACAACTTCTAGTGAGCAATAAAATCCAATATATTAAAGTGAGCCCTGACGCACCATTTCTATGGAAAAGCGAAAATCATTTTGATGATCGATTTGGTTTGCTAAGAGAAATAGTAGGATTTAACTTCTTGAAAAAAAGAGTAGCATGTCAAATGAACTTCAGTTATAGTCCCTTATTGTCATCAATTTATTTAGTGGCTAGCAGCAACAGTACTGGAGTAAAGAAAAACATACTCCAAATAAAAACATCACTATGTATCATGTAAAGATGCTAGCATAATTGAAATACATATATTACCATTGGTACTCCCATATCTTTGAGGTCGTTATCTTTCATCTGACTCAACGCAGCCATATCCACCTGTAAATAAGTAAATACAAAGGGAAAATGAACTCACAGTATTTGCTCCACAAAGATATTTTTGCTTCAAAAAAATATATATGAATATACTCTCATGAACTAAAGCATATGCTCGAATGGACTGAGAAACACATTCTGGATCTTGCATAAAAAAGAGAGAAGCTTTCGATGGTAACAGGTACACTAGAGATCCAATAGGGTGTAGCCAACAGAAGAATAGGCAGATGCGTAAAATTGTATTAACGGAAAGATAATTGTGAAAGAAAAAGGATAGAGACCACAAGAATAAAGTTTGTAATTAATTATCCAGCTTACAAAAGAACAGCTAGAGCTCTTTTAGGGAGTAGAGATTCGTTACTTCATGCCTCAGATCAAATATAGGGGCAATAAATGAGCAATCTGGGTAGCCGAAAGATAACAGATAAACTGTTGTCCGCCAAAAAGAATGTGTATTTACGCATAGAAAGAATTTAAAAGTTGGAAACGAATCAAGCAATGGAAAATCACCTCCTCAGCCTGAAAAAGAACAACATACTTCTCAAGTCCAAGTGAATTCAGCAGCCCAGTAACTGTCAGCTGTACTTCTTTCTGCAAAATCGCATAGAACAATGTCAGAAAATTCCGATAGCAAATACTGTAGTTAATTGCATAACCAGAAACTGGCTAATAAATTAGCATGACACTCAACTAATGGTCAGCATAACTGGATGTTGAACTCTTACATGGATAACTAACTATAGGCAAAGTGAACAGAAATTCAGCTATAAGCCTGTAATGATTGTAGAAATTGAAATAAGTTCCTTTCTTTAACAATACAGGTAGATTTCAATACATCGCATCAGAGGTATATGTGAATGATGATTATGTTTAAATGACTTGAGAATGTCTTTTGGTGTTCTAAGAACGCTGCTCTGTTGAGCAGCAGCAACACATAACTTCAATGATGAGCAAATATGTCACTGGAACCTAGCCATAGTGCAAGATGAACTTTATTGACGGAGATGGATTGTAATAAGTTCACCGTCGAGTTTCATTTTCAATAATAATTGTCAAGTTTCCTAACCCCAGCAGCATTATAGAACAAACAGCAGTTGTGGTTTCAAAAGCAACTTGAAAATGTCAAGCACAAATAAAGCAAGGAATTTTGCTCCGAGGAAGAGAGAAAGAATTCAGTAGGCTGACTAAGTTCAGATATATGAGAGGAATACAAACCAGCATAGGGGCTGTAGGCAGACGTGTGCTCGATGGAGTGATTCTATTAGCTGGCTGTACTGTATCAATAGAAATGGTAGATTTGCCATCGTAAGGTTGATGGGTTCTTAATGTATCAGGAGCATCTCTTGTGATAAGACTTGAAGATCTTGCGGTACCGACAGATCTAACAGATGGAATGGACCTCGCCTGATCATAAGTTCTTGGGGGAGACATGCCTCTTCGAACACTTCTTGGGGGAGACATGCCTCTTCGAACACTTCTTGGGGAAGACATGTCTCTTCGAACAGTTCTTGGGGGAGTCATGTCTCTTCGAACACTTGGAAGCTTGTCTGGGGACCTATGCCTCGAACAATCAGCGGTCCATGAAGAATAAGGTATTCCTGAAGATTCCAACTTGAACAAATCACCTACACTTCTAGAAGGCATTTGGCTTGCAAGAGTAGAGGCTCTTGACTCTGGGACACTCCCCCTCAAACCATATCCAGATCTTGATTCCGGCACCTCTCTCACATCATAACTAGACCTTGATTCTGGATCACACCCTCTTGCATCATATCTTGGTAGATTCTTTGAATTCCGGGAAAGCTTTTCACGGAGATCCACTCCATTCTGTTCTGTGTCACCGTTGCTCTTCTGTGACAAGCCTTTCCTCATTAGCTTCAGCCTTAAATCATCCCTGCCAACCTGACGAACTTCAACTATTATGCAGCCCAACATATGAAAGGAAAAAAAGTGTCAGATAGACAGCACACAATTTACATCCTAGTATATTGGATAGTAGAAACGAAATGTTTATCATCACCCAGACCATCATCTCCGTGCTGTGAGCTATTGCTTTCTGTGTGCTGTCTGCAAAACAACAGCATATGTAAAATTTCTAAGCAATCACTTACAACAGATGCTCAAATTGAGGACGCCATAGAAGCAGCCATACAGTGAGCTGAAGCTCAGAGCATAAGCGAGGTAATGAACACAAAAACAGTAAATGGACTTGCAAAGAGTGCTTTCTTAACAAATCAAAGTAAAGTAATAAACCAGAGCTGCCACATCTGTACAAGGGTAATCGAAAATTGAATTAATATGCAAAGGAGAGACACATAGTACAACATACTTAATTGAATAAAACAAGAAAAAGGGTGTGCCATGACACATAAAAAGTGTCGGAGACATGCAGGGACGTGAATAAGAGAGACATGTGGTGCAGCATCCTAGCTGATGGACTGATGGGGCTCTACCTGACTAATGATTCAATGGACATATAAAAAGTGACAATAGCATGCATAAAAAACATAAAGACCATGAAGGACTGTAAAACTGAAGCCATGACACTTAATAGGGGGTGAAGTACCATAAAGGCACTTAATCTATGACTGTAGGAATCATTTGATATGCAAAGATCACTTTGTATATTACATCTTTTAAAAGCTTTGCAACACTTGTTTCAGCAAACAATCGATATGATACATCCAGGAAAGATACCTTTTATTTTTCTGCTGGTTGCCATACAAATCAGAGTCAACCACATTATTTCCTAACCTCTCTCTGACAGGTCTCTTTCTTCCCAATACTGGCAATTCATCATCATTACTAAAATCAGAAATAGTTCGCCTTTTGACAACCTGCAATCAACAAAATTAAGGTCAAGAAGCTAAAATTAAATAATTCATGCAGCATTCTGAAGACTTAAAAAGAATAATAAAAATCAAGCAATACAAGGCGTTGGCATACACTTAGCTAACATCCATAACATGGGATAACTTGAAAAAAGGGGTTACTTACTCAAATCAAGAGATAGCATGAGTTGGTTAGCTAAAAATGGTAAAAAGACGAAAGCAGGAACAAGATGGAACTAGCATGCATTCTAGCACCTTACCACTAACATCAATACAAGCTCTGAATTCAGGATGTGCTATAATGGTAATCATCAATACAGCCAACAGATAGCAATGAACCAGTGGGAAACAGGACATGCCCGAAGGCCTGAACAAAAATTACAAGAAAACGTCCAATATACAGTTGCCAGTCATCTCTCCTCAACTCAAAAATGTGTTACATTCTTAGTCATTCAATTGCCATTTATCTCTATAAATATTTAGCAATGTAAACCATGTACTTAATCTGCACCAACACTTTCCCTCTCAGCATCTCATCCAGCCATTCGCCCATTACAAGTTCACAACCGTTGTTAATTCCATCTTATTTCTCTTAAAGGACACCAGATAAAACAATCATTTCCACTGCAAGAGATCCAGAGATTCCTCTCCTAAATACCACAGCACAGGAATATCCATGTACCCCATGTTTGCTCACGCTTTTGGAATTGTAAACTAAAAGCTATACATCTTTTACTCACCTACAACCTTCAGCAAATCACACCACATCACTTGATGTAACACTCACTCAGAACCTTCAGCGGCCATGAAAACTAAAGGCAACAACGTATACACCGCTTGCGGCACCAAGTCGCAGCTAACACCATTGCATCTCTCGATGCCCCACACGCTACACTTCGGTTAGCTAAAGCTACACAGTCGCGCCATGATTCCATGGATCCGATCATTCGTTTCGTTTCTAATCAACCAAAACGGCAACGACAATACAACCGAATCTAAAATCCACCAAATCATGGGTATCAGAGCTCGGAGATCCGAGGCGACGGCTCACCTGACCGCTGCGGCCGAGGGTGATGGTGACCTTGTGCCTGGAAGACGACGCCGAGGATGCCATCACCGCCGCCGCCGCCGCCGCCGCCACCCGCAAAGGATAGCTTCCGCCGGAGCCCGCGGCGCGACGTGGGAGGGGATGGAAAGGGCGGTTAGGGTTTGTGGTGAATGGAGATTGGGGCGTAGCGAAGTTTACCGGCGCTTGAGCCGGAAGAGGGGTGGCGATTTGGTACCGCAAAGGTGCAGGCTTTCTTTCTTGCGCTTTTTCGATTTGATTTTGGTCGTATTTTTACTCTTACTCTAAATTCAGTTTTTTCTTTGACAGGGAAAGAACGCTTTATTAAACTTCAACGATAGTTACATCATTCAGGACTCCTTTGATTCACAGGATCCTGAAAATGTAGAAATAGGACAAATAGAGGAATATGATAGGAATGCAGACGTAAAATAGAGAATTAGAAAACATAGAAATTTTATAGAATTGTGTGTTTGATTCGTAGGAAGAAAAAACACAGGAATCCTAATAATATTTTTGTTTGCTTAATCAAGATAGTACTAAAATAGTGAGCAGTGGCTCTTAAAACAGCTTCAACACCTTGTTTACTTGGTTGACGCAAAGAAAAATAAAAATAAGGTTAGACCTCATGTTTCTTTTCCTCCAAAATTCCTTTAGAATGGACCATTCCATAAGAATTTCATAGGAATTCCAAAGTGACATTCCTTTGAATCAAAGACATGCATAGAAAAATTTTCTATAGGATTCAAATCCTCTAAAATTCCTCTACTTTTCCTCCAAATCAAAGAAGCCCTCACTGGGCGTGAAAAAAAGAATCTATAGGATCATCTAGCCAGACCGTGGGAGTAAATTGCCATACGCCGCTAACTAGCTTATCCGCTACGTCGTTAATCTCTCTAGGGCAGTGTTCATTTTATCTTCGCAAACTCGTGAGCAAGATCAACACACTCTGCATATATAGGAGCTGTCGGGCCAAAGAAATTTCCGTCGTTTAACATTGTGTCGATGACCTCCATACAGTCCGGATTCACTCTGCTGCATCTAGCCTGCTCTGCCAACAGCATTCCATGGTGGAGTACATAACCTTCAGCTGTCGTTGCATATGCGTGATTCTTAAGTGTATCTCCAACAGTAAAGAAGATAGTTTTTCTTATGACTTTTACATCATTTAGATATAACAACAAAAATATATGGAAAACGTTACACACCGGCATGCTGATTGAGCAATTTCATCCTCCTAGCATCTGGCCGTTCATCTCCGTATCACTCATCCAACCATCTATTTGTTTTCCTATAAAATCCCCAACCCAATTAGGGTTTTGCCATTTCATCTTTCTCCTCCCTCGGCCGCCTCCTCGCCTCCCTCCGCTCATCCACAGTGCGGAGGCTGGTGTTGCAGTGGCGGTGCACCCAGCAGCCACCCACGCCGGCATCCAGGACGCTGACGCCCTCAGGGATGCCGCGGAGTGGATCAGGCGTGGCGGCGGCGAAGGAGAGCCACTAACCTTGACGTCGGCGTGGCGTGCAGCGGAGCAGCTGGCGAAGGTGGCCATCATGCGCAAGTCAATGAACCGGGTGAGCTATATGCACGGCTTCAAGAACGCGCGCTTCTGATCTGAATCTCAGGGCGTCGAGATGCAAGCCATTGCGCCGTGCTTGATGCGGCGCCAAGAAGCGGCTTCGGGTCGAGCCCCAGGAAGCCGGCGAGGTGCTCGCCGCGGCGTCCGGGGATTCTGCCGGCCTACTGTTTGACCCTTTCGTGTTCGACGACCAATCCGGTCTCTTGAACGGCGGCTCTCACGAGTGGCTGGACAGCCTGTTCGGCGGCGACGCCATGCAGATCGGCGAGAGCTTGGGGCTTTGGAGCTTTAACGACGAGGATAGCGTGTGCAGCTAGTAGCTGGGCTGCCGTACTAGGCCAGTAGTTTATCGAGCCTGTGTTTGTGAGTTCCTGTGGTGTAATCATCTGTGGGAGTCTAGTTTCAACTACTAGACCCCCCCTGTGTATATCCTCGCCAGTCCAAGATCCCGCTGACGATACACAGGCGAAATGAATAACATCACATACATTCAAATTAAAACCATAGTTTGAGAGTAATACGCCACACGGCTTACAAGGTTTCATGTCTCAACGACATTTTATTACACCAGAGTCAAGCAGCGGAAAACAAAAGCGAATCGACTCCATCCACACCACAGGCAATTGACGGCAGCCACGCGACCTACTCTTCGGGCTCATCGTAGAAGAAGTCTTCATCAGCTCCTTCCTCAGCATACTCCTCTGCACACCACCATAAACACATGCATGATGAGTACTTCGCGTACTCAGCAAGCCACCTGACAGCAGATGGTCCTACCATTCTATATGCAAGGCTTCAAAGGAAGGCTGTAGGGTTTATTTGCGTAAATGCGATTTTAGTTGAAATATTAGGATAGATTCGAAGGCATCTTTTGATGTAAAACAGTTTTATTATCAAGGGTGTTTTCATCAGGTGTGGTCCACGACCAATACACTCGAGTAAGGACTCCCGCCTTAGCTCGACCATAGGTTCATCAGCAAAGGGGTAGAGGGAAGTAACAAGGGGGAGAGGGACAGGTCCTTTTCATCCAGAATGAGTCATGTGCTGCCCATAACCGTGGACACGGCTAATCGATTAGTTTTAACTCTGCAGAGTGTGTACACTTTACCCACACGACACAATCTCGTCTTGTTGCCACTGGCCGTCGCCAGCATAGTACACACCCATCGGTGTACCGGCAGGGAGATTGTGACGAGGTCTTTTAGCTAGATCCCCCTAAGGTGTGACATGCCCACCGGGTCTGGCCCGGAGTCGAGAGTACATCCCCGCACTCCGTTCCCCCCATCTGTGCCGAGGGTCCTCGTCGCTACGTCCACCCCTTCTGCGGTACGGCAACATCGGCACCAAAGGCTGACTAACCTACTTGACCAAGCCATTGCCCATTTAGCGTGTGGTTGCACTGTGGTCACAATTCTCCAACTTCAAGACTTCGGCCTTCGGCGGTACGGACGACTTATAGTTCCTTTAAACCGGTCTTCTGCCGGTAGGCAACCATCTGCTCCTTCATCACAATGATCCAGCTGCCGCCCGCACCATATTAGATGGTAAGTTTCACCCAGAGTAGAGTAGGAGGAATAGAGAGAGAGGAAAACATCGGGCATCCGGCCCTAGCTCAGCGAGCTCAACAAGTTTCAACAAGGATCACCGATCCGATATTCATTCCTCCGAGGAGGCAATTCAAAAACAACCTAGGGATATAATTGAGCATGGCTAAACATTTCTACTCTATTCAGAATAAAACCTACTAAACTACTCAGGGTATCAAGATAAAAGGGCGACAAGCGGATAAGGGTAAAGTTGTGTCAATCGACACGCTAGCTACTGGATTAAAACAGCATTCATGTTTATAAACAATAAAATATAATGACTTTGAAAATATAGGATCAAATATGATCAAGAAAAGATGGCATGCCTTCGTTGTAGTATTCCCCTTCTTCGGCTGCTTCAGGAACCGGGTCGGTCTCTTCACTCCCTATTGACGCAACGCAACGAGCAAAATAAATAAACATCGACTTCAAAGACACACCGAAAAGCAACACGAGAGAAGCCCGACGAAGGTAAGGTAAGGTGGAAAGGATCGATGGCGCGATCGCATCATCGTGAAGAAGAATGGTCTTCTAGGGTTGGCCATAACCGTAGACATATATATATAGCATATAACCCTTATCGGGTATATTTAATAGATATTCAATTATACATACACACATACACCTTAGCATGCTAGTAATTAAAATAAAAGGACAAACAATTCATAATTAACCACAAATAAATATTTAGGTGAATCCTAAATATTTATAATGGTTAATAACAGTAAGAAAATAGATTATCAACATACAACTAGATTTACACATGCTCTTCCATTATTTCCAAGACTAGAAATTAAGCTAAATTATATTCTCTACTCTTAACATGAGCTAACTAAGCATGAAACATCTTGGAACATGTTAACAGTACTGGAACAGTACCAAAAATTATTTAATAATAATTTTTAATCTGAACATTAATTAATTAAAGCATTTCCTAGCATTTCTAGTGTAACAAATAAGTAGAAAATACTAATTAACATCAATAAATCATGAAATTGAATCAACATGTTATTATACTGATTCCAGAAACATTTCATGTTTACATGTGTTCTGGAAATATAACTTAAGTAATTAAAATCATTTTTCTAAGCATGAAAATTACATTAAAAGCATGGAAAAACATTAATAAATTATCAAAAATGGTTCTCATGACTTTTCAACATTAACCTAATATAATATGAATTATTGGGTACTGGACACGCATTTTTAGAGGTCAAAACAGATTTATAATGGACTTAGTACTAGAAACAGCATTTAAATAACAATTTAAAATGGATCTAGAATACAACTTGATTTCTATAGCATTAACCATTATAGGAAAAATACTTTGGTTGACATGGTAAATTGTCTTTAGGGTTCTCTGATCCTAAACTAAAATTGAACAAAAATAACAGAGAGCATTACCATTTTTAATAATTGATTTAAAGCTTATTTTAATTCTAGAAATTCTACATTAATCCAAAATCATGAAAATTTTCAGAAACACTCCCTATCATACTAATGATCTATAGAAAAAGATTCACTTCAAAATAACTTTCCAGTACAAAGATATCTCAAAATTTGCTTAAATTTCATCCAAATTTAAATATATTTCAAAATCCGACGGTCGGATTAGAAATCCGATTGCACCGTTGGATTCGTGGGGTCCTAACGATTCCATTTTAATCCTAAGATCACAGATCGGACAAGATTTGGATGTAGCCAAAAAATTAGGTGGAGAAAAAGGCCCAGAGTTTACTGTGCATATGAATAGTACTGTTCATGCTACAGTACAGAGGCAAGAATTGGAGATTCAATTGTATGGATATTGGCCAAAATTGGTTGAGGGGAAAAGATCCATGGGTTGAGGGGAGACTACCTCGGTAGGGGATTGGAGAGAAGCTCACCGTGGGTGGAGAAACGGAGGAGAGAAGGAGATCGCCGGAGTTGGGGAAGAAGCTCGCGGTACGGTCGGTGTAGTGGAAGAAGCTCCCGAATGCTTGCGATAGTAGATGCGCGACGGCGTGGGGAAGCTCCAACACGAATCCCCGGTGTAGGGGTGCAACGGTGTGGCCGGAATTACTCGCCGGAGTTCCGCCGGAGTTGGAGAAGATGAAGTGGTGGAGAAGAGATTTTGGGGAGGGAAAGGCAAGGGAAACCCTAGGGGGAGTGGGGTTTATATAGAGGAGAAGGGAGAAGAGATAATGCAGAAATTTGTGAATTAAAGAAAATGAGATAAGTATTGTAATTAGAAAAGATAATCACAAAAATTTTAAAAGAAAAAAACAAAAAAAATCCACCGGCGGCGGCATTACGCGCGCAACGCGCGGCCGTGAGCGCGCCTACGGGATGCAGCAGGGGCTGCATGCATGCATGCATGCATGAGGGGCCCACAAGCTTTTATTTATTTAATTTCGAATTAAAACAAATGAGAAAAGGAAATAATTCCAAAACTGATCTAAATGGGCTTCAAAAATTATAAAAAAATTCCAGTAAATCAATTTAGACATGGAGAATCCAATAAAAATATTTTCGGAGCAATTTTTCAAATGATGATTAAATGAAAAATCAAAAACACACTTTTTGCTCTCAAATTAATTCAAAAACTTGAATTAATTTGAGATAAAAATCCAATAAGATATTTTTAACATATAATACATAGTTGCACATCCTTCTCTCTTAAAAAAAAATTTCAAACCCGTAAAATTGAGGATGTTACATCATCTGTAGCCTGTGTTTCATTAGCTAACACATTGTCTCCAGTTTAACACTGTTCTAGCCAAATGCTCATTCAGTAGTGTTCACATTGCATATTGATTCAGCGCCGGTGTCGTCATCAGCAGCAGGGACTCGGCAAGCGCCTGCTATAGTTTCTCCATTAATCGGCATGGAAACAAATGATTGTTGTACATGAAACAATTTATTGTGGTATGGGAAACAAAATACCCGGATGAATGAAACATCAACAAATTAGCTCGGCGAGCGTCTACTGCAGCTTCTCCATTAGTTGTTGATGGAAACGAATTATTGTTGCATATGAAACAAATTATTGTTGTATGGGAAACATAATATCCAGATGAATGGAACATAAACGCATTAGCCCGGATGAACAAACATTAGTTGTTGTATTGGTTTGACAAATTTGTTGTGCAAGTTTGAGTAAAATATCTCCCTCAAATGTTTCCACGTTGTCATAACAGAAGGAGTCCACGATGCCAAAAATCTAGCGATTTGAATCATAAGTTTCCCAAAAATCTGGGATTATGTTGTATACATTCCTTTTTTGTATTGTTTCAAAAAATTTGTTGCATAAGGTTTAGTAAAGTGTTTCCCTCTCATTATACAAATATTTCCATATTGACAGAAAGAGCCCACGCACGTATTGCATACAGACAGTTGTCCATGTTTCATATTGTCACTACAATTGTTTCCTATAGTCACTAAAAATGTTTCCCGTAAATTTAGCTAATCATGTTTATTGCTAATCTTGCCGTCAAATCTGACGGTTGTGCACTGTACCGATGGAATGCACAAATCGGCATACCGATTTGTAGCGGTCGCCAAAATATATTATACAATATGTTATCTATTGATGTTATCTCTAGTCATTAATGCATGCATGAATATAAGATTAAAATTTAAACTAGAAAACATGGGCCTAAGGAAAGACATATTAGTATCTATTATAACTGGGCAGGTTCCGAGCTCCCTCGTGCGCTCGTGATTCCATTACGTCCGATCCGGAGCGGACGGCTCTGATGGAGGCCGGCGGGGCGCCGTGCGCGCGCGCGGGGCCGGCCGTGTCCTGGGCCTCCGTGGGCCGGCGGTGCTGCAGGCGGCCGCTACTCTGCTGGTAAAATCGGTGTGTGCGCGTTCACCCGAGCCAGAATATAGTATCTATTATAACTGGGCAGGTTCCGAGCTCCCTCGTGCGCCCGTGATTCCATTACATCCGATCCGGAGCGGACGGCTCGGATGGAGGCCGGCGGGGCGCCGTGCGCGCGCGGGGCCGGCCGTGTCCTGGGCCTCCGTGGGCCGGCGGTGCTGCAGGCGGCCGCTACTCTGCTGGTAAAGCGGGGCGCCGTGCGCGCGCGGGGCCGGCCGTGTCCTGGGCCTCCGTGGGCCGGCGGTGCTGGCGGCCGCTACTCTGCTGGTAAAATCGGTGTGTGCGCGTTCACCCGAGCCAGAACCAGAACCCTAGCTCGCTCCCCTCTCCCCCTCCCTTCTCCGCCACAGCGCTCCCCCTCCCCTCTTCTCGGCGAGCCAGGTGGGCTCCGCGGCAGCGCTCCGCTCTCCCCCTTCCCGGCGGCAGGTGGCAAGCGGCGACGAGGCTTAGGGTTTCGAGGCCGACAGGGCGAGCCCTGGTTCGGAGCCGCCAGCACCGCCTCCGGCCCAGATCGACGCGTAGCGGGCGCGCTATGGGGGCTGACTGGCCGTCGTGGAGCGGCCCGGATCTACGCGGAGCAGGGGTGCTCCGGGGCTCGGCTCGGCGACGTGGCCATTGTGAGGCCGGGTCTCCTCGCGGTCAGGGGTTAGGGGTCCGAGGCGATCGGCGCATGGATCCCGCGTCCTTTACCTGATTCGCTTCCCTCGCTTTGCTCGCCGGGCGCCGTGCCGGAGATGGACTGCTACTCCTTGCTTTGGTTAGTGCTTTTGTTTGTCTTTCTTTTCTGATTTCTCGCCCCGAATTCGCCTCCCTTCCCAGTCAGTTGCTTTTGCTCTTCTTTTCTTTCTCGCAGTTTGTCGTGCCGACGGCGGCAGGGCAGTACAGCATGGCAAGAGGCCTCTTCTCTTCGTGCTACGACGCCTCCCCCCGTGCGCGGAGTCTTCGTCCAGCGGCTTCAAGGTAAAGGAACAAGTATATCGATTGGTGGTATCTAAAACTGTGCTGTTGTTGTCGTACACGAGGGATTAGTAGTATCGATTAGTAGTATCTCAATGACAAGACTGCTGATGCAAATAGGAATTGAAAAAAAAAGATCACGGGTTGAGTGCTAATCATGCTTTAAACATGATCTTCTTTGCTTTCTTTGTTTTGAGTGGTTTACAATCTGAGTCTGGGAAGTTTAGATGGTCATACCATCTAATGATGGCATCTGATGGTTGCCTTTGTTTGTCAACTAGAATTTTCTATTGCTAAAGGGTAACTGATGATGATACATCAAGAACCACTGAAGTCCAAAGGGTACAAGCAGGCAGTGATTGGTGGTACTGAGAAGTAGAAATTTTCAATTCTACATGGTGTGATGTTTATTGGAAATAGTCTAATAGGACTAAGTGACTAACAGAACCCTTTATGCTCTATATGATTTCCCAAGGGCCTGTTTGGAAGAGGGGGATTGGACTGGGAATTAGTTTAATTTGAACTTCAGGCCAAGATGATTCAGTAATGCAACTTCAGTTACTAATTCAATGCAGAGATCCTACTGAGATGTAGCCTCTATTTTTTGTCTGAATAGTTTGCTATGTCCTATCTCATTTGCCGTTATTTCCGCTGAAGATTATTTAAAATTATCAGGCAGTGGCTCTCTTCAAGTCCTACTTTGGTGGAACTTTTGATGAAGATGCTATCAGGAATAACTTTGTTTTAATCTATGAACTTCTTGATGGTAAGGGCACATCCTATATTTGGACTTTGCTTACTGCTTCAGTTTCCACCGAGGTTCATGGATATTTCTGTTTATTTGTACAATTGAGTTTCTGCTGACTGTGCAGAGATTATGGACTTCGGTTATCCTCAGAATCTCTCACCTGAAATTTTAAAGTTGTATATAACTCAAGAAGGAGTTCGGTCGCGATTTTCCTCCAAGGTCAGAAAAATATGAATTTCAAATTAACTGTTTTGGGTAAAAGATATTATAAATATGTACCTTCTCTTTATTTTCTAGGAAAGCATCTGAATCTTATTTCTTTTCCTCTGTACTGATAGCCTTCGGATAAGCCTGTTCCAAATGCCACTCTACAAGTCACCGGAGCCGTCGGTTGGAGAAGAGAGGGTCTTGTGTACAAGAAGAATGAGGTACTTGAATTAAATATGTATGGATGTTTCAGCTGTATTTGGAAAAAAGCAGGGCACTAGCAATTTATAGTCCCGGCATAGCATGTGGTGCTAGCAATGCTAGCATCCTGCATATATTTCAAAATGCATCTCAGTTCTCATACATATTGTACATGTATACTAATTTCCTGTTAGAACAATGACCCATACTTCCTCTGTTTTCTTTTCTTTGGTGCCCTTAATGTCATCCAATTATTTACGTTCGTTTAGTACATTAAGTAACATTAATGGAGTAATCTTCTCTCTTGTTAGGTTTTCTTGGACATTGTTGAGAGCGTAAACCTTCTTATGTCTTCTAAAGGTATTTTGTGGACCAATCAATTTTTTGGTTATCTGCTCTGAGGTTTTTGGGGTCTTTCCTGTTGGGCTATTTGATGTTCATTGTTTACATCATCTTACTTTTCTGCAGGAAGTGTTCTACGATGTGATGTGACAGGGAAGATTCTTATGAAGTGCTTCCTTTCTGGAATGCCTGATCTCAAGTTGGGACTAAATGACAAGATTGGGCTTGAAAAGGAAGCCCAACTGAAGTCTAGGCCTTCAAAGAGGTATCACTTTCTTGAGTATTAAATACATACAGACAAACTGTACTCATCTAATTTAATTATTTTGCTGGTTAATATTTTTTACTGGCTTTAATTTTTGTTGCTGCAAAAATTGGCTCCTGATTGGTTGTGTCCTCTCCCTCTACAGTGGGAAGACCATAGAACTTGATGTCACATTCCACCAGTGTGTCAACCTAACAAGATTTAACTCGGAAAAGACAGTCAGCTTTGTGCCACCAGACGGTGAATTTGAATTGATGAAGTAATCTTTAGATCCCTATTTATGCTTGTAATTTTCATTTTTTCTTGCTAATGATATTTACATTCTTTGGCTGGATTTTGATGGACATATTTTGTTTTAGATATCGAATCACGGAGGGTTAAATCTTCCATTTTGGGTTCTACCCACGATTAAGGAATTAGGCCGAACACGCATGGAGATTAATGTGAAGGTAAATATCTAGATAGGTGAGGTCATAAATTCATAATCATGTTTCCTGACACGTTGAACCTTTGTACGCAGGTTAAGAGTGTTTTTGGTGCTAAGATGTTTGCACTTGGTGTTGTCGTCAAAGTCCCAGTTCCAAAGCAAACAGCAAAGACAAGTTTTCAGACAACATCTGGCAAAGCCAAATATAATGCTTCAATTGATTGCCTGGTGTGGAAGTAAGTGCAAGTTATCTTTGTCTAACATTTGTATTATACCGAGGACGATGCGTGGATCATCTTTTAATGGGTTTGGTACGGTTAACTGTTCAGCATAGTGTAAACAAAAGCTTCTTAGTCTTCACCTGATTTTGGCCTGCTTAGCTATTAGCAGTGCTAAATTATGGTCTGTGGGTGCATATACTGGGACTTCTTACTCTTGATGAGCTTTCCTCTTGGCAGTTATTGCACATTGACCAACTTGAACTAATAATTCACATTTCAAACTGTAGGATCAGGAAATTCCCTGGACAGACTGAGGCAACCATGAGTGCAGAAATTGAGCTGATATCTACCATGGGGGAAAAGAAGTTAGCAAACAGGCCACGGATTCAGATGGAATTCCAGGTTATATTTTACTTCCGTAGCAAGATGGCTATCAGCTTTCCTCTACTCCATTTTATTTATCTGCTCTAGAATGTATAACTGAAAAATATAATTTAGCAAAGAAATCAAGTATCTCATGGTTTATGAATGAACAAAACTTCAGCATAGACTAGATAAATTGATACTTACATATTTGTTGGCCTTGGAGTATGTTTGTTTGAGAAGCCTTCAAGTGTTTTTATGAAAATATCTGCTCATGCATCTTCATGCTGATATAATGTGCTATGTACCCTACTGATCATATGGTTATTTCGTTTGACAATTTTTCTATGCCCTATCCTTTATATGCACTATCTGATGTCTCTTTCCTGTAGGTTCCGATGTTCACTGCTTCTGGTTTACGTGTTCGTTTCCTTAAGGTATGTGAATCAAATGCTAATATGAAACCATGTATCATATCTGTTATGCAAAATCTCATCTTATGATGCAATTTCCAGGTGTGGGAGAAGAGTGGTTACAACACCGTTGAGTGGGTTCGCTACATCACAAGGGCTGGATCATATGAGATAAGGTGTTAGTGACCAACAAAATGACCTGGGCTCCTTCGCACAGTTATTTCGTCGACATCTTTTACGGCGTCATGCATGATCACAAAGCACGCCATATTACATATGACCCAACTTTTCTGTAAGTTTGTACTTCCGCAGAGGCAGAGCAGAGCATACAGTTTTTCTCATGTTTCTTGTTTTCGTTTTGACATGGGATATTTATTCTTCCCTCCGTGTCCTGTTTGTGTGGTAGGCATATTTTTATCTGTATATTTGGCGGTAGCTTTTGTTCTTCTTGATCAGTATACCCGTTGCCAGTTTGTATTACTTTCTTAAATGGATGAGTGAATTCGCTTGCATGACAGTGTATAGGGATATGTTCTGAGAGCCTGAATGTTATAACTGGGCAGCCTCCGAGCGATCTCTGGGCATCAGGTCAGATGATGCTTCCGTTTTAGCTGCTGCTAGGTATGTGACAATAAATTCAGTTTACATATCTTGTGTTTATCTATCCTGGTACTGTCCAATTATTGTGCTCTTTTTATGTTCAGATCATGAAATTATATTAAATCTGATAGAAGATCGTATTCTGTTGCTTCACTGATATATATGCCTGCATATTCAAAGAAAATTTTTTGCCCCTTAAATGATTCTTCGTGATTTAGATTCCTACCTAATAAATTTTATCATACTGATTCAATCGACTGTTGCTTTCTACATATATGCCATGTTATGAAATCCTATGCATTGCACTGTTACTACCAATGTATCTCCTTTTCAATTATACTGCTAAAATATCTAACTTCTTATACAACATATCAATTCTACAAACATGGCAAATAAATGTCTGACATTATGGTGTTGATGGTACACTCTATTCAGTCTGCTATATATCATTACCTGCTTCCTGGATCAGATTGAGACTCCTATGAGGTAATCAGTAATTCATGGTAATTATCGTATGTAGGTTATGTACCTTTTACTAATTCATGCAATTGAAAGGGTATGTGTTGAAGCAGGAGCTGCTTTGTATATGGTCAGCGTTATTGTTTTGGATGCTTGGATGGTTACAGATTTATCGCCAAAGATTTAGATTTCTCATATCTTGGATAGAATTTGTCAATCTAATCATTGTGTGCTCCTTTCCTTTTATCTATTTATGCTGTGAACCGGGGAATTAAGAATTAATTTTACAATGGTCCCAAAGTAGTGCTTTCCTTTTATATTCATTCATTTTACTCCTCTGATCTATCTCATGTCGTTGAAGTTCTCCTTTTATGATTTATTTTATCCTTTCGAATCCTAATTTAGTAGTTGTGCTCACAGTTTCTATTTGTTCCTGTCAGTGTATTTTCTTGCAGATCACGAGGTTTAAGTGTACCATCCCTCTGGTCAACCATTTGAAATGACAACGTTAAAGAATGCATCCTTCCAAACAGTTATCAATTAGGTATTACTATGTCTTCCTATGTTCTTTTTGCCCTTAGGCATTATGCCTAATTATCATGCTTCCAATGATTATAAAGAATAGATAGAACAGATGTTCAGATTTAGATCTCTCGTATCTTTTATAGAATTTGTCAATCTAATTTGTTTGTGCTCCTTTCATTTTATCTGATTACGATATGGACAGAGGAATCATGAATTAATATTACAATTTTCCAAAGTAGTGCTTTCCTCTTACACTTCTTTAATTCTACTCCTTGGATCTATGCCATCTTGCTGAAGTTCTCCTTTTACACTTTGTTTTATCCTTCTGAGTCCTAATTTAGTAGTTGTGCTCACAGTTTATATCTTTTCATGTTAACGTCTTTTCTCGCAGATCACAAGGTTCAAGTGTATCATCTCCAAGCAATCATTTGAAATAGCAATGTTTAAAGAGTACATCTTTGCAAGATGTTATCAATTAGGTATTACTATATTCTCCTATAGTCGGTGCTATTTCTCTGTCCTAATTATATGCTTCCCATGATTTGAAAAAGAAAGAGATATAGCGTACTTTTATGGGCGAAGACGACATCTTCAAAGAATATTGGCAGGTAATTAAGCATTATGTAGGAGCAAGATTGCAGCTAGCACCTATTTGCATTGTTCTTGTAACATCCTTCACTAGCTATTAGTGCCTTACTAAGTTATGCTCAGTACTGATGGGTTACTTTTTAGTTTCTTTTGTTATCGACAAGCTACTTATCTAATTCTAACTGTAGATTTGTGGTTGCTCAAATGTCAGCTTCAACCTTCCTGTTTCTGTAGATGGGATTTTGATGCATTTATTAGGATAATAGGAGCAACCGATTCATTGTTTTGCATTAGTCAGATAAGGTATCTCATATATTTACAAGGAAGAAACATTTCTATGCATCTGTCATTGTCGTTTGCTCATTTGTCCCTCTACAAGTGCAACATTGTTTCTTGATATTATGCTTCCATATAGTCACTTCACAAAAAATATATTGGACATAGCATGTGTATCTACCTACAGGCTGCGGTGAGTAGATTAACCCCACTTGAATGAGGTTACAATGTAAATAATCATTTGGTGTTTGAATCTTATTTAACAACAGTTTTGCCCTTTGAGCTAATGGTAGAATTTTTAAAAAGTGTGGACCTATTAACTGATGTAGAATCTGATCGTAACATTCCATGCATTCAGTCATTAGCAAACCTTTATCTACAAAATTAGATTTTATATGAATATTTCGTTGTGTGTCATTGTACTAACATATTCAATGTATTATGCAGATTAATACCTATTAGATCAAAATGAAAACTAAACAATCAGCATCTGATCATGCCGGTACACTATTTTTGGTATTTTATACATTCTCTAATTATTTATAAAGATTATATAAATGCTCCTTTTACCTGCTGTAGAATCCAGCAATTCCACTGATGAAGTTATTATGTATGTCAAAGGTTTCAATAATAGACAGACAACTGCAAAGATACTTCAGCCCAAAGAAATCATTTACATTAGTGATGATGATGGTCCGTACAACATATAAATTCACTTCTCCACTACTTTTTATTTCAATATAATATATCAAATATCGCATTGTACAGTTCTGTCCCATTCAGGTCCTACCCTTCCAAAGAATATGGAAAGTCGCATGCCTTCTTCCATAGGTAAGGAACTAAACTTATCTACCCTTACTAAAAAGGATAATGGCATGATACTATTTACCTATTCAACCACTGCTATTTCTCTGGAAACAATATTAAATTTCATATATCCCCGTAATGGACAGTCCCTAAGCTTGAAAAGAATATCGATGAGCCAGTACCTTCACCTCCAATAAAAAACTGAAATCGTCAAAAAGGCTTACTAAACAAGGTAATGTAATGACGTTATATGGCAAATATCTTGTTCATTACCTCTAATGTTGATTCCATTTCAAAAATACCCTTATCATCCAATGCTTCTTCTCTGGATCTTTCATATTACAGTCCTAATAATATAGTCATTTCTCATACAGATTCTGACCTACGAAAGAAAATCTCAAGGTCAACTCATTCTCATGCAATTAAAAAACCAAGGTATCAAACATTATCATTAAACGAGGTAACCTAACAAATAACAGCATTATATATCCAAAGAAAAATTGCTTTTTCTCTGTCAAACTTATTCCATTTCATGCAGGTCCCTTCTGTCCCCAGTTAATCGAAGGCTACAGCAATCTATGTGTCTTTGGCAATGACATAGAATGACAAGCAATAGCTTTGACCATCTCAAACGCATAATTGGTACTAAAGAACATACAATACCACATTATGTATGCACAGCAAATAGAACATTCATTGCTCCAAACAGCAGAATGGTAGAGTAAATCTTTCATTTCTGATATTTTACACAAATATACTATATAACATAATCTTATTCTGGTCTTCATATTGCATTTTTAGTACTTTTCAGTAAACTTCACAAATGCATACCTCAGGAACTACTTGCATGAACCAATCAACTCTCTACTTATCAAAAATACACAGAAGAAGATTATAGATCACGTCCGTCTCAAGATGGGACAAGACAAACGAGCCACTATAACAACTAATTGGAGTCGGTTTGTGCAAAAAGCCAAGATCAAAATAGGAGATATCTGTGTCTTTCACTACAACAAAAAGAAACAGTCTTTGGAAACTAAATGTCTACTGCATTTAACAAGGTGAGATATGTTAAATTTTCTTCCTATATATTCTGATTTGTCACTTGCATAATACTTGTAGGTATAATAAGATATCTTGCATGTTATATGCAGGTGTTGAGCTTCAATCAACTCAGTCATCTTTTCAACTCAGGGCACCGTCAATTAAAATCTTCGTTCAGAACTATCCCATATATAAATATGTTTATTATTATCTTAGACCTTTGTATCATCCAGTATTGACATCTTCTACCTCTAAACTATTGCTCAGTGTTATTCTATATAATTAATACTACTTTATCTTATCAATTAGCCATAATTAGCAACTCAATCATCTTGTTATTGCATAGACATAAATACCCTGTTTCATGCATGTAAAATGAGATATAATTTCCATGTATACTTTTCACATTCAAAATTATAATTTCCAGCAATACCTCCCTCATAAATGTTCTGCTAGGATAAATAAATCATTTAAAGTTTAATTCAATATGGCAAGCATTGCATATTTCAATAAAAATCTTATAATTATCAATAATTTCAAGACGGGCGCGGCAACGCGCGCCTCTCCGATCAAGTGAGGCAAGATAACCATCAATACAATCCTTCCTCCTGATCATTTTCCAACCACTCGAGAGCAAAGACATTGGACCCATCCTTCTCAAATGGTAGATTGGACATTGTCAGACACCAAAGATGGAACACATTTTGTTCTCACTCTCACATATCAGCTTGGCAAACCATCAACAGAACATCTCAATCCAACAGCAAAGAATCAGACATGTAAGCTGAACATGCTCTGCGAGAAGCTTAAGACAATAACGGAAAGTGTGAAGTATAGTATCAACCTGGAACAAAATTTTCTTCAACGGAGCTGATGATACCATGTTGCAAAAAAGTAAGCAACTGATGAAAGAACTGCGACCTTACCTTATTTCTTCCAAGATTAAGCTCTTGCAAAGAACCTCATTATGTACATAAAACAGTGACAATTGCAAAGATTTCGATCAGAGGCTTCACAGCAAAGCTTCTTGCAGAAAATTTGGTGGAGAACATACTGCCAACATCCTGGGAATTGGCCTGCGTAAGCTGCCAATTAGCGAGCCGTAGCTTCTGCAGCTACTTGCTGCACGCGCCAAACCAAAACCAAATCGAGTCAAACCCAAAACTCGCACACATCAAGAAACCCAAACCACTCAACAAAAGAGAACAATCGATGCAAGAAACTGTGTCAGCAGGCAAAGACGTACTCTCTCTCCTCAGAAGCCTCACACAATCCGAATTCTCCTGAACTTACAAACGCTAAAAATCCGAGAACGGAAGGGCACCGTTAGCGACCAAGGTCCATCCTTCTGATTACCAAGAAACAGAGAGCGGTGGAGTAGTGGGGCCTGCAACCTTGCCTTGACCAGCCGCGCGACTCCCTCCGCACCCTCCGCCGCATACCTCGACCCGTCCTGTTGCCCCTCCTCCTCGGCCGGCGGTGGGCGCCTAATGTTGCTGATGTCGCAGAGCGTCTTCCTCCTTACTGCAGCGCCACCGCTAGCCTCCGCTGGTGCAGAACCTATAAACACCCCTAAAATTCTGCCAAATTTTGAAATTTTTTTTCCAAAATTTCCAAAATCTTTCATGGGCCTCGATCTTTCCCTTTTCTCGGCCCATTTCCTTTCTTCAGCCCGTTTAGCCCAACACCGTCACCACCGTGCCCTAACTCCCATCACCGCCGCCTCCTGTGTATCGCCGCCGCCCTCGCCTCATCGCCGGTAGCGGTGGACCCGTTCCCCTGCCACAGCTCCACATCCCGATGCCGCCCTTTCCACGCGTCGATCGCCCCCCTTCTTCCCCTGCTACCGCCGCTCAAGCCCTCTCAGCGCCGCACTGCGAAGCTCGCTGCCCGAGCTCCTCTGCCTGCCGCACCACATGAAGAAGCCACGGGAACCAGCCGGCGAGATTATCGCCTCGGGAGCTTCCCGATGCAGCTCTGGCCACCCCCCCGGTATCCCGACCCGGCCGCCGCCCCCGGCGCCCTATAAAACCCCGTGAGGTCCTCTCCCTGTTCTCTTCTCCGCACGTTCAAGCTCCCCTTCGCACCCGCAAGCACCTCACCCTCCTCTAGCGCCCCGTCGACCTTCCCTTCATCCTCCCAAGCTTTGGTGAGCTCCCCACCTTCTCTCCCGTCTCCGGCGAGTGCATCCGAACCCCACTCCCGTTGCCGAGCCAAATCACCGCAACAACAACCCATTTTTCTTCCAAAAATGGATTCATCTCCTCCCATAGATCCTCTCCCTACCTCCCTTCTTCATGGACAACGTCCGCTGGCGACGAATTTGTCCCTCCCATCGCCGGCGGCAACCTCCTCTGTTTTTTCCCCAAAACGGTCAATTTGCAATTGAGCCGAGCCGTCGCCTCCGAGCCGAGCTCCCCAATCGGCTCAGTCCCGAGCCGAGCCGTCGGCTCTCCAAACCGCAGGCCGGCTCTGCCCTCTTTGGGCCGGCTCGAGTCCTTTTTGGGCCAAGCCCATTAGCATTAGGAATTCCCTTCTCTTTTATTTCTTTTTCTGTTAAAGCCTAGAGCCCATGTCCAGGCCCAAGTTCAATCCGAGCCCAACCCTAACCCAGGTTTTGTTCAAGCCCAAGTCTGACCCAATCTGCCTAGAAACCCTAGCGGGCCGTGGGCCCAGCCTAGCCCAGCCCTGTCGACCCGAAAACCCCGAAACCCTAAAAACACTATTATACACCGTTTTGATCGTCTCGACACCACGATTCTGATTCTCCACTCCATTTTACCTAATTCTCCCCCTTTAATGTGCAAAACCCACAAAAACCCTATTACCCCTATTCCGCATCCAAAACCCTAATATCCCATACATCCGATCATGTATCTTCTCAATGTTCCAACTTCCGCCACGCATATCATCGTTCATCTTTCCGCATTCCAACTCCACCCAATACATCTCCACTCCTAAATCCATATCTGAACACACGCACACCTCACTTTCCTATTTATAGTATTAATTTCTAATTATTTACATTTTGCTCCCAGCTCGCATTCGTTGAGCCCGGACTCACATATGTTTGTTTGTTTGGATCTTCTTGTAACTAGGAAACGATAGTAACGAACCGACGCTAGGACAGGACCCCGAAGGCAAAGGACTCCCGGAAGACTTCATCTCAGCAGATCCCGGAGCAGTAGGCAAGTCACATCCCTTGTCCATGTTGATCTTACATGCCATATTACCTATTGTAACAATGTTAGTTTAGTTATTATTTTTCGCATAGTAATTTCGTACGTGATATTTTTGAATGACATGATGACATAGATACAACCTACCACCGCCACAGCCCAGTCAACCTTTGTAGGCCATATTCACCTCGAAAAGCCCTAGAATAGAAACAAGTAATATTAATGTTCCTCATCGACTTAAGGTTTAGTCTTTACGGCAAGTGACGATATAGATACTCTAGTTATACAATAGAGAAAATAGTTATCTCTGAGATGTGAAGGCATCATTTTTTCTGTGACATCCTGGTTAATAGGATTGATAGACTACTCATATCAACAAGGTGCATCTTCTTTTCCGGAAGCTCATCTCCAAAGAACCTCTAGGTTAAGCGTGCTTGGCTTGGAGCAATTTGGGGATGGGTGACCGACCGGGAAGTTCTTCCCGGGTGCGCACGAGTGAGGACAAAGTGCGCAGGAAAGACTAGTGTTGGTTTGTGGGGCCAGTCTGGATCCCAGGTGATAGCCAGGCGTAACGACCGCCGGTCCGGGTGAGAGGCCGGGGTGTTACAGAATTGGTATCAGAGCCGACCCTCACGGTTACACGGGCGTGTGTGGGTCAGGGGCGCGGACATGTGGCGCATGGCGCGTGTGGCCCGTCGTGGCACACGGCATGACACATGTGCCGGCACTGGACGCACAGACGTGTGCCAAGAGGGAACGTTCCTGTTGGGCCGACGAGGACGTCGGATCCTTTGAGGAGGGGTGTATTTGATATCCTGGTTAATAGGATTGATAGACTACTCATATCAACAAAGTGCATCTTCTTTTCCGGAAGCTCATCTCCAAAGAACCTCTAGGTTAAGCGTGCTTGGCTTGGAGCAATTTGGGGATGGGTGACCAACCGGGAAGTTCTTCCCGGGTGCGCACGAGTGAGGACAAAGTGCGCAGGAAAGACTAGTGTTGGTTTGTGGGGCCAGTTTGGATCCCAGGTGATAGCCAGGCGTAACGACCGCCGGTCCGGGTGAGAGGCCGGGGTGTTACATTTTCACTAAGAGAAAACAGTTTTTTTTCTTCTTTCTCTCTTCTCTAATTTAATCAAAATTTTATGTGACACCTCTAAAGAAGACTGATAACACTTTATTGAAGATGCATAATTTCTTCGTCAACATTCAGTTTGTTGCTGACCACGCGTTCCGAGCGGTTTCTTCTCTAAATTCAGTTTATTTCGCGATGTTTATTGTTCGTTATCTCCGTGCGTATCCATGGCGTGCGTGCGTGTAGGCGACGGTTGTGATGAGCCCGCGGTGACTGAGGGATTGTGGGCCAAGCCGCACGATTGGGTGGTTGTCCTCGAATTAAATTTTTTTTCTTACTAGTAAATTGTGTACTTTTTTTGAACGATATATATTAAGCAGAATATATACTCACCCAGTTCATGATATAAGTTTACTCGTGTCAAATTTATTTCTTCCATAAAGCACTCTTGAGGAAAATTACGGCACTAAGGATGCAAAGATAACAAACACACACTACACCAGATTGACCCTCTCCTGCAAGTCTCCACTGACGGGCCAAAACAGACCTGTCACTGATATTTCTCTCCACTGACGGGCGAATGACGGCCAGTCAGTGCTGATTCTTACGCACCAGCAGACAAAATCATCACTGACGGGTCCAATATGCGGACCGTCAGTGGTGATGAGCTACCGCTGACAGGTGTTTTCACTGACGGGCATCCGTTAAAGCCTGTCAATGGAGTGGGCCACAACACTAACGGGCAAATTATTTGGCCCGTCAGTAGTTTTCTGGGCCCAAAGGCCCACCCGAGCCGCGCCTCTGTATAACCTGGCCGCCTCTCTCCTTTCTCTCCCTCCGATCCCGATCCCCCTCCCAGCCCTAAACCTAATCCTCCAGCTCCACCGATGGGAACGCGTGCAGCACACGCCCGCATCAACCCCCTGCTCCCCCGCCTCCCCTCCCCGACGACCCCTCGCGCCCTCGCCGCCCCGCTCCGCCCTCCCGCCTCCGCAGCCGCCGCCAGCACCCTAGGGTGGCTCGCGTCCCCGGTGCGACGCATCGCCGCTTCTCTCCGCTCAGCGCGGTGCTCTCCGAGCGGGAGGCTAGAGGGATGGCGCCTGCGGCGGCGGAGGAGGGGAGGCCGCTCCGGGTCGGGCTCGTCTGCGGCGGGCCCTCGCCGCCCCGCTCCGCCCTCCTGCCTCCGCAGCCGCCGCCAGCACCCTAGGGTGGCTCGCGTCCCCGGCGCGACGCGTCGCCGCTCCTCCGCTCAGCGCGGTGCTCTCCGAGCGAGAGGCTAGAGGGATGGCGCCTGCGGCGGCGGAGGAGGGGAGGCTGCTCCGGGTCGGGCTCGTCTGCGGCGGGCCCTCCACCGAGAGGGGCATCTCGCTAAACTCCGCGCGATCGGTGCTCGATCACATCCAGGTCAGCCTTCGCTTCGCTCACATCTGTCGCTCGCGTGTCTCGATTTGAGCGGATGATCGGGGTTTTGGAATTTAGAATGGGGTTTGATTTGAGCGGATGATTGGAGTATAGTGTTTAAGGTTTGACTTCTTGTGGCTTGTTCATGTTTCAGGGTGGTGGGGGACACTTGCGTAGCGATGGGCGAATGGGTGCGGCACCCGCAGGAGCACACGGCGCTGGACGACATCCTCCCATGCGTTGACACCGCCGACGTGACGGAGGCGCTGGGCCGGAGCAAGGAGGTGAGCTACCAGCTCGTCGCCGTGCTCAACGGTGTCATCTCCAACGTGTCCAACGGCGACTTCCCGCCGCAGGCCGTGCCGCTCTACTACAACCAGTCGGGGCCCCCCGTCCCTCTCCTCTGCAACCCCTACACGCCGGACCTCCGCGACCGCGCCTGCGGCCCGGCGAGGTCGCCCCGGACGCCGCGCGGCAAGCATGGCAGGGCCATTTTTTTTTGGTTTTCAGGGTATCTCCACTGACGGGCGCGGCCGCCCGTCAGTGGCTTTTTTATCACCATTGACGGGAGGTTACTGACGGGCGCAAAACCCGTCAGTGAAGACGGTTTTGCGCCCGTCAGTGCTAATATTTTGTGAGATAGTGACAAAACTAACAGGGCATTCAAATAATCTGAAAGGTTGCGGAGCTACAACGGTGACGACTAAAAGTATTATTCAAAGGACCAACTGAAACCATTACGCTTCATCTTTTTTAATAATTGAACCCCATTGTAATTTCTTATTGTTCTATTCCATAACAAATTGTACAGCGTAAAACTCACAAAGTAGCAAGTCGAATGATGGCTTCCAAAGCCCTACATGGAGTTTATCAAACTATATGATGTTATAAACTTAAACAACATGGGAAAAAGATCTTGTGTGTCCATTACATATCCCAACTATAACTATATCCGCCAGGACTTTTCAGCAATTCAACTGTCGTTGCTTTTTCTTTTTACGTATACAAATAATATGGGATCAATAAAAAGGAAAAAATGGCACAATTGGCTCTCTGACTGCAGTCAATAGCAAATATGGCTCGGCAGCGAACGCAATAACAAAAATATCTCCGCGATGCGCTGGGTAGATGCCACGTGGCTCCTGTCGCATTCGCGCACCACGACGCACGCTGTCGTGGCCGGCAGAGGCGACAAGTCGTGGGACCGTGTGGGAGTCTAGTATAGGATCACGCTGACGGTACACAGGCGAAATGAATAACATTACATGCATTCAAACTTAAAACTTAATTTGAGTACGATATGCCACGTGGCTTACAAAGTTCCATGTCTTAACGACATTATTACATCAGAGGAAACAACGGAAAATAAAAGCGAAATAACTCCATCCGTGTCACAGGCAATTGACGGAAGTTACGCAACCTATTCTTCGAGATCATCAAAGAAGAAGTCTTCATAAGCGCCTTCTTCAGCATACTCCTCTGCGTACCACCACAAAAACAAAAATATTTGCGTCCCCTCGCGTTCCCCAATCCACCTAATGCCAGATCTGATGATTGAAGCTTCCGCCGCCTCCTCGTGTGCTCCCGCTGCTACGCACCCCTCTCCTTCCAGCTACTCGAGCCTGTCACTTCGGTCCTCCCCCACCTTCTCTCCGTACCCGCCCTTTCATCATTGCCGCTGAACTCACCCAACAATTCATGCTCAGCATCTTCTATTGCCGCGCTGTTCGAGAAGCTGAGGGTGGTGGTCAAGAACCAGAAGCTCCAGGCGGAGTCCCAGCCTGAGGCCCAGGGTGCCACCAGTAGGAGGAGCATCGACAGGTGGAGCATATGTGGAATCTCCTCTCTGTTCTTCCTTGCGTTCAAGCAGATTTCGATGGGAGCAAGCACTGACCTCTGTTCTTGCTGCAGGCATGAACTCAAGAACCTGAACCTTTCCTCATGCTCGATGAGTTCTCAGTTACTTCCCATTTTTCATCTACCAGCCTTGATCTGCAAACTCTGGATTGGATGGATAGCCACATGAGCAAATTTTCTTTCACTCGTATGATTCGATCTTGACTCTTTTACTCGATTCCTTTCAGCCATCAATCTGGCCGTGTTTCCTGATGATCCCCACATAGGATTTGAGACTGCAATCTTCATTTTGTTTACACATCATGTTCTACTTGCATGTTGCCCGTAAGGTGTTTGTTGAAATGTCATACCTGTGTTTTTTTGTTCATTCAGAGGCTTTCACTCAACAAGAGAGTGGTAAAAATGATAATGTTAGTTGAAGCAAATGGCCTCTCAAACGTGCTTCTGTATTTCAGGAAGCTCCATGTTAGTTGAAGTAGATTCTAGTTTATCTATAGTTTTTATTCTTTCCTATTTCACCGTTCATGTTGTATTATCCTGTAAGAATAAAGTATAAATGCATAACAATTACTATGGTACATATTTGCTAATCCTATAGCCATATCTTCATCAATGCATAATTTTAAGTCTTCTTGAATCTTGAGGCGTCATTTTTTTTGGAGCCTGGAGCATGCGTTTTCTTTGGCCATGATAATGTTGTTGAATTGTGTGATGTTGAAACGTGAAAAGTTTGAAATATATTGATGCGAAACAGGAGTTAGAATAGAGTTTACATGCAAACACATATAAGAAATAGAAGAGACAAAAATTATAAAGGCTGAAGTTTTAGGGAATCTGACTTTGCACACTTGCTCTGGAGTCTTTATAAAATTTTAAAGGACACTTTAAAACTGTTTTAAAGACTCCCTTTTTAGGGAATCTGCTAGAGTTGCTCTTATGATGTACTCCATAAGTAAAGAGATGATTGGGTATTCTTAACAAATGGAAACATGCAACCTTTGGTAAAGGAAGAATACTTCACTCAGAGCAATGAGCAAAAGGAGAGAAAAAAGAAGGCATAGTTTGAAATATCGAGAAGGAATCAAGAAATCAGGGGACCAACACAGGGCAAAAAGCCTTGATACCATAATAGTTCAGAGTAAATAAAGAGTAAATTTCAATTCTCAAAGAGCTACTAGAACCTATATTGATCTTGGATTTGCCTAATAGAAGTGATCAAAGGTAAATATACTTAAATGGCGACTAGGAGAATAAAGCAAGAAGGAGAGAGAGAGAGAGAGAGAGAGAGAAATAAAGAGCTTCTTTGGTTAACGCAAAACCAGGCCCCAGAGCCCCTGAACTGCTTTTGCTTTTCAAGCAAGTATGCACTTTGCTCCTTTGTTTTCTCTTCCCATATTAACACTGCTGAGAACGAAGTTAAAAAAAAACTGCTGAGAACATTCTGGATTAGGAGAACATTTTCTTGTTGTTTACATTAGTCTACGATATGTTACCTTTTTATCTGTGACTATTTTTTTTTACCAACAATGAGGCCTAAGAGCACGGGTACAAAGTTTAACTCAGGACATATATTTTCCGAGCTTACTGTTGACACTTGAGAATACAATGTTGTAGCTTACGCAAGCTGAGAAATACTTCAGTTTCGAAACCTGATAATGCAGACCCTCCTTTAGAATTACCAAAGTTTTATTCTGAATAATTATGTGAAACCATGGTATGTTCATATTGTCGACAGAAAATGAGCTGAAAGAACATAATGCACTGTTAAAACTTAATTTAGTACAGTGATTACATTCTATTCAGAACGGGGTGCAGCTAGAATAACAAATCCATATGGTTCAGAATCTTGATATACTTCAAGAAAAATATCCAAAACATGAGAAGATAAGACATGAGGCAGGTACAGGATCCCCAAAGGATTAACTAAACTAAACATGATACAGAAAAGTTGATACAGAAAAGTAGCAGATACAGGCAGTTTCCTGAGAACAAGCTCAGGAGTCTTCACCGAGACTCCTGTTCCTGTTCAAATCTAAAGAAATGCATCGCCCCACCAACTCCCATGATCTCATCTTTATTCCCTCCAGCTCCACCTCCGTATCTAGGGAAACTGACGCAGTTGTAGTGTTACGCACACTCACCAACTTTTTTGTCTGACACCAGAACTCGTAGCTTCGGATTCACAAATGCTTCAAGCTTCTGCGAGAATTTGCGTGGCAACAGCAACAAAGCTTGCACATTCCATTGCTTAGTAGTAGTTAGTACTACTAGCTGATGATGCCACCTCTGCATGCCTTCCCTTGCCGGTGACGGCCGGGGAAGTCGACCGTCGAACCGACGGGCGGGCACGCGCACGGAGGGCATCGACAGCGGAGGCCGTGTATGCCGGCCTTGTCGGTCATGGCGTACCCCTATGTCTTCCATGCGCAGGCGCCACCAGTGAGAGCGGAGGACTACAAGGCCAAGGACGCAGTGCCACAGCCACAGGTCAGGGAGCAGTGGCCGGCGGGCGGCAGCAGCAGCACGCGTGCGTGTGGCGGCGGAGCCGGGTGGATGGGCCTTGGTTCCGGCGAGAGGCTGGCGAGCGCTTATGATCTCGTGGAGCGGATGCATTACCTGTACGTGCGCGTCGTCAAGGCGCGCGGGATCCCCGTGGGCGCGGTCACCGGCGGGTGCAGCCCCTACGTCGAGGTGCGCCTCGGCAACTACCGCGGCACGACAAGTCACTACGAGAGGAAGGCGAGCCCGGAGTGGAACCAGGTGTTCGCTTTCTCGAGGGAGCGCGTCCAGGCTACGGCGCTCGAGGTGTTCATCAGGGACAGGGACGCCGTGGCGCGAGACGATTACGTCGGCAGGGTCGCGTTCGACATCAACGAGGTGCCGGTGCGGGTGCCGCCCGACAGCCCGCTCGCGCCGCAGTGGTACCGCCTCGAGAACGTGCGCAACGGTGGCGGCGGCGTTGGCAAAATGGTGCACAGCGAGATCATGCTCGCGGTGTGGGTCGGCACGCAGGCCGACGAGGCGTTCGCGGACGCATGGCACGCCGACGCGGCGTCCGTGCGCGGCGGTGATGGCGTGGCAGCCGTGCAGAGCACGCGGTCGAAGGTGTACGTGACACCGAAGCTGTGGTACCTCCGGATCAACGTGCTCGAGGCTCAGGACGTCGTGACCGCTGGTATCGGCGGCGTCGGCGACAAGGTCCGGCACGCCGAGGTATTCGCCAAGGTGCAGGTCGGCCGCATGATGCTCAGGACTAGACCGTGCTCTATGAGGAACCTGACAAGCCTGGCGTGGAACGAGGAGCTGGTCTTCGTGGTGGCAGAGCCGTTCGACGATCCGGCGGTGCTCATTGTCGAGGCCCGGGCGCGCCCTGGCAAGGATGAGATTGTCGGGCGCGCCGTGCTGCCGCTCGCGCTCTTCGAGAAGCGCCTCGACCGCCGCGCGATCCAGTCGCAGTGGTTCAGCCTGGAGCCAGTTCGGACACCCGCTGCGCCGGCCGGAGGCCACGTTCGCCGGCCGCGTCCACCTCCGGGCGTGCCTGGAGGGCGCGTACCACGTCATGGACGAGCCGACCATGTACGTCAGCGACACGCGCCCCACGGCGCGGCAGCTGTGGCGGCCGCTCATCGGCGTGCTCGAGGTCGGCGTCCTCGGCGCGCAGGGCCTCCCTCCCGTGAAGACCATCGACGGCCGGGGCACGACCGACGCGTACTGCGTCGCCAAGTACGGGCACAAGTGGGTCCGCACGCGCACCGTCGTGGACTCGTGCAGCCCGCGGTGGAACGAGCAGTACACGTGGGAGGTCCACGACCCATGCACGGTGCTCACGCTCGCCGTGTTCGACAACTGCCACCTCGGCAACGCCGGCACCGGCGCCGCCGGAAGCACCGTTAGGGACCAGAGGATGGGCAAGGTCAGGATACGCCTGTCGACGCTGGAGATGGACAAGGTGTACACCAACGCGCACCCGCTAGTCGTGCTGCACCCGTCCGGCGTGCGCAAGAACGGCGAGCTCTGCCTCGCCGTGCGCCTCACCTCCGTCTCTCTCGCCAGCGTCGTGTACCTCTACGGCCAGCCCCTCCTCCCCAAGATGCACTACGTCCAGCCGTTCACCATCCCGCAGCTCGACGCCCTCCGGCGCCAGGCGATGAGCATCGTGGCGGCACGGCTGAGCCGGGCCGAGCCGCCGCTGCGCCGGGAGGTCGTGGAGCACATGCTGGACGCGGACTCGCACGCGTGGAGCATGCGGAAGAGCAAGGCCAACTTCCTCCGGGTCACGGCGCTGCTGTCCGGCGCGGCCAGCACGGCGCGGTGGCTCGCCGACGTGTGCCGCTGGAGGAACCCGGCGACGACCATCCTCGTGCACCTGCTCTTCGTCACGCTCATGTGCTTCCCGGAGCTCATCCTGCCGACCATGTTCCTGTACATGTCCATGGCCGGCGTCTGGAACTACCGGCGCCGGTCCCGCCGGCCGCCGAACATGGACGCGAGGCTCTCCTGCGCCGAGGCGACCCACCCCGACGAACTGGACGAGGAATTGGACACGTTCCCGACGTCGAAGCCGAACGACGTGGTGCGGCTGCGGTACGACCGGCTGCGGAGCGTGGCCGGGCGGATCCAGACGGTGGTCGGGGATGTGGCGACGCAGGGCGAGCGAGTGCGGTCGCTGCTCGCGTGGAGGGACCCCAGGGGCCAGGGCCACGGCGTTGTTCACGGCGCTCTGCCTCGTCGCCGCCGTGGTGCTGTACGTGACGCCGTTCCGGGTCGTGGCGCTCGTCGCCGGGCTGTACGTGCTCCGCCACCCGCGGTTCCGGAGCCGGACGCCGTCGGCCGCCGGCAACTTCTTCAAGAGGCTGCCCTCCCGGGCCGATACGATGCTGTAGCCTGTGAACTTGTTGCGATTTGCACATGCATGCTGTCTTGATCCATTTTGGTGTGATGAAGTGATGTTTTAGCTACAGTTAGAAAGAGTTTTGCTCTGGACGCTGCAGTGCAGTGCTGCTTTGCTCGATTCTTCAGTTTGTTGCCGTAATCTGTAAGTGCAGAGGTCATTGGTCGATCGTACGTATTTCTTTTGACAATGGAAGACTCATTCGACCTCTACATCTAAAATGTATACAGCCTAATGTAACAAAATCAATATAAAATTCGGTCAACAGATAGATATAAAACGGCACGCTAGAAAATAAAAGAAATCGCTTATTACATAACATGCTGCTAAAACGCCACCTAATATGGGATACTCTTCGGATAACTAACTCTAACTTTTTGGTCCCAGTAACCATACACTCCTGCTCCAAGGACCGTCGTTGTAGTGTAGACCACAATGCAACCAATTGGTACACAAGAACAACGCCTGCAAAGGAGTTGTTAGTTTCTTTTTATGAAAAATAATATCATTCCGGTATAACCAAATTGACCAATATAACGCAGCAACATCCACTAAAAATTGAGGGTACAACGCAGCAACATCCACTAAAAATTGAGGGTACAAAGTTGGAGTCATACCCTGCAGTCAAGTCTAAAAAATATGAGATACTATGTGAAGTAGGGATGTTAAACGTTATGAGAATCACCTGCCAGACAAAACGGGCAGAATGATTATCAAAGAATAAATGTTGTTTAATCTCCTCATGACCACAGAACGCACAAAGCTTGCTACCTTTCCAATTCTGTGTCGCTAGATTGTCTTTTGTTAAAATTACACTGCGACATAAATACCAAAGAAAGATTTTGACTTTAAGAGGAATCTTTAAGCACCAAATTTGCTTTTCACGGAACTGAAAATTGAAATCACCAATTGCTGAGTACATGGAGTGAACTGAAAATAGTCCAATGCTATGTAGGTCCCATCGAAACTCATCACGAGCAGCTGTGAGTCAGTAAAGACGACCTTTGCAAGTAAAGTATTCTAGGTTATTAGCTTAGGACCCACAATAGCTCTCCTGAAAGAAACATTTAGGGGAGTTGTATTAAGCACCTGAGTTACCATGTCATGCTTTCTCCTTGCAATGTGATATAATGTGGGAAATTGATCACACAACGGACCACCATCAACCCACTTATCCTCCTAGAATTTGATCTCAATCCTGCATTGAACCAAAAAAGTGACGAATCGCATGAATCGATCCTTAACTTTCATAAGACCGCTCCACAAAATGGGAGTCGCCGGGTTTTGCCCGAACAACGGAAAGTGGTTTGCCCTTAAGATACTTCTTACGGAGTAGGTCTTGCCATACTCCCTCTTCTATTAGCAGCTTGAATAGCCATTTACTCAGGAGACAAACGTTCTTGAGTGCCAAATTTGAGATGCCAAGGTCCCCCTGATCCTTGGGGCGGCATAAAATTTCCCACCTGGCTAACCGATACTTGCGCTTATGACAATCACTTTGCCAAAAGAACCAAGACCAGTAATAATCTAACCACTTTCTCACCCCCGCAGGGAGCTCAAAAAAGGAGAGCATGAACATCGGCAAACTACTCAACACAGAATTGACAAGAACTAATCGACCGCCACTAGATAGGCATCAGCCTTTCCAACTACTTAGTCTTTTTTCAAAATGGTCATCCACTCCTTTCTAATGTTTATTCAATAACTTCTTATAGTGAATGGGAATGGAAGGTATCTAAATGGGAATGAACCAACCTTATAACTGAATAACTGGGTGTAATGAGTCTCGTATTCCTTGGCCTTGCCGAAACAATAAATTTCACTCTTATGAAAGTTGATTTTGAGACCCGAGAGCTGCTCAAATACACAAAAAATAATTTGAGATTAGTGGCTTGTTAGATGTCATGATCCATAAACAAGATGGTATCATTGGCATACTATAAAATAGATAAGCCACCATCTACTAAGTGAGGAACCACACCATTCAGCTGGCCATCAAATTTAGCACGTTCAATAAATATAGCGAGCATATCCACCACAATATTAAAAAGAATTGAAGACATGTGATCGCCTTGCCGAAGACCTTCATACGTAGGAAAATAACTAGTAGTCTTGTTTTACTTTGATGGACACACTACCGCCCCTCGTGATTTTATCAATCCAATTTCGCCACAAGGTTGAAAAGCCTTTCATACGAAGAGTTTGTTGTAGAAAAGTCCAGCTAACTTTATCGTAAACCTTTTCAAAATCGATTTTAAACACCACACCGTCAAGCTTTTTGCAATGCAATTCATGAATAGCCTCATGTAAAACAACTACCCCCTCCATAATGTACTGCTCGGGCATAAAAGCCGTCTACGTCGGTCAAATGATTTTTTTTGCAACCTGAGCAACTCGATTAGTGCCAACTTTAGTGAAAATTTTAAAGCTGACATGTGAGTCATGTGATGACATGGACAATATTTGTGATGAATATTTTACCATTATATGTGGAGTTGAATTTTTGGTTACATGAATTCGAGATTTGAATTATTTGCTGTGTGGTTGATGATGTTGAGTTTATCAATTTGTCTCAAGGAAAAATTGATTTGATGAAGATTTTTCTCGACTGACTTAGGTCAAGTGGAAAACTTATGCTCGGAACGCTTTGCTTGATCTATGGTGTGCAGGTACGAGTTGGGTGCGGTGATAGTTCTATCATGTGGACTGCCATGAAGCTTGGAGGGTGCAGATGCGGTTGGTGATGACGACGACATCGTGTGGCTTAAAAGCATGTACACGGAGGACAAGGAAGTGTGTGGAGCAGAGACGTGAAGACCAAGTCGATGCGAGGGCGTTTTAGTAAAAACGCAAAAACTATCAAAGCTCAATCAAGAAACTACGGCGGCGGCCGGGAAGCGGTTTATGGTTGATTGCTTAGGGTAGAAGGAGAATCGAATGATGGCTAAGCTAGTTAGAGGCTTTGTGGTGCGTGCTAATTAGGTTAGGCCTATTAGGGCATTAGGGTCCAAGTGGTGGGAGGTATGCCCCCACCACTATAAATAGAGGGATAAGATGTGCTTATCTCTTGACCAAAAGAAAGCTTAGTGAAAACCCTAGTTAAGGGCTGGTCAAGAGAACTTTGGCCTATCATGAGAGGCTTGTAAAACACCTAGAAAAACCCACGAAAATGTAATACAAAAAGATTTTTCTAATTCCCTTGTGTTCTTGAGTTATTTCCTTCATTAGCTCTTGTGGATTTTCGTTTTTCTTGTTTTTCTTATGGATTAATCCATGGTATGACAAGTAAGTGATGGGGAGATCAACTCTATACTGATCCCATCCAAGCATACCCAAGGATTTAATATTTTCTTTCTCTATTTTGAATTTTCTTGGAGAAGAGCAAGAAATGGAATTTTCATGATTAATCTTTGTAGAGAGTTTGAACCTGTGATTTGGGGCTTGGAATAATTTGCTGGGATATGTGAGTTGGTTCCATATTGATTGCATATCATAATTCCTCACGAGCATCTAGAAATCGACGGTTTGCCTTTTCTTTCAATCTTTAGGGCTGTTTTGAGAGAGTTGATAAAAGATGAGTTTTTGAGTGAAACAAATTGTGATTAACTCTTGATCTAGAATCACAATACCTTTCTCTAACTCCCTACAAAGTTTTATCAAATTTGGTTGGACGGATTTTGAACTAGAGCGAAAGTTGCATCATTTTTCTGTGTTCTGGAAATCGAAATCCGGACAGTCCGAATTTCACCCGGAGGGTCCGGATTTGCACTGTTGCTGCTTCAGACGTTCACTATTTTGATCGTAACTTTTACGTCCGAACTCAAAATTCAGTGATCTTGGACTTGTTTCGAAGCTATCGACGAGCTCCACATCACCAATGATTGTTGAGGGTTTTTCTGCTGTATTTTCACTCTGATCATACTAGTCCTTATGTAACTTTGTATGTGAAGGTTAAGTGAAAGAATTTTGAATTCGACATTTACCCCCCTCTGTCGGAAGCCATTGTTCCAACATGACATTTAACATACAATTAAGTCTGTATTGCTGAATCTGACGAGCTTCTGCCTGTTTGGGGAGGAGAGTGATTATCCCAAAATTAAGCCTATGCAAAGGCAAGCTTCCACTGGAAAAATCAGAAAAGAGCGCCATAAGGTCATCTTTAATTAACGTCCAAAATGATTGATAAAATTTCGTAAGAAGCCATCTGGCCTAGGCACTTTGTTATGCTCCATAGAAAACTTTGCATCCCGAACCTCAGAGAAGGGTGCTATTAAAAGTTCATTCTCCTCCTTTGAAATTTGTGGAATATCAGCCACCATAGACTCCACCATGGAAAAGTTAGTTAGAGTATGAGGGCCAAAAGGATTTTCGTAGCAGTTTAGAATGTAACTACGAATACGGTGTTCCTCCCAAATGAGACCTTCCTCCTAGTCCAACTAAAAGATGTGTTATTATCTCCCTATGCTTCCCATTAGCAACTAAATAGAAATACTGTGTGTTATTATCTCCCTCAAGCAAATGCTTAACCTTTGCCCGCTGAAACCACTTAAGTTCTTCTTCCCTTAAAAGCTTAGCAAGTAACTTTGAAGACTGATGTCGGAGAATAAAATCTTCATCCGATAGCCTTTGCATCTCAGCCCGCTTATCCAACTCATCAATAATTAGCAGTAAACGTTTCTTTTCAAGTTTATACCAACCATTAGAATGTTTCGCCCATCCCCGAAGAAATTGTCGGAGTTTGCGAATTTTATTTTGCCATCATTCTATTGCTGTGGATCCAAGATTTGCCGACTGCCACACCCGGGATACCATCTCATGAAAGCCATCTCTCACTAAGCAACCCAGTTTAAACTTGAACAATGGCTGTCTAGACAAGAGGAAGGCAGCTCCCGTATCCAACAACAAAGGAGCGTGATCAGACAAAAATAGTTCGAGTGTTTGGATGGAAACAAAGGGGTGCTTTTCTTCCCAAACAGGGCCCCATAAGCACCCTATCCAGCACTTCGAATGTCAGGTTATCCAAAGAATTGGCTCGAGTAAATTTGCAACCAAAGAGGGAAATTTCATGTAAGTCTAGACTTTCAATAACCGCATTGAACAAAAAAGGCCAATGTGCATCAAAATTGTCGTTATTTTTCTCCTCTTATCGACGGATAATACTAAAATCACGTCCAACCAAAAGGGGGAGAGATTCCCTCCCGCAAGTATTGGATAACTCCGTAAGAAATCTTTCTTTATGATCGGGCTGCGCTGCCCCGTAAACGGAAACAAGAGGCCACTGAAAGCCATCTACCTTATTCTTTAGGTGGAATTTTAAATAGAAATCCCCTGGGTCTATGGAGCGAATATCAAAAATCACAGGATTAACACTCATGAGAATACCCCAGATTGACCCTGAGGAGAAATCCAACTCCACATAAAGTCAAGACCTCCACAAAGATTTTTCAAAACAACACTCGGAAAAATCGTCTTTACGGGTTTCTAAGATGGCTACAAAATCTAGGTGTAATTCTTTAACCAACTCTGAAATACATCGATATTTAGCTAAGTCAGAAAGACCTCTGCTATTCCAAAACACACCTTTCAGTGGCAGTGCTAATGTACTTTGCAATCAAATTTTGTTATGCGACTGATCGAGTGACGGCTACACCCAGGCCGCTCTGTCACCAGCATGATCACAATATAGCAATCCACGGTTAAATATCGATAATGCCAGAGTGAAACTGCCTCCGAACGTGCTCCCAATCTGTATTCTTACTGTTTTTATCTGACTAAATCGTGTATGGGAGATTTCTATTCTTTATCAGACTTGAACCCGCTTCACAAGATCTGCATTCGTTGAACAAAACATGACATAACCCAATTTCTATAACACGTCCAGTCCAGAATAACAGATATTAATTCAATCCAGTCCAGGCCAGCGATCTTTCCTTTCGAAATAGAGGACGACATGTCAACATACACTTCAGAGGAATGACGAGTATTCTAGATGGTTATGGAACAGAAGGCAATTCATATTAGCACATTTGTACCAGGCTTTGCAAACAAATTTCATGTGTTATACTACTTTGATCCTTAGCACTCCGGCCAGAATCCCAGAGCTACAGATTACTTCTGCAAGGCTGCTGGAAGCCTGATAAACCGTGCTACCAGCAGACACCCTACTCCAAAGGAAAATATAGATCAAGCAACATCAGGTACCCTCACTAATACAGTGATGCCCCCCACTTTATTGTGCAAAATGCACCTTAATTTGTCTACATTCATAAATAGGCAAAGTTGCCCTTGTGCTCATGCAAATATTTTGAGTTATAAACGCAGTGCAACTGTAACTAAACTAAAGGTTAAAAGTCGAACAAGAACGTATAAACTTGTTGCACTAAAAAAATGTACAGCTGAAAACACTGCAACTGCAATAGCCAAACATGCTAGCAAATCCAGGAAAAATAATCTTAAGAAAATGGAGTCTTATATGTTTTGAGCCAAGCTAGCTGTACAACAGCACATCTCATGCCTCAAGAAGGGTCAGCACATCTCAGACAAAATGTTCATGAACTCTTTCCCTACCCTAACTCAGAAAAGAACAAATTTGCTTTCTGCTTGGGACAGAAAATGAACTAAAGTTCTTGCTTCTTGCACCCATTTTCAACTGAGTAATCATGCATCAACGTAGATGACATTTGAAACCGGAACAAATTAGCTATCCAGAAGTCAACGCCACAGAAAAATAATCACAGAAAAGGTAAGGTAAAAGAAGTACTAACAAGAACAAACAAAGATATCAACTTAGGGGAAGAATAACTCATTGTACACTTATTATGAATTGTATGCCCCCTTTCCTTTGATTAGTATGCAAAACAGAGTGGAGATAGCTCTGATACTGTCTTCCCTACAACAACAATAGAATCAGAATCCAAAGTGCATCATCACAGAATCAACAAAAGAGCACAACACCATGCATAGGACATATCAGATCAATCTGGTTCTTCATGGCTCACTCAGACCCGATCAACAAACTCAAGGAAGGATCACGGTGACTGCCAGCGCCTGGGTGTCAGATCCTAATTGCAATTCAAGAATCGAACACAGAAATTGGACAAATCAACTTCGATTTGGGGATTTCTTCCCAGATTCATCCAGATATATATATTGTATATATTGTCTAAAAGCTTAGCAATTCTCAGAGATAATGGAACAGGGCTACAACCCAGCCCTTTAGTAGGTAGCTAAAGATTAACGATTACCAACTCATTTAACGGAAAGTATAACGGTGACAAAAACTAGACCAGCTACAGGACTCATCTCAGCCGTTGAGCGAACGTTAGCTGACGGTAGCGAAATGGCCTTCAGTTTCTGAATTCTTCACACTTGCGCTTGTTACTTCTTCAGACAATTGCAGCAGCGTGCTGACAATGCCTCCTCCTCAGAGGTTCCTTGTCCTCAAGGGACCTGTGCTGGCGCTGCCCACGCCTGGACAGTGGTCTTGAAGAAGTTTGGAAAGGTGCGCTTGATGAAATCGGCGTCTTCCCAGGTAGCTTCTGCAGGGGAGAGGTTTGTCCACTGTATTAGCCATTGAACCACCGCGACATTGTTGCGAGGTATTTGGCGAACTTGTAGAACAAGCGCAGGTTCATTTTGAATAGTGCCATCAGAGTGAATGAGAGGGAGGTCAGGACTTGGCACTGCCTTGGGACCCAGGTGTTTCTTCAGTTGACTGACATGAAACAGTGGATGAATGGTAACGCCCGCCGGCAACAGAAGTTTGTAAGCCATATTGCCAATGCGTTGAAGAATCTTGAAGGGGCCATAGTATTTACTGTGTAGTTTCAGAAAACCCCGAAAACCAAAAGCAGCTAGACGATATGGCTCCATTTTCAGATAAACCATCTCGCCTACATCGAAGTGGCACTCGGTGTGATTCAAATCAGCATACTTCTTGCGGCGATACGCACAGATGAAGTGCCTTCTCGACTGTACATATCTCACAGAGTAGCACGACAGAAGCATTGCAGTGGTCCATTTATTACAACTTAATTTACAAACTCGCAATACAACAGACAATCTTACAACACATTCCCCAAAAGTACGGGGAATTTAAAACCGTTATCGTTTGGCTACAGCAAAAGTCTTCACTATTACTCTCGACTCACTCGACCTATTAACTACTCGGTGTTGATCTTGTCGTGGAACTCGTCGTAGTAGTTGACGCCTTCGTCTTCCTTTGTCGTCACCTGTTCTTCGGGAACTTCGTCGTCGATCTTGACGTAGACCACCTCCTCCTCCGTCGTCGGCTCACAGCCTACTCAAAGGAATTAGATAGAGGGATGAGTACAGAAGGTACTCAACAAGTCCAGGAATAGCAAGGAGGTGTTTAATGTACTATCTACTGAGAACGGCAACGTTCTCCAAAAGCAATGCAACTGGAGAAGGTAAGAGAGTCAAGTTTTAATTAAAGAGACTAATGATCTCATGTCTCACAAGCTGCTAGGATTCCCGATGAATCCCTTTCTTGCCGGGTTCGCAGTTTCAGCCGGGAACACGGAGTGACAATGCCACAATTCTATACACTCTGCAGAGGTGCGCAACTGTACCCACAAACGATCATAAGCATGTACCTGAGGGAGCGACCCCCAAATCACGTACCCATGATCACAGAGCCGTTTCTCCGCCCGCTCGGTTATACCCCGCGTCGTAGTCCCACCCAAACTGGCTGAGGACTACCGGTCTCCAATCATAATTCTGATGTAAGTAGCTCGACGGCCCAATTACATCCTCAAGTAGTAAGCAGCATGCGGCCATACTACCTTCCCGGTATAGATCCCAATACCGAGGCCTTGCGTTCCCGGGGGGGTATAGACCTAGGGTAAAGGGTACTTTAGCTCAGCCCCGCCCATACAGGGTATGTGGTAAGCGCGTTCGCTACGGCCCTTAAGCACATTCGATCATTGGTTGCATTAACCTTATATGAGACATTCCTGTGTGATGAAATCCACCTTCCCAACTGTGCCAAACTGCACCCGTACCAGGATTTCATCACCCGCCATGCGATCACCCAAGAACCGGCGATCAAAGTAAAACAACAACAGTTGATTAAGCTTAGAAAGTAAGTTTTGTGCAGGTTGTAGACAAGAGGGAAATCTGGCAATTTTCAACGGACATGAACAAGAACTGGACTTGCCTGGTATCGGATTGAAAATGGAGTTCGAAGGGTTTACTTGTGGAACTCTGGCTTCTGGCAAAGAAAATATAAAGTCCGATAAGGACTAATTCAAAAGGTTCCAAATATGAATGCAATGACATGGTAGTGTATGCATGCGAGAATTTCCCCATGTTAAAATATTTCAAGAGATTTTTTTAAACATAAGTTTATGTTTAAGTATTTTTCTAAAGATTTTGGCATTATCTAAAAATAACTAAGCTTCATATATGTTAAGATTCATATTGACCTTAATGAGGTTCAATTATCCTCATCATTTGTATCAATTTACCTACGAACTGAATTAGGTTAAAATTCTCTTTCCCAAAGAAGATATGCTCAATTTAATTAGACTTAACTTATTATTTTATCCTATTCAATTTCCTTTTAAGAGGTAAATGTTTTAACTTAAGAAATTCTCAATTTTAATTTACTTCTTACATATATACATATGTACATATTCATTTTTCTTCAAAACAAAGAAGAATGGACTTATGTGACTTCATTCCTTATTTGAAGAAGTAAAAGAAAACTAATTTAATTAATCTATTTCAGAAATTTCCTTTATTATTATTATTATTATCAACATCATTTTTCCTTCACTTCTCTTTTCTTTCTTTCTTTTATTTTTTTTAATCTAACCTCCCCCTGGCCTCACTCATACACACCCAGGGGTTAATCCTCTTTCTCCCTGCCCTATGGCTCTCTCGGCTGCCCCATGTGCCGCCGCCCTTGGCCTTAGTCCGGCGCCATAACCGGCGCCGTTGCGCTCCTCCACTTCCTGATGCGCGCCGCCCATAGGCCGCTCGGTCTACCCCGGGTTTTCTCCCTGGCGCCGCCGCCGATGCCGTGTCGCTGCCTCCCTCGGTTGCCTCCGCCGCCGTTGGCCTCACCTGGCTCCGGTGCCGTCCCGGCGCTCCCCTTGGTGCTGCTTCGGCTGTGGCCCTGGGACTCGGGCTCCGCCCCCTGGTGCTGTGCTGTGTTGCTCCCCTACGGCCGCTGCCACCGAACGGCGCGGGGTTGATGGCCGCTGCAACCGTGGCAGCCACGCCGCCTCAGGTAAGGTTTTTCCCCCAATTTCCTTTTTGTCCAAAACCCCAAATCTCTCCTGTTCTAGGGTTCTTCCTAATTTCTGGATTTCTTTCACTAAACCGAGTGCTAGGCTTAAATCAAGGACTTCCTAATTGCTAATGAACACCCTTGTGCTTTGATTCCGGGTGGCTGGATTACTCTCAACTATTTGCTACTGGAATTTCTCTAAAACTGCTAAAAGTCTGGCATCTAGAATTGTGATGCTATAACAAAGCTGGCTAACCCTAAATTTATTAACTTGGGAGAGCAAGGTCTGATTGATTTAACATTTCCTCATGGGTGCCCCAATTCTGCTCATTTAAATTTATGGTATAGCTTGTATAGATGGCTACTATAGTGTATATACATGTCCTTCACCGATGAGTGTTTGGGTTTGAGATGAAAAGCCTTTTTGTTGAAATACACCCCTATCCCACTTCACTTCTTTTATAATATGATACTACTACTCCTTAATCATGCGAAATGCTGGGGTCTATCTAACTCAGATTCAAGCTAAGCATTATTGCCACTTAATCATTAACTAACTAGTGATGATGTTAATACCCGAACATTTCCTATTCAGAATTGGTAAGATTAGTTACCGATTCGATTTGGATTTCGTTTGAGCAGTAAAAATATATGTGCATACATGATTGCTTAACTTAGAGAAACAATTACTGCACTCAACTTCGGTCCAGTTAACTGTTAAGTATCTTTCTTTATGTGCATTAACTTACTTGACTGATAAATCAGAATTGCACTTGATTTGGGTTACTTACATGCATGTATGGTTCATATATAGATACTTTGGAAAAACTAATAAGCACAGGCTATTGTCAGTTCTTTCATTTCTGATGTCGATCATATATGTGTTCTACTATGGCTTGATTTGCCGAATTTTAGTTAATGTATTCCAATCAGATTAGATTGTACTGTTGGTTAATTAGTTCGATCTGATATTTTACAACTGGAAGAACACTCACTGTTCTTAGCTTCTTTTACTAATTCCATGCATATGTATATATTTACATCAGCTTACCAAGCTGAAGAACAAGTGTTATTCCTTGATTTATCTTCCTTAGCAAGAACATGGTACTACACTGTTCTACCTTACACTCATGCTTTAGGAGATTTTTATTCCAGCTATTATATTGTGGTTGACACCTCTGATCACTTAGATGATTTGCTTTGCCCCTATACTCATGCATAAGCTCCATTTAGCTAAGTTAAGGACAGATTTTTACTTGGCCACTAGCCCAGTTTGTATTGATTCGGTGTTTGAATACTAAATAACTAAACTGATAAGAACAAATGATTAAGTGATCTTGGTTATCTTTTGGTTTCTCCCATATATGTATATCTATATATATATGTGATTCCTTAATAATTGGTAAGAGCAGATGCTACTGCTTAGTTTTAATTCTCTGTTGACTCCATTATGCACATATCTGAGTTAGTTATTAACGGAAAGTACAGATGTGTTGCTTGATGTCAGCCTTAATGTTATGATGAATTGTTTAGTCAATATTGGTATTCCTTTTCTATATGTGCCAATTCGTTTAACTATATAGGGACAATAGGATATATGCCACTGCAAATAGATCGAAATTCAGAAGTACCATTACTATTTGAGGCCTCGTACAAATGCCATTAAAATTTGCGAATACTTAGACATATGCCATTACGAGCGTTTTAAACCATTTTCGGGGAAATACAGCCCCGTATCTCACACGTATCTACATTTTGGTCCAAAATGCCCCCGCTGGCTTGTGCTACTCTGCCACATGGGCCCCGGCCCCACCTGTCATCTATTTCTTCCCAATCTTCTTCTTCTTCCCCAATCTTCTTCTCTCCGACTGCCCGGAGAAGGCGTCCTCCACAGCAACGGTCAAGAAAGGATCGAACGGCTCGGCGGCGACGAATAGCAGGTCCTCGTTCCAGCTCGGGTTGGACGCCTTAGCCGTCCTCCTCCCGAACCTGCAGGAACTCGGCGTACGGCACGGTGCCCTCGCCGGACGCCCGAACCCGCGCGCGCGCTGCCTCCATCTGCGTCCCTTTACACATGGCACCTCCCTTCTATCTTCGAAGGCCACTCCCCTCCCTCCTCAACCGTCCAATCCATTCCCATCGCCTCCCGCCGCTGCCCTGCCCTGCCCTGCCCCTGGGCGACATCGCCATGGCCCTCGCGGTGGCGGCCGCCTCCTCCTCCCGCGGCGCACGTGGCCCCGCTGCCTCCCACCCTCTCCGCCCCGTCCGCTTCGTCTCCCTTCCACCGCAGCCGTACGCCTCCCCCGCGGCGCTCCCCCTTTACACATGTGCAACCTCCCTCGCTGGAGCCGGAGCAGGCGGCACGAGGCCGTCCAGGTTGATGCGCGCTGCCGAAGAACAAGACAAATCGAAGGGACAAGGACCAGGCCCCGCCGAAGCGGCCGCGCGCGTGGCCGCCGCCGCCGCCTGACCAGGTCCTCGACAACGTCCCGGAGACGGTGCTCCAATTCCTCTCCACCCCGGTCCTGCGCGTTGCCATGGTGCCGATGACGACGCATCGATGGGCGGTGAGGTTCGTACACCTCGGCAAGGACGGCGAGCGCGGCGCGGATGAGGAGGAGGTGGTGTTCGACGCTGTCGTCATGGCCACTGGCCACTACTCGCAGCTGAAGCTCCCGAGCATCAAAGGCATGGAGGAATGGCGACGGAGGCAGCTCCACAGCTACTCGTATAGGACGCCGGAGCCGTTCCACGGCGAGGTGGTGGTGATGGTGATGGTCGGGTGCTGGACCTCCGCCGCGTCGCTAGGGAGGTGCATCTCACGGCCAAGTCCACGGAGGAGGCCATGTTGACGCCGGCGATTTCCAAGATGCTCGCGAGGCACGGCAACCTTCACCTCCACCCGCAGATCGACTGGCTGCACGGCGATGGGCGGGTGGCGTTCGTTGACGGCTCCAGCAGTACCGGCTCGCGGGTGGTCTCTGTACTCGGGAAGAAGAACTGTTGGAGAGAAGATTGGGGAAAAATAAGAAGATTGAGGAAGAAAGAGATGACAGGTGGGGCCGGGGCCCATGTGGCAGAGTCGCACAAGTCAGCAAGGGTATTTTGGTCCAAACCGTAGGTACGTGTGAGATACGGGGCTGTATTTCCCCGAAAATGGTTTAAAACGCTTGTAATGGCATATATATAAGTATTGTCAAATTTTAATGGCACTTCTAATAGGCCTCAAATAGTAATGGTACTTCTGAATTTCGACCTATTTGCAGTGGCATATATCCTATTGTCCCTATATAAAGGAACAAATACTCTACACTTGAGCCTAGTCCCTCTCTATTTCCCTCCTATATATGCATGTCAGTTTTCTTAAACTGAAAGAACAGAGTTCTACTTGATCTGATTTATTGGTTATGATATTTTAATTGGGAAGGACTCTGAGGATGGGTATACGAAAACTAATAAGAACAAATACTATGTTTGATTCTTAGTTTTAAATCTGGAATGCTCTTTTCCTGGGGTTAGTTTGATATAAGATAAACTTGATGAGGACAGATTACTATACTTGATTCTTTAACTCCCCTCTCTTGCCTATGTGCATCTACATATCTCATTATCAGTTTTATTAAATTGTAAGAACAGATGCTTGTTTAACTTATCATTTTTAAACTGAAACAAGAACAGATACTACCTCTTGTTTCGTTAGCTAGTCCAACTGATGCTGTGCATTAGAACATTTGGATGGCTGGATTGGTAAGAACAGATTACTATTCTTGTTAATTTCTTAATTCTTTTCTAAGACCAAATATCCCATGAGGTTGCCTATTTGTTGCCTTAACTATATATGATGTTGATTCCTCTAAAAAGAGAATCTGAGATGAAAGCTAAGCTTAAAATCTGATAAGAACAGTTGCCTCCCAAGGGTTGCCCAAAGAGAAAACCCGATGATGATTTTAGCATTGGAGATAAGGCTTGGGAAAGGTATAACTTGGTAAGGATGACATTATAGATGTCTTGCTAAACTCTGAGGGTCCCTCACTGATAATAAGCATGCATAAGAGAAGTTGATGCTGTTGGAGGTCCTTACCTCGTGTAGGCTTGGACGGGAGTAAAACTGGGCTCCTGGCTGTTTTGGTTGGTCTTTGCCTCCCTTGCTCTAACTGTGCTCTTTTCTCTAAGCCTCCTGGTTCTGCTAGTGACCTGCCCTCTTCTCCACCTTGGCTGGTCCTCCTCTTTAACTTGATGGCCTGCTCCTCAGCTGGTCTCCTGCTGATCCCTTTGGCCAATCCCTCACTGCCTTGCCTTGCTCCCCCTTCACTCGGTTTTGATGGCTTACTCCTGGAGCTTGGCTTGGCTTCGGTTCCTCCTCTGGAATTCCTCCCTAATGGCTGCTGCTACTGGGATATGGCTGTGCTAGTTTCAGGTGGCTGCTACTGGAAATGGTGGTCTCGGCAGCCTTTCAATGGACTATTACTACTGCTATTGTACTACTCCATTCGGTTACCTTGCTCCTTGCTTTTGCTGGCCTTCCACGAGCTATTTGGTGAAAAGGAGTTGCCCTCCTGCTGCCTCTGCTACGTGGCTGCTTGCCTGAGTTTTAACTTGTTGACTATGCCTTTTTGAGCTAAAGGCATTAGCTACTGGATGAGTCCTCCGGTGGATTTTTACCTTATCCAACGTGTTGCCTTATTTGATAAGGAATACTATTCACAGCAGCACTTGCTACTATGCATACACAGGAGCTCCCTGTGCTGGTTCGGTTGCCTTGCCCTTGGCTGATCTTTTTACCTTGACTACTTGTGCTCGATGGGTTGATAGCTGCCTTATATTCCAAGGAATTGACTACGGTCAAATATGTGTGGCTAAAGGAAAAATGGATGGCTGCCTTAACTATTATTCTTGTTTGCAAAATAATTTCCTTTTCAAAGCAAACATTATGGAGGCAAATTAGATTAGGAAAAATAAAACTATTTTTGCCTCTCACCTCTTTTCTCTCTAATATATAAAGTATTAATTTGTCCGATGAGGGTCTTAGCCACGTGGCCCTCGGACATTTTTGAAAACAAAACATTTTCGAAAACTATTTTTAAAATTAGAAAAGTATTTAGGTCGTCGGCATTCTTTTGCCCCCGCGGCTAACCCCGCGGATCTCGGTGGAATTGTGCCGATAAGACCAATTCTATTTTAAAATCATTTCCGAACATCTTTATTTTAAACCCTTGCCTCCTACAGCAACGGCGTGATCCCATCGGTCTCGAGTGCCCATACTCGCTGACCTCGGATGATCGCCAACATTCCCGAAGGATTTCCCCCTTCGGCTCTCGGTGCTTCACCACAACTCAAGACTTGAAGAATTAGGTTAGATGATGTATAGGTAGAAAGAATTCATTATGTAATTTTCTTTCTTTTCTTTTTAGTCATTTGTAACATATTGTATTATGGCACTTATAACATTTATTCAATTAATAAAGTTAAATTTCAATTATATCTGCCATGCGATGAATACTATATGCCATGCGATGATGCGGATGACATGTGAATGCACAACCACTTCCTCCCCCTCTCGACTAACTCTCGACGTAGCTCGATAGGTTCGGATCAACTCGACAACGCGAGTTGCTCCACGACTCCCACTTCACACCTCTCTCGACTAGCCCGAAACTAGGGTTCTCACACTTCTTCATTCGGGATTGGGCCATAACAAGGTTCTGTTTGAGCTGAGTGAGCATGTCTTGCTTGGCTTGGAGAAAGTCCTTGGCATCGAGATCAGGAGGCCCCGGCACGGACAGTTCACTGATCAGTGGAGGAGGAAAACCATACAAGGCTTGAAAGGGAGTAATTTTCAGCGCAGTGTGAAAAGAAGTGTTATACCAATATTTAGCCAATGAAAGCCAGGATAACCATTTCTTCGGTTCGCTAAAAGTCATGCAGCGAAGATAGGTTTCGAGACATTGGTTCACTTGTTCCGTTTGCCCGTCCGATTGCGGATGATAAGCAGAGCTGTACCGCAACTGAACGTTCATGGATTGAAAAATGTGTTTCCACATGTTGCTAGTGAAAATGCGATCCCTGTCAGAAACAATAACGAGAGGGGGACCATGCAGTTTGATTATATTGTCGATGAACGCATTGGCAACCACTTCAACAGTATAAGGGTGAGCTAAAGCAATGAAGTGGGCATATTTGGTAAATTTGTCCACGACCACCATGATTACTTCTTTGCCATGAGATTTGGGTAATCCTTCGATGAAATCCATGGAAATGTGAGTCCACGCCATGTCTGGGATTGGTAAGGGATCGAGTAAACCTGGGTAATGGCATTGCTCATGCTTAGAGCGTTGACACACTGGACAAGTAGCAACCCAAGCCTCCACTGCCTTTTTGAGACCAGGCCAATAGAATAATCGTTTGATTTTCTGATAAGAAGCTCTCATGCCGGAATGTCCCCCCACTGCCGAAGTGTGGAGTGCTGCAATTAATTTGTTGCGAAGCTCAGGATTATCACCCACTGCAATACGGCCTTTGTAGCGGATGACCCCGGAATGGAAGGAGTATGAAGAGGTATTATCGGGAGGGGAAATCAAGAATTGCTCATATAGAGGCTTGAAGTGGGCATCAGCCAGATAGCTAGCAGAGACTTCTTGGATCCAGAGTGGTTGTACTACTGAAATAGCAAGCAATTGACAGAATTTCCTAGAAAGAGCATCAACCACTATGTTTTCTTTGCCCTTCTTGTATTCAATTGAAAAGTCAAATTCCAATAACTTGAGCATGAGCTTGTGTTGAATGCCATCAGCAATTCGCTGGTCAGAAATGAACTTTAAGCTCTGCTGATCTGTCTTGATGATGAGCTGGTTGCCAAGGAAATAATGCCTCCAGCGTTTTAACGCTTCAATAATAGCTAGAGCCTCTTTTTCATAAGTAGAGAGAGCAGCGTTTTTGGGACTGAGAGCGGTGCTGAAGTAAGCTATTGGTCTCCCTTTTTGCAGAATGACAGCTCCTAAGCCTGTACCCGAAGCATCAGTTTCTAAGTGGAATGGTGCTGAGAAGTCTGGAAGAGCTAATATCGGAGCAGAAATCAGGGCTTGTTTCAAGGTAGTGAAAGCTTTGTCCTGAGAGGCAGTCCACTGAAAAGTTCCTTTCTTCAACAAATCGTGTAAGGGCCAGCAAATAAGCCCAAAATCCTTGATAAATCTGCGATAGTAATCGGCAAGACCCAAGAAACTGCGCAGTTTTGTGACTGTGGTTGGGGTTTCCCATTCAGCAATAGCGCTGATTTTGGCTGGATCAGTAGCAACCCCCTTGCCCGAGATTATATGGCCCAAGTACTCAATGTGGAATACTGCAAAAACGCATTTGCTCAATTTAGCCACTAAGTGGTTTGTGCGAAGCAAAGAGAGTGTAATCTGGAGGTGATGTAAATGGTCAGCCATGGTGCTGCTGTAAATGAGTATATCATCGAAGAACACTAAAATGAATTTCCTAAGGTGTGGAGCAAAAATATCATTCATCAATGCCTGAAAAGTCCCAGGGGCATTAGAAAGGCCAAAAGGCATCACCAGGTATTCAAAGTGACCATAGTAAGTTCTAAAGGCTGTTTTATGGATGTCCTGTGGATGCATTCGAATTTGGTGATAGCCAGATCTCAAGTCCAGTTTGGAAAATATTTGGGCCCCATGCAATTCATCCAGGAGATCCTCAATGACAGGAATTGGGAACTTGTTTTTAATTGTTTGTGCATTTAATCTTCTGTAATCCACACAGAGCCGCCATGAGTTATCCTTTTTCTTGACTAAGATAGCAGGGGAGGCATAGGGGCTCTGACTTGTTCTGATCACCCTGGAAGCTAACAGCTGTTTGATTTGGTTCTCCATCTCATCTTTTTGAGTATGCGGCACTCTGTAAGGTCGCACATGAGGGGGAGAAGAGTTTGGTAACAGAGGGATCCTATGATCACATTGGCGATGAGGAGGTAGCTCAGAGGGCTCCTGAAAGACATCAGCGAAGTGGTGAAGAATTTGTTGCACTGGAGCAGGAATTGGTGTAGAACCTGAGGCTGTGAGATGGAGAGCACAAGTGTGTAATAGAAATCCAGTGGCGCCTTTGTCCAACAGACTTGAAAGATCTTCAGGACTGATTTCTTGTAACTGGTCGAAGCCAGGGCAAGTCTTGATAGTGACCAGTGATTCACCCTGTTTGGTAATGGAGAATTCCCCCAGAGTAAAATTGAAAGAGACAGGGCTGTGAAGAGCTAACCAATCACATCCTAAGATAACATTGTAATTAGGAAGGTGGAGCACACGAAATTGATGTTGAAAATGATGCCTGGCAATACTGAAAGAGCAGTCAGGGATAATAGAGTTAGATGCCAGAGTGCCTCCCCCCGCAACAGTAATACATTTAGCCAGGGCTGGGCAAATAACACAATTAGCTTTAAGGGCAAAAGCCTGATCCATAAATGATCCATTGCTTCCGGAATCGATGAGTGCTACTGTAATAACACCTCCAACAGAAATTGTGACACAAGGAGACTTAGAAGTGGGAAAATCGCTCAAAGCTTGTAAGGAAAGGTGCATAAGTTGGTCTGTAGTTTCCTGTGTGTCCGGCTGGTGTGCCACCTCCAGATCGTTAGGGTGTTCTGGCTGAAGCTCTGGGTCCTGTTGTTCGTCCTGAAGCATGTTGAGGAGGGGGATCTTGGTGCATTTGTGACCGGGCACCCATTTGTCCCCACAGCGCCAGCACTCCCTAGGTTTCCTCTGCCGAACTGGTGGAGCGGTGATAGTATCAGGTTGTCGCTGTCCCAGAGCATGGGGAGGAGCAGGTTTCCCGGGAAACACAGCTGGAGTGCTAAACTTTTGAAATGGTGGAACAAAGGGCTGATATGGCTTTTTGGGTGGGTGGCACTGCTCCAAATCCTTCGCTAACCAGTAAGCGTCAGTTAAGGTAGGAGGACGCAACGGTCTCAATTGGTACTTAATACCATCCCGGAGGCCATTTACAAAGCAACGGACAAACCACAATTCAGAGATAGCAGGATTTTCTTCAGAGACTGTAGCCATAAGTTCTTCAAACTGGTCGGCATATTCTGTCACTGTCATGGACTGTTGTTTCAGAGAATTGAATTGTTCCACTAGTTGGTATGCACTGTGACCAGAGAAACGATGTGTTATCATGTCACAGAACTGAGCCCAAGTAGGAGGATTCTGAAGAATTTTGGAGCGGCGTAGCCATACATTAGCTCTTCCCGTGATGTACAAGAGGGCAATAGAGAGTTTATATTCCTCAGGAGTGCCTGTCATCTGGAAACACTTCTCACTTTGCCGGATCCATTCCACAGGATTATCGCCATTGAAACGAGGGAAATCGAGACGGGGGCCCTTGGTGATGGACTTGAGAAACTGAGCACGCATATCAGTGGCGTAATCCTTAGTATACCGGGTCCAAGGATCTCGGAGTGGCCCGGGTAGTGCAGAGGAAGTGTTGTGCCCCGCGGTGTCCACATCCTGAGAGGGAAAACCCGGAGGTGCCGAACGGCGAGCCGGATGTTCCGGACGGTGGAACTGAACTCTGCGCGTGAGTTCCTGCTCATAAGCCAATCGCTTGCGCAACAGCTCCAATTCCGTTGCCTTTTGCTGAGCAGCAGTAAGGTCCGACTGGCCTTGGGCTGGTGTTGGGTGCGAATCAGCATGGTCGGGAAAAGGAGCAGAAGCACCCAGAATATCAGCGAGGGAACCAGGCGTGAGAGTTTTCAGAGCTGTCGCGACGCCGAACATCTGTTGACTCAAATCCTCTAAAGCTTTGTGGACACCTTCGAAGGAGATATTGAATTGGTCTTGTCGGCTGGTAATGGTCTGCAGATCTGAGCGAATTGCAAGGATGTCCTGCTGTGTGTCGAAGACATCTTGCTTCAGAAGTTGGAACTCAGCCATGTGGTCATCGCCATCGACGGAGTTTTTGGTACCACGACCCATCGCCACGAACAGAAGAACGGAGAGGGAATTTTACCACTGGATAACCAGGAACCAGGCTCCGTAGTCCGCTCCTGCCGCTGCCTCGCGCCTGCGCCGCCGATAGTGCACCGATCAGCGAGAGACATGGGATTTTACCACCGACGAAATGTTCGCCGGCAACCAATCCGCGCTACTAATCTGCACTCGAACGAGTCTCCGCCGCCGTGCGCCACCCGCAAGAACACACCGCCGCCAGAAGGGAGGGATTGGGTGGGATTTTACCAACTCCACCGGAGCCAACCACGCCAAATCGCCCGTCGCCGCCGAGGATTGTACTGCTCTGATACCACTTTGTCAGATCCTAATTGCAATTCAAGAATCGAACACAGGAATTGGACAAATCAACTTCGATTTGGGGATTTCTTCCCAGATTCATTCAGATATATATATTGTATATATTGTCTAAAAGCTTAGCAATTCTCAGAGATAATGGAACAGGGCTACAACCCAGCCCTTTAGTAGGTAGCTAAAGATTAACGATTACCAACTCATTTAACGGAAAGTATAACGGTGACAAAAACTGGACCAGCTACAGGACTCATCTCAGCCGTTGAGCGAACATTAGCTGACGGTAGCGAAACGGCCTTCAGTTTCTGAATTCTTCACACTTACGCTTGTTACTTCTTCAGACAATTGCAGCAGCGTGCTGACACTGGGTCACCCGTGGTGGTGGATCGGGTCCGGCCCGGTGGGCACCTCCTTCTCCTCCACGCCGAGCCCCGTCGTGCTCACGTCCTCCTCCACGCCCTGTGCACCGAAAACCCCCCACACCAAAAAAAAACTATCAAAAGAGCAACCTTTTTTCTATCTCTAATTAGGGCTTCTTTGAATTGAAGGATTCTCAAAACACAGGAATAGGAAAAATGTAGGAATAAAATGTCATGGCTTGTGGAATTCTATAGGAAATAAAAATACAGGAATATGCAAAACTAGCTCTTTGGATACGAATTTGAAGAGAGAGAAGGTTCATGCAAGACACAAAAGAAATTTTCCATGAGGTTCAAGCTCATGTTAGAATTCCTCTAAAATTCCTATGGATTAAGTCATTCCATAAGAATTTCGTAGGATTCCTATGACCTCATTCCTGCAATCCAAAGGGCTTCCATAGGAAAATTTCCTATGGATTCAGATCCTACAAAATTCCCTTTGATCCAAAGAGGCCCTATGTGCATACCTTTACCACATCCGGCTTTTCCTGCATGTCCTGCGCGGCGTACATGGCCGCCATCTCGACTCGTCGCAATGTCGCTGCTGCACCGGTGGACAACCGAACAAGGAGAAACAAGGCGCGTCAAACAACGCAGGAGATTTCGGACGGCGCAAGAACCAAGAACGTGTTTGGCCACGTACGAGAGACGTACCTGGCCGGGAAGACGAGGAGGCGGCGGGCGGCAAGCGGGCGAGGAAGACGGCGATGGCGAGCACCGCGACGACGCAATGCGACCTGGCGGCGGCGGCGGCGGCATGAGCCATCCAATCCTCCTAGCAGTTCTGCGGTTCTGCGGTTTACTTTCTGCCCCGACCTTCCAGAATCCAGAGCAGTTCTGCGGTTTGGTGCTTCCCCCCTAGTCGGACACGTGCCTGCCCACGACGCGTCGGCCTCCGCTTCGCCGTTACGGGAGGCCGTACGAGGGGCCCGCGTGGCAGTGAGGAAGAAGGTTACGTGGGCCCCAAGGTGCAGTGACGGTGTTGTTGAGCAGGCAATCAGGGCCGTTGGACGATATATGCTATAGATTTCTAATATCCGCCGATTTTTTTTTGTTTTATGATTAGAACGGTTGTAATTGTAATATCTATAAATTTATATTAACCTATAGTCTGTTCCCACCGGAATGAAAAGTATAGTTACCAATCAGTGCATAGTCTAGTGGTACAGCACCTTATCTTTCTTCTAATCACCACAATTTGATTCTCACAAAACGTGGTTGCTGTGCAGTGGATGGTCCCAATCGACACATTAAATTTTGGAATACTGCAAATCTAACATATAAATACAAAATTTATGAAAAATTTAATAATATATAGATTAATAAGTTCTCAGAACATCATAAATTTAACAAATACATCCGGAGTTCGCAAAAATATACAATACAAATAGAGAGAGAAGAAAAACCTGAGCTTTTTTATTTTTGCTTTAATTTCTATATGGGATGGGCTGCTTGTGTTACACATTTTTTGGGTGATCCAAGACCCACCCAGACCACCCTCTAGCTCTACCCATATTTTTGTGGGTTATGCGTGTGGATTTTCTACCACCAATATAATTTTTCTACGATTTAGATCCACTCTCTGTAGAAATAACTCGGGCATATGATTTTCTTTTTATTGTGGATGTTTCTAAACCTCAGAGCAAATATATGGCCATTTGTGACAATGCTATTAAGCTATACCTTCACTGCTGACATGGGGGAAATACTTGAATCGCCGCTGCAAAAGCACATTCTGAGCAGTGCCTCCTATGGAACTCACGACGTTGGTCACACATTTAGCCACAAATGAACCCTTGATGTCTGCTGAATTCCCATAAGACCAGAACAAGAAAATGTCCGTGCCATCAACGAATTTTTGCATTGCCACTGGATGCCCTATAGTTGTTGGATCCTCCATGAATTCTCCAAAATAGTAAAATCCCTTTGGCATGTGCTCAAATCCATTAACCTTAACAACAGTAGTATAATAGTCGATTGTCTGTACCTTACTGAATAGTTCTCTTTCAAGATCATTCAGTTCCGCCACTTCACTTTCTCCATCTGAATGAAAGAGCATACGAACTAATCAGACAGCTGAAACACTAACTTCAAACAAAGGTGAAATAAAATTATGCTCACTCGTGAGACTAGAAGATCGATATGTCTTGCCGTTCTTGTAAGCAAGAGCACCTGATAATATAATTTTGTCAAACTCCATAACTTGCTTATCACCATTGTTCTTCTTGATGGTTACACTTGCACCACAGCTGTTGCGCTTGACTCTCAGAACCTCTGTGCCAGAAAGAACTTCAAATGGTAATGACTGACTAAGTTTCTCCTACATGCTCATGTAACCATGCTTGAAACGTCGGATTTTGCCAGCCATAGAGGTTCTAGTAAACTCTTGAATGAAAGCATAGGGCATGTCTTGAACAAAACCATAGCCAGAAGCTGTGTAGCCATATGCTACAGATTTTGGCACTGAATTTATTCCATGTTGTCTCAAAAACTGAAGAGTTGGGTCAGATGCCAATCCACTGAGAGCATGAAGTCCCACTCGGCCTGACTTATTTGCTTCATCCTATAAGAATTACCAAATGATGTACATCTAAGCAACATAGTAAGTGTTATCAATGGAAAAGTAGACCTAGTTATTTCCAATTTTGCACTGAATTTTTATCTTTTCTTTACCTAGTCATTTCTAATCACACTATTCACGAACAGCTCACCCGAAGTTTTAGCATCAGAGATACCATGGATACATAGTCCTCAGCTACCTCAAGATCTCGAATATTTCCAGTTTGGCTGTCGATCAGAGCAAGCTTGTGTGAACCCATTTCTTCGAATTCAGCACCTACCTCTTTTGCCAGGTGAGTTATAACAGGGGCAATATTTGCTGCTATAACTTGTCCTCCTAAATCATATGTTCTTCCTGAATACAATTGTCACTGATAACTACAACTGTGTAGAAAATGGTAACTGAATAGAAGTACAGTCGGTAAGTTCCTCACCTTCAATGTCAATGGACTCGCACATCCCTGAAACAGTCTGGCATTTCTCAAACATAGTTACATTGCAGTACCCGAGTTTAGCTAGCGCATATGCTGCTGATAAGCCACTTGGCTCTGCACCCACTATGCCAATTCTAGTGTCTATTGGCAAACTTGGATGCAACTTAGAGAATTTATCATCCATCGATTTCTTTGGTTCCATTTTCGACCAATTGTGGCCCTCGATAAATCAACCTGTCAAAGTTGTATAGAAAGTCGTGATGTTAGCACCATTTTAACATTTGTTTCAACAAAACTCTAAAAATCACTTTGGGCATGCTGACTTGCATTTCCTTTAACAAATTAACACTTGAAAACTATAACTTTAGGTATGTTAGCCCCCATTGTAGTTAACATAGCAACTAGCCCACATAAATTGTGAAGTTGCTTCCTCTTATGAGATGTCAATCCTATGACAAGGAATATATATGTCGCTATTCGAAATACTAGCTTGCTGACCAACGAGGAATTACCAATTAATTATCATCCAGTGGTTGCAACCTCATTTCAATATGACATGGTGATTAGGAAGGAGGAAAAAAAACATGAGAGCATATTCAGCAAACTTGAAAGCCGCAGTAAGAACCAGAAAATTACTGTACTAACAAATCATCGACTTGTTCGGTCAAGAACAACAGCAAGGTTCACAGTGTACTAGGCTGTTTAGCGCACATCATGGTATAGCAACTGTGTAAAAACAGTTTGCTCACTGAGAGAAGATAGGGATTTGATTTTCCGAAACAATCACTCTCCGAAGAGCAGTTCGATAAGCATGCGTATTTGATATGCACGACAGTATCAAATAAACCAAAACATGATGCTGTCAAATCCGGTTAGAATCAAACAGTACTTGATCCAACAACCTTAGATTCTCAACAAATCAAAGGGAAAAAAGCTCAATGCTAATGTAATTGCAATCTCAGACGCAGGTAGCAGAGAAGCAATGCATTGATCAAATGCAACAGATAGACAACGAACAATGAAGAACTCGAACAAGCAGAGGAACATACATCATACATGTCAGATATAGAGCACTTGCATATTGCGTTACAATGGCATTGCACCCACGAAGTAAACAGCCCTGCACCCTCCTTCATAACCGAAAGAAGTAAAAGAGAAAATAAAAAAATCTACCTCGCAAAAACATATGACTTAATTACCGAACAAACCTAAATGAGGAAAGCCAGGTCGTACTCCTTCCCCTCGGATCACATCTCCAGGTCAGAGGGCACAACCAACAACGCAGGGCAGCACAATGCGGGAGCAAATATGGCAAGAATGGAGCAGGCAGGGGTCGTCGTGCAAGCCCAAGGTGGAAGGGGAAAGAACGAAAGAAAGATACCTCTAGTCTGAGTCTCCGGCCGGGCGGGCGGGCGGGCGTCCGGGGTGCAGGAAGCGGCGCGTCGGCGTCAAATGGCAGCTCCCCACGCAGTCGCAGGCTCCCTCTGGGCTGGGGTGTGCCATTGGCGCGGTGACGCCTTAAATACCGCCCCGATTCCGCCTCGTGGCCAAGGGCGTCGAGACAAACCGGGGAGGGGCGGAAGCGCTGGGTCTCGTCTCGGCGAGGGCGACTGTCAGATCCTAATTGTATTTCAGGAACCGAACACAGGAAATGGACAAATCAACTTCGATTTGGGGATTTCTTCCAAGATTTATCCCGATATATATATATTGTATATATTGTCTAAAGCTTAGCAATTCTCAGAGATAATGGAACAGGGCTACAACCCAGCCCTTTAGTAGGTAGCTAAGGATTAACAATTACCAACTCATTTAACGAAAAGCATAACGGTGACAAAACTGGACCAGCTACAGAACTAATCTCAGCCGTTGAGCGAACGTTAGCTGACGGTAGCGAAACGGCCTTCAGTTTCTGAATTCTTCACACTTGCACTTGTTACTTCTTCAGACAATTGCAGCAGCGTGCTGACAGCGACCTCGCGGAGGGAGGGGAGGACAAGGTGGGGTTGGTTTTTTGTTACCGCCGCCTAGGGAATGGGCGCGCATATTCTTCTCCGAAGCCCCGGAAAATTACCGTCCGGTGGTGGGGTGGAGGAGGTTGTTGTGTCCGCCGGCCGAGACCGCCCGACCCCGTAGGTTGTCAGGCGGACGGGGAAACGGGGAAAGGGCACGGTAATTCTTGGACGACTGGACGGGCCCAAATTCCACGTTCCCTTCGATCATATTCCCACGAGTAAAGGGCACCGTGAATACGTCAGCCCTCGGATATTTGAATCTCTATGTCTATATCTATACTATATTAAATGAGTCACATCGCAGATCCTAAATTAACCAACTCAGCGCTGATCGGCACCCGCAGTGAATTGATTATTGCCACGTCGGAGGAGACTGAGCAAAGCACACGTGGCATGATCAAGGGTAGCTCAGGAGTGGCTCGCCTCAATTTATCTAATAAAGCTGGATTAGTGTTTAGTTCGCCATCACAATTATGGCTTATTACGCTTTTTTAGTCTTAGGCCATGTACAATGCAGGGTGCTTATAGCCCAGTGCTTAAAGAGAGAGAGTAGCGTTGCGTCCCAAAAAATATGTGATTTACAATACAGAGTGCTTCATATGGGTGCTTAAGTTGCTTTAATATTCGTGTAGCACCTACTCTAGCACCTGTTGTCTCCAATGCAGCGCTGCATTGTGTGGAGTACTATTTGTGCTTCTTGGAGTACTATTTGCTAGGCACCGGTTGAAGCACCTGTCACCTGTGTCACCCTAAGCACCAGCCTAGCACCGGGTGCTTAACTTTGCTTCCGTCGCCCTTCCTAAGCACCTGTCTAAGCACCTCTCACAAAAAAAAGGATTTTTTCTGAGGCACCTATCTAAGCACCTGCATTGTACAGGGTCTTATAGCCTATTATTTAGATACATATTTTTTTAGCCAGGCTTATGACATTTGTGGCTTCATTTTTTATATATCACAAATTAGCCAGGTTAACCAAAAATGCTTGGTATGCTTAGACATGTCATATCACTCAACCAAACAGCTCGTATAACCTTATTTTGGATAAAAAAGAATTTTATTACTCATTGCTCCCGCAACAAGGCGATACAGTATCGCGAGTCTCTACACTGTTACATGCACATAGCTAACTAATTATTACATAGTTCACGTAGAAATCCTGCTAGCACACCCTGACCAAACACCAAGGATGAAAAGAACAAGGACCAAGCCACTAAAAGTACATCAATCTCCACAGGATCAGGAGCGAAAATGCAAACCGTGCCAGCTGAATATCTCTGTAGCCACAACCTCCAACGAGCAACATACTTGCATAATGGTGTCCCACGTCTCCGCATGCTGCGGTTGCGAACAAGTAGCAGCTAATGTGAGTACGAGTAAATAACCTGCAAGGGGTTAGCAGATGTTTTCTTGTTAAAAATACATCATTTTGGCATAGTCATATAGCTCAAAACAACGCAGTCGAACCAATCAAAATGGTATAACGAAGCTTCTGTCCTAACAAATTGGAAATACTAATTGGTGGGAACAATCATGTAGCCGGTGTGACAAGCCATGTGAAACAAGCTACGGGGCACTCGGAGAAAAGATGTTGTATCGTCTCGTTGCTTCAAAGAAACAACACTCAATGCTTCCTGTCCAGTTTCTCTTTTTAAGGTTACCTTTAGTTAGAATAACCCCCCGTGCAAATTTCAAAAGACTATTTTTATGTTTAATGATATTTTTAGTTTCCATATGCTCCAGTGTGTATGGGGGACATCTTCGTGAATAAGGGCCGCATGTAACGATTTCACCAAGAATTGACCATTTTGGTGTAAATTCCATTTGAACCTATCTTTGTCTTGTGCAGGATGAATTTGAGCTACACTGGTAACTAACTCATGGAGATCAAGCAAATTTTGCCCCACGATACCCCTCCTGAACGAGACATTAATTGCCTCTGTGCTTAACACATCAGCCACCGTCGTGTGGCACTTTCGGACAATATGAAAGAGCCGAGAATATTGATTGCATAAAGGGGTATTACCTAACCAAACATCCTCCCAAAAGTTTTTTGAGACCCATCATGTAACTGGAGGAATTCAAACCGGAAGAGGTTGTGTTTGATCTTCATGAGGCCTGCCCAGAAATGAGAATCACCGGATTTTCTACAGCTTAGGTGAGAGTCACATTTCTTAAATATCTATGTCTCAACAATATTTACCACGTTCCATCCTTGTTTAGTAACTTGAAAAGTCATTTGTAGAGGAGGCTCATATTTTTGATCTCGAGGTCTTGAATGTCTAGACCACCCTGATCTTGAGGTTGTCAGAGAATACTCTGTTTAGTCAGTCTATTTTTGTTTAGACATTCATTTTGTCAGTAGAATCTACATCTGAAATAATTAAGTTTCTTCGACACTTATTAAAAAAAGATAGCACGAATATGGATCGTATATGGAAAGCACGTAATCACGTCGACCGTGCTGTTGGTATAGGAATTATGAGCTCCCACGTGTAAAATAGAAACAGAAAAGGAAAGTTGAGTTTTGTTTTTAAAGATCAATCAGTACGTTCTGGTGCTTTCAAGTGAAAACATTGTGTCGGACGCTAGGTACGCAGGACTAGGGAGAATTAGACAATTAATATATCTTCTTTTACTGTCTGCGATTAATATGTGCCTTTTCTTGACACACCACGACCTTGTCATGTGCTCATAAAAATTAAATGGGAGAATGATGGCTGTGCCACTAGTCGTCTCCGAAACTCGTAGTCTGCCACTGAATTTGTGGAAATTATGGCTGTGCCACCAACTCGTGCGAAGAAATTGCACGGAAGCCCCTGCGCGACGTCAGCGCAAGTTGCCGTCAGCTTGCCGTCTCTTTGACCCATCTGTGGGACCCACCACTTTGCTAGGAGACTCGTTTGACTCTTGGGGACTCTTCCATCCGCTGTGGGGCCTACTTTTTCGCCACGTCGTCAACAGGGAATTCCCATTTGTGCAGTTCGAATTCCCTAGTTACTGTGCTCTCCGCCGCGCGCCCTCTCCGACCCTCCGCCGCGCGCCCTCGCCCTCGCGTCCACCATATCGGGCCCCGCGGCGTAGCGCCGCCCGTGGCCCCGCGCGATGGCCTGCGCGTGCGGCGCCGCCGCAACCGGCGAACGGCGCGCCGCGCGTCGCCACCCCCCGTCGTCGCACCGGCCCCCGCCATCGCGCGCCCTCACAGCCCCTCCGCCGCTTGCCCTCGCCCTCGCAACGACCGCCATGGCGCCGCCCGTCCCTAACCCTCACGTCCGCGCGACCGAGCGCGCGGCCATTCTCTTCTGCATGGGCTCTGCGGCGGGGTGCAAAGCCGAGTTTCTAAGGAAATACGCGGTCATGATGCGTTTGATTTTAGGCCTGGGCGGATGGGGCAACGGTGACCTTGCCTCGCCGCCTCGCGCCGAGGAGGACGCCGCGCCCCCGCCGTCGCGCCAGCAACCGCGCCCCGCACCACCGAGAAGGTCCAGGCCAGCAACGCCGCCCTCCCGGCCGAGGAGCACGCGGAGGACAAGTATTATGAGTTCTGGGCGCACTACCATTAGTGCGCTTGCGCGCTGGAGTCCTCCAACCGGCAGGCAGCCATATCTGCCGTCGGGTGGGATGCACACGTGCGCCGCTCCCGGATGTACGTCACCCGGGTCGTAGAGGCTGTCCATCTCGACGTCGCGTGGGCGCCGGACTTCGAGGCTGTGCGCGAGGCTCTCAACCGCGAGATTAATGCCTGGCAGTTCCTCGTCGACCTCGAAGCCATAGTGGAGGAGACCTTGTCCCGCCGCGCTGAGGAGGATCCGTGCGTCGTAGCCGTAGCGCGCGAGATCTACCGCGGCCTGTGCATTTGTTCAGCTAGGTGATACAATAAGAATATAAACATCACTTGCTAAGTCAATACTGAATACTTTGGTCGGAGTGGAGAAGCTGCGCGTGTTAATAAATGCAGGGGATTTGGAGGAGGAAGGGATCAACGCAGGAGAGAAGAAGGGGATTTGGAGGATGCGGGTAGGTGAATAACATGTGGGGCTGAATGAAAGAGGGCCCATATGACATTGACGCGACATGGGCTGAGTCCGGTGCGATTGGTGGCATTGAACTCAATGACATGTGGGGCGGAGGACCCACGTGTCCGATATTATGCTTTTTCTTCTAAAAATGTAAAACACCTCTCTTAAATCTAATTATTCGGTTTAAGTTTTTGCATATAGTTTTTTTTGTAGTATTGTAACTTCATATATGTTGCTGTGTACAAGTTTCACTAATTTTCGGATAGTTTTACTATATATTATACATTAAATGAATTTTTGCGCACTTATTGAAAGTGATCCCATTTTGAACTATAGATGTATCAAATAAGCTCTAAAAAAATGTAATAAAAATATATTCAAGAAAATATATACAATTTGAGCTCATGTGCTGCAAATGGATGAAATATTCAACTCAGTGCTATGGTAGATCCAGCGAGAGTTTTTCCATGTTTTTAGAAAAAATGAAAATATATCTAAATGAAGTCAAAAAATACTAAAACTTGGCATGGTACCCTAATATAGGCACATAACCCTGTGATAAAAATTTGAGAAGAATACACAAAATAAAAATAATAGGTTGTTCACAAAATGGACTATCTCCAATGAAGTTTCATAACATTCACCCCAAATCTCCAACTCTGTACCACCCAAACCAATTTCAGTGACCATTTGAGCTCTTTTCCACTTCAAACTTTTTATACACCTTGCTTTAGCATTTATAATGACAAATGTGAATTAAAATCACCATTTTTTATGTAATAATCTTTATTTAGCATTTTCTCTAGCTATTTAAGACTAAAAAATGAAAGAATATCTAAACGTTGTCAAAAAATACTAAAAATTGGCAAGGAGTCCTAATATTGGTACAATATCTTATGATAAAAATCTGAGAAGAATACACATAAGAGAAATAATGAGTGTTCACCAAGTGGACTATCTCCCATAACATCACATGCAAATATCCACACAACCCTTTTGCAGTGACCATTTGAGCTCATTTCCACTTCAAATTTTGTGTACACCTTCATTTAACATTTGTAATGACTAATGTGAATTAAAATCACCTATGGCACCATTTTCTAAAACTGACCAAAAAATTAAGTTTCTCCAAAAAATCTTAAAAAATCTCAGTAATTCTACATACATGTATTGGACAAACTGGGAAAGTTTCAGCTTAGTTGGCCCAGTAGTTTTGAGCTTTGGGCAGATTTCGTTAATGTAGGCCAAAATTTGACCCAAAAAAATAATTTTCCATATTTTCCATATTTTCAGTTACAGCCAATGGCGTTGTACTAGACCCAATAGATCTTCTCCCGATCGTCCTCGAGCCACTCCTCGAGCTTGTCGATGCAGTGCTCCACCCACTCTTCTTGATGGGTATACAACGCGTGGATGGTGACGTTGCCATGCCCTGGGACACGGATCTTGCGGTGGTCGGACACCATGGCTGAAACGGATGCCATCCTTCCTGTGCGGGGACCCACCACTTTTGGCCACGTCGTCAACAACGAATACAAGGCCCACCAGCAGTGCTCGATAGTGGCCCTCGTTTGCCGGCTGCTCCTCCGCCGCCGCCGCCGCCCCGCCATCGTGGTCCAGCGCAGCCTCGGCTTTGGCACCGGCGGCCCATTCGACAAGGGCGACGTACCGTCGAGCGGCGTGCAGGCGTGCGGACCCGACGGCCACTAGGGCTTCGCGCCGGGCGCCGGCCTCCACATATTCGGCCCACGCGCGATACTGTTGAGCGCGGTCCTCCTCGACACGGCGGGCGGCCTCCGCGCGGGCGCGCTCCTCCTCCAAGATGCCATCCAAGTCCCTCCAGAGCTCCGCCTCGAGCTCGGTGACGGCGGGGGCCGGCGCGGCGGCGAGGGGCGTTGGGTCTGCCTCGGCGCGGGGTGGCGAGGCGCGGCGCGCCGTTCGCCGATTGCAGCGGCGCCGCATGCGCAGGCCACCGCGCGGGGCCACGGGCGGCGCTAGGCGCGGCGAGCCGCGAGGCTCGACAGCCGGCGCGACCGCGCGGCACGGCGCGATATGGTGGACGAGAGGGCCCCACAGAGGAAGGAATGGGCCCCACAGAGGAAGGAATGGCAAAGTGGTGGGTCCCACAGAGGAAGAAATGGGTCAAAGGAGACGGCAACGAGGTGAAGAGCTGATGGCAACTTGCGCTAACGTCGCGCAGGGGCTTCTGTCCAATTTCTTCGCACGAGTTGGTGGCACAGCCATAATTTCCACAAATTCAGTGGCAGACTACGAGTTTCGGAGACGACTAGTGGCACAGCCATCATTCTCCCAAATTAAATTGATCTTGCTAAAGATGGTTTCAATTGATCTTTCTTGAATAAAACAAGGTAAAATGAGATGGACAGTGAGGTTGGTTAGTACCACCAAGAGGCATAGGTATAGTCAAATAAATCGCAAATAGTCTCAGCAAAAGGAAAAACATCACAAATAGGGTTCCTGCATCCATCTCAAGATTTTCAAAAATATTTGAGATACAAGAAGTAATATGAAACGTTACTAACAAAGAAAAATAAACTTATACTACAAAGGGACAAAAGTAAATTTATGCGACCATCATAAAATCAGAAGTACAGGACATGTTAAAACAGAAGAAACGGAACGGTAATATTCTAATGTACCTAATCTCGTAAATACGTTCCAGTGTCCTGCATGCTACTCGTCTAAAAAAAAATCACGAGATCTCCTAGAGACAAAGTTGATGCATGACAATAACGAAGAAGAATTGGAAAGAATCTCAACTCCTGGAACATTAATTATAATAAGGGAGAAAGATAAGTCGATGACCTCGATGTTTTCCTCATTCTTTTCTAGGAATGAGCTGTACCATGTAATCATGCATGGTTTAGTTTATTTGTACTTGTAGTCCCTTCCCTCGTGTTTCTCAGCAAAATAATGTAGTACAAGCCTGTTATGAACTACACAATATACATGATCCAGGAATCCCAAATCAAACTTGTGAACACAAACACTGTCAGCCTTTTTTTTCTTGAGAAAGGACACATACATTGGAGACAAAAAAAGGAGAGACCTCATGAACACTCATCGAGCTAGGCAGGGGCATTTTCTGAATTGAAACCTTCTGCAGGGGCGGAGTCAGAAAAATATATTATTGATGTCACTATTAACTATTTCTTCTCACAGATTAAGGTCATTCTCACCGTTGAATAAATGTCTCTCTTAGGGTGGCCAAAATCCACTGATATCATTTGACACCCGTGCTTCTATACTAGATCTGCCCCTCCTTTTGGACAGAAGACTCAAAATCAAGTTACAATCCTTGTTATGAGCATGGCATATTCGAGCATCGAGTGCTTTGTAAACTTGTGAGGAGAGAATGCAAGTAATTGGAAGCGAGGAAGGGACGAGATGGGGGACAAAGCGGTAGCTTTTGGTCGACGCGGCAGCGATGAGATATGCCCCTGATATGCGCTCAGCTGCTCCAGGATTTGGCACGTGCCTCGCGTATCCTACTAAGGCCACACGGATTACTCTATTTGGACAGGGACAGTTCATGACACGGTCTAGTCTATGTGCTTTGTTGTGGCTCGGCGTAATATTTGATTGACGATTATCCAAAGCAATTGGGATGACGCTGCTGTAGGATTTATCCAAAGGAGACTTGGCAAAGGGCTGGTTTTCTTATAGGACGTAGTTGGCTTCATCATTAATTGCTTAGTTAAAGCCACTTGATTTGTTAGTACTGTGATAATAACGAGATGATGTTATGTAATAATGGCGAAAATGTCCATTTTATGCTCCCGGGGCATCACAGTTGTTCACTTGATCCGGGAACATTTTTCAGCTTACTTAACAGTGTTCGGCGAGTTGTCTTGTTAACCGTGGAAATCGTAATTTATGATGCTGCGTTAGTAGCTCATGTCGCGAAAGGGTGCAAGCGACGCGCGTTCGGGGGCCCACTACCTCGTCTCGTTTGTTCGCTTCCCTTTCCTTGCTTTCTTCCAGTATTTTCAGTTTTCTCTTTCTCACGAGTGCGGCTCTCCGATTCTCCATTCTCTGTCAGGTGCTGAGGCCGCCGAGGGTTGCTCGCATTCCTTGACCGTGCTATCGAGGGTGCTCGTCTCCCGCGCGCCCTCTTCGCGTTTGTGTCCCAAGAAGTGACGCTGCACCCATGGCCGGCAATGTCGTCGTCGGTCCTCACCGCTGTCGTTTGATCCTATTCCGTAGTTGCCGCCACCCGCTCTTTGGCACCGCTGTCCGCTCTCTAGGAAAAAGAGGTAGGAGAGGCCAGACCTAGATTTTTGTGGGGATTTTTCCCTAGTATTTTTCCTTTTTCTAGTTGAAACCTGGCAAGTTATAAGTTAAAAGCTCTGATTGATCAAGCTGAAAGTTCTGTTTCTTGAGTTAGAACTTGAATTTGTTGTATTTAAAAGTTTGTATTGATTTGGTTGAAAGATTTTAGTTGTGCAGTTGAAAATTGATCCTATCTAGTTGAGAGTTTTGTTCGAGTTTGTCGAAAGTTTCTCCATATATTTTAAAGAGTAAATTGCACTGGCAGTCCTTAAACTTGGGTGACGGGTGCAAGTTAGTACAATTTTCTCAAAAATGCTCGATCGGGTCCTTAAATTTGTTTTGCGGGTGCAAATACGGTCCAAATTAGCCCACGTCAACGTATTTTGCCACCGTGGCGTGCTGAGCTGGATAAAATAAGCAAATACGTCCTTCTATTCTTCTCTTCTTCATCTTTTTGGTCCTCACCACTTTACTCACAAAAGAAAACAAAAAAAAATCATCCGGGCCGGTGGATATCTCGTCCATGAACAGCACCTTGGTCGGGCCGACCAGCATCTCCCCTGCAATTACCGATCGATCGACACGACGCCACCGGTGGAGAGAAGGATCGCGGTAAAAACTCGAGGAACTGAGGTGGAGGAGAAGGGACGCGCGCGCGGGAGGCTATACCTGTGGTGAGGCGCTTCTTCTGGCCGCCGGAGATGCCGGTCCGCATGTCGTCGCCGACCAAGACGTCGGCGCACATGTCCAGCCCGAGGCACATGTCAGGCGCGCGGACATCATCGGCGAATGCGTCGCGGCGCGCGAGGGAGAAGCGAGAGCGGCCCCTTCTTCTCTGCGGCAAACAAGCACGCCACGGTGGCAAAATACGTTGACGTGGGCTAATTTGGACCGTATTTGCACCCGCAAAACAAGTTTAAGGACCCGATCGAGCGTTTTTGAGAAAATTGTACTAACTTGCACCCGCCACCCAAGTTTAAGGACTGCCAGTGCAATTAACTCTATTTTAAAAGTTTATATAATCTAGTTGAAATGGCTAGTACGTATAGTTGAAATATTTTTGACCGAGACTTTTTGTGTAAGGAGTTGAAAGGACAACTTTTTCTCTTCGCAATCGTCTTCGGTGGCGATGCTGCCGCTTGCCGCCGATGGCGCATCACTGGAGATGGAACGGGCAACACAAAGGGCCCTAGCATGGTCAGAGTAGACTTCTGATAACCTCATCGAACACATATACAACGTGGTTGTTATGTACCCAAGTAGCACAGCTTCGCGTATTAGCATCCCTCTGTTAACTGAGCTTACATTGATCATTATAGAGGGAAACAGAAAGTAATCCTCCTGCAAGCTCATCTTACACCGCAAGACAAACATGCCTTTATTACCCCAACAAACTACACGACCAGCCAATCATTTATCGCAACATACACTATCTCCATCGTACACACACCAAACTTGCGTTGTTCCGAGACGTAACGACTTCCTCTCGCTGGTTGCCAACTACACGTTCATCTCTTCAGGAACTCCTTGAACCAGCGGGCGGAGTGCTTGGGGTACCGCTTCTGCCCATCGCTGTAGTCCACGAAGTTTAACCCGAATCGCACCGTGTATCCGCTCGCCCACTCGAAGTTGTCGAGCAACGACCATGCGAAGTAACCCTTCACGTTTGCTCTGTCCGTGTAAATCAATGGTTGAGTTTATGTCTAATTCTATGTGTGGATTATAATATACTAGGTCTTAGAGTCGAACTCTATTACTCCTATGTCCTATATAACTAGCAGGGTGCCCATGCGTTGCAACGGAATCTCAAATAGTAGAACAACATATCATGTTCTGACCAAAACCATAAGTCCATAACAAAATATGTTGTTTTGTCTTACAACGATCTAATAGTAGAATGCTCATACAACACATATGCACACGTATAACGAAATTTATGCACATGTGTGGGGGAAGGAACAGCACCAGCAGCTAGCTAACTCAGAACGTAAAGATTGGATTCTGTTGTTTAGTAAGATAATAAATTTCAGCAGAGTAAAAAATTAACTCAAAACGTAAAGATTGGAGTATGTTTAGCAGAGTTTGTTGAAAGTTACGTAAAGATTGGAGTCTGTTTAGCAGAGTTTGTTGAAAGTTACGTAAAGATTGGAGTCTGTTTAGCAGAGTTTGTTGAGAGTTGGAGAGTTGGTTAGGGAAGGGTATGACATCACCATAACCACAGCCACCAACTCAAATTTTATAGATAGTAAAGATAAGAGGGTGTCACATATTGTAACATGAGCAAAAACAATCGATGGAGCAGGGGGACGGCGGTCAAACCGCCCGCTAGAGAAGGCCAGACCGGAGGTCAGACCACCGGTTAGTGGAGGTCAGAGCCTGAAGCAACGTGATTCGACAAGTGCCAGCAGATTCGAAGGTGGCAGTCAGACCACTCAGGAGGAGCAATCAAACTGACTAGGGTCAGAAGCTGCGGTGGTGGTACAGAACGTGTCGGCCGAAGTCAAATGGTCAGACCGGCAAGATGGAGCGGTCAGGACGGTTGGTGAATTTGGCAAGATCGGTGAGCTCCGCAAAGCTTATATTGGTGATTGTGTAGATCGATTAGTCCAGAGACCTTGTTCGGATGGATTTTGTTGCTACAATATGAGAGGTGGACTATCCAAAAGGGCTCCCGGTGATATAGGCTTCGGCTACATCTCGTCAAAAAATATCGTGTTTTTGACGTTCTTGACCTTCATGTTTAGCTCGGTAAATTCAATTACTGACCACCTCGGTAGATTAGCCAATTCCATGGGCTAATTAACATCAATAAGTCCAAATGCATGCAACCCATTGTCAGTTGATGTCAGATTTGAAGCTTTGTTGACAGTCTCAAGAGTGTAAGTAGTGCTCCAACCTTATGGCACATAGCAGGGCAAGAAGGTGCTTGTGGTGGTACTCTATCCTGGCGTCGTCCTTCAGGGCTTCCTGGAGTGGTAGGCTCCTGTTGTTGGCTTCATCGACGCCTGAAAATACAGAGATCAACAGTTTTCAGTTGAGTTTCAGCTTGGTCTTCGGTTTCAAGGAGAGGAAAATATGCCCACCGTTTTCAGTGATGTAGATGGTAGGATTGCCATACTTTTCCTTGACATGAAGCAGGAGCTCACGGAACCCTCGAGGGTAGACGTAGAGCCAAGGTGAAGCAACCTACATGCATGTCATTTACTGAACTGAATCACCACACATGAAAAGTGTGGAAACAACTATGGAAGTTTTGTTCTATGCGGAGTAGTGAATTACCTGAGGACCTATGGGGACACCATTTCGAACGCCTGATATAATTGGGCAAAGTTAGCATCCATGAACAAATGATATGCTGCAAAGTCTCCATCAATATTACACTGGTAACTGAAGAATATAGATAGATTGATCCTTCGCTTAGCATGACTCACCGGTAATATTAGCTCGAGCATCAGTATTATAGCTGTTCTTCATGCCATTTGGAGGAGGAAGGTTATCAGCATAATTTGTGGTGTAGTAATTGATTCCAGTGAAGTCGAATGCACCCTTGACCAATTCAGATTGTTCTTTGGTGAACTGTGGCAGGCGATTTCCGACCAATCCTCTCATGCTCAGGGGGTAGTCTCCTCTGGTGGGGGTTCACAAACCTAGCAGGCATTCCTAGTAAGATTTGCATTTTCTTCTAGACTTTGACGATGAAATTATGTGAGTTGTGGAGAATTTACCATCCAAGCATGAATTCTATGGAGCGTCTTGCTGCACCGTCACTGGATTTTGAACGGGACAAGGGAACAAACCAGTTTGAGACCAAACTTATTCCAATCTTCCCCTTCTGCATGGCCTGCATTTCATATGCGTTATATCATCAGCTCGTTCATGGATGAATTGCAACTGTACTATATATACGGCTCATCAGTCACCTGATATTTCTCTCTATACAATCTAGTGGTCGCTGCATGGGCCAGCAGCTGATGGTGGCACACAGTGTAAGGCTCCCTTCCTGAATCCCCAGCGCTGCAATTTCCCTTCTCCCAGGGCGAACACCGGCCTGGTGCAAATACGCCCCTTGCATAGCCCGTAACACAGAAGGACCAGGGCTCATTGAACGTGATCCAGTGCTTCACTCGATCTCCAAACTCTCTAAAGCAGACTTCAGCATAATCCTTATAGTCATTTCTGCACCAGTGTCAGTTGGTCATTTTCCAAGGTAGCATAACGATAAATTTTTTTTAGCAGAAACGGAACTAATGAATTGTTGACTTGCATGATCCTAGGGTTAAGAAACCCTCCATATTTATCTTCCAATGCCTGAGGAGAGTCCCAGTGGAAAAGGGTCACAAATGGCTGCACCCCTGCAAATATATAAAGATTCCAGATAATGAGGACCATTCAGTTAACTAAAGAATGCACATAATGTTCCATGCTCGTTGATACCGTTGGATAACAAATCTAATTAAATACTGAAGATTAGGCATGTATACCTTTGGACAGTAGCTCATTGATCAAACTGTTGTAGTACTTGACGCCTTCTCTTTTGACTCCACCGCTCAAAGTTCCATCTGTCATGCATTCAGAACTTAAGGTCGATGTGGACATGCTATCGACTTGGAATTTGGGAGATATGCAAAATATTTTACTTGAGAATAATAAACGAAAATAAATAAGAGAAAGCATCAGGTTCGAAATATATGGTCATACTTGGAAGTATCCTTGTCCATGAGATGGAGAACCTGTATGCATCCATTCCCATATCCTTCATGAGGTTCACGTCTTCCTGCAGTTTTTTTGGCAGGTTGGGCTCAGCACTGCCGAGTTTTATTTTTTCTAGACTGGAATTAAAATTTAAAGATCTTTTCATACTGTGATCTTAATCTACAACTTTGAGCACATATTTATGAAAATGCTAAAAAGTCCATAGAGAAGCAGGACAACTAACTAAAAACACTAGAGATAATTTCATATATGCCACTGAGAACTTGGTCAGTTCCAAATATGTCACTCAAAATTCCAGTTTTAAATATATCACTCAAATTTGACCTGGTTTCAAATATGCCACTACCGCTAGTTGACTCTTTGTGCTGATTTTCGTATAGAGGCCTCTTTCATATATTTGTCTATGTAGATGTGTATGAAGACATGTTTCTGTATATGTTAGAAAAAAATATTTTGATAGCATTCAATAATACAATAATTGTAGAACCTTGTATAATTTTAGCATGATAATCAAAACACATTTCAGTAGGCTGTTGGCTATGGTGATACTGAGTCTATGGATTGTTATTTTTAGTATATATTTCTTGTGATAACTGTGATTCTATGCTGAAATGAGGGGACATTTTGATGAAATTTTCTAGTGAGAAATGAGGAGTTTTGCTGCTGATTCCTTTTTAGTTATCACGCTACTGAAATGTGCTCTAGTTATGCAAAATTTTACAATTATTGTATTGTTGGATGCTACCAAAATATTATCTATAACATATGCAAAGACATGCTTACATGCACATCTACTACATCTACAAAGGGATATATATACACACACACACACACTCACACACACACACACACACATATATATATATAATGGCAAAAATGGTCTTTTCAACACTCACTTAACGGTCAACTAGGGGCCAACTAGCGGTAGTGGCATATTTAGAACTAGTTTAAAATTAAATTGGTATATTTAGAACTAATTTTTTAGTAGTATATTTGGAAGTCACCAAATTCTTAGTTGCATATATGGAATTCTCTCTATATACTTACCTTGTAAAGATGGTAGGAGTTCACTGCCACATCCCCGTTGCTTCTGTCGGCGATTTTATCTGCCAAAATCATTTATAGCTCTATGAGAAAAAAGGAGGCTCATTGTTCGTTGATGTTGGTCATTATGTTCGTTTTATTCAAAGGAACAGCAGGATTTAGCTTCAGTTTTTGCATGCAAATTACTTGACGCATAATCACACCACTGAGGGATGGATAGGGCGGCTTAGTTGTCAGTAAAATTTACAAATATTGACATTAAAATTTGATAAAGTATATCCATTTTGCTATTTTTTAAGTTCGTCTTTTTTTTTAAAACACCAAGTCGGTTCTCCCGGCCTTTGGATTACCTTTCACATGCCGATGTGCCTGATTATGATGGGTATGGTGTTGCGAACCTGGCTGAAACGCTGGATGAAGTGTTGCAGCGTCTCCCCTTGCTGCTGTTTGATGGCGTGGAGATCGCTCTCCATGCCGGGGCGCTCGAACGTGCACTGGAAGTTGGCCACGAACTGGTGGCAGAGGTCCTCCCATGAGCCAATGGAGCTCGGGGGAAGGTTCATGAGCCATGAGCGGGCAGAGCCCTTTAGGACCAGGGGAACCAGTTGGCCATCACCTTCTCGGCCCCTCCCACCGCTTGCACAGCGGTGGTGTAGATCTGGAGGAACTCTTCGGGGTGGAAGGACCCATCGTATTTTTGCGGTAGGTCAGGCCGGAACTTCTCCGGCCAGCTGACGTGGCGGAGGTCATGAGTAAAAGCCTAGCATCCCGCTCCGTAAAGCGGAGTGCCGATCTTCCCGACCGGTGGCGCGCGGACGTGCACCGGAGAGCACGTACGACTGGCAGAGGGGCCGGAGGATGACTGGCCCTCGACAGCCCTTGCTCCACGTCACCGCTCCCGCTGGCGCTCGATGGTGACGCGCGCATCTTGACCTTCTTGCCGCTGGTTGATGCGGTGGCGAAGGTCTTGGCCGTCTCTTAGAATAGGAGAGGCGACCGAATGGTGGGACCCGCCGTGGGGCTCCGTCGCTTCACCACGTCGGGGACGTGGCGGTAATGACGGAGGCACCGCTGAGGGGCCCTCTTGAGGGTCGCCATGCCTCGAAGAGGTATGGGAGCTCCTTGCCGCTGCCTGACGGCGAGCGGTGTCGACCAGGTTGGCTACCTCCTGGAGCCAAGGGCCAACAGGAGATATGCCTTCCACTTGGACCGGGGGATGCTGGAGGAGAAGTTGCACCGCATGCAGAGCGCCTGCTTCGCCCTGCTCGTCGAAGTCCAGCCGGCGTCGAACCGTCTGGGATGGCTCGACGAAGGCTGGATCGGCCCGCGGCCCGCCTTCGCCGGCTGGGTGCCGCAATATTGACAATGCAGTGGCTGCCGCTGTGGTGCCGGTGGGGATAACACGGTTCTCGTCCTCTCGAGAGGACGCCGAACGTGTCGAAGCGGATGACTGCTGTCCTCCTCCACGCTGGGAGGATGACCGTCGGCCTGCCACGAGCGGCGTGGTTTCAAGAACTTAGCCTCCCCTACCTGGCGCACCAGATGTCGGCGTACAAACGCCGGTATCGGTGATTCGGAAGGACCTCCTTTGGGATTCGGCCGGGGAGGCGGAGATCTACGAAGCTACGCCGGAGCTAGAGCATGGCAGGATATGGAAATAGGAAAGAACACGATAATATGCTCAGGTTCAGGCCACCTTCTCGGTGTAAAACCCTACATCCTGTTTTGGATGTGTTTTAAGAATATATGGAAAGATTACAGTGAACTAGCAACACAGCCGCCCCTGCTCTTCTTCCTCTAGGGTTCGTCTTTCTAAGATTGTATCGCCTAAGAAAAGCTCTTAGGGTCCGATCCCTTTGCATGGCCGCGGTTCTCCCCTTATATATCCGGGGGTCACCACAGTGGCCGAAAGATAAATATCTTGCCCTTGAAGCTTGTCACGGAAGAAACCCGGCATGGGCAAGCCACGTCGGTGGTTGAGAGTTGCTGTAGCGGAACAATGCCGGCCACGCCTTGATTGGGAACTGGATCTTCATGATGAGGGTGTGTCAGGAGATGGAGATCTGACGTTCCTGACACGGCCTAAGCTGCAACTACCCGGGCCCCACGGACCAGGTGCAGAGGGCATACCTATGGACGCGCAGAAACGCGTCCTTAAAGTCAAAAAGGGGCGTCAGACCTCTCCTTTCCCTCCAAGACCGATAGCTGACAGGGCTTATCACTTGGGGGGATGGGAACCGGTCAGGACACCGCCCTTGGTCCGCAAGGACTTAGAATCGACGGGCATTTATTGCATCTGGCACAGACATTAAATGCCCCTGACGCAGGTATTAAATGCGCCTTTTGGGCCACGCGGATTAAAGAGGGGCCCACAAAGGGTGCTTGGGGCTCCCGAGATCAGAGACCCCCGAGCACTATTTCTAGACCGCTCCATTATCTAGGCGAGGAGCTCGGCGCCCCGGACGGGGGGCCGGGTCGCCGTTGGTGCTTGGGGTGAGCTCCCCGAACACTTCCTCTCGGGTGCTCGGGGTGAGCCCCCGAGCACTGCTTCTTGGGTGCTCGGGGCGAGCCCCCGAGCACTACCTCTTGGGTGCTCGGGGTGAGCCCCCGAGCACTTCTGTTTGGGCGCTTGGGGCGAGCCCCCGAGCCCTTCTGCTCGCTTCATCCTGGGAGGGAAACAAGTTCGCCTTTGGGGTTTTTTGGGAAGCGCCATCAAAGGACAACTCGGGGCACCCCTTGACTTAGCCGAGGGGAACGATGCTCGGGGTGGGCCCCCGGGCACCTCTCCTTCTACTTCCACGTCCTTGGTGACGTGGCATCAAGTTGGGCCTTTGCCAGCGGTTTAGGGGACCCTGGGCCCCGTAACGCCGACAGATACTTAATAATTAAGTGGACCAAAGTCAAGTGCAGTGACTGCTTCTCTAAGTCAAATTGTCTGCTGTGCTTGTATGAAGATACAAAGAAATGTCCAGATGCTAATATAACTACCAATCAGCTAATGACCAAGATAAACACTTGTTTTCTAACTAAATCAGATTAGCATGGGTAACCACATACAAAAAGGAAGCCAAGTTCAGGTGTAACATTTGTTCTTATCAGCTTCAGATAAATTAGCTAGAGAGGTAAGGTTCTCAATCGAGCATCCAAATAAGAAGCGGCTAATGGGGTAGATTAGACCAGGGAGCCCCAAGTTCTTATCAGTTTAAGTACCCAGAGAAGGTCTAAATCTTCCATGAAAATTCACCATGGGCAAGTTGTCCCATAGTCAACATGCCATCAGTGTATCAATTGAAGAGCAAAAGAGGCATATATGTAGGATTGTGTACTGAAGCACTAGATTGCCCTTGCACGAATGCTAAGCCTCCAGAAAAGTTAAATGGTATAGGCAACGACACCATATGTGTGCATTAGGTCTCAACATCTGAAATTACTTAGGAATTTTCCTAAGCACAATAGAGTGGGGCATGGGCATATATATATATATATATATATATATATATATATATATATCGGGGTAGAATGGTAAGCCACACCTAACCATCGTGAAGTCGTTAGGGATAAGAAGGATGAACCATCCTTTTAGCAAGAAATAGTACCAATCTTCGTAGCATTATTCGAGAATCAAGTATCACAAATAGCAAGTATAGAAATAAAGCTAAATCTGTAGGTCAAGCCTGGACCACAGTAATCAAATTAAAGAGTACGAAATACACTGGCCTAAGCATAGCATTCAAGCATATTAAAGAAATCACTAGGCAACAGGTCGACGATCTGATTTTAAATCAAGTTTAGCCTTTGTTCTCCACATAGGACATAATTAAAGCTTGATTGTTCCTTTAGATAATGTTAAAACTTTAAGTAAAGTAAATCAATATTAAATGACTAAGGTTTGAATGTTCTCCTAAATAACTCTAAACCTTCAAAAGAATATCTAAGAGGATTACATTATACTTCTTGGAGCATTTAAATATACTTAGCATCTCATGCACTCAAATGCCATGTCATTGCATTCATATTTTGAATCTTTTGAATAAGTCCTTATCGGACTTTATTGCTCTTCTTCAGAAGCCGGAGTTCCACAAGTAAACCCTTCGAACTCCATTTTCAATTTGATACCAGGCAAGTCCAGTTTCTTGTTCATGTCCGTTGAGAATATTTTACAAAACTTCCCTCTTGTCCATAACATGCACAAAATCTATTTTCTAAAGATGAATCAACTGTTGTTTTGTTTTGGATCGCCGGTTCTTGGACGATAGCATGGTGGGTGATGAAATCCTGGTATGGGTGCCGGAGGCATATTGGGAAGGTGGATTTCATCACACAGGAATGTTTCATATAAGGTTAATGCAACCAATGATCGAATGTGCTTAAGGGCCGTAGTAATCGCGCTTACCACATACCCTGTATGGGCAGGGCTGAGCTAAAGTACCTTTGCCCTAGGTTCATACTCCCCTAGGAACGCAAGACCTCGGTAGTGGGATCGACTACGAGGAAGGTGATATTGGCCGTGCGATGGCTAGTCACAGGTGATATTGGTCGTAGGACGGCTAGTCACAGGTGATATTATCCGTAAGCCAGATAGTCACATCATGTTAGAAGAGGTGGCATTGGTCGTACGACGGCTAACCACATTAAGTTTTGGGACCGGTAGTCCTATATGGACTACGACGCGGAGTATGACCGAGCGGGCGGCGAAACGGCTCTGTGACCTCGGGAGTGTAGATGGGGTTTGGCCACCTCAGCTATACGACTGTAGTCGTTTGTGGGTACAGTTGCGCACCTCTACAGAGTGTATAGAATTGTGGCATTGCCACTCCGTGTTCCCGGATTGGAACTGCGAACTCGGCAAGAAAGGGATTCATCGGGAATCCTAGCAGCTTGTGAGACAGGAGATCATTAGTCTCTTAAATTAAAACTTGACTCCCTTACCTTTCAAACTGCATTGCTTTTGGAGAACATTGCCGTTCTCAGTAGATAGTGCATCAAACACCTCTTTGCTATTCCTGGACTTGTTGAGTACCTTCTGTACTCACCCCTCTATCTTAATTCCTTTGATTAGACGATGAGCCGACAACGGATCAAGATGTAGTCTATATCGAAGTCGAAGATGAAGTCTCCGAAGAACCGATGACTACGAAGAAGAGTGAAAGCATCGACTACTACTTCGACTATCATGGTGAAGACCCTGAAGCGTAGAAGCATAAGAAGTAGGAGACGAGACATGTAGGATATGACTTTTGCTGTAGCCGAATGGAACGGTTTTAAATTCCCCGTACTTTTGGGAATGTATTTGTATCTTGTTCTCTGAGTTTGTAAATTAAGTTGTAATAAATGGACTACTGCAATGCTTTTGTCGTGCTACTCTGTGTGATATGCTGTAGACGAGAAGACACTTCGTCTGCAACATGTCAAAGTCTAGCATATTACTCGAAAGGGTAATATGTGGGTCACCGCAGGTGGTATCAGAGCAATGGTTTAGACCTCTAGGCATAAAAGTCTAGTTAGGAGACCTGTGAACCCTAGGAAGGAAATTGGAGTCTACTTAAGGACTATACTCATCTATAGTATCTTCTTGATAAAATTAACGGTGCTATCTTTTACAAACTCAACTCTTGCTATCTATAGAATTACCTGATATTTGATTAAATTCATCTTCTTGGGAAGAAGATGGTAGGAACTACTCCATCACTTACCTTGCTATCTATAGGAGGGTTAGAGGAGTGTCGAAAAAATTGGTAAGGATATGACTAACGAAGGCATGGATCGCGTTGGATCAACACTTCAAGACATCAAGAATAGAAATCTAACGAGAGGTTGAGAGTGGTTAAAATCTTGGTAAATAGTCTTCATTGATGGGGAAATGTCTAGGTTAGTAAGGAAAGGATATAAGGATATAGGTCAAATATTAGCACCCTAAAAAGCAAATATTATACTCTTGTTTTGCTTTTGTTCTGGACACTATAGTTAATAAGCACATAGGTCTTAAGGCATACAATTTGATTAGTTGTGCTATTTGGAGTTATGGATCTTGTCGGATCTTTGTATGAGTGCTTAGTGGTGTTATGAAGATAAAAGCTTAATATATGTCATTGAAGATTATATTATTAAGCTTTGCTTCATACCACAATATAGGAGAATGACGGAGCCAAGAGAGGAAAACCTTAGGAGGGAGGTTGAACAAGCCTAGAAGGAAACCGAAGAAAAGGCCAGAATGGAAGTGGAGCAAAAGGCGAAAGAGGACACAGCTAGTGGAAATGGAGGCAGTGGTGCACCACCACTACCACGATTCAGCATCGAAGAAGTGTTCATGCAGTATATGCGCCAGATGGAAGAAGATCGGAGGGCTAGAGAGGAAGAAAGGCGAGAAAGGCGTGAAGCTCAGGAGAATCAGAACAAGTTTTTCGCCGAGATGATCAGCAGGATGGAAGAACGAGGTCGCGATACTCAAACACCAGCTGGGGGAGGCGTTAGTTTGAGGGATTTTCAACAAACTAGACCTTTAACTTTTGCAACATCGGCCGAACCCATGGATACTGAAGATTGGTTGCTAGACATTGAACGGAAGCTGGAGACTGTAGGATGCCTAGCTCGGATCCGCAGCGACGACGGGAGAGTGGAGAAGGGGGCGGCGACGTGAGTGAGCCCTAGCGGCGGCGGCGACGGCGACGGGAGACGACAACGCCCTTCGCGACACGGATCTCCTCTGCGTAGAAACGGCATCCTCATCACCAAGCTCACCACCGGCTTCACCGAGAAGGACTAGGTGACCACCGACCGCCTATCTAACGCCTTGATGCCGGCGTGCTTTTTTCTTCCTTGATGATGCATTGGGTAAGAAGGGTAGTGGCGATTGCGGGTCTTGCAATTGCATTGGCAGGTTGATGATTCAATGTTGAAAACACCAAATCCTAATACTCATTAGTGAATTAGGATGTGAATCGAAGTTTATCAATGTTGAAAATTATTGTTCAAGTTCTTGATGGTTTGTTTGTGTACGTGTTAATGGGAAAATTGGATAATTGGACAAGTATATCTCTTGTTTCTTGATGATTTGTTCAAGTTCTTGATGGTTTGTTTGTGTACGTGTTAATGGGAAAATTGGATAATTGGACAAGTATATCTCTTGTTTCTTGATGATTATTCAATGTTGAAAATTATTGTTCAAGTTCCCGATGGTTTGTTTGTTCAATTGCTGCAGGTTTAGATTTCAGAATAAAAAAATTGTTTCATTTAGTTATATAGCTTCTTCCCTGATTGCTTTAGTTATGTTCCCTGATAATTGTTTAGGCTTTGGACATGGATATTGTTACCGATTCTGAGGAGGAGGAGGAAGAATTAATGTTTATGGTTTTTTCGGCACTGCACCAAGCTTGTAAGAGAATTAAAACTCCACGTCATACATCGATTCTTACGGGTGCGAAATACATTCGGGAGTTGTTGGAAGGTCATCCTGTTAGATGTTACAATATTCTAAGAATGGAGTCCCACATTTTTCAAACACTCTGTAATCATCTTAGGTCAAAAGATCTTTTGCTAAATACAAGAGGGGTTAGTGTTGAAGAGCAGCTAGGAATATTTATGTACATGCCTTCACGGAATGCTAGCTTTCACACGTTGACTGATAGATTTCAACATAGCCCAGAAACAATCCATAGACATATATATTCTTGCTTTGATGCAATCACCTCATTGACATCCGACCTTGTCAAGCCTCTCTCTACGGATACTCATTGGAAAATATCATCAAATCCATAATTCTGGCCTTATTTTGAGGTACATGTCATCTATGGCTATGTAGTTTAGTAATTTCTATCCTCTCCTACTATATCTCAGTTGGTAACTTTAGTTTTTTTTATTGCAGAACTGTCTTGGTGCAATAGATGGGACTCATGTTCCCGTGACAATGACAGGCAGCGAGGCCGCGCCTTATAGAAATAGAAAGGGGACTCTTTCTCAAAACATCATGGTTGCTTGTGATTTTGATCTAAATTTTGTCTATGTTTCTACTGGTTGGGAAGGGTCTACATCAGATGCATTGATATTAAACTCTGCTATCCAATCTGGCTTTAGAGTACCTACAGAAAGTACTAGGTTCTAATAGCATAAAGAGCAAGGTGGATATCAAAGTATGAAAAGGGATTGGTGGATGTGCTTACAGAGTACAATCTCTCCCATTACCGTGGTCAGAATGGATGGTGTTCAGAAGGTTGGAACCGGATCATGAAAGAAGTGAGCAAACTTTTCCCTGAAGCAGGATATACAAAGTCTCAAATTCAAGATAAAGAAGCTCAGTTGAAGAAAGAGTACAAGGTCATAAAATCCATTATCAAGCGAAGCGGCATTTCATGGAATCCAACTGCTTGCACGATTAACACTACGGCGGAGAAGTAGGAAGAGGTCATAGAAGTAAGCTTCCAATCCTTCTAATACAGAGTTTTTTTTCATGTAGCCAACTAACTTGATCCCTTGATTAAATTGGTAGGAGGACTCAAGACTAAAAAAGTATGAAGGCAAAAGCTTCCCGTTGTACGAGGCACTAGATCACTTGTATGAAGGGAATATTGCGTAAGGTAAACATTGCTTTACATCTAGTCAACCTCCTTGTGTTGGAAATACAAGCCATGATGTTGGAGGAAGGACCAAGTCACATTCAAGCATGGGTAGGAAACATCCTAGGGATTTATCGGCAAGTCAAGGGTTGGAGAATTACACTGTTGAAGATGAAGGGCATAACTCTTTCTATGAAGTTGAAAGAATGAAAGACATAGGAATGAGTTTTGGTCATCAAGAACCACAAGATCAGCATGATGAAGATTTTGTCCCTGAAGATGGTGATGCATGTGAAGAAGTGCAAAGAAGTAGTGATCATTGTAATCCAAGAAATGGGAATGGTGGAGCACAAGGAGTAAGACCCAAGAAACAAAAGGGTACCACATCGATACCACGCATGGAAGAAACAATGTTGGTTTATGTTGATCTCAAGAGAGAACAAGCAAACATGAAAGAACAAGCTTCAAAGCAATATTCTATCACAAGTTGTTTGGAGGTGCTAATTGCCATAGGTGATGTGTCCGATGAGATCAAGGTTCTTGCTGGTGATGTCTTGAAGAATGCATAGAATCGAGAGCTTTTCTTAGGCTATGGCTCAAGACTTCGTGGTTTGTAGTTGAAGAAGGAAGTGGCGAAGCTCGGGACTCAATTGCCTCCATGTAAGTGATGTGGTCTTGGATTTGCTTTTATCTTAATTATTCTTGCTAGTAATTCTTAACGACTACATGTCATTTGTAGCTGAGTGCTCATGTGGTCGTGGCCCCATTGTGGCACCAACCAAGTGGACTCATAAAGATCTCAAAATTCAGAGGTTAATAGATGATTGCCCTTCATTTAAGCTTGGCTTGTGATGGAAGGTAATCAAAATTCATAACTTATTTTGTTTTCGATAACATAAAAACATGGCCACCTATAGTTTAGTGCTCCAGCTCAAGTACACCCAATTTTTTTGGGGGGTAGGATCTGCGCTCGTTGCTGCTGCCGTTTCGTCTCTTTTTTTTTCCTGTTGTTAGAGCATCTCCAACAGCATACCCAAATTTTTCTTGGATACCCAAAAACTGCCAATATGGGTATTTTAGCCTAAAAACGAGCTCCAACAGCATACCTATATGGAACCGAGTACCCATAAAATATGGGTACCTACCCATATTTTGCTACCAAATACCCATATGGGTATTTGCAAACAGGATACCCAAAAGACCCAAAACGCACACGGGAACCCAACCGGCCCGAGCGGGAAATTTCCTCGCCTCCCCGCCGCCGCTCCCCGCGTCGGCTCCGCCTGATTCTGGCCGCCGGATGCCGCCGCTGACCACTCCCGCGGCTACCCCGACCTCCGCCGCCACCCCGGCCCCATCCCGCAGCTCGCCGACCTCCGCCGCGGCCTCCCCGACCTCCGCCGCGTCCGCCATCTTTAAACTTATTTTTATTCCAGGATGCTTGTTGACGGGAGGAACCCCTCCGGGTAGGCCCAGCACAGGGAGTCAGCCCAACAGGCTCGGGGAGTCCCACGGAGGCCCACTCGGATGAAGGCCCAAGCGAAGCCCACACGGAAGCAACGTCCGGGTGTCATCAAGACTGGCGTTACAACCTCATCAAGGCAAGCGTTTCGCTGGCGTTACTCGGAGAGTTAAAAAGAGTAAAGACGCAAATTAAAGTACGCAGTTACTGTAGCTCGGCCGACTGGCCGAGTCGGCATATATAAAGCCTAGCCTTGTCGACCCTATATAAGGCAAGGCTAGGGCACCCATGCAAGGGGCTAGATTTTTACGCATTGTCTTCTACCTCTAGACAAGAGCAACCTCCATCTTTCTGTAACCTTTCTCGCACAAGATCAGCAATACAATCAGCAGGAGTAGGGTATTACCTCTGCCATTGGAGGGCCTGAACCTGGGTAAAATCTCTTGTGTGAACCCGCTTAGATCTTCCACTTGCGTCCCCCCGATCCGTAGAAATGAGTATTGCCGCGAAATCCCCGCGACAGTTGGCGCGCCAGGTAGGGGACGCGCGTGTTGGAGCCATGATCCAGGCGGGATCCTCTCCAGCTTATGACGGCAAGCTGGTGGCTGGCGACGCGCCGTTGCCCACTACTTTCGCCGTGCACCCCGAAGGCACGGAGTTTCTCTTCGGAAGCCTTCGCTTTGTGGCTGACACCTTCGGCTAGCTAAACCTCCAGGATCCGCTTCCCCATTCCACGGTGGAGCTGGAGCCCGGACACCTGCTGGGATCTCCATCCGCCCCAAGCAATGGCATGAAGCATTCATAGCTCGTCGGCATGGTCGGCTCTGAATCCCTCCTCCCCGTCCTGGATTCCAAATCCGATGGAGACGAGAGTTCGCATAGCCGAACCTCCTCGGCCGAGGTGTACGTGGTCGCGCCCGGCGCCACGAACATCGCAGGCATGACGGCCACGGTGGCCAGGGCGATGGACGAGCACCTGTTCACGCCCATTAATGGGCAATCGGAGGCTGAGAGGGCCATGGAGGCATCTCAGCGGGCCATCCTGGCCGAGCGGGAGCGTCTTGATCAGGAGAGAGCAGCTCTCGAGGCACGAGAGCGTCAACATGACGAGCCTCACGGTTCACGCCGACGTTCGAACCGGCGTGCTTCCTCAACTGCCCGGAGGAGCCGAGTCATCCGTGCCCCTCTCTTTGGACGAGAGCAAGACGATATCCCTGTTTACCAAACACCGGCCCAGAACCTCATCGCGGCTGCCGCATTGGCCGACTCGCTCCCGCCCCCGGTGGACGGCCCTGCGGCAGAGACTTGCTGCCGAGTCATCACTCTGATGAAGATGGCGGTCGAACAGTAAAATGAAGCCACATCAGCACGCGACCGACTGGCTTCCAGGTCTTCTCGGAGCCAGCCCTCAGCTGCTTCGAGTCGCCCTGTTACCATAGGCTTGTCGCAACCGAGCCGTTCCACCAATCAGCGTCCCGATGCCCGCGAGGAAATCAACCGGATCCATGAGGAGTGGCGCCGAGCCGGCTCCCTCCATGGCCGAGCTGACAGCGCCCGAGACGCGCGGGACGACCTTGAGGGAATTCGCGCGGCTCGGGCGCGAGCTGAATGCCGTAGCGCGGAGGTTAATCAGCCGAGAGGCTCAGCTTCCACCGAACCGCTGTGCTTCAGTCGGCGGATCCGATCCAAGCCATTTCTGGATTGGTTCCGGATCACCAGCAGCGTCAACAAGTACGACGGCACTGCCAAGCCGGAAACTTGGCTTGCCGACTACTTAGTCGCATGCAACATTGGAGGGGGCAATGAGCGTGTCGTCCTACGAAGCCTTCCCCTGATGCTTGAAGGGTCGGCTCAGGCATGGCTTAACAGCCTGCCCGAAGATAGCATCTACGACTGGAGGGATCTCCAGGAGGCCTTCGTCAAAAACTTCGAAGGCACCTACAAGCGACCAGGGAATGCGCGACTATATCCAGTGTTGGACTCAGCTGCGAAACTCCATTGAGGACATATCCGAGACACAGGCCATCCAGGCCTTCTCCAAAGGAGTCAAGTATGAACTCCTGAAGCACAAGTTGGCCAGGTCTAATATACAGACCATGGGCCGGCTAATGGAAGTCGCCAGCAAATACGCGACTGGCGAGGAAGCCATGCGGTACGAGGACAAGGGCAAGTCAAAAGCCGAGTCCTCAAGCCGTAAAGTCCCCACCGACTCAGGTCGGAAGCGCGTCGACAATCGGCCCCAGAAGCGAAAAGCTGGTGGCGGAGATGGGGTCAGCGGAGCCGACCTAGTCGCGGCCGCTGAGCGCAGTGCCCAGCGCAGCGAGGGCGGCCAGAAGAAGGAGCGCCCGTGGCAGCAATGCAAGGCGCCGAGGCTCACCTTCGAGGAAATTCTCGATAAGCCTTGCTCCTTTCACAGCACTGCCGACTACCAAGCGGGCCACTCAACCCGGGAATGCAGCTTCCTGAAGCGCCTTCGGAAAGAAAAGCAACCCGAGCCCGACGCCGACAGAGAAGGAGGCTCTGCTGCGGGTGGCGGCTCCGCGCAGTATCCCCCGCAAAGGGGCGTACTTATGATCTTCCAGGGATCCGACTCCAAAAGGGGTCGAAAGCTGCGGTGCCGTGGGGTAAACGCGACGGTACCGGCAGTTCCCCAGTGGCTAGACTGGTTCGAGGTGCCCGTCGGATTCAGCCGACTCGACCACCCGAATCGTGTCCCACACCCGGACAAACACCCTCTGGTGGTAGATCCGCAAGTCGGCGGATTTAAACTTCGTAAGGTCCTTATGGATGGTGGCCCCAGCATCAACATCATCTTCATGGACACTTTGAAGAAGATGCAGATCCCGGAGTCCCAGCTCCGTCCCAGCAGCACCACCTTCCATGGGATAGTGCCTGGGAAGTGCGCCAAGCCATTGGGCCAGGTCTCCCTGGAAGTTGTGTTCGGCGAACCGAACAACTTCCGAGTCGAGACCTTGACCTTCGAGGTAGTCAACTCCAAGAGCACCTATCACGCGATCTTCGGCCGCCCGGCCTATGCCAAGTTTATGGCTAGGCCGTGCTATACATACCTCAAGCTGAAGATGCCGGGTCCAAGGGGGTCATCACCATCACTGGCGACTTCGAGCGCTCCAACGAGTGTGACATCGCCAGTGCAGATATAGTCGAATCCATGATTGCGGCTCAGGGGCTGGAAGGCATCCAAAGGTCTGTTGACCCTGATCAAGCTCCACCCAGCAAGAAGGCGGCGATCGAGTCCACCTTCCAATCGGCCAAGGACACTAAACGTGTCCAGGTCCACCCTGAGGATCCGTCCAAGACGGTCCAGATCGGGACTGACCTTGAGGCTAAATAGGAAGGCGCGCTCGTCAACTTCCTTCGTGAGAATTGGAGCATCTTTGCATGGAGGCCAACTGACATGCCAGGTGTTCCAAGGAAGTTCGCCAAGCACTCGCTCAACGTCGCCAAAGATACGAAGCCGGTCAAGCAATCTCTTCGTCGCTTTGCTGAAGACCGGCGTAAAGCTATTGGAGAAGAGATCACCCGACTCCTCGCAGCCGGGTTCATCAAGGAAGTTCTTCACCCGGATTGGTTGGCAAACCCAGTCTTGGTTCTTAAGAAGAACAAAACTTGGCGCATGTGCGTGGACTATACGTCCCTGAACAAGGCATGCCCAAAGGACCCATTCGCGTTGCCTCGTGTTGATCAAGTCATCGACTCCATGGCCGGTTGCGAACGTTTATGTTTTCTGGATGCCTATTCAGGCTATCACCAGATTAAGATGAAAGAATCAGATCAAATAAATACTTCTTTCATTACCCTGTTTGGGGCTTTTTGTTATATCACCATGCCTTTTGGTTTGAAAAATACTGGCGCAACATATCAGCGTTGTATGCAGAAGTGTTTGCATGACCAGATAGGCAGGAATGTCCAAGCTTACGTTGACGACATTGTGGTGAAGACAAAAAAGAGTACGGATCTCTTGACTGACTTGGCCGAAACCTTCGCCAATCTCAGAAGATTCGACATGAAGCTCAATCCGGAGAAGTGCGTCTTCGGAGTTCCTTCCGGCAAGCTGCTCGGCTTCATCGTTTCCGAACGAGGAATCGAGCTGAACCCGGACAAGCTTGATGCCATCATCAAGATGGGCAAACCGAAGGATCTAAAAGCTGTCCAGCGCCTAACCGGGTGCGTAGCCGCACTAAGTCGGTTCATTGCCCGACTCGGTGAGAAGGCTTTGCCTTTTTACTGACTCCTCAAGAAATCCGACTCCTTCGAGTGGACCAGTGAAGCTCAGAAAGCCTTCGACAACCTCAAGTACCTTCTGTCAACGCCTCTAATTCTCACTGCACCAATGGAAGGAGAGCCCATGTTGCTCTACATCGCGGCCACGAACCACGTGGTCAGCATTGTCCTAGTGGTGGAACGTGCAGAAGAAGGCCGAGTACAGAAGGTGCAGCGACCTGTCTATTATGTCAGCGAGGTCCTCTCCGAGTCGAAGCAGCGCTATCCGCACTACCAGAAACTCGTCTATGGCGTGTTCTTAGCAACACGGAAGCTGGTTCACTACTTCTAAGCCCACTTGGTTACCGTGGTCAGTCATGCCCCTTTGTCTGACATCATCAACAACAGGGATGCCACGAGCCGAGTTGCTAAGTGGGCAATTGAGCTCATGCCTCACGACATCAGCTACGAGCCCCGCAAGGCTATCAAGTCTCAGGCTCTCGTGGACTTCATCGTCGAGTGGACTGAAAGTCAGTCCCTTCCGACTCAAGTGCACTCGGAGCACTGGGTCATGTACTTCGATGGCTCGAAGATGCTCGCGGGCACGGGGGCTGGAGTTGTCCTCATCTCCCCCAAAGGCGACAAGCTAAATTACGCGCTGCAGATCCACTTCGCCGCCTCCAACAATGTAGCGAAATATGAGGTATTGCTGCATGGCTTGCGTATCGCAGTCTCACTCGGCATTCGCCGACTCCTTTGCCGTGACGACTCGGATCTGGTGGTGCAGCAAGTGATGAAGACGTGGGACACCAAGGACCCCACCATGGCGGCATACTGTGCTGCCGTGCGTCGGCTAGAAGGTCATTTCGAAGGCCTCGAACTTCATCATGTTCGCCGAGCTGACAACGAGGCAGCCGACTCCCTCGCCAGTATTGGCTCCACTCGTGAAAGGGTGCCGCCTGGAGTGTTCCTTCAGCAACTTTTCCAACTGTCCGTTAAACTGGAGTCAGTAACCGAGTCATCTGAAGTTGGGTTGCAAGACCTTGGATTGGCCCACCAAGCCCAGGAAGGCGTCCTGGCAGTTATACCACTCTGGACTCAGCCGTTCCTTGCTTACCTTCTGCGTAAGGAGCTTCCCGAGGATCTGACTGAAGTGCGCCGCATTGTGTGCCGCGCTCGAGCTTACACCATCATTAACAGTGAGCTTTACAAGCGCAGCACCACGGGAATCTTCCAGCGTTGCATCTCGCCGGAGGAAGGCCGAACGATGCTCGAGGAAATCCACTCGGGACTTTGTGGCCACCACGCTTTGTCACGGGCACTGGTCGCCAAAGCTTTCCGCCACGGTTTCTTCTGGCTCACTGCCCGTGCTGATGCAGAAGAGCTTGTTCGAACCTGCGAAGGATGTCAGAGGTACGCCCGCCAATCACACATGCTGGCTACCGCGCTCAAGACCATCCCCATCACGTGGCCCTTTGCCGTGTGGGGGCTCGACATGGTGGGCCCGCTCAAGACAGCACGAGGGGGTTTCACTTACCTCCTTGTGGCGGTGGACAAATTCACTAAGTGGATTGAGGCCAAGCCTATCATGAAGCTTGATGGTCCGACTGCCGTCAACTTCATGAAGGGAGTCATCTTCCGATTCGGTATCCCTCACAGCATCATCACCGACAATGGCAAGAACTTCACTGCTGAAGTCTTCAGCCAGTTTTGCCGGGATCATGGAATCCGAATTGACTTCGACTCCGTGGCCCATCCGCAGTCCAACGGTGAAGTCAAGCAATCCAATGCACTCATTCTTCAAGGCATCAAGCCCCGGCTGTTAGTCCCGTTACAACGGGCCGCCGGCTACTGGATCGACGAGCTTCTGTCTGTCCTCTGGAGTTTAAGGACTACTCCAAACCGGTCGACTGGCTACACGCCTTTCTTCATGGTTTACGGAGCCGAAGCCGTCCTGCCGAGTGACATCCTCCACGACTCCCCGCGAGTCACAGCATACGTGGAAGAGGATGCTGAGTCGGCAAGACAGGATTATCTTGATCTCCTGGAGGAAGCACGGGAACTTGCTCTTTCACGCTCAGCCATCTATCAACAGAATTTGCACCGCTATCACAGTCGCCAAGTTCGGGGTCGAGTCTTTAACGAAGGAGATTTGGTCCTCCGACTCATCCAAGATAAGGCGGGCATGCACAAGTTATCTCCGCCTTGGGAGGGCCCGTTCATCATCAACCAGGTGCTACACAACGGTGCCTACCAACTGGAGGACCCGGCAACCGGTGCAGTCACTGAAAGGACTTGGAACATTGCTCAGCTACGTCCCTTTTTCACTTAAACTTTGTACTTCCGGCAGTTCATTGTTTAATCATAAATAAACATTTGTTTCCCTCGAGCAGCACTCGGGAAGCACTTTGTTTCTACACTTTTATGTTGGACTCTTTTTGTCTCTTTTCATGTTCAACTATGTTCCCTTGGGCACTCCCCGGGGGCTACGTTTAAAAACCGAGTGGCTTGACTCCCGGGCAACCCCCGGGGGCTACCTCAACCCACTGGGTGATTTATTACAAGTTATTTCGGATCTCCTAACTTTGTTTCTACACGAGCGTCTAAGTAAACGTGTACGATACCTAAGGCCCACTCTTCGTCCCCAACTACAGTCGCAACCCAGCTGTCCGGTTGGCAAGAGCAAAAACTAAAGGTCGGCCTGCACGCAAAAAGATTCGACTCGGTGCAAAAACAAATTCGGATGAACCAAATAACTTGTGCAAAATAAATTGATAGCATTTCAGTTCAAAATAAAACATAGTTTTTATAGCTTTTTTACTCGGCATACCGAGAGATATTACATAATAGTTCTATTCTTCTGGAGCTGGCTCCACGCGCTCCTCCAGGTCAGTGAACTCGACTATCTGACTGGCGGCGCGGCGGACTTGGGGAAGCAGCTTGAAGGGGTCGACCGGATTGCCCTTCACGTCGTGTGGAGCTCTAGCAGAAATATTGTCGACGTCAGCATCGGGGTGGTGTGCCAACACCATCGCCAGCGCCATGCCGGCTCCTGAACGTGCCGCCAACTCCTTCCACTTCTCCACCTCCGCCGAGCCTTGCGAGAGCTTGTCGGCGAGGGCGAAGATGTTGGAGCTCGCCTCTTCATCAGGCCAAAGCGTGGAGCAGAGGGCTTGCGAGGCCGACTTCATGCTTTGCACCAAGCTCTTTACCTGGAGGAGTCAGTCCTCCACAGTGACGACGCAACTGGACATCATTTCAGATGTCCAGAATACGTCAAGAGCTTCACGTGCTGGGCCTGACAGCGCTTGGAGTTGGAGCACCACCTTCCTCGCCTGCTCCTCCAGCTCTGGGCAAGCATCTGGGTGCGGGTTATGGCAAGGAAGCTGGAAAATGCATAAAATTGACAAAGGACACGGAGACTTACCGAGTAGAGTCTCATTGGCCTTTTTAAGATGCCCCATGAGCTCTCCCTCGCACTTCTCCCACTCGACGACGACAGTCAAATGCCGGTTCCGCAAGTCGGTCAAATTCGTGAGGAGCCCGTCAACCTGTCCCTGGAGCTCGTGGTTCGCGGCCTTCATCCCGTCATATGGCGCCACCAGCTGCCGATGCTCCGTCTGTAGCAGGGCGGCAGTCTTCATGTTTTCGCGAGTTTCCTTCAGCTCGTTGTCAAACTCGGCCACTTTGGCATCGAGCATCTCTCTTACTCTAACCATCAGGATCACGCCCTTCAGATCCTCCCGAAGTCGGGTGTTTTTGGCTTCGACGTCTGCCGACTCAAGAAGGTCAAAACCAACAAAACCTTAAGGCAAAATAGCTAATGACTCGGATACTTACTCCCGACAGCGGCGAGCTTCTCCTCGAGCTGCCGACTCTTGGCCCTTTCTTCAGCCAACTCCTTCTCAAGGAAGGCGTTCCTCTCCGCGAGGGTTTGGCTGCTTCCGCCGAGTCGGACCGCAGCCTGGACAAGGAGAAATTTTGAGTCAGCATGACCCGAGTTAATAAGTCTCAAACCGACTCAAACAGTCGGCTCGAGACTCGGGGGCTACACCCACTGGGTGCACTGATCGTGCTCCCAGTGTTAAAAATCAAGCGAAGATCGAATGTGAAAACCTACCCCGACGGAAGATTCCAAAACCTCGGCCGAGTCCGCCAAGGTCTTGGCCACATCAGCAAACTCCCTAAGCTTAGAGCTCAGGGCAGTGACGCGGTCAGTAGCCCTTTGCACCACAGCCAGGTCCTCCATGCTGCAGCTCGGTAGCAGCAGCGCGGGCACAAGGCTGCTCGACGAACCGGGTGCCGTCTCTTCGGGCGCGGGCGCGGGAGCCAGCATCAGGCTTCGCTCCGCCACCGGTGAAGATTCGGTAATGGGCTGACCCTGGGCCCTGTCCGCCGGCCCTACGGAGTCGGTGCTGGGCGTCACCGTCGGCTCTGTTGTCGCCATGCTGGCGGGAGTCGAGCGTAGGTACCGGACCGGCCGCAGCACCGGCCAATGACCCGCAACCTCCGTCGACTACGCTCGACTCCCGCCAGCGTGGCGACAACAGAGCCGACGGTGACGCCCAGCACCGACTCCATAGAGCCGGCTGACAGGGCCCAGGGTCAGCCCATTACCGAGTCTTCACCGGTGGCGGAGCGAAGCCTGATGTTGGCTCCCGTGCCCGCGCCCGAAGAGACGGCACCCGATTCATCGAGCAGCCTTGTGCCCGCGCTGCTGCTGCCGAGCTGCAGCACAGAGGACCTGGCTGCGGTGCAAAGGGCTACTGACCGTGTCGCTGCCCTGAGCTCTAAGCTTAGGGAGTTTGCTGACGCGGCCAAGACCTTGGCGGACTCAGCCGAGGTTTTGGAATCTTCCGTCGGGGTAGGTTTTCACATGCGATCTTCGCTTGATTTTTAACACTGGGAGCATGATCAGTGCACCCAGTGGGTGTCCGGCGTCACTGCCACGGGTGCAGCAGACGGTGGAGCGCTGGGTGCAGCCGCAGTCGGGGGCACGGCTGGCTCCGTCCCCTTCCCCGACTCAGACGCCATCGCCATGGGTGCGGTGGGCGTCTGCACGCTGGGCGCAGTTGTGGTCGGAACTGGAGAGGCCGACTTTGATGGCGGGATTGGAGTCGGCCCCGTGGACGAGCTGGGTTGGAAGCGTCCTTTGTCGGAGAGTTTCCTTTGGACCCTGCAAAAAACAAAAGCGCAAGCCGACTTCAACATCTTTTCCCTTTCAATTGAAACGGGAAAGAAAGCGAAAGAGGCGTACCTGGTGGTCGTGGGGACCATTTTTCTCTTCGGCTTCCCCGGGGCGGATGGACCCCCGGAGGAACCGGCGGGTGCCGACTGGCGCGCAGTCGGCTTGGCGGCAGGAGCGGCGGCTTGCACCGCGGGGCTGGAGGGTTCAGCCCGCGCTCGCTTAGAGGCTGACTCCGCCTGAGTCGACTCTACCTAAGCTCGCGAGGCCCCGGAGTCGGAGGCGTCGTCTGCGTGCCTCCGTTTGAAGGATAGGGGGCCTCTTCCTCTGACTCATCCCCTGAGTCGACCGGAACTCGCCCTTGTTCCGGATCCCCGCCCTCGGGGGTTTCTTCGTCGACTTTCACGTCATCCAACACCTCCGGAGCCAGACTTTGCTCGGGGAGTGGGGGCATGGAGTTCAAGTTAAGAAGAGTCTGGAGCAACAAAGACTCGGTTTTAGAAGAAATGAAGAAACGACAACACAAAGGACCCGACTCAGAAGATGAAACACTTACAATTGGCAGGAGGTTGGCGGTAGAGTAGGGCACCACGTGTGGCGCCCTGGTGAGTCCGGATCGCTCCTTAGTTAAGTTCTTGAGGAGCTCCATAAATTGGCGATCCGAGAGCTCTGCAGGCGACAACCTGGTCGAGTCGGACGTGCCCGAGTACTCCCACATTGGGTGCGTCCTGGCCTGCAGCGGTTGGATCCGCCGACTCAGCCAAGTCACGATGAGGTCGACTTCAGTAAGCCCCTTCTCCTGGAGTCGCTGGATCCTCCTCGTGAGCCACTCGATCTCCGGCATCTCTGCGCTAGAAGGTTTGGCCCTCCAGCGTTTCTGCCACGCCGGTGGACCCGCGATGTACTTCGGCAGTCCCTCCTGCAGTCGGAGTGCGCTCGTCCGGGCAGTAAAACCACCCGTCTTGCCACTTCCGCACGGTGTCGGGGAACTGCAGCTTGAAGTACTTGGCGCTGGACTTCACTTGAATGCCGGCTCCCCCGCAGATGGAGAGGCGCCAGCCGGCCTTGACCGACTGTGCCTTTACCACAAAGGTTTTCTTCCACAGCCCCCAGTGAGGCCGGGTTCCCAAAAAACATTCGCATAGCGTGATGAAACACGCGATGTGCAGAATGCCATTGGGGCTGAGGTGGTGGAGTTGAAGGCCGTAGAAGTGAAGAAGCCCTCACACAAAGTCGTGGGGCAGCAGCGATAATCCCCGCTCGATGAACGGGATGAGCAGCACCCGCTCGTGATCGTGCAGAGCAGGACCCGGCTCCTGGTAAGGCGCCCTCCAATTGCTGATCGCACGTGGAGGCAGCATTCCTTTGGTGGAGAGGCCGGCGAGGATGTCGTCGGTCACCACCGACGGGACCCAATCGTCTTTCTTCCAGTTATCAGGGAGCGCGGCGGCGGAGGAGGATCCGGTGTCGATCTTCTTTCCCTTGGAGACGCGCAACATGGTCGGAAGGCGGTGGCGGGTCGAGCGCTTTCTCGGGAAGGAAAGAGACAGTACGCGGCGGCGGGGCTCTGGAGGCGAAGGGATTTAAGCGCGCGAGGAAGACAAAGGCAGATGGAAACTGCTTCACCCCCACACCCGTTTTTATAGAAGAGGGAGGCGAACCGCTGACGGTCGTGCGCCACACGTGGCGGCAAACTGCCACGGCAACCGTCGTCCCACACGCGCGATCCCGCGGGATTCGAGGCGCCTTTTTCGCCATGACTCGTCGTCCCAGGCATTCCGGCCGGCGAGCATTATGTCAGCAGCCATCCCGCGCGCGCCGCATGCGTGATTCGAGGCGCAATCATAACAAACCGTCGTTTCGGACGCCCTGCGAAGTCGCCGCAGTAGCAGCGGATGTCTCGCGCAAGCCTCGCGTAGGACTCGAGGCGAAATCATCGTGCTGCAGCGCCGCATGCGCTCTGTCCAACCAACTGCGCGCATTAAATGCTAAAATGACGTCGTGTGTAGTCGAGACGACTTCGTGTGACCGCAAGCTGGCTTCGACAGGGTTCGGCTTGATCGGGTTGAATCACACTCGGACGCCGAGTCAGCTTGAAGTTGGCTCGGCTCACTCAGTCATGTCACAGGCTGTGCCGACTCCACCAAACAATTTCGAGGCATACCAACTGTACCACTCGAAAGCAGATCAGATCTGTAAAAAGGGGTATCGATGACCAACCCAACAGGGTTTCGCAGGTCACTTGGCAACACCCAAGCTAAGGACGAACCCGGCATCTACAGCGGCACAAGGTGGTCCCTGATTCAGAACCAGACGCCACAGTGGCGCAAAACGGTTTTCTGGTTCGGAACCCAGTGTTGGAGTTCGAGGACTCGGTTTCGAAGCTGAAAGTCGAAGGCGTCCCCTGCGGGCACAAGCTGGCAACGATCCACTCGGACAAGCCCAGACACTATTTCAGGTTCACTCGTAATTTATGATACGCCTCCCGGAAGGCCACTAGCCGATTTCCCTAGCAGGAAAGCGCGGGTATCACCGAAACTCCCCACACTTAGCACAAACTTAACTTTTTTTCAGATATCTCAGGAGTCCATCAAGGTCTCTCTACGGCCAATTCGGAGGCGCATACGGCTTGCTCACCAGCCGGCATCCGTGTTGAGACCCTGAAGCACTCGGGGGCTACTGATGGGAGGAACCCCTCCGGGTAGGCCCAGCACAGGGAGTCGGCCCAACAGGCCCAGGGAGTCCCACGGAGGCCCACTCGGATGAAGGCCCAAGCGAAGCCCACACGGAAGCAATGTCCGGGTATCATCAAGACTGGCGTTACAACCTCATCAAGGCAAGCGTTTCGCTGGCGTGAAGGCTGGCGTTACTCGGAGAGTTAAAAAGAGTAAAGACGCAAATTAAAGTACGCAGTTACTGTAGCTCGGCCGACTGGCCGAGTGGCATATGTAAAGCCTAGTCTTGCCGACCCTATATAAGGCAAGGCTAGGGCACCCATGCAAGGGGCTAGATTTTTACGCATTGTCTTCTACCTCTAGACAAGAACAACCTCCATCTTTCTATAATCTTTCTCGCACAAGATCAGCAATACAATCAGCAGGAGTAGGGTATTACCTCTGCCATTGGAGGGCCTGAACCTAGGTAAAATCTCTTGTGTGAACCCGCTTAGATCTTCCACTTGCGTCCCCCGATCCGTAGAAATGAGTATTGCCACGAAATCCCCGCGACACTTGTGTATAAGTACGTGAATAACGGAAACTTAGAACAGTGGATTCATGGTGCCATGCGGCAACACGGTATTCTTACTTGGGAAGCTCGAATGAAAATCATTCTTGGAATAGCTAAGGCGTAAGAAGTGCCGCTGCCTCGGATACACTGACATGAGAATTGGATGCATAGATGTAGGTTTAGAAAACTGCAGCTCTTATGTTTCTTGTAGTTAAATTTTCCCTGGATATGTTTCTTGTTCCATTTTCTTTGAGATGACGCTGAGAGGAGTCACGATGTTGCACTGCGATTATGTTGATGTTATATGGACTGTTCTTTGGTATATAGACTGTTCTTGTGATTTGAGGAATTGCATTGGTGTTTAATCTCCTTTCTGGATTATGTTGATGTTATATATGCATGAAGCCTGGGAGCTTTTACAGATTACGTTGTTGTTTAATCTCCTTTCTCTTTTTAGAGAGTTTAATCCCCTTCCTAAAGTTGGATGCTTGCATTGGGTGCTACTAGGTGCTATTCGCTGCTTCATGAGAATTACAGCCTTATAAACTGAGATTATTCTTCGCACCCAAACAGAAATTTACAGTTGGAAAGAAATATTCTTGTACTCAAGGGTTTTTTAGGGGACTTGTAAAAACCCTTGTAATGTCTTTACAAGGGTATATATTTCCAGGGCTCCCAAACGGAGCCTAAATGGAAATTAAGAGGAACACCCGTACATTTTACAGCAAACGCAACTAGAAAGACGATGTGGACCTCTCACGTATATCATGCTCACGAAGATCGATCTTGGCGCCGCGGATCACAAGGAGTCCTCTACCGCGCTGTTCACTCAGAACGGCAACGGCGGCACCCAGCAGCAGCGCCGCAACTAGGGCGGTGACAGCGCCCACGGCGGCTCATCTGGCGGTGACCGCGGTCGCGGCACCATGGCCGACACAGTTGAACCAGTGGCGCAGCGCTTGGACCGCTCCCACCACGCCTGGCGTTCTCGGTCCACGTCTTGGTGTTCCCACGCAGGCGTTCCTCGTCATGTACGCCAACCAATCCGGGTTGCCACCGCAACCGTCCGCGCCACACGGCTGGGAGCAGACGGCCTTCATCAATCAAGCCATGAGTAACATGGCCCTTCAGCACCAACAGCCGCCCCAGGACTGGTTCATGGATACCGGCACCTCGTCACACGTCGCTTGCAGCGACGGAGGTATGCTTACTAAGACTCATTCTCCTGCAAAGCTTAATTCCTTTCAACATATTATTGTCGGTGATGGGTCCACACTTCCTGTTACGGGGGGCTGTTGAACGCGCTGGGAGGTATGTTTCCGAAGGCCGACATGCTGCCTGAGAGGCCGGCAGAGAGAGTGCTGGCAAGGCCGAAAGGGAGCGCACTCGAGAGGCCGACGGATAAGGTGCTGGTGAGGCCGGCAGGGAGCATGCTGGAGAGGCCAGCGGACACGGTGAGGCCGAGGGGTACGGAGCCGAGAACCGACAAAGCGCCGGACTAGAAAGCGGGGGGCGGTAGTACCGGAGGGCCATGGAGTTTTTGGTGGATCTCTCAGCATATTATTCACTTGAGTTGTGATGTACTTAAACACGTTACAGCAAAGAGCATTACATGAGGGAGAGAGAGATACACACGCCATGACTAACAGAAACACACGAAGTGGCGTTAAGTCCGGGAGGGAGACCGGGACGTGACCTGTATGCATGGGGCACACCGTTGTGCTCCTGTAGACTCGGTGTAGCCATGTCAACACAACTGAGCACTCGTGACTGGTGGCTGATAGAAGTCTGTCGCTATTGATGCAGGGCAGGTGATTAGATAGAGAACTGAAATCGACCTTCGGATAAACATGAACTGCCTCCTCTCTTTTTTTACCTGATACAGAGTCTGGTCGTGCGGCATGCAGATGATTCTGCAGGTGATTTCGTCTATCTGCTACGAGACCTTCCAAGGTACGATCCAGCCGACAGACTCACGGTGAAAGAAGTTCTCAGGAACTCCCTGTCACTCGTCAACGGCAGCGCTGCAGCGGACATACTCTTCATTTAGCGAACAGAAGCATGTGAAGATTATAAAGCAAGAGGATATATAATATGAACAATTCAATTCCTCACGTCAAACTTAATGATTACGAACAGTCACAACGACTTGTAGGCAACCAAGTATGGCTCCGCTCTCGTACTCGTAGTCATCACCAATAACATAAGCATCTTTTTACAATATAATATAGCAAAGTGCAGCGCTATGACAGCACCCAGAGGCACTACCAAATGCAGGCTAACTAATACAAAAATCGGCCATTGATTAGCCAACCCCAAAACTCTCAAGAAAAAATAAAGATTAAGTTCGTTCCTCAAGATGAACAAAGGTGAAACAAGCTCTTGCATAACTGACATTATAAATCGCAGAGCAACTTTTATTGGTCCTTTCGGGGTTTTTTCTTCCTTGTAGCAAAACTACTTGGCCCAACTGCTTCTACTGACAATCGCTTTGTCCTGCTACAAGAGGAAACATTATCCCTAAGTAGGTGAGAGCATGCATTATTTGATTGGAAGAAATGTCCGAGAATACCTTGAAGCAAGTTCCCTTGACACATCATCATCCTTGTCAGCCATATCGTCATCGTCGTCATCATCTATCACATTAGTCATTTTCCAAATTAGACACAGAACATTTCATATTGGAAAATTTGGTTACTTAGCACCCGAGGGATAAACACTTCTGTTATATACCACAAAAATAATTCAGTGTACCTCAATACCACTGAAAGAATGATTGTAGTTGCTTCTAACACGATTGAAAAAAAATACTCATAAATCAGTAAAATTCAGAAGCAAAGATAATGCCACTGAACAGTATTGAGCAGATCACAATGTAACTAAAAAACCACACATACATAACTTGAAGAAATGTTTGTATATATGCCCAATGTAAATTGAACAGAAGAGCTGGGAAGAGGATTATCTGATGGTAAAAAGATTTCCATCACAGAATACCGAAAGCAGGGAACTGTGTTCAATAGAACTGCATAGATTGTAGTAGTTCAATTACACACCACAATGATAGATAAGAGAAGACTCCCAGGAGGAAAAAGACCAAGCCCCCCTCCCCCACCCCCACCCCCCAAAAAAAGTTAAAAGTGAAACATTGGCAAATAGAACATTTGATGTAATATTTTAGCTCATTGCAGAGAAGTATATTTAACAATAGAAAAAATTGGTTCTATCACAGTAAAAGATCATTGATTTAGAAAAATCACACCCAAAGAATTTGGTATACTTTATTAACATCCAAAGTTACAGGATTTTAGTTTTTTCACATTCCGTCGTCATCTCCCAACGCTGCCGTCAGTTTGGACACTTTTGCCCTCCATTCGAATCAAACTCAGATCATTAGCGTATGATTGCAATGTAGATAGCACAGGAATCTGTGATTCGTATCCGTTCCCATTCTGAAACCCAGCAAGTCCAGCAACTTCAATCCGTGATTCGTGAGCATGCTAATGAATATAATGTGACATCTAGATGCTAGAAGAAACCTTACTCTAAGTTCTTCACAAGCTAGTACCAAATCAAACTCGACGCACCCATCCTCTTCACCAGCTTCTAGCGCCGTCCATTGCCAGCCGTGCCGCAGGTCTCGCCGGCCTTCTCCTCTACCTCTCGAATGCCTCCTCATCCTCCCCACCGCCATCCGCTCTAACTCCAGCAGCCCCCCCCCCTTTTTCACTCGCAGGTCGCGGCCGCACCGCTGACACTCCCGCCACCCTCTACAAGCTGCCGTCCTCGACAATGGGCTGACAGGCGCGCAGAAGGAGCAAGGGATTAACAAGCCATAGACTGAATTGGATCCCCATCCGCGCCACCGCCGCCATGGATCCCCGTCGCTGTACCTAGGACGAGCGCAGCGCCCCACCATGGATCCCCGTCGCTGCCCCCAGGAAGAACGCAGCGCTACACGTGCCCGGCCCCTAGGACGAGCGGCAGAGATGGCAAATACCGACGGCGCGGCTGCTCTGTTTTTTGTCGGTGCGATGGTCGTTTTGATTCATTTCCATTGGTCTGGTTAGACAGACATGGGCATTTTTGGCCTTTCACATGCACGGTTTAGAGGAGAAAGATGAAAAACAGGATGGAACTAAACAGAATGACATAAAACTTAAAGTTGCAATCTTTTCGGTGTGATTTTCCTAAACCGGTGATCTTTCGATGTGACGGAACCAATTTTCTCTTAACAATAACATAAACGGGGTGCAGAAGCTGTCATCAAGAATAACATTCTGTTAGCCAAGCAAAGCAACTGTGAAAAAATGACCCAACATATAGGGATGCAAACAGGCCAACCCAAGAACCTATTTTGCTTAATTGGTAGTTCACTTTGTGCACATTACCCTTGTATCAGTGGTGGAGCAAAATAACTAGGAGTCGGTGGGTCAGGCTGACGCACCCAACTTGCATCCTTACACATATTCTGGCTCTTGCCTGTACTTAAACACTACATGCTTGCCAATCATCCTGTCCATTGGCTAAGGAAATAGCAATGGAGTGGATATGATTCTGTTTTTCATATCCTCTCTGCAAAATAAATTACTCGCTATAGATAAAGTGATAAACCTACAATTTACCTAAAAAACAAATAATGAACAACATCTTGCACAAATACTATCTGATGTATTGGAGCAACAATATCTACCAAATGTGCTGTGAATTATAATTATGAACTTTTGAGCTTTGTTAAATTAAAGCGGTTACATATAATATGAAAAATTAAATTAACATTTACCAGATGCACCTTCATCCTCTGCTACATCATCCTTCCCCGGAGAGGACTCCCATCGGTCTTTCCCATCATCATCGTCCCAACGACTTCCAACAGGAGGCACCCAAAACTCCGGATCATGTGAATCCTCGATCTCTGGTTGAGGTTCTCGTGGCAAAGAAGGGTCGAGAACAGCAGCTTTCTTCTTGTCCTTCTTGCTTGACTTGGATTTCTTTGCGACTTCATTTGATTGTTCAACTTCTCCTTCGGCTGTCTCACTTGATGCCATCTTTTCTTCTAAGTTTTCTGTCAAAATAGGGATAGGCATGTTAGATGTAGGAGCAACAAAACATTCCAGTGCAATGGAAATGTAGTTAGTTGTGTGGGAGATGATAACCCCGACAAAACTCTACTGGATGAGTTTTAAATAACCAGATATCTACCCAACCATTTCCATACCAAAGAGAAGACAAATGAAAGAAAGAGCAAATAGCCACTCCACAGCAAGGTACACAATACAATCCACTCAAATAATCATTCACAATCAATCCATACAGAATTATTCTAAGAAAAGTACCAAATACTCATCCATCATTCAATTTTTTACAATCATTTTTTATGATATCCCAAAATGATAAATCACATGGGTATAAAAGAATGCAACATGAGAAAAGACAGCTATATGGAAACGTTAGAGAAAGTTCATTATAGGTTCTTCAACTAGTAGAGGAACACGTGAAAACAGGATAGTTCATTTCAATAGCAGCAGAATATCATGTGACCAGTTGCCACACCTGGCATTACAGAATACAGACAGTTCTGCGCAATTTTTTACCTAGTTTATTCAGAAACCTCTTCCCATTTACATGCTTCCAGATGTGCTCCTCCGACTTGTTTATGGTGTCCCCAGTAATGTTGCATATGAGCTTCGACCTACAACATAAAACTCAACTCAATTCGACACAACTGCGTCTTAAAAGGCAACAGCTGAAGCACAGCACAATTACTTCTAAAAAAAAAGGAGAGCACAGCACAATTACTTTTTAAAAAAAACGAGAGCACAGCACAATTACATGCACGCACAGCAACTGTTTGTTACTTTGTTTCACGCTACAATCTGCATAGGAGTATCAGACTTAAATACATTTAGAACCCTAGAATCCCTTAAAAGAGCACTAACGGATAGCCGATCAAACCCTCGAGCACGCGACAGAGTAATCCATAGTCTCCTAAAAAAACTGGGGACAAGCTACGTTGGATACGCACCACGCAGCAACACAGCGGACCACAAGGAGCGGATCAGTACGCACTTGTGCTCGGGGTGGGGCTTGAAGGCGTTGAGCGGCGGCTTCTTGTGCGCGACGCCGTGGTCAATGAGCGCGAGGCGGCAGGCGCGGGACCGCGCGTACGAGTCCTTCTCCCGCTCCGGCAGCTCGTGCCCCGTCTCCGCGCACCGCCACCTCCCGCCGCCGGCGTCCTCCCAGGTCGGCTGCCCCAGCAGGAAGCTGCCCTCCTTCTCCCCGCCGCCCTCGACGGAGCCCTGGGGACTCGACACGCCCGAGCCGGAAGTGGCGGCGGCCTTGCTCTTTTTCGCCATTAGGGCGCTCGTTAGCGAATCGCGAGGCTGGAGGCCGGAGAGGGAGAGGAGAGGAGAGGAGAGATGGTGCGCGAGGTTTTTGGCTTCCGCTTTAGTTGGGGTTAAGGAAGGGGTTCAGTGTATTCGATTCAGGTTTTGTTTAGTAAATTTCACGGAACACAGGCATTGTGCTAGAGGTAATCAAGAACCATAACTTTTAATTTTTCTTTTATTTAACTATAATTTTTAGGCTATTAGTTTTAGAAAATCCGAACTTCATCGCCAACCGTTAAATCCAATAGAAAATGACAAGCGGAACCCACTAGTCAGCCACACTAGCAAGTGGGCCCCACCCGTCATCCCTCACCCCTTCTTCCTCAATTCTCTCTCCCTCGGGTGAGCGAGATTGAAAAAGAAACGGTTGAGGACGAAGATATGAGAAGAAGAGGAAGAAGAAGATACTGACAGGTGGATCCCACTTGCAAGTGTGGCTGACTAGTGAGTCTCACCTGCCATATTCTATTAGATTTAGCGGTGGGTGACAGAGTTGTGGTTTTTTGAAACCAATAACCCTAAAAGTTGTGATTAAAGTGCAAGAAAAAATAAAAATTATGGTTATGCATTACCTCTATCTCAGTAGTTGTGGTTTTGTGAAATTTACTCGCTTTTCTGAGACAGGAATTGGTACGCTTTGCCCTCGTTTTTCTAAGACAGATATTCGTCGTGAAATCTGGTCGCAACATTATCTATGTTGGCCATTTGTTTGAAGTTTGGACGGTTTAAAAGCCATATCTAGTTTGTATGTAGTCGAAGAATGTCCCGTGCACCCAACATTTCTTTTTCTCCTCTTCCCAAGGTCTAGGCTCTGAGGGGAAATCTCATATCCAGATCTTTCTGGATCATACGATGGCGGCGTTTCTACGTCGTTTCACTCCTTGGAGCATCGTCTTCGAGCCGGCTACAGCTGGGGGGACTGAACCGGTGGTTGGCTGCTTGTTCGCGTGGATGCCGGGGCGGCTACCCCGGATCCTTTGGCGTTGCGATTTGTGCGGCAACGACGGTGGAGGCGAGCAGAGTTGCGTTGCGGCATGACCTTCGTCATCAATTTTTCGACGTGCCAGTTGGGGTTTTCTACACCGTTATCGCTGTGGCGCAGTGAAGTTGGAGCTGTAGTGTCGTGGAGAAACGGAACTAATGAATTGTTGACTTGCATGATCCTAGGGTTAAGAAACCCTCCATATTTATCTTCCAATGCCTGAGGAGAGTCCCAGTGGAAAAGGGTCACAAATGGCTGCACCCCTGCAAATATATAAAGATTCCAGATACTGAGGACCATTCAGTTAACTAAAGAATGCACATAATGTTCCATGCTCGTTGATACCGTTGGATAACAAATCTAATTAAATACTGAAGATTAGGCATGTATACCTTTGGACAGTAGCTCATTGATCAAACTGTTGTAGTACTTGACGCCTTCTCTGTTGACTCCACCGCTCAAAGTTCCATCTGTCATGCATTCAGAAGTTAAGGTCGATGTGGACATGCTATCGACTTGGAATTTGGGAGATATGCAAAATATTTTACTTGAGAATAATAAACGAAAATAAATAAGAGAAAGCATCAGGTTCGAAATATATGGTCATACTTGGAAGTATCCTTGTCCATGAGATGGAGAACCTGTATGCATCCATTCCCATATCCTTCATGAGGTTCACGTCTTCCTGCAGTTTTTTGGCAGGTTGGGCTCAGCACAGCCGAGTTTTATTTTTTCTAGACTGGAATTAAAATTTAAAGATCTTTTCATACTGTGATCTTAATCTACAACTTTGAGCACATATTTATGAAAATGCTAAAAAGTCCATAGAGAAGCAGGACAACTAACTAAAAACACTAGAGATAATTTCATATATGCCACTGAGAACTTGGTCAGTTCCAAATATGTCACTCAAAATTCCAGTTTTAAATATATCACTCAAATTTGACCTGATTTCAAATATGCCACTACCGCTAGTTGACTCTTTGTGCTGATTTTCGTATAGAGGCCTCTTTCATATATTTGTCTATGTAGATGTGTATGAAGACATGTTTCTTGTCGACGATCGGTAAACCGGCGATCTTACGGTACTCGTGAGATGATGATTACTGGGGGGTAGGGACCTCTAGGGGCCAAAACGCCAAGAGATCTGACAGCAGGGAACAGCCGTTTTTATACAGGTTCGGGCCTCCCTCAGGATAATAGCCCTACGTCCTGTTGCTATATATTGCTTCGGGAACACGCTTTACAATGGGGGTGTATGTTAGTGGCTATCCTAGGCCTAATCGTAGACTACTCCTAGCTAACCTTCCGGGCTCGACTCCTTCGAGACTGCGGGTCTTCTAGGGGTTCGCCTCCTGGGATCTTGTGCTGCGACTAGTTGGATCTGTCTCGCTCTGTTGCAACCTAGATGGACCTGTCCTTCCCTATGGGATTGCTGATCCTTATATAGGGGGTACCCAAGGTCGTACTGGACGTGGACTTGCGCCCGAGTAGGACTCTGGCCTCCTTAAACGTCGGGATTGACTTTCCTAATTTAAGGGGAGTCTTCTTTCCTTAGAGGAATTGCCTTATCGTCCGAGGATCCTTATTGGGTACGTGGTACCTTCCTAAAGCCTCGGGGAACTATATACGGATACCCCGAACACACGGGATACAGTACTACTCATCATCAAGCCCCCCATCAGTACGCGAAATGAGGTCGAGATGGTTTTGTTAGAAATCTGCCCTTGTCGGGGAACAATCCCGAGTAGGCGATCCGAGCAGTCCTTGTCGATAACTCCTCCGAGTAGACTCTACCGGGTAGTCGCAAGAACCTTATCGGAATAACTTCTTGGATAAATCCAGAATACTTTTTTGATCTGATCTGATCCGTCGATCACGGACACGCGTCCGCCCGGCTGATTTTTAGGAAACGGATCCATCGTGGCGGAAAATTCGCGTGGTGATGAAGAATCTTTTCTTTCTCTGACCCATGGGTCGTGGGTTGTCAGACCCTCTTTTTCCCGCGATGTGCCCTGTGCGCGAAAAAAGCAACTGTCCGCATTAAATGCGATGGAACTGATTATGCCGAGAACCGCGCCCGGTGATCGTTCAAATCTTTAGAAGTCCAAGAATTGGGGTTTTGCCCACATTGCATTCCTGCCTCCTAGCCTTCCAGCTCTCTTCATCTTCTTCCTCGCGCCCTCGCCCAAAGAACCTTCGCCTCCATTCTCGCGTGGTCAAATGACGAAGATGGGCAAGAAGAAGGTCGTGAAGGGATCTGGATCTCCCGATCGCGCGGACGAGTCGGGGAAAACCTCGAAGGAGGTCGCAGTCGCCATTCCGGAGTTTGAGGCTTCGGTAATGGACGCCGCCGCCCTTGAGAAGCTCGCGGCGGAGGAGGTGATCCTCCCGGAGGTATTCATACCTTACCGGGAAGCCGCGAAGGAGACGGTCCCAAGCCCCGACACCGACTGGACCGTCGTCTTCGCTGACTTCTTCAAGTGCGGATTCCAGTTTCCGCCGTCGTCGTTCTTCCTCCTGACGCTCCAGCATTATGGAATCGAGTTGATCCACCTCAACCCGAACTCGATCCTGATGCTGGCAGTCTTCGCACACCTGTGCGAGGCCTACCTCGGCGTCAGGCCGAGCCTGGAGCTCTGGAAGTACTTCTACAACCTCCGCCGGCAGAAGGGCAGCGGCGCAGGAGTAGTCGGCGGTGCCGGATTCCGCCTCCAAGAAGGAAGGAAGGACGAGTACATTGCCTCGTCCTGGAAGTCTTCGTGGTCGGGCTGGCACGCTCGGTGGTTCTACTGCCAGCCCCCGGCGAACTCCAAGATCTCCTACCGCGGACTCGCTCCCCTCGCGGTCAAGTGCTGGGGAGAGGTTCTGAAGGAGACCAGGTATCTCAAGGCCCTTGTCAGCGACATCACCAATCTTGCCGCCAAAGGATTGACGGCGTGGGACGTCGCGGAGGACTTTCTTCGACGCCGCATCAGCCCCCTTCGGTCACGAATCGCGGCGGCCTGGGAAATCCCGGAAGACCAAGACCCGACCACGGACTTTGACACGGGTAAGTATATCGACTCGCTCCGTGTCAACTCAATTACTGAGATTCCTTACGCACTTCTGCCTTGTCGTGCCATGCAGAGCTGTCCTCAGGGGAACTTCGGAATAGGTTGAACAACCTATTCGAGCACTCCCCCCAAGGCGGGCGCAAAGACGTGCCCTTGCCCCTTCTGAGGCAGAGTCCAGAGAGTAGGCAAGAAGTGTTCTCGGTAAGTTATCCATTTTACCTCCTTGTCCGACTTGGTCTCGTCCGAGTAGCCTTAATGAGGGCTCTCGGGTTCTTTCTTTGCAGCGCGTAGGCCGCGGGGGTCCCGACTCGGAGGCCGAACGAGCCGGCGCTCCCGTCGAGGACGATGACGTCGAGATGTACGAAATGGCCCCGCCACCCCCGGAGACGGGGGAGGAAGACCCTTCTGCGGCTGAGGTGGGAACGGAAGACTTCTCGACCAGTTCCCCCGCCCAGGACCCCCAATCGCAGGTTTGAACTCTTGCCCGACCGCCCTACTTCCGAATTCCTTCCCGAATAATAAACATAGGGATGAATGTTGTCGGATAGCCCGGAGCGAGCGACCCTCCCCCTCCTACGACCGCTCTCGAGGAGGAAACCGCGGCCGACAAGGGGAAGGCGCCGCCGTCCTCCGGCAAGCGGGACTCGAGCGCCTTGGCAAGGACAACTCCTCCCGCGGGGAAGCGCCCGAAGTAAGTTTTCCCTTGCCGTTTTTTTTCTTTAAATTCAGTCGTGTCGAGGACTTGACTTGGTCGCTTCCGACGACCAGGGTGGTGATCCGTTCCGGCAAGGCCCCGACTACCGTAGCCGCCAAGCCGCAACCCCCGCCACCAAAATCGGCACCGGCCCCTATGGCGGACTCGCCGCAGGCTCCTGCGTCGGACTTGCCGCAAGCTCCTGCGTCGGAGTCGCCGCAGGTTCCCGCGCCGGAGTTAACGCCGGCCCCCACCGGGGAGTCGGAGCCCCCGGCGCCGGAGCCGGGGTTGCCCTTGGTCGAGCAGGTCGCAGCTTCGGGCCCTTCGGTGCGGGTGTACGAATAGCGCCGTAAGTCGCTTTTTGCTGCGATTGACCAGTCCTTAGGTTTAGTCGGATGGAGGGCTCCGTGGCTCCTCGTCATCAGTAAACGCGATAAGGGGTCTTTCGTACAGCTTGTCGTGGCCATGGCAGCATCTCCGTATCCCTTAGCTGAGAGAAGACTTCGGCTACTTGGCTAGTAAATTCTATGCTTGCTCGATCGACAAGGTCTCTCTCTATCCGAGGTATCTTCTGCTCCGAGTAGCCGGAAACATGGATAAGCGTACGGGTTTCGTTGATCTATTCGTACTCGCACTTCCTTCCCTTCCTTTACTCGGGATTAGGGGACATTGCTACGGAACTGGGGAGCTTAGTCAACCGGACCTTAGGTCTGGTCAGGTGGGGGGCTCAGTGGCTCCCCTGTCACCTGCAAACACGTTAAGGGGCTTTCCTTGCGTCCCTGGCAGTTGCAGCGCTGAACCCTTTTCCTTCGCGCAGGTCGAAAAAATCGGTACTCGTACTCGTATATCGACTTCACCGTATTCTTGTCTAGCCCCCGTCTGACTGTCTGAGAGATATCTCGGGTAGGCAGTCTGAATAGATAATGAGAAAAATTGAACTAAAGACTTTATATTACTTTAAGAAAAACTGTGTCTTTTACAGGCTACTGTAAGAAAAATAACTCTAAGAAAGAACTAAGAACAAAAACTAATCCGTCCCCTCCTCGTTTGGCTTGTCGTCGGTTGCGCCAAAGACTCCCGTCCTCTTGTCGCGACCTGCTGACCGAACTTTGTTGAGTGCGCGTGCTGGGCGGCGGCGCCCGGAGCGTCTTATAGTCGACTTGTTCGTAGCTTGGCGATTCGTTGAGGCTGGTGTTGATGCAACTTCGGAATCCGCCAACGAGGAGGCGATGGTTGTACGATCTTACCGGCGGCGGTTTGGATTGGACCCTCTAATGGACGCGACCTTTCTACCATTGACACGAGCGACTAGGGTCTGGCGGCTTCTCCCGAGGAACCGTTGTCCTGTCCAGGGAAGGCCCTACTTTTCTGCCAGCTCCGACTTAGTCGTGGAGCTCTTTCTCCGGCTTGGAGGGGGTACTTCCCGAAGACGTCGCTCGTAGGCGTGGAGGTGGTCTTGACGATGTGGTGGCGGGGGCCTCCACGTCGGTGTCTTGATTGGAGGGTGGGTGTTGCTCTGCGAGGTCGAGGCTGCGCTTGTCGCAGAGGAGTGCTTCTTTGGGGGAGCTCCTTATCGTAAGGACGCCCTTTGGGCCGGGCATCTTTATGCACTGGTACGCGTAGTGCGTAGCTGCCATGAACTTGGCCAGTGTAGGTCGTCCTAAGATAGCATTGTAGGCTGTCTCGAAATCGACTACGTCGAACAGGATTTTCTCTGTTCGGAAATTCTCCGGTGTACCGAAGGTAACCGGGAGCGTGACTTGCCCTATCGGCGTGGCCGATGAGCCCGGGACGATGCCGTGGAAGGAGTGTGTCACTGTTTGCACGGATGATCGTGGCACTTGCATGGCATCGAGGGCGTTGGCGAATGTGAGAACCCTAAATTCTAGTGTTAGTCGAGAGAGGCATGAGGTGGAAGTCGTGGAGCAACTCGCGTTGCTGAGTTGATCCAAACCTATTGAGCTATGTCGAGAGTAGTGTCGAGAGGGGGAGGAAATTTGTTGTGCATTCGCATTCATCGCATATATGGCATATGTAGAAAGTAACGTATATATGTATAAATACATATGAAATGAAATTGAAACTTTATTAATTCAAATACATGATACAAGTGTTAATGATACAACATTATTACAAAAGAATAAAGAAGAAGAAATAAAAGAAAATTACGTAATGAAATCTTTCTACCTATACATCATCGAACCTAAGTCTTGAATCTTCAAATATTTGAAGTCTTCGAGTCTTGAGCAGTCGCAAAGCACCGAGAGCCGAAGGGGGAAGCCTTCGGGAATGTAGGCGGTCATCCGAGGTCGTCGAGTATGGGTACTCGAGACCATTGGAATCGTGCCGTTGCTGTAGGAGGCAAAAAGTTTCTAAACCTATATTTTTTTAAAAAAATAGGCGTGGTCTTATCGGCACAGTTCCGCTGACGTCCGCAGGATTAGCTGCGGGGGCAAAATAGTGCCGATGACCTAGAGTAGATTCTAGTTTTCGAAGATAGTTTTATAAAACATTTTTGTTTTCGAAAATGTCCGAGGACCACGTGGCTAAGACCCTCATCAGACAAAACCTAATATTTTATATGTTAGAGAAAAAGGAGGTGAGAGGTAAAAATAATTTTATTTCTCTTATACTAAATTGCCTCCATGATTCTTGTTTAAAAAGAAATCATTTTTTTATAAAGCAAAACATGGATAAGGCAACCCATGAGATATTTAGCTAAGCTAAAAATATCCAACCGAACAAGGCAACCTCCTTCCTCTGAAATTATCCAGCAGCCAACGAGTGGATTCCTAAGCAGTTAGCAAGATTACTTCCAAGTGAATAGCTTAGCTTATAAGGCAGCCATAGATTTTTATCAAACAAAAATCTGGAACAGATAGACACCAGACCAGCTGAATGGCTTAACCAGCAGCCACGTAACTAGAGTAAGCAAGCAGGAGGTGGCCAAGAGTAATCATCACAAGAATGTAGACAAGTTGGTATAAATAGTAGCAAGGCCACGAGGTGAATAGTAGTGCATAACAGCACTAGTAATCGTCCAGAACCAGTACTCCAGCTCTGTAGCAGGCAAGCCGCAAGAACTCAGCAAGAACAGCAAGTGTTCGTAGGAGGAGAAGGCCACTAGAACGCTTAGAGGGGAGTAAGAAGGAAGAGAAGAGGGCAGACCATTAGCAGAACCAGGAAGTCTCAAGAGGAGGATCACCACAAGCAGAAGGGAAGGAGTAGGAAGATAGCCAATCACCAGTAGAGAAAAAGAGGCAAGATCAATAGCTTAGCCGAACCTTAGCTTGTTCCAACCAAAACAAGGTAAGGACCATTGATAGTATCCAACTCTGCATATATTTATACATGCATTCTAGCAAATAATGGACCCTCAGAACCATTTTTGCATCACAGAATTGAAAGAGACATTTGTAGAACCTGTTCTTATTCTTTGGCATCAAAAGGATGTCTCAAACAATTCTCAGCTAAAGCTCATCATTAGGTTTTCTCTTAGGCAACTAGTGTAATGAATCTGTTCTTATCAGATTTTATAACCACTGCTTTAAATCTCTCAGAGAGAACATCATCTCATATAATAAGGCAACTGATTAGACAACAAAAGTAGTATCTGCTCTCATCAATTCAATCAGCCAATGTCAATATGCAAAGCATCAGCATACTTAGTTAAGAAATTAAATGAAGTCTCTGTCCTTTCAAAAGTAAACTGATATATACATATATATAGGGGAAAACAGAAATAAACTAAGATCAGGATAGCATCTGTTCTTAATCAAAACAGTATAGAAATTGGCTAAAAACCAAAATGAGCATCTGTTCTCATCAGTTTTATCCTATATACGCATGCCAAACAATTTAATTATAAAGGCATCATCTTTAGTAACCAAGATCAAATGTAAATCTGTTCTTATCAGTGAAGAAGGCCTCAAGTATAAGTGTACATTCCAACATCAGTGGATAAAAGCTAGGTATAGGAAATGTTGGAGTAGCTAAGGCTCAATTGAGGTTGAGCTAAACCGAATCATATATATTAAAGGTAGTCAAACATCACAATTGAAGTCCAGGTAGAAGAACCCTAAAATCATAGAAACAAATTGGGGAAATTTTGGGTATGAACCCTAGAACAGGTTGGGGAGAAATTAGAAGAATAGAGAGTTGGGGGAAGAAAGGAGGGCTTACCGGTTAGTGGAGGTTGAAGGCCGGGCACTGCGGCGCGCCACCAGCGGGAGGCGGGCCGACGGAGCTCCGGGGCGGAGCTGCGACGCCGGCCACGGCCAACCCGGGCGGCGACCGAGGCGCACGGTGAGGCGAGGTAACCAAAGCGGTGCGCCCAGGAGGGGCCGAGGCGAGCGGCCGGTGGCGACATTGGCGGTGCAAGGTGGCGGCGCAAAGACCCCTAGCCGAGCCCTAGGCTCCGGCGGCGGCACGGTTACCCGAGGGCGGCGGCGAAGGGAGCCAAACGGGGCAGCACCGAGGGGAGAAAGGAGGTAGAGGAGACGCTGGGCTAAGGCGGCGGCGGCGACCAAGGACGACCGAGGCGGCGCCAGGGGACATCAGCGGCGGCGCACCCGAGAGGAACCAGGAGAGGAATCGGGTGTAGAGGCGGCCGGGGTACGGGTATGGAGCTTAGGGATTTGAGTGTGAGTATTGAGTGAGATAAAAGAAAGAAGAAAAGGGGATAAAAATGAAAGAAAATGGAATAAGAATTGAGAAAAGGATTAAGAAGAAAATCTATATATATATATATACATAAATTTTTATACTTAGAGCAAGGAAGAAATAAGAAATAGATAAAAAGGGGGTTAGGAAATACATACATGCATATACACTTAAGTTGATGAATCATTCTAGATGGAATGAAATGTGTTATTCTCTAGAAAGAAGCTAAACACTAAAAGTAATCTTTAAAGATCTTAGTTAATTTTCTTACTAAATTCAAGGGATTGGGATAGAAACGCTGAAGTTGTGAATAAAGTAATCCAAGATTTGAATCGAGTGAGGTGGTCATGTAAGAAATTAATATAAGGTCAAATATTTGATGTTTAAATCAAATTTATAAAAAAATTTCCCAAATTCCTTGAGAAATATCTAAGAGATCTACGATTGAATTCATTTAAGCAAATTAAGTGCACCATGTTCACATATACATGCATCATGCCATGTCATTTGCATTCATATTTGGAATCTTTGAATTAGTCCTTATCGGACTTCATTGCTTGTATCAGAAGCCGGAGTTCAGCAGTCAGGACCGTCGAACTCCACTACCTATCCGTTACCAGGCAAGTCCAGTTTCTTGTTCATGTCCGTTGAGAATGTTCTTCGATTTCCCTTTGGTCTATAACATGCACAAAAATCTATGCTCTAAAGATGAATCAACTGTGGTTTTGTTTGGATCACCAGTTCTTGGGTGATCGCATGGCGGGTGATGAAATCCTGGTATGGGTGCAGTTTGGCACAGTTGGGAAGGTGGATTTCATCACACGGGAATGTTTCATATAAGGTTAATGCAACCAATGATCGATTGTGCATAAGGGCCGTAGTGATCGCGCATACCGCATACCCTGTATGGGCAGGGCTGAGCTAAAGTACCCTTTACCCTAGGTCTATACCCCCTCGGGAAAGGAAGACCTCAATAGTTGTATCCGGAGCATCAGCTATTGGGAAGGTGGCGCTAGCCATTGGCTATCCACAAAACGTTGTATCTGGAGTATCAACGTGAGACTGGTAGTCCTTGGCCTGATTGTGCAGGACTACGACGCGGGGTATAACCGAGCGGGCGGTGAAACGGCTCTGTGATCATGGGTACGTGATCTGAGATTTGCTACCTCGGGTACATATTTATGATCGTGTGTGGGTACAGTTGCGCACCTCTGCAGAGTGTATAGAATTGTGGCTGAGTCACTCCGTGTTCCCGGTTGGAACTGCGAACCCGGCAAGAAAGGGATCATCGGGAATCCTAGCAGCTTGTGAGACATGAGATCATTAGTCTCTTTAATTAAAACTTGACTCTCTTACCTTCTCCACCTGCATTGCTTTTGGAGAACGTTGCCGTTCTCAGTAGTTAGTGCATCAAACACCTCTTTGCTATTCCTGGACTTGTTGAGTACCTTTTGTACTCATCCCTCTATATAATTCCTTTGAGTAGGCTGTGAGCCAACGACGGAGGAGGAGGTGGTCTACATCGAGATCAACGAAGAAGTTCCAAAGGAGCAGCCGACGACGAAGGAGGACGAAGGCGTTGACTACTACGTCGAGTTTCGTGACGAAGACAACGCCGAGTAGAGTATTAGGTCGTAAGAGTTGTTAGGTGTAAATAAGACTTTTGCTGTAACCAAACAATAACGATTTTAAATTTCCCGTACTTTTGGGAATATGTTGTAAGACTTATGTTGTAATTTGAGTTTGTAAATTATGTTTGTATCATATGGACCGCTGCAATGCTTCTGTCGTGCCACTCTGTCACAGCAAATAGGATATTGAGGGAGCTCCCTCCGTCTATTAGCACGCGGCCGACTCGGCAATTGTTGATCGTGGGCTCGACCATGATCGGGTACCGTCCCGGTCGAGCACAGTTTTCGGGGCGATCAGCCTGGTCGAATGAGATTGCTACCTCAGACCACTTGATTGCTCGAGGGACTTGGGGCACACTCGCGAGGACTTCCCGGGCGATCGCCTTGTACTGCCTCTTGGACTCATAAGAGGTCGAGCCCCCGAATATGTGCTCTATTGCTCTGACATGCCCCTGGAAAGGCTCAGGGGTGGAATCACTGTCTTCGGAAGATGTCTCCCGGCTGTTGTTAGCGACCTGAGGATTTTCCTCGCGGAACCTCTCTCGCTCTTCCCGAAGGTATTTCTTGAAGATGCGGCATTGTCGCAGATCATGCGAGTCCGTCTGGTGGAAGTCGCACCAGGGCTTGGATGCCTTGTCGGAGGATGTTGCGGGCTTATCCTTGGGGCGTGGTTTCCAGGTACGCTTCTCGAAGACGTCGGCCATCACCTCGTCGGTTCTGGTCCTTTTCTCCTTGTTCCCTCCGGAGGGCTTCTTCTTGCGTTTGGTCTTGCGCGAATCGCCTGTCGACTGGAGGGGAGAACTGGTAGACTCGCCACGCTGTTGCTTGATGTAGCGTAAGGTTTCCTCCGCGCAGGCAGCCTTCTCGGCCAGGTCCATGAGCTGCCTGGTGGTTCTTGGCGGTCGCATGATCAGATCGTGCGTGCACATCTCGTTTCGACTGCCCCGAGTGAAGGCGCGGATGACATCCGAGTCCGTTATCTCAGGTATAGTGTTGCGGACGGCACTAAACCTTTTCGTGAACTCGCGGAATGTCTCATCTGGTCGCTGGACGACTAGGAACAGATCGTCGACTCGACCAGGCCTTGGGAAGGTACCCTGGAAGTTCCCGAGTAGCATGTCGCACAGCTGTCCCCAGGAACGGATCGTTCCTAGGGGTAGGTTCGTCAACCATGTCCTAGCGGCTCCTCTGAGAGCGGTAGGGAGGTAGTTGGCCATTACTTTCTCGTCACCGCCAGCCGCCTCAATCGCGGTGGTGTAGATCTGGAGGAACTCCACAAGATTCGTGGTTCCGTCGTACAATTCAAGCGAGCCTGGCTTGAAACGAGAAGGCCAGCGTACCTGTCGGAACTCCTGGGATAGCGCCTGGCACCCGCTGAAGGATCCCCGATAAGGTACGTTTTCGCCGCTGTTCGGGGTCGAGGACCGGCCCCGAGTATTGGCGTTGTGTGCATAATCTCTCTGAGGAGGTTGCTGCTCCTGCTGGCGCCTTTGGCGGCGGCGCTGCTCGAGCTGTTCTCGGAGGTCCACCGGCTGCTCCTCCTGAGGAGACCGGTTTCTGGGGTGTCGTCCCTCTTGATCTCGTTCTTCCAACGGAGGAGGGGTATCCACCCGAGCAGAGCTGTGGGTCACCGATCTGGCCCGAGAAGACTCGGCCTGGTTCTGAGCCTCCTGGAGGTCAGCCCCCAGCCGTCGTAGCCACTGCACGCCCGCGGGTGTAGATAGATCTGCTACGGGAGGCTGTGACAGTAGATTGCGCACTTCCGCAAGTCTTCGAGCAGTTCGGGACACGTACTCCCTCGTTCCCGGGGGGGATCTTCCTCCTAGGGCAGGCAGGTCTCCGTCCCGACGAGGGGTTCTCTCCCCATCAGCGGGCAAACTCCCGCCCACGTGGGAGGCAGCCAGCGCATTACGCGGCTGTGAGCCCCCGGGCAAATCTGGATCTACGGGGTCTTCCCGACCGTCATCGATCGCGAGTACCATCCGAGGCCCTTGACTAGACGACGTGTACTCGCATTCCATCGCGTTGTCCTCATTGGACACAACGCGGGTAAAGTCTTGATCGTTCTCACGATCAGAGTTAGCGGGAGAAATCCCAGCCATGGGGCTGGTCGTTCTCGCCGGGGAGTCGTCATTCAAGACCAACTTCCCGCTGAAGGCCCTGGCGCACTCAGTTCTGAAGTGGTCTGCCTCGCAATCTGAGTCCTCTCCAGGGGCGTATTCTCCGAAGTCGACTCGATCCGTTACCGGGTACGGGTCCATAGGGCCAAAGTTGTCGTAGAAGCCCTGGTCCGAGTAGCCGGTACGGGGCAAGATTGCGACCGGTTTTCCTGCCGTGCTTGCTACTTCCTCCTCGGTCGAGGCCGGGGAGGAACGAGCAAACGGCGCTGGGGTCTGATCGCGCCTAGTTGCGCGTCCTGCCGACTTCGAATCTTCCTGGACGGCTTGGTCCGGAGAGGTCCCCACGGTCGGCGCCATCTGTCAACGATCGGTAAACCGGCGATCTTACGGTACTCGTGAGATGATGATTACTGGGGGTAGGGACCTCTAGGGGCCAAAACGCCAAGAGATCTGACAGCAGGGAACAGCCGTTTTTATACAGGTTCGGGCCTCCCTCAGGATAATAGCCCTACGTCTTGTTGCTATATATTGCTTCGGGAACACGCTTTACAATGGGGGTGTATGTTAGTGGCTATCCTAGGCCTAATCGTAGACTAATCCTAGCTAATCCTCTGGGCTCGACTCCTTCGAGACTGCGGGGTCTTCTAGGGGTTCGCCTCCTGGGATCTTGTGCTGCGACTAGTTGGATCTGTCTCGCTCTGTTGCAACCTAGATGGACCTGTCCTTCCCTATGGGATTGCTGATCCTTATATAGGGGGTACCCAAGGTCGTACTGGACGTGGACTCACGCCCGAGTAGGACTCTGGCCTCCTTAAACGTCGGGATTGACTTTCCTAATTTAAGGGGAATCTTCTTTCCTTAGAGGAATTGCCTTATCGTCCGAGGATCCTTATTGGGTACGTGGTACCTTCCTAAAGCCTCGGGGAACTATATACGGATACCCCGAATACACGGGATACAGTACTACTCATCATCATTTCTGTATATGTTAGAAAAAAATATTTTGATAGCATTCAATAATACAATAATTGTAGAACCTTGTATAATTTTAGCATGATAATCAAAACACATTTCAGTAGGCTGTTGGCTATGGTGATACTGAGTCTATGGATTGTTATTTTTAGTATATATTTCTTGTGATAACTGTGATTCTATGCTGAAATGAGGGGACATTTTGATGAAATTTTCTAGTGAGAAATGAGGAGTTTTGCTGCTGATTCCTTTTTAGTTATCACGCTACTGAAATGTGCTCTAGTTATGCAAAATTTTACAATTATTGTATTGTTAGATGCTACCAAAATATTATCTATAACATATGCAAAGACATGCTTACATGCACATCTACTACATCTACAAAGTGATACACACACACACACACACACACATATATATATATATAATGGCAAAATGGTCTTTTCAACACTCACTTAACGGTCAACTAGGGGCCAACTAGCGGTAGTAGCATATTTAGAACTAGTTTAAAATTAAATTGGTATATTTAGAACTAATTTTTTTAGTAGTATATTTGGAAGTCACCAAATTCTTAGTTGCATATATGGAATTCTCTCTATATACTTACCTTGTAAAGATGGTAGGGGTTCACTGCCACATCCCCGTTGCTTCTGTCGGCGATTTTATCTGCCAAAATCATTTATAGCTCTATGAAAAAAAAAGAGGCTCATTGTTCGTTGATGTTGGTCATTATGTTCGTTTTATTCAAAGGAACAGCAGGATTTAGCTCCAGTTTTTGCATGCACATTACTTGACGCATAATCACACCACTGAGGGATGGATAGGGCGGCTTAGTTGTCAGTAAAATTTACAAATATTGACATTAAAATTTGATAAAGTATATCCATTTTGCTATTTTTTAAGTTCGTCTCTTTTTTTTTAAACACCAAGTCGGTTCTCCCGGCCTTTGGATTACCTTTCACATGCCGATGTGCCTGATTCTGATAACTATCCAATGGTTCAAAAATGTGAAATTTTGTGGTTGTTGATCCTTTAAAAAACCTTTAAAGTGGTTGGAATTGCTACAAAAAAGATTGATTAGATGTCCTTAACATGATGTAAGTTGCGTGTAGCAGATATGTATACATGCCTGAGTGCTGGTGAGTGAAGGTGTCCCAGATGCTTGGTCCCCTGCCTCCCTTCGTTGCACCACCCTCATACTGCATGTAAATGTCCAGCAATTTGTCAGACGGACCAGAATCAAACATTTCATAATGTAGATAGTTAATTGGGCTGATGACTTGTTGGATCAGATCATAGATTCCTACCTGCATCGAACTTGAGTATAATTTCTCCCATTAATCTTTTATTATTCCTTGATAGTTAATCGACTACCATGTCTGTTTCACAATATTCGTCCCACGAGTATATCTAGCTGGCACAAAACTCAACTAATACTTGATAGTCAGACCATACTTCCTCCCATCACATAGAATATTAGTTTGTCTATCTAATAGCCGCAAAAATGATCTGATTTGATCAAATATTACTCCTTTGATCCTAAATGTAGTAGTTTTAGACCTTGGCACAAGAACTAGGGAGTAGAAAAAAAGTTGGAAAAGTTATCACTTTACCCTCTGTCATTTCCATAGCAAGCAATTGCTCCATGGCATAATTAGTGTATTGGAAATGAAAACAACCTATGGACTAATGTAATGAACGAGAGAGAACATGAAAAGAAAATATAAATATACCTAGAAATTCTAAAGCTACTTACATTAGATTTAGGAACATGCTACTTCCATCTACTATATACTAAAAGCAGGATACAATAAAAACAAATAGAGAGAGGTTAGAAGTTCCCACAAAAAAGCAAAACATCTGATCGTTAATTTGGTGGACCATTTATTATTAGTGGACTACAATCGATAGATTTTCATAACTGTACCTAAATAAATCACAGCCGATAGATCTTCATAACTGTATCTAAACAGACCACAGCCGATAGATCTTCATAACTGTATCTAAACAGATCACATTTGATAGATTATCACAACTGTACCTAAATCTCGCGATCTGAACTTTTATTTCCTGTAGTGATTTAATATCACACGTACAGGTAAAAGAATAAAGATAATTAAAAGTAAATTACGCAGGACACCATGCTAGTTTAGATAAAATTGGAGAACGTTAAAACAACCTATATTTTAGTTCGGAGAAAGTATATAATTTTGCCTTCTTAGTTCATGCACCGGAGAAAGTAAACCCGCAGGATTTTTGCGCGTCATTGCGAAAGGAAAATATGTGGAGATGCATGTCGACATACAACCTATGTTATGCATGAATCAATGAACGAAAGAGAAATGGAAACCTGGTAGGACGACGATGCCGTACCAAAGACGAACCCCTCAGGGAAGCTTCTCCGGCCTCTCGGCGGCTGGCCGGTGCCATCGTAGGCGCCGTAACTGACAGCCAGGAGGAGAAATGGGAGGACAAGACGACCAGGCATCATCACCACCACTACTGCAGCCATATGGTGTGATATATCAGAGGATATATATATACCACAGCTTCTTACTATATGTCAAAGTCTCAAGGTCTTCTTCCCTGGCACTATTTTTTTGAGATGGTAGGGAACCATGCATGTGTTGATTGTTCGAATTGCCGTCGCTGAGGTGACAATCTTTGACAAGGACGACATAGACATCTTCCCTGTAAAAAAAAACTGTACAATAGTGTTGCTACAGATTGATGGTTATGCTGCTCGTGATTCATGCGTTGGCGGATAGATTGCACGCAGCTAGCTAATCGCATCACCTGCCCTGATCGTAAGGGGGAAAAAAGACACGCATCTGGCCACGATATTATTAGGTAGGCACGGTGTGCATTTCGCGTGGTTGCATTTTATTTTAGAGATATAGGTAGGCAGGCTTGAGTTACAACTTGCAGTTTTGGTTCTCCGCATGCACTATTTGATAGCCACCAATGAGGTACACATGTTGGCATATCCAGCACAGTACATATCATATGCATCTAATATCTGTTTGGATCGATCAACATCGTGTACTATGCTCGAACAGGCCCCAGAACAATAACTCTTCAGGCGCCGTACGTCTATCGATCAGGACACGGGGGATGGAGAAATTTCTCTATATATGGTCTGACCAATCTGACCAATCTGAATTGAATGTTACATTCCATATTTCAGCTAGCACAGAGAAAACTGAAAGGCGCAGCTCGTTATAAGCAAAATTGCAATAATCACGAACGATATCACGTAAGCTTCGCCAAGAGTACGGCTGTGCCTATCCGGTGTCAACAGATCGACGTCGACACGGCACTACGGTCATTCTCCGGTCTGGTTGTTGGCTTCCCCTGTTCCCATGAAATTTTTGGGTCTCTCGTTTTCACTCGGCAAGCTGCGGGTACTCAACCAGAGGACGAAGATGACCTCGTCGTAGCCTGGGCCGAATCTATGTGGACGATCCTGCTACTTCAAGCCGATCGCGCGATCGTGAAAAAAGCGGTGGATGAAACATATCGCAGCACCCATGACAGCCCACTAAAACAAAATACGGTATTCTTATTTATGGGCCAGAAACGGCTGCAATTAGCCCGTTAAAGTATTCAAATGTGGGCTTGTACAGAATCGGTAGAAACCGCTCCGATGGAGGAAAACGTGACATCACGCTCTAGCACGGCGGCAGCGGAGTCCCGCACAGGCACTTGTTATGCTCGTATGCCTCCGCCTTGAACCGATCCATGTTCCCGCCGGTGGGTATCTCCCCGCAGAGCTGGTTGTAGCTGAGGTCCAGCGTCACCAGCCTCGACTGCGGCAGCGACGCCGGCACGCCGCCGTAGATCCGGTTGTGGCTCAGGTTGAGGAACAGCAGGTTCCTGGGCATCACCACGCTGGTCAGGTTGAACCGCAGCTTGTTCCCGGACAGGTCGACGTCCGACACCGTCTTCCGCCGGCCGAACATGAACGACGCGTCCCCCCGGAGCCTGTTGTTCGCCACCCTGAAGTTCATGAAGTACCTCTCGCGCGCGTAGGTCCGGGGGATGGTCCCCGACAGCCGGTTGTCGGACAGTGTCAGGCCCAGCGGCGACTCGCGCGTGCCGCCGCTCACCAGCCGCGGCGGGATCGGCCCGACGAGGCTGTTGTTCGCGGCGTTAAAGTTGGTCAGGTGCGGCAGGTCCTGGAGGGACCTGGGGATCGTGCCGTTGAGATTGTTGCCGAAGAAGCTGACGGAGGTGAGGTTGGTGCGGGAGAGGGACGCCGGCAGGGCGCCGGAGACCGAGGTGCGCATGATGTTGAAGATGGAGAGGTGGGAGAGGTTGCCGAAGGAGTCCGGGATGGGGCCGGAGAGGCCCGGGATGTTGTCGATGTTGATGGTGTGCACCTGGTCGAGGTCGCCGATGGCCGGGGGGAGCGTGGAGGTGATGTTGAGGTTCTCGAGGAAGATGGCGACGACGCGGCGGTTCTGGTTGCAGAACGCGTACGGCCAGTTGCAGTGGTCCGTGCCGGGCTGCCACGCCGCGAGCGCGGGCTGGTCGCCGAACTGCTCCTTGATCTAGAGCAGCGTCGGGAGGTCCGGGTCGTCGCCCAGCTGCTGAGAGAGCGACGCCGTGAGTTGGAAAGACAGGAGGAGGAGAAGTACGACGTGGTTAGCCATGGTGATCGATCGCATTGGTACTTGAGGAGAGTTACAATGTGGTATAGCTATTTGTAGGAGTTGAAATCTGCTGGACTATCATTAAGGAAAAAAAAATAGGTCGTCTGGATTGATTGATGTAATTGTGAAGCTAGCTAGCTAAAGTTTGGTCAAAGGTTTGTGAGTGGCTTGGTGCGTTCGCAACGAAGAAGAACATGCATGGTTTCTTGCCATGCACTTGATAGATATTGTACGGGTATCCATTGTCCTAGTCATAGGTTCACCCGTGTTTTTTTCAACTCCAGCAGCTCCCCTAAAACATCTCCCCTATATTTCACTCACCTATATTTTAACAATATCTTATAACTATCATTTGTAACCGTTAAAATTCGAACGACTGTAGTTCCAACGGTTAGTTTTCAAACGGTTAGTTTTCAAACGGTTAGTTTTCCAACGGCTAGTTTTCCAATGGCTATTTTTCTAACGGCTATTATTCCAACGGCTAGTTTTCCAACGGCTATTTTTCTAACGGCTATTATTCCAACGGCTAGTTTTCCAACGGCTAGTTTTCTAATGGCTAGTTTTCCAACGGCTAGTTTTCAAGTCTATATATACGATATCATCTCTCATATCTCTCTCTCACAATCCTGGTTCTATCTTCTCTTCTACATCTATTTCTCCATCTCTCTTTCATCTCTCCACAACGATATGAGTCACCGCCGCAGCTTGGCCCGACGATTGTGCTTGGATTCCTCTTCTGATGAAGAGGAACTCTATATGGCTGCAGTCGTAGCAGAGGAAGAACAAGAGCGGTTCGACGCTCCATGCCATGGCGGTTCAGTGCCGGGACGTCAATTTATTGATCGCGAGAGCGCCGAAGGTTATCTCAGACTCTACAAAGACTACTTTGCAGAGAATAGTACCTACCCCGAAAGGATGTTTCGCCGCAGGTTTGCAATTGTTGCTTTTGTTTCTTTTTCACCGTACTGGTCAATCTTCGTGTCTCATTCATTATATTCGCGCAGGTTTAGAATGCATCGTCCTCTTTTCTTACGCATAGCGAGTGCTATACAGCAACATGATAGGTATTTTGTGCAGAAAAGAAATAATGCTGGCACTCTTGGGTTACATCCTTTGTAAAAGATCACCGCAGCATTCCGAATGCTAGCTTATGGACTACCAGCTGATGCTACCGATGATTATTGTCGGCTAGCAAAGGCCACCGCTTTGGAGAGTCTTAGAAGATTTGTGCGAGCTGTGATTGAGGTCTTTGGTGATGAGTACCTGAGATCTTCAGATGCTGAAGATACTGCTAGATTACTTGCAATTGGAGAGCAAAGGGGGTTTCCAGGTATGCTAGGGAGCATAGATTGCATGCATTGGGAGTGGAAAAATTGCCCTACAGCATACCAAGGTTTTTTTGTTGGCCATGTCCGTGAACCCACAATCATTCTTGAAGCTATTGCTTCACAAGATCTTTGGATTTGGCATTCCTTCTTTGGTTTACCAGGATCTCACAATGATATAAATGTCCTTCACCGTTCGCCTGTGTTTGCAAGGCTAGCCCAAGGGCAAGCTCCTGAAGTGAATTATGATATCAATGGTCACAACTACAAAATGGGGTATTACCTTGCAGATGGCATATATCCGCAATGGGCCATATTCGTGAAGTCAATATCAAATCCAATTGGGCAAAAGAACAAAAATTTCTCTCAATTTTAAGAAGGAGCTAGGAAGGATGTCGAGCGAGCCTTTGGGGTTCTACAATCTCGTTTTGCCATCGTTCGTGGACCAGCAATGCATTGGAATCAAGAGACACTCGGAGATATCATGACAGCTTGTATTATCATGCATAACATGATAATTGAAAATGAGCGTGAAAACCCTGAAGACTACAACTACGATTTTATGGGAGAAAGGGTGACAATTTCTCGCCAACATGCAGTTCTATTTTCTCAGTTTCTTCAAGTTCATAGTGATATTCGAAACAAACAAGTTCACTATCAACGTCAACTTGATTTAGTTGAGCACCTATGGCAGATTCGAGGAGATATGTAGCTTTTTTAATTATGTAAGCGGTAGTAATAATCTAGTATGTGTCGTCATTTTAAATTATGGAGGGGTGTAAGCGGTACTATTTCATTTTCTACATAATGTAAGCAACTATGTTTTTAATATAGTCGACCAACTATTTCATACAACACATAGTTTATAATCCAAAGGGTTCATGGTCATACGACATACTAAAGATTACAACAAAATAATAAATAGTTCATACAACAAAAGGTCCATGGTCATACGACATACTAAAGATTACAACAAAATAATAAATAGTTCATACAATAAAATGTCCGAATTATAACAAATAGTGAAGCTTAACCCGATGAGTTGCGATGCTTACTGATGATCTGACTCCGAATCATCTTATAGTATTCTTGTTGTTGCTCGTCCATGCCACTAAGGTCCATGTTCATTATTTGATGTTCTTCCATCATTCTCTTGAGTTGTATCTTTTCTTCTTCTAATGTCACCCTTTTTTCTTCTATTGCATTCTTTCTCCTTTCTTCTACCAACCTATTTTCTTCTATCTCTTTGTCCATTGCAATAGCAAGATCAAATCGCTCTTGTCTCTTCTCCTCCCTAGCCGATAACATACCACCAAATGCCTCCATAACATTACTACTACCTGTAGAGGTAGAAACTTTACCTCGTCGTAATAGTTCTTTCGCCTTCTTTTTACCAATTGGTCTTGTTGGGGGAACATCTGTAGGGGGAGATGTAGCTTCATCCTCGAACATATTAGCATTTGGAGTACTAGGTGAAGATGAACTCGGAGTAGACATGAATAACGTCTTCTGTTTTTTTGTTACTGATCCAAGTTGTCCACTTCTCGCTATTTTGCAATTTTTCATAGCAATGCATCAATGAAAATGATTTCTTTCCCTTCTCTTCTTGCCGGTACATAATGCATGCCTGAGTTATCTGCATTAGTACATATGTATTAGTATAACAATGCATAACATATTAACATAAACCATGTAAAACATAGATTTCTACCTTATCTTTTTGTGTCATCCCACTTTGGTTTCGTTTCACAATCTGGACATAACATGCAGTAAACTTAGACACTTCAGTTCGAATAACAGCCCAACGGTGTTGGAGAGAATTTTGATTCCGATCTGATTCTTCTTTCTTGTTGGCATGGAAATGATCATGGACTCTTTTCCAATAACAAGCACGAGATTGGTCGACTCCTATGATTGGATCTTGAGTTACCTCGAGGTATGCATCCACCAAAGCCTCGTCTTCAAAAACGCTGAAATTTTTTTGCCTCTTTGAGCTTGCTTTCACAATTGGGGTAGGTTGTTCGGATCCATCGAGATCGACGTATTGTGATTCACTCCAACTCACATCATTCAATCCGTCACTTTGCAAAAGGTCAAAATATTGTTGATTATCCATCACAACAATCTGCATCAACACAAAATATGTTATGAATTAATCAAAATTGTTTCAACAGAGGTGAGATAATCTACTTCGATGCATTTTTTGTTCATATCAAACAGCATTAACAATCAAGATGCTTGAGAAATTGGCTGCAATGGTTCATGGTCATATAAATGTCTCACTCTCTCAATCTCTCTGTCTCTCGCTCTCTCGTATCTCTCTCTCTGTCTCTCGCTCTCTCAATCCCTATCTCTTGCTCTCTCAATCTCTCTCTCTCTACTGCACGGGGGAGATGGCGCCGAGGGAGAGGGAGGGGCCGGCGGGCGCCCGGGCCGGGTCAGGGCGGGAGGCGGCGGTGGCCATGGCCGCGCCCCAGCTTCCCCCGCCTGCACGCACCCCGGCTTCCTCCGCCGCCGGTACCCGTGGCGGCGATGGCACGGAGGGAGAGGGAGAGGCCGGCGGGCGCCCGGGCCGGGGCAGGGCGGGAGGCGGAGAGCGACGAAAGGGAGAAGAGCGGCGACGCAGCGATGGCCATGGCCGCGCCCTAGCTCCCCCCGCCGCCGCGCCTCCACCGGCGGCCGCCACACGCCCGGGCTTCCTCCGCTGCCACGCACCCCCGCCGCCACAAGCCCGAGCTTCCTCCGCCGCCACGCGCCCTGCAGTCCACGCCCCCGCATCGACCTCCGCCACGCACCCTGCTCCGGATCTGAGGACGGCGCGGGTGGCGGACGCGCTGTGGTGGCGGCCGCGGCGGCTCTGCGTCCGGGACATGCTCGAGCTCATGGCGATGGCTCCTCCATCTCTCTCCCTGAGGTCATCCTCTCTCGCTCGCTTTCGATCTATGGAAAAAATGGGGGAACGGGACCAACCGGAGTGGAGGGTGCTCGTGGCCGGGGCAGGAGCGGCCGCCGGTGGAGGCGCGGCGGCGGGGGCAGGCGCTGCCGCTGCTGGAGGAGCGGCGGAGGTCGGTGCGGACGAACCGGAGTGGCGGCGTGGTGGCGGGAAGGAGGTTTCCGGATGGAGTCGTCGGCGATTTCGGGGGAACGGGGATGAATCGGGGAGCCCCGAGAGATAGGGGAGGGGGAGCTCGAAACTGGGGCGAGCCTAAAGTCGGGGAGGGGATGGGGGGGGTCTGTTGGACAGCGTTTTTCCTCCTCTCTCCCCTAAACTAGCAATCGGGGACCCAACCGGGGGCCTGATAGACTTGCTCTTACATTCCAGTTCGTAACATTCATGAACATAAATTTGTTTTGTAGAAAATGAAGAAAAGTTGCGTTTGCCTATTTCATTGTTTTTTGGTGTATCCGTCCAGGTACTGATTGGTGGTGTGATGCACCGGTGGCTAAGGAACGGGCTTCTTTCTCTCGCAGGAATCATAGATCTATCCAGGTTAGGGAACTTCCCATCATATTCTAACACTTGAATGCTTGATTAGCTTCGCACAGCGGTGGCAGCGACCTGGCCTGGCCACTGTAGCCCCGCAGCACAGTAGCGGCGGTGATGGAGATTGCAAAAATGACAGCTATTATCGGTGATGGAGCGGCGGCGGTGGAGATTGCAAAGACGACAGCTATTGAGGTTGTGTACAACAATGTTATGGTGGAAGGATCATGTGGTAGCAAAGCCACGGCAGCGGCGCGTGGTCGCTGCTATATTTGTAAGTAGTATCATTCTCTTCTTGCTCCTTCCATAGAAACAACCAAAGAAGTTTATGTAGATTTTCCGTGTGAAATTTTATGCAAGGGTAGCAGTTTAGAGAGACACAATGTTGTGTGTGAACCAATTAAAGGCCTCAGGTGGTAGCACAGGTACAAATCCGTCTCTGTGGCTGGAACCAGTTGAAGGGAACATCCTATGATTCATGAGGATTGAATACAAATGCCTTTCAGGTCGAAATCTACTGGAATTATATTATTTTGTTGATATTATGTAAGCTTCTGTAATTTCTTCCCTGCTCTACCGCTTGAATTTTGTATGGCCTTTTGATTTCTTTTTGTTGAGAGAAAGAAACTGGTGATATATTGCTACAAACATACAAGTGGGATTATATATCCCTGCTGCTATTGGAAAGATCTTTTTTCACAAAATGTTGAAATCCCACAAAGTTATTAATTCAACGAGATACATGTACTATTTTTTGGGTTCTTTTTTAAATATGCAACATTTTTTTAGTCTATTGACAGGAGCTCTGGGTTGCACTGTTAGAAGTAGATGTGCACTTTGGTATTTTCCATCGACGACATCATAGTTTGACAAGGATCAGCTGCAATCACATCTGAGCTAGTCTAAAAACTGCAGCGAAGGATAATACATTGATAGCATTACAACTGATGCATTTACCACCTGAATTTTTTAAATAAATTTCACATTTTACCATGAACTTGTGACAAAGTGACATATTTTACCAATTTAAAATTTAGTGACATAACTTGCCAGATTTTACACCCATAATTCTAAATTTTATCAGATACAATAATTGGAATGGATTCCAATAGACCTAGATGTGGCTGACTAGAATGTTATAACATCTCTCTCCTCCCCTCTCTCTGGTAATGTCCACGTGTGCATCCCCTACCTCTCCTTCAACGTGTGGTCTTGGGAGCTGCCGGAGCTCTGTTCCTCGCTGTAGCAATCAACGTCGGATGCCTCTGCTCATGATCATAGCCACTACCAGGTCTAGCAAGACAAGCCGACATTCACGGCAAACGAGCCCGACACACGGCTCCCTCTCGTGGCCTACATCGGCGGTGGCGGCTTCTGCCTTGGCTTTGGTTGCTATGGATGGACAAGACTAGCCGCTCAGGTCCGAGCATCCGTGTGCAACTCTCAATATAGAAATGCTCGGTGTTGGAGAGCCCCTCCCCTCCCCCCTCACTGCTTAGAGTGCATGAGGAGATTGTGCCGCCTAGAACACACACGAATGCCGTCCCGCTCATCACTGGTGTCCTCTGCTTGGAACGCATGCGGACCTGCTGTGTTCACCGCGAAGCACAAAAGGCCATCGCCATCCTCTAAGCGAGGGGCGACGGGCCAGAATGCAAGCCGCCTCTACCATCCAATTGTCTAAGCACACAAGGCGAGATGGCAGGCAACATATTTGGGGTCCCACGAGCATGTGAGGCACTAGGATGGGTGGTATCATTGGGATCCACGAGCATGCGAGGCGTGAGGGAGATCTCCGGGGGGTGTGCTTGGAGGAGATCATGAGAGGAACTCGTCCTGTTGAGGATGATGGTGCAACCGCCATGGTTGAGTGTGAGCTAGAGCAGTGACTCGGCGCCTTCAATCTGTTGGTTGGGCCCATTGAGAGAGGAAAAAAAGCAAGAGAGGAGGGAAGATGAGGAAGAGAAAGCTAAGGTAGACATCTAGACAGTTAAGGCCAATGCGTGAGGTAGATACCAAGTCAACGCCACTCACCTAATAAGTGGGTTGAGGCTCTCAGAATTTGTCCCCATTTATAAATCTAGTAAAATATGAAATTATGGGAGTTAATCTGATAAATTGTGTCACTCAATTTTAAGTCTACCAATATAAAAAAACATGAGTTAAGATGAGACACTTTCGATCTATAAACTGTTTAAAGTCTTTAATCTAATTTTATAATTCTTCGTCTAATATTGCCGAGACATGTGGTTCCTACATCACCAACTTATTTCTTTCTCGGCGAATTGACAAACAGAGTACAACACCAGCAACAACAGAAGAGAAAAACTTATCTCTCCTTGTCAAGGTGGACATTTCTTGATCGAGATAATCTACTCAAGCAAGGCATAATCACTACTTGAAAGCACCGGAGTATATACTGTGTAGAACACAAAAATAGTACCAAACCAAGCTACGGGCATAATCACTAGTTCTTTTTAAGATAAAAGTGGAGTGAATCTGTCTCGGCTTTTGCATCGAGAGATGTACACAACTTTTAATTTTATTTTACATAATGTTAAAGGTATCAATACCAAAAGAATCAGCTTATAAAGGAGTACAATTTAACAAATAAATTATCAAAATACGGTCAGCCTCGACGAAACCCACCAAAGCAATGAGAAAACTTAAAGTCAAAATACCTATGATACTAGACACTATCAAGGGTCAAAGCATTGTCCAAACAATGAAGTCCAGGCCGATAACATTTATCCTAGGAAGTAGACCCGTCATCTTCTAAAACAACGCCTTCAAGAAGGAGATAACACACATATGTTGACATTGTCGGATCCAACCAATAAAGGACAGATCAGGGGTTCTCACCCTGTTGAGCAAGCACCAGTCCATACCGCCGTTGCTGGATCAGCGAAGGCTAGATCACCAATATTAAAGACAATGTATTTAAGAAGGAGATGACGAATGTACATCGCCGTACCGGATCCAACCAATGAAAACCAGATCAAACCCGACAATGCTTGAAAACACCCTAATATCCTCGTCGCTAGATCCAACCAATGAAGATTAGACCGCCATCCACATGTCAAACCTCCCAGACCACCACACAAACCATCCGGAACTGCTCCAGAGCATGCATGCATCAACCCCGCCCCAAGTCGCACCAACCCGATCAAGATCGACCACCTGTGGGCATCTGATCTAACCAAGTCGGCAGTCCTCCACTTCACCAATCAAGCATCAACTCATCGAGGGAGGGAAGGTGAGAGAGAAGGCATGAGCCACTGTCAGGATCCACCAGATGCTGCTACGCTCATGAGCACGCCGTCGGCACTCCCCAAGGCAACCGAGAACGGCTCCCGCATGACGGGACGGCCAGCGAATGAGACGATGCCACTGGTGCGCCACCGCCAATGGACGAGACATCAATGACGGATGAGGTAGAGCAGGAGTGAGCCACCGCCACTGGGAGGCATGCCCCAAAGCCGTCTGCCTCCGTGATGCCTCACCAGCCAACAGGAGGCCACTAGCCCGCCGCACGCGCACTAGGGACGAGCCAGATCTAGACTTTGCCTCGGGGCCACCGAGGGTTGCACCCTGCGAAGCCCTACCACGCACCCCACCTGAGCCTCGTCGCACCACCAGAAGGCTCCCTCCTACGCCCGCTCGCGCAACTGCAGCGCACCACCAAGATCCGCCCGCCGACAGCCATGCATGAAGGAAAGGAGCCACCGAGCCAACCGCCTTCTTTGGAGGCAAGCCCCGCCACCGCCGGGTGGCGGCGAGGGGAGGAAGGGACTGGGAGCTCTAGTGGCAGGGATGGTCGTCCCCGGCGTCGCCCTGAGAGTGACACGGGAGGCCAATCTGTTTCTTCTTTCGCTCACTACATACATAATCACTTGTTGAAAGCATCTTAACTAAAACTATTGGTTTACCTCCTGCATCGAAAAGCAAGCACTTACATTCCCAATTATATTTCGAGTCCAACTGAAATATATTGTACTTTATCTGCGCCCCATGCATACACAGGACATAGCTTACCCCTGAACCTGTTCCCGGATAAGTGTTTACTACCGTTTCTACTTTGATGTACTGTACATCTCTATGCACTGCCATGAAGCTATCGAAGTGTTGGGGTAGGGGTCCCCGCGCTAGCCCGTTTTCGAAGTCTTCCACATTCGCCATCAAGGACCACACTGACCTAGTCTTCGCCGTCATCACGGACTATGCCGACACCACCAAGGCCAACCTCGACGTCCGTCATCGTCGAAGTCCACGTCGTCGATACCGCCAAGGGCAACCTGGACGTCCGTCATCGTCGAAGTCTACATCAATGACGATAAAACAAGGACTACGCCGACGTCATCAATGATCGTCCCGATGTCCGTCGCCGTCAGGGCCTACGCCGGCATTGTCAAGGATTGCGTTGACGTACTTAGGAATTCCTCTAAAGATGCTAGAGAATATTCCCCAGAGATGCCCAGAATATTCTCTCAAAATATCTTCTATGCATGGGATATGATGACCACGCCCTTGTAAAAGTCGCTCTCGTGTGAGGGCAAAATTGTAATATCATATTTTCTATCCTCAAACCTATAAATACCCCCCTAGGGCTAGAGAGGAAGGGGAGAGAATTTCTTGTAAACCCTAATTCTACGCTTCAATGCAAGGTGACTTTCACCTCGTCGGACACGATTTGGGTTTCATCTCCTCGTACACGGCACGAGTTTCACCCTGTCGTACATGTCTCGTGCTTCACCTCGACGGACAACCAGAGGGTCATACTCGCTTGTACTCCTTGTGCACCGCCGATGGTCGCTGTAACCGTTTGGGGGTGCCATAAGTTTACTTACTATCTAGACTTGTATCTACGACACAAAGTATCGAACAATAGCAATAATTTACACGCTTCTGATTACTCATAATAACAAAGGGCATACCTGGGAATATTGTCAACATCTACATGGGCTGACGTACAGAAAGTGCTAGCGGTAGAAAGTTTTCCGAATCAACCCAGTTGAGCTTGGAATTTTAAATTTAGTCTGTGTGATCAAGATGCTGCTTGCTTGGAAAGACTTTGAATTCCACAAGTCTCAGCCTAGTCATGTGGCTCCTACACCACTTAGTCACTACCTCATTTTTTCCCCAGACACATGACGTCCGACAAGATTTGCGGTCCAGGATTGGTATTAAACAAAATTCAAATGTGAAACCAGTTACTGACAAGAAAAATTGTGGATAACCATGCATCAACACAGAAACCTTTATTTTTACAATCGATAGAATTCCAGCACGAGTTTGTTGCACAATTAATCGTTTGCGCCCCCAGTCACGAGTCCTTCGGCTAAATCATTTGTTATATGCTCCTGAGAAGCAAAAAAGGGAAACATAGGTACTGTACAGAATAACTTTAGATAAGCTGCTCCCAATTTATTTATGAAACGCCATAACTGTAGCAGTTAAAAGTTACATAATCAAACGAACCAGAAATATTATCAAACCAATCACAGGAGATACCATCAAATAAAAATTCTACTGCAATGTTAAGTAAGTCGATTCAGTGCACAAGTTCTAGACGGAGGAGACTTGGACGATTAGACAGTAAATGTGTCATATTTCCACAGGCATAAGGAAAGAAAAAAAGGCGGAGATGGCGACACTGGATGTGACAGTCTGAACTTTTTCTAATTTTGTTTAAATACGAAATCCTTACAAATCTGAAATTTTCTCTGGCCCATTTGGCTCACTCCCGAACCGCCCCCATCTTCTTCCCTAACCTCCCGTCACCGCCGGTTCCGGTGCACTGCCGCCACTCTTCTCCTTGCCATCTTGCACGCGTGCCCGCCGGGTGACACCTGGTCGCCTTGGACCTCGAGCAGCTGGAGTCCTGCCTCACCGTGGTCACCAGAGCAGCGGGATCGCCTCCTCGGACCTCGCTCCAGTGAGTCGAGCACCACGCCGCCCCTATAAAATCCCTCCCGAGCTCCTCTCCGTGCCTCTCCTCCACGCCCCTTCCTCTTCTCGTGAACCCCACCTTGCTCTTCCTCCCTGCCGAGCCCCGGTGATGCCTTCACCGTCGCCCCTGTCTCCGATGAGGTGAGCCGGCGTCCGCCCGCGCCGTTGCCGAGCCAAATCCCCGTAGCTCCTCCTCCTTTCCTCCTCAAAAATGGAACCGCCACCCTCTGTAGATCCTCTTTGATGCCTTCCCCTACCGCCATGAAAGATCACCGGCGACGGAATCTTCCTCGTCGTCGCCGCGGGCCTCACCTCCTCTGTTCTCCCCAATTTCCCCATTTGAGCTGCCGGCTCGATTTGAAATCGAGCTGAGCCGAAACCCCCTAAGCCATACACCTTCGAGCTGGCCTGAGAGGGAGCCGAAACCCCCTGAGCCACTCGGTTCCCTCTCAGGCCGGCTCGGTACCTCTTTGGCTGGCTAGAGAGGTCGGCTCGGGTCCTTGCTGGGCTGAGCCCATTAAACATAAAAGAATTCCTTTTCTTTTATTGAAAACAATGAACCCATATGAAACCCAAAAGCAGCCCAATCGATTAACCCATTTCAAGCCCGAGTGAAGCCCATCTCTGCTATCCAACCCAACCCGATCCAAAAACCCTAACGGATCGGTACTATTCATGGGCCTGACTCGTTAGTGAATAGTAGCCGACCCTCGTTATGCCCGAAAAACCCAAACTACCTGTATATACCCGTTTCGACTGTCTCGACACTCCGGTTCTATTTTTCCACACCATTAAGCGTAGTTCCCACTTCTTAGTGCCCAAAACCTACAAAAACCTCCTCAATCCACGTATACTCCCGTTCTTCATCTGAAACCTTAAAATACAACACTTATTCTTATTCATCATTCTGATATTCCAAACTTGCTCTTTCATATCGCATGACCTAAACCTCATTCCTAAACACCCTGACACCCCCACACACCTCTCTTTCCTATTTATGGTATTATTTTCAATTAATTTACATTTTGCTCCCAGCTCGCATTTGTCGAGCCCAACTTATGAGTGTTTGGATGTTTTTGCAAATAGGACACAGTAGTGACGATCTAACACTTAGGACGGACCCCGACGGTGAAGATCTACTTAAAGACAACGACTCGACAGATCTTGATGCAGTAGGCAAGTCACATCCCTTTGTTCATATTGATTCCACATGCCTGCTATTTATTGTATTATTAGTTTAGTTAATTATTTCTTGCATGTTAATTTAATACCATTGTATTTTCGAATGACGTAATTGTATAGTTAGTTCCTACGAGCCCATAGCCCCAGTTATTTTTTCTAGGCCATATTCACCTTAAAAACCTTAGAATAAATTATGTCAGTATCCTTCACCGGCATTAGAGGCTAGGTTAAACTATATGTAGAAATATCGATAACCCTAGAACAAAACTCGGAGAATGTGGTTTTAAAAGAAGTTATCGACGGTTGGGGATAGAGAAGATGGGGCCTTTCATCTGTTGAATGTGCAGCCATACCCCTTTCGTAGAGTAAGGCTAATGTATCAGATTACCTTACTCGGGGCAGATAAAGGCAAAATCCTTGTGCTAAGTGATGAACACAGAAGCCGCTCAACCATATGTTTGACTTGTCAAACCTGGCTTAGTAATCTGTTCTACCCGCTAAACTACTACAAAATAGCTTATCCTTCCTCTTCTCCGGAAGGCCCACAGAAGTGAAAGAGGTGATAGGCCATTTATTGAAAAATCACAACTAAAATACACTCAAATCCCGAACCGCGAAGTTGACACTGGCTAGTCAGCTCTTGGGAGAGCGAGTGATATAGTATTCCTAGGTAGATACTTCAAAAGGTAGAACAGATAAAAAGTCTTGTTATCTTACCTCTGTCGACACGCCAATGGGAGTATGTTTATCTCGAGTGACAATAAGAGGTGCAGACATTGTGTGGGTAAAGCTAAGCAACTTTACAGAGTGATAACAAATGGTATTCGAATAGGCCATGCTTCCGGTTAATGAAGCCGTATTTAAGGGTGATTCCTACAACAAGGCCTAAGTAGAATTTGGTAATGCATAATTGAATTGGCGATGACCCAGCAAGGTTATTAATATTCAACTGCTTTAATTATATGGTTTTACTAATAAGGGGAGTTTAGAATTATGCATCCACCAAATAACATGAAACTCTATTCCTTACTTTTGAGAATCTCTGGATAGTAGTTAAGCAGGTAAATTCCTGATGTGGCTTGCTGAGTACTTCATGTACTCATTACTGCACTAACAATTTTCAGAAGAAGAGCAAGATGAAGATCTATAGTCGACGCGTTAGGGTTATGACCGCATTCAAGCCTTCTCTGTGGGCTTTCGTCAGATCTTTTGATTATAGGTAATGTTTTGGGCTTCACAGCCCATTAAATTCTTGAAAATCGACTGACAGGTCATATTTCACCGATATAACTCTTCTCGTTGTAAGCAAGCTTGATATTCTTTCTGCCTACAGATATAAATCTTGGGCAGTTGCAGGGAATACCACGGTCCTGTTTTATGAATAGGATATACCCTGTTTAGAAAATGGGATCGTTACACTGGAGAAGACCAAATAGGCAGTCATGACCTTTGTGACAACTACAAAATGCTTCGGGTGAACTGTGACAAATGTTGAGTGCCCTCGCACAATGGATAACATCACGCATTGTACTATATGAGTAGAAGAGCACCCTGCCCATGTAATCACAACTCTCCAACGCTTACTGATCATCCTCTTGCCCCAACACCAAATGCCAATTTCCTTTACTCATATTGCTTGTGTCATGCCTTCCTTGCCGTCTTCAGCTACATGTGGCGCGGCATGGAGGCATCTCTCTCAAGTCTCAGCAAATGGCCCTGCTCCACTGGAAATCTACTCTGGGAAGCTCACCGCTGCAGATGAGCTCCTGGCAACACAATACCCGCCCATGCAACTGGACTGGCATCATGTGTCGTGCCGTACGCCGTGGCCACCGAATGCCCTGGGAAAGCTTACCAACTTGGAAAACCTTGACCTCAGCAACAATCGCCTCACTGCTGAAGTCCCTACCTCTTTAGCAAGTAAATCTTGCGATGCTAACCACGCTTGATCTCTATAACAATAGAATTACAGGTTCAATCCCCCTAGAACTTTGCAACCCTATTGAATCTCCAGTATTTAATATTATTCACGAACCAAATTTCTGGTTCAATTCCAGAGTGCTTAGGAAACCTTACCAACTTGACAATACTAGGCTTACACCCAAACCAAATTACCAATTCCATACCACGTGAGATTGGTCACCTTGTGCATCTTCAGTTTCTGTAGGTGGATGATAACCGGATTTCTGGCTCCATCCCAACAACTTTGCACAATTTGAAAAATATCCAACATTTGACCATGAAAAATATCCAACATTTGGCCAACATCAGCTGTTTATTCACAAAAACTCCAAATTTCGGCATCACCAACAACTGCACAATGAATTTATGAAGTTTCCATTAGCTCAATACGAATCAAAACGCATAACTGCTTCTTCATTTTCAGAAAATCAAACATGTTACAGGAAAACTGCATCAAATGTACGATATTCACAAAAGCTACCAAAAGTGTGGAGCGATTATGAAAGATCATCACCAGTAGGAGAATCGCAGGAAGTTTACATCCTAATTCATCAATATGAACTAGAAGAATCGGCCTACCTGACATTTATGTCCTTCACTGTTATTGTACGATCATCACATGCATACCTTGGAAATCTGTTCGCAGACGACGACATGGTGCTTAGTGATCATTCTAGTATACAGTAAGGTTTTGCCCTACTATTTTTCTTCAAAAAGAATACATAGATGTATGGTTATGAGAGCTGCAAAGGCTAGAAAACAGAAAAAGGAAACATTAGGTACAAAGACATACCAATAGCTTTTCACTCATGAAGTTTCCGCCATAGGCACTAACAACATGCTGGTGCGCAAGACAACGGTTCTAACTTTTGACATAACTTTTTCTCCATTTTCTGAAAACCTAACCGAGTCGCAATCACGAAAAATCATCACTACCAGGAGAATCATTGTTGATATTTTTACTCTGTTAACTAGCAAGCAGCTCATGACAAGACCTTGAAATCCTCTGTTATTATTCTGGGAACTGCACAATCGAAAATCATACTCCACGGTCGACCGCGCCTAACGGTCAATTTCGACAGCTGATTTAATGTTGATTATTTATGGTTGAAAGCTGGTATTTTTAAGCTTGAAAGCTTTTTTTTCGTTAGTTGAAACCTGATCGTGTTGTAGTTGAAACCTGACCGTGCTGTATTTGAAACCTGACCGTTCCGACAGTTTTACTGTGGCTGTCGGAATTGATCGTTCAGGACGGTCGCCCGTAAATTACAGGCACCCCTGCACAATCTGTTTTGATTCACAAACAACATGGTGTTTACTAAGCAATCTAGCATGTCTGCTCTAGTAGTCCATCCAGAGATTCATATGATACGCCGGAACAAAGTTTACCTGGGTGCACAATTTTTCCTTGTTCCAAGTCACCAGTCATGCATGGCAAGGTTGGGATTCGCAGCTGTTAGGCACAATGACACACATACTGCTGATGATCAACTTTCCAAAAGGACCAATTAACACCACTACTACTGGAGTTGATGCATATACGTAAACAAAAAATCGAGTCAAAGGAAGTTGTTCAGCTGGAGCTGTCATCCTGCACAAGGCAATCAGAACAATGGACGAGAAAACACACTATATATATCTGGAGTTTCAGTCACCCAAACAAGCAACTTCTAAGTTCACATCTTTAGAACTGCCAACGCACATTCTTCCTATAAACCAGATGCAAACAACACGCAGCAAAATGTGATCTTCATCAGCACCCGTGTCCTACGTCTGGCTACTGCTCTTGCCATGCCTTTTTCTCTTGCAACAAGCCACGTGTGCAGCGCGCCATGGGGGCATATCACTGAGGTTCCAGCAGATGGCCCTCCTCCACTGGAAATCCACGCTTCAGAGTTTGCCGGCGCAGATGAGCTCTTGGCAGGACAATACCAGCCCGTGCAACTGGACGGGCATCATGTGCACAGTTGCGCGTCATGGCCACCGCATGCCCTCTGTAGTGACCGACATCTTCCTGCCAGGTGCCAGCATCCATGGCAAGCTTGGTGAGCTCAATTTCTCGGCTCTCCCATTCCTCACATATATATTGACCTCTGCAACAATAGTCTCCATGGTCCAATAGCTACTAATATCAGCTCTCTATCAGCACTATCATATGTTGACCTCAACCTCAACAATCTCACAGGGCACATTCCTTATGAGATCGGTGACCTAAAAAGTCTCACAGAGGTTGACCTCTCACTTAACAGACTCACAGGCCACATCCCTGCTTCCTTGGATAACCTAACAATGTTAACTGAGCTTATCATTCACCAAACCATGATCTCTGGTCCCATTCCAGAGGAGATAGGAAGGCAATTGTCAACCTGCAGGCATTACAGCTAAGCGCGAGCAACCTTAGACACCCACAATTCTTACTAATCTCACCAAGTTGAGTACACTTTTTCTCTTTCGAAATCAAATTTCAGGTCCGGTACCCCCAGAACTGGGTAGCTTATTAAATCTCCAGAAATTTGACATGCCCGTCAACCAAATCTCCGGCCTATTCCTGCTACCTTAGGAAACCTTACAAGGCTAGTAAAACTATATTCTACTCAAAATTAATTAACTGGTTCCATCCCGCAAGAACTTGGCAATCTGGTGAACCTCCAAGGATTGCATTGGGTGAAAATCAACTTTCTGGGTCAATACCGAAGTCTTTCGGAAACCTACAAAACATCCAAGATCTGCTTCTGTTCAATAACCGGTTAACAGGATCACTTCGTCAGGAACACCGGCGAGAACATACAGTTGCTGAGCCTGTCGGTGATGCCGCGCCCAGAGGCCCGGGTGATGCTGCCGGTTGCGCACCAGTGCTACGACTCCGCCGGCAAGACCACCAACTCGTCCGAGAGCACGGTGGACGTCAGCGGTACCAACGTGTACCGCATCTCGGACACCGAGAACGAGCTCTTCGTCCTCGGCTGCAACACCAGCAGCAAGGAAGCCAAGCCCTCCTCGTCGTCCAGGTTAAACTACGAGTATTACACGGGATGCGTGGCCTACTGCGAGGGCTCTGGGAAGGTGGTGGACGGTGCCTGCGCGGGCGTCGGCTGCTGCCACGTCGACATCCCGCCAGGCCTCACGGACAACTCGATCACATTCGTCATTGACAACGGCGCCTGGTCGCACCGGCATCAGGAGGAGTTCAGTCCCTGCGACTACGGTTTCGTCGTGGAGAAGGGCAACTACACGTTCCGGGCGGCCGACCTGACGAACATGCCGGTGACCAGGACCATACCGCTGCGGCTCGACTGGGCCATCCGGGAAGCGATGCCGGCTCTACGTCCATCTCCTGCGACCAGGCGCCGGACATGCCGGGCTACACCACAGTATGTGCGTCGACTCCACCAATGGGCCGGGATACGTCTGCAACTGCACTAGAGGCTACGAGGGCAACCCATACCTACCCCACGGATGCACAAGCTAGTAAGCATCCGTTTCTCGTGGTAGCTAGCAGCTCTTTAAATTAATCGTGTTGGCTAATTCTCAGTTGCCTGAAATTTTTATAAATCTTAGTCATCTAAAATTACACATCAATTAGCCTAAAATTGTAGTTCTAAAAGTATACAATTATAGTAAAAAGTTACTGCAATTTTTAGTCTGTAAAATTACACATCCTTTAGCTTAAAATTACAGTTTTAGAGGTGTGTAATTTTAATAAAAAGTTACTGCAATTTTTAGTCCATAAAATTATACGTTATTTTAGTGGAGATGAGGGTTATTGGATTTTGATTTAAAGGCTTAAAAAGTGACTGAGATTTAAAAAAATTTCAGGCAACTGAGAAATAGACATTCCCTTAAATTAAAGGCAGCTATTTTTTTATACTCCCTGTGTCAAAAACTGTAAGGCGTACGCATTTTTAACTAGCAACTAGCACAATGTCCCGCGCAATCGTACAGGAAACGTTTTTAAATTTTTTTAATTTTTTGTCTATATGCGTGATATTAGAGAGAAAATGGCACAAATGACCCCGCGACCGGGGTCAATGCCAAAAATGACTCCGCTCGTGGGGCAATGCCAAAAATGTCTCCACGACTGGCCGGTTAGCCGCCACGTGTCCACTATCGCGCCAGGAGTCCGCGATTGCATTCCAGTCGCGCCCGGCACGTGCGCGACAGCCGCGACCAGAGCGGTCAGACCGGCTGTCGCGGTCGGAGAGCGCGATAGATCTGGTCGCGGCCGACGAGCGCGATAACGCAACGTGGCGGCTGTCAGTTCTATCGCGGTGACATTTTTGGCATTGCCCCGCAAGCGGGGCCATTTTTGGCATTGACCCCGGTCGTGCCATTTTCTCGATATTAGATCAGTATGGGAAATAAAAAAATTCAAATCACGAGCTGGCCTGCTAGTTGTTATGCTAAGCTGTCTATTTAGGCAGAGTTATGATGATCTATCAGATGTGATCTGTTTAATTATTCTTATTGCTTTACTTGTACGTGTGATATTAGATCATTGTTAATTACGTGGAAAACATTTTTAATCATCTTTATTTTTTAGTTGTATGTGTGATATTAGATCAGTACTAATTACGTAGTAAACGTTTTTAATTATCTTTACTTTTTTTTACGCGTACACGTGATATTAGATCAATACTAATTGCATGGAAAACATTCTTAATTATCTTTATCTTTTTATCTGTATGTGTGATATTAGATCAATACGAGAAATAAAAGTTCAAATTGCGAGCCGGCCTAACATTAGATAAGTACAGAAAATAAAAGTTTAAATAGCGAGTCGACCTGTTAGTCATTGTACCGATCCATCTATCGAGGTATAGTTATGATGATCAATCGGATATGATCTGTTTAAGTACAGTTATAGAGATATATCGGTTATGATATATTTAGGTGTAGTTATGAAAATCTATCGGTTGTAATATATTTAGGTGCAGTTATGAAGATCTATTGGATATGATCTATTTAGGTACAGTTATGAAGATCTATTGATTGTGATCTACTAACAATAAAAGAATCCACCAGATCTATCAGATGTCTTGCTTTTTTAAAAAAATTTCTAGCATTTCTCTATTTTTTTATTTTTTTATTTTTAGTACATAATAGATTATGTTAATAATATGTGGATGAGTTTTGCTCTGGTACATCTCCTTAAAAAGTTTACAACTTTCTTTGTAAATTAACAGTGGAGATTAGAACGTATCCTCCAATTAAAAAGAATAGTATAGTCTATCACTCAACTCTATCAAAACCAGTATTATTTGGCCAGTCCGGCTAGATCGAAGCCCTTGACCCGCTCGATGTGTATGTAGTTCTGCATCTCTCCTAATCCATCGCTAGCCACCGCCGCTGCCTCCAAAATCCTCCTCACAGCACCTAAGGACAAATCTACCATTCTAAAAAGTTCTTTACGGGGGTATATCCAAGTAAAAATATACATGAATTATGTGATAATAAAAAATTGATAGTTACATACATATTTAAAAGCATTTTTAACGGTATTAATTTTACATCACATATTTCATATATTTTTTAACTAATTGTTGGTCAAATACAAATCTGAATTTGTCCTTTTACATCTGCCAAGTGCATTTGAGTTTGATCTTGACATTTTACATGTTTACAGGACACATTAGCTTCCCTACGTATGGTAGAATTTCGTAGAACGTGTGAACATGGTTCCAAATGAAATCGATGCTATAGTGTATTACCGCCTAATTTTTTAGATGTATATATAATTTAATAAAGTCCATCTTAAACTCTAAACTTAGTGTCTAGTTCAACTTGAACTTTAGACTATAGTGTTTGGTCTGACTTGAACCCCAAACTACAGTCCTTGGTGTGACTTGAACTCTAAAGTATTAAAGCATCTATCCTAAACCTTAAACTTTCTAAATTTTTTTGTTCCAAACCTTTGCGTGGTGGTGGAGGACATACTAAACTCTTAACTATAGTGCTTAGTCCAACTTGGACTTTAAACTATTAAAAGATCGAGGTTTATTGACTAGAGGGGGGAATAGGAGATTATCAAATTTTAACAAGTTGGTAGTTTAGCATACAAAGGTGAAGCAATTTAGAGATGAAACAACAGCAAGTAAACAAGATTCAGCTCAATTGAAGAACAATACAAAGTAAAGAGCAATGATCGAAGACACAAGGATGTAACCCGAAGTTCAAGTTGTTGACAACAACTCTACGTCTTCGTTTGGAGAGGCTGATGTAACATTCTCGATTTTTGAGGGCTTGAATTTTTTTTTAAGGAAAAGAGGATGTGCAATTGAATAATATATCTATATGTATTTTATTGTATTTTGTTTCAAATTAATTCAACTATATGAATTAATTTAAGAGCTATAAGGGTGTTTTTGATTTTTAATTGGATCATCATTTGAAAAATTGTCCCAAAAGTATTTTTCTTGAGTTCCTTATGCTCAATATGATTTTCTAGAATTTTTGTAGAATTTTCGAAGGTGTTCTGGCATTTTTAAAGACGTTATGTAATTTTCTGCAATAATTTTAATCAGAAAAATGTTTTTTCTTTTTTATGGCTTCTTGGGCTGCCGGCCCATCTCCCCCTCCCTTACCGGGCCCCGCCTGGGCCTCGTCCCGCCCCGCCGGCCCGCTTCCCCGCCGGTGGTCTAGCCCACCCGGCCGGCCACCCCCCTCTCCCTCCTGGGCCGCCGCCCCTCCTCTTGGGCCGGCCCAGCCCGAGCCGGTCACCTCCCTCCGCCTGGGCCGTGGCCAGGCCTAGCAGGCCGGCCGGCCAAGCCGGCCCATCCCGGCGCCTCCCTTGCCCCCTTGCCAGGCCAGGCCGGCCTCCCCATTTGAGCCGTCCCCGCCTTGCTCCCTTGCTGGGCTGCGCACTGCAGGCCACGCCTGGGCCATGTGCTGCAGCCGGCCAGGCTGTGTGCCTCACGCGCGCACGCGCGCATAGCGCCGCCGCCGTCGGCCGAGTGCGCCGTTTCGCCGATTGATTTTCCGTTTCCTTTTGAATTAATTCCGGGAATTGTTCTTTCCTTAATCTAGCACTAATTGCTATTAATTGGTGGCTTTTCCTCTTCTCTTCTCCCCCTATAAAAACCCCCTCTACCCTAGGGTTTTCCCCTTTGATTTCTTCACCAAAATTTCTCCTCTCCTCCACCTCTTCTTCTCCAACTCCGGCGGAGCTCCGGCGAGGAATCCCGGCCACCCCGACGTCCCCCACACCGAGGAGCCGCTACCCGGAGCTTCCCCACGCCGGCGTGCACCTTGTACCACAAGCAGACGCGAGCTTCTTCCTCTTCATCAACCGAACCGCAAGCACCTTCCCCAACTCCGGCGACTTCCTCCCCAACTCCGGTGAGCTTTTCTCTCCGCGATTTCGTCGCGCTCGGTGAGCTCCTCTCCCATCCCTCTCCGGAGTAGATCCCCACCAATCCCTAGAATATTTCCCCTCAACCAATTTTGGCCATCATCCACCCCTTTGCAAAGATTAAATCTATTTTGCCCCTCTGTTACTGTAGCATGAACAGCACTCATGGGTACTGTTCATGTGAACAGTAACCCCTAGCCATCCCTTATGTCTAAATTTTGGTTCCAACCAATCCTTGTCCAATCCTTGATCTTAGGAGTAAAATGGAATCCTTAGAACCCCACGAATCCAACGGTGCAATCGGATTTTGAATTATAATTAAATTAGTATGAAATTTGAGCAAATTTCGTGATATCTTTGTGCTGGATGATTATCTTTGTTCTGTAGATCATTAGTATGCTAAGGAGTAGTTCTGGAAATTTTCACAATTTTTGGACATGTGTAGAATTTCTTAGAATTAAAACAAGCTCTATTTTAATTATTAAAAATAGAAATCTTCTCTGTTATTTTTATCCAATTTTTGTCTAGGATCGGAGAACCCTAGAACGCATTTACCATGTAAACCAAAATATTTTATCTGCAATGGTTAGGGCTATAGAAATCAAGAAGTGTTCTAGATCCATTTAAAATTGTTATTTAAATGCTGTTTCTAGTAATAAGTCCTTTATAAATCTGTTTTAACCTCTAAAAATGCATGTCCAGTACCCAATAATTCATATTATGTTATGTGAATGTTGAAAAGTCATAAAAACCCAGCTTAATTAAATAATGTTTTACTATATTTTTAGGGTAGTTTACATGCTTAGAAAAATAGTTTTAATTGGTTAAAATATATTTCCAGAACATGGTTGAACATGAAATGTCTCTGGAATTGGTAATATAAGATGTTAGATGAATGGTATGATTTATTGATGTTAATTGTTGTTACACTAGAAATGCTAGAAACATGCTTTAATTAAATAATGTTTAGATTACAAATTATTATTAAATCATTTTTGGTACTGTTCCAGTACTGTTAACATGTTCCAAGAAGTTTCATGCTTAGTTAGCTCTTGTTAATAGTAGAGAATACATTTTAGCTTAATTTCTAGTCTTTAAATTAATAGAAAAACATGTGTAAATATAATTAGATGTTGTTAACTTATTCTTTACTGTTATTAACCATTATAAATATTTAGGATTCACCTAAATATTTATTTATGGTTAATTGTGATTTATTTTATCATTTTATTATGATTACTATCATGTTAAGGTGTATGTGTGTATATACATTTAAATATCTATTAAATATACCCGATAAGGGATATATGCTTTATAAATATGTCTACGGTTATGGCCAACCCTAGAAGACCCATTCTTCTTCGCGATGACGCTATCGCGCCATCGTTCCATTCCACCTCACCTTACCTTCGTCGGGCTTCTCTCTCGTGTTGCTTTTCGGAATGCTTTCTTGGAGTTGATTGTTTATTTACTTTGCTCGTTGCGTTGCGTCAATAGGGAGTGAAGAGACCAACCCGGTGATCGAAGCAGCCGAAGAAGGAGAGTACTACCACGAAGGCATGCCCATTTTTTTATCATACTTGATCCTATATTTTTGAAGTTATTACATTTTATTATTTACAAACATGCATGCTATTTTAATCCAGTAGTTAGCGTGTCGATTGACACACTTTTACCCTGTCCGCTTGTCGCCCTTTATACTTGAAACCCTGAGTAGATTAGTAGGTTTTATTCAGAATAGAGTAGAGGTATGCTTAGCCATGCTTAATTACATCTTTAGGTTGTTTTGATTTGCCTCTGCGGAGGAATGAATATCGGATCGATGATCCTTGTTGAAACTTGATGTTGAGCTCGCTGAGTCAGGGCCGGATGCCCGATGTTTTCCCTCTCTCTCTATTCTTTCTATTCTACTCTAGGTGAAACTTACCATCTAATATGGTGCGGGCGACAGCTGGATCATGTGATGAAGGAGCATATGGTTGTCCTACCCGCAGAAGGCCGGTTGAAAGGAACCATTGGTCGTCCGTACCGCATAAGGCCGAAGTCTTGAAGTTGGAGAAATTGTGACCACAATGCAACCACATGCTAAATGGGCAATGGCTTGGTCAAGTAGGTTAGTCAGTCTTTGGTGCCGATGTTGCCGTACCGCAGAAGGGGTGGATGTAGCGACGAGGACCCTCGGCACAGATGGGGGGAACGGAGTGCGCGGATGTACTCTCGACTCTGGGCCAGACCCGGTGGGCACGTCACACCTTAGGGGGATCTAGCTAAAAGACCTCGTCACAATCTCCCTGCGGTACACCGATGGGTGTGTACTATGCTGGCGACGGCCAGTGGCAACAAGACGAAATTGTGTCGTGTGGGTAAAGTATACACACTCTGCAGAGTTAAAACTAATCGATTAGCCGTGTCCACGGTCATGGACAGCACATGCCTCATTCTTGATGAAAAGGACCTGTCCCTCTCCCCCTTGCTACTTCCCTCTACCCCTTTGCTGATGAACCTATGGTCGAGCTAAGGCGGGAGTCCTTGCTCGAGTGTGTTGGTCATGGACCACACCTGTTGAAAACACCCCAGATAATAAAACTGTGTTACATCAAATGATGCCTTCGAATCTACCCTAATATTTCAACTAAAACCGCATTTATGCAAATGAACCCTAAAGCCTTCCTTTGAAGCCTTGCATATAGTATGGTAGGACTATCTACCGCCAGGTGGCTTGCTGAGTATGCGAAGTACTCATCGTGCATGTGTTTGTGGTGGTGTGCAGCGGATCATGCTGAGGAAGGAACCGATGAAGACTTCTTCTACGACGAGCCCGAAGAGTAGGTCGCATGGCTGCCGTCAATTGCCTGTGGCACGGATGGAGTCGCTTCGCTTTTGTTTTTCCGCTGCTTGACTCTGATGTAATAAAATGTCGTTGAGACATGTAACCTTGTAAGCTGTGTGGCATATCGTACTCAAATTATGTTTTTATCTTTGAATGCATGTGATGTTATTCATTTTGCTTGTGTACCGTCAGCATGATCCTGGGACTGACGAGGAAGTACACGAGGGGGGTCTAGTAGTTGAAACTAGACTCTCACAGCTGAGCACTTAGCTCCGAAGACACACAGTCTTCACCTTTTTCTCCTTGAGCCTTGTCCACTCAGGATCTGCTCAATCACTCGAGGTGGATCTTGAGGTGATCCCCAGACCTTCACAAACTAGCCGGCTAGGAGATGCCAAATCTCCAAGAGTAACAAGTTTGATTTCTAGGCTTGAAGAAGCTCTTGCTTGAATGCTCAATCCAAATCTCTCAAATGGCTTTCCTCTCTCAAAGTAGATCTCGAGGAGTCAAAGAGGAAAGGGAACACACAGTGGAGAGAGTGTCTTTTTACGCAAAGTGTTCTACTGAGCCAGCAGGAGGTCGGGGACCTTTTATAACCGTTCTGTAGAAAAGAGTCGTTGGACACAAAGATTCCTCTCCGGCACAACTGGAAGACAGAACCGGAAGCACCGGGTTTCAAACCAACGGTCAGATCTGAAGAACATCAGATGCACAGCGAAAGGCTTCAACACAAAGGCGGCAGTTCCGGAAGGAACATGGTCACACCGGAATTGAAGAATATACTCAGTAGAGTTACTTCCAGAAGCAATTCCCAGTGGTGCCGACTTTGAAGACGGTTGAGCCGGGGTTAAAAGGATGACACGTTCTTCTTCACAGAGAAGAAAAACGGTCCAGCCGGAAACTTAACCCGGCAACACCGCTTCACAAAGAACACCTAAGTCCAGAACAGATTCTCAGTGCAGCCGAAAAAGGAACCGGTGCAACCGAAGACAGAACATGTGGGACTTAGTCTAAAACGAACTTGGCCCTAAGCCCAGAAGAGATTCCCGGTGCAACCGGATACAAAACTGGTGCAACCGAAGACAACTCAGAATGCGACTTAGACTAGGGCTTCAATCGACCTAAGTCCAGAGAGGATTCCCGGTGCAACCGGATACAAGGACCGGTGCAGCCGAAGACAAAATGAACATGACTTAGTCTAGGATAACAGAAGCATATTCCGGAAGCACCGGTCTTCCAAACCGGTTGAACTGATTTCCGAAATATGAAACTAGGGCAAACCCTAAGCGGCAGGGTTCCCTAACTCTCCAACACAGAGGCCATTCTCGGCAGCACCGGGTTCAAGATCGGTTGTGCCGCAGTTGAAGCTCTTCGAGCTTGAGACGACTAAGTCTTCAAATCTCGCAACAGAGGCCAATCCCGGTACAACCGATTCTTCAAACCGGTACAACCGAGAGTCACTGTCTGTGTTTCAGAAAGAGATTTCAAAGAGTTCTTCTAAGATTTGATTGAGCACACATGAAGACTCTTCTTCTAACTTAGATTTCATACCCCTCTTAATAGGCGGCTTGTCCTATAGACTCAAATGATCATTGATCATATCAAAGACTAGAAAATCACCACTAATCTAGATCTAAGTCTTCCTTTATCTTCAACTTTTTAGGGGTCGACATTCGTCGGTTAAACCAATTACCTGGGGACTATTCACCAGAATACACTTAGTAAACTATTAGTCCCTTAATCGTTTATCATTAATCATCAAAACCCATTAGGGGGCTCTAGATGCACTTTCAACTATAGTGTTTGGTCCGACTTGAATCCCAAATTATAGTCCTTGGTCCGACTTGAACTCTAAACTATAAAAGTGTCTATCCTAATTAAACCTTAAACTTTCTAAAAACATTTGTCCCAAACCCCTGCTTGGTTGTGGAGGATGCTTTTGCACTCTGAATTTTCAAACAAATATGAAAAAAGTCATGGATATACATCCTGTAAAATGATAACTTGCAAAAATCTATTATATACTAAAAGTAGAATATAATAGAAAAAATACAGAAGGACTAGAAATGCCCGTAAAAAAGCAAAACATCCGACCGTTAATCTAGTGGACCCTTTTATTATTAGTAGACCACGACTGATAAATCTTCATAACTGTGCCTAAATAGATCATAGCCGATTGATCTTCATAACTACACCTAAACAGATCACAGCCAATAGATCTTCATAACTGTAGCTAAACAAATCACAGCCGATAGATCTTCATAACTGTATCTAAACATATCACATTTAATAGATCATCATAATTGCTATTAAATAGATGGCTCGGTACAACAACTAGCAGGGCGGCTCGCAATTTGAACTTTTATTTCTTTTACTGATCTAATATTAGGCCGGCTCACGATTTGAACTTTTATTTCCCGTACTTATCTAATATTACACGTATAGGTAAAAAAATAAAGATAATTAAAAATATTTACTGTGCAATTAGTACTGATCTAACATCACGTGTACACGTAAAAGAAAAAAATTAAAAATATTTCCCGCGTAATTATATTGATCTAATATCATGCGTACAGACAAAAACATAAAGATAATTAAACAGATCACATCCGATAGATCATCATAACCGTACCTAATAGGCGGCTTAGTACACATCGACTTGCGATTTGAACTTTTATTTCCTGTACTGATCTAAAAGAAGATAACTAAAAATATTCCCCGCGCAATTAGCATTGATCAAATACCATGTGTATAGATAAAATGATAAAGATAATTAAACAGATCACATCTGATAGATCATCATAACTGTACCTAAATAGATGGCTGAGTACACGTCGGCTCACGATTCAAACTTTTATTTCCCGTGATCTAATATCACGCGTACGGGTAAAAAATAAAGATAATTAAAAACATTTGCTGCGCAATTAGTATTGATCTAATATCACATGCACAGGTAAAAAATAAAGATGATTAGAAATGTTTTCCGTGTAATTAATACTGATTTAATATCACACGTTCTGGTAAAACAATAAAGATAATTAAACAGATCACATCCGATAGATCATCATCACTGTAATTTAGTACAACAACTAGTAGCTCAGCTCACGTTTTGAACTTCTATTTCCTGTACTGATCTAATATCACGTATACAGGTAAAATAATAATAATTAAAAATGTTCCCCACGCAATTGCAAGGGACATTGTGCTAGCTCATCCAAAAATATAATGATTTGTCTCCTGTATAAAAATATTCATATTTTTCAATGAATTTCGGCAGGTTATAATTTTATAGCATCACTTACACCCACAAATTGTTCAGTATTTTTATGAAACCTCAAGATGCAAAGTCACCCTTAAAAATGAGCTAGGTTCTAGGAAAAACTATGATACCTGGCCTGTTAATATAGATGTTCATGTGACCCATGTGTAATTGTATGGGGGGATTAGTCCCACATGAAGAGTTTAGGTAGAGTTGGTCTAGCATATATACCTGTATGTTCCAAACATAGTACCTCTGGGTAAGGGAAGTGCTACGTATACATGGACCCGCCCCATTGGTGGGCAAGACATTAAACGAATGTGGGTCAGGGTGTTACACAAATGGTTTTAGAAAATTCATGGTTTGAGACAAATAGTTTTATAGTTCGTGATTAAAGTCAGAACAATCACCATGTTTAGGGTTAATATGGAAATTTTCTATATATTTGTAAAATCTTAATTGAAAGACTTATGTTCCGAACGGTGACCACACCCAAGACCTTGGTCGAGTCGATGACCGGTCCGGATCTAATCATGATGATTCCCATGTGAGGATCAACATCATAAAAGTGATCCCCGAGTTAGGTTGGGCTAGACCTGATTTGAATTTCATAGGGTGATTATCAAGAAATCAATGGTGTGCTTCACTTGGGATGAACAATTAAGCGCGCACGGTGCAAGCATGTAAACTACTCCAGAATAGGAGTCTTGGTGTTCTTTTTATAAATAGCATGCCATTCAATTCAAATGTGGATAGGATCAACTTGCATGTATATTTTTTTGGTGCAAACTATATTTGATCCGCTATAGTCCTTTGACACTTATCCAACCCTACTAGCCCTATTCTTCTGGTATTTCCATTTGATATTTAATTTGGATTTATATTTATTTGCCTTGCACTTTATTGCTGTTGCGACGAATAGAAAGTAGCGAAGTTGGGTAAGGACAAGTTCCTGCAGAAGAAGACCAACTCGTCAACGAAGGCATGCCCCCTCTTCTTGATCGTGTTGATCTTATATTTTCAAAGTCATTATATTTTATTGTTTATAAACATGCATGCTATTTTATTCCAGTAGCTAGTGTGTCAATTGACACACCATTACCTTTCCGCTTGTCGCCTGTTTACTTGATACCCTGAGTAGATTAATATGTTATTATTTCTGAATAGAGTAGAGAAATGCTTAGCCACGCTTAAATATATTCTTAGGATGTTTTGAGTTGCCTCTTCGGAGGAATGATCTTCGGATCGATGAACCTTGATATTGAAACTTTAAAAAGTGGCAGATTTTTTTTTCTGTTGAGCTCACTGAGCTAGGGCCGGATGCCCGTTGTTTTCTCTCTCTCTATTCTTTGTATTTTACTCTGGGTGAAACTTACCATCTAAAAGGTGTGGACGACAGCTGAATCATGAGTTGAAGGAGCAAATGGTCGTTCCTCACAGGTTGAGGAAGCCATTGGTCGTCCGTATCGAATAAGGCCGAAGTCATGACTTGAGAAGTGTGAATACAGTACGACCACATGCTATATAGGCACTGGCTTGATTGAGTAGGTTAGTCGAGCTTTGGTGTTGACATCACCATACCGCAGAAGGGTGGATGTAGCTACGAGGACCTCGGCACAGATGGGAGGCTGGAGGGTGAGGACGTACTCTCAATTCCGTGTCAGACCCGGTGGGCATGTCGCATCGAGGGGAGATTGGCTAAAAGATCTCATCACGGTCACCCTGCTGACACACCGATGGGCATGTGTACAAGCCTACACAGCTTGGCATAAGGACATGATCGTGTCATGTGCGTAAAGTGTACAAACTCTGCAGAGTGTCAAACTAATCGATTAGCCATATCCACGGTCACGGATGTCACATAACTCATTCCTAATAAAAGGGACCTATCTTTCTCCCCCTTGCTAATTCCCTCTACCCCAGTTCTGGAAAGGTGAAAAGGTGGTTGGAACCTATGGACAAGTTTAGGCTGGATGCTTTACTCGCATGTGTTGGTCGTGGACCCTCACATTTATTTGAAACACTCCTGATATTAAAACTGGTTTTTATCAAAATGATGCTTCAAAATTATTATACTATTACAATCAAAGCTGCTTTTATGCAAAAGAGCCATAAAACCCTTCCTTTGCTTAAGCCTGCACATAGTCGTAGGTTTGCTAATGAGGGGCACGCTGGGTACGTGAAGTATTCATCGAGCATGTTGTTTGTTGGACGTGTTCAGATATCTATTAGGACGATGAAGACTATGAGGTATCTTCTACGTCAATGCTAAGGTTTAGGTCACGTGGCCTCCGTCGACTGCCTGTGGTTGAGATGGAGACATCTACGTTTTATTTTCCACTGTGTTTCTGAATGGTCAGGGACATAAGTCCTAGTTACTTTATTTAGTCATGTCGCTGCTACAACACAAATTATTTATATTTCTAAAATGCTTCCTGACGTGTGCAGTGGTATCAATTCGCTTGTGTCCATTAGCTTGATCCTGGACTGGTGAAGAGATACACAGGGAGGGTCTGGAAGTTAAGTCCGGGCTCTCACACGTAGCAATTACACATTAATTCTTCTCTAAAATTATCTACTACCCATGTCTATCTAGCATTAATGTGAAATTTTTTGTCCTACTCTTACTTAATGTTAATTTCGGTAACTACAACTAGAAGGGTTTTAATGCAAGTTTTAAAGATTCAATTTGGTAGTAGAAAGTTGCAATTCATTAAGATGATAGTTTGATTTGATGAATGTGAAAAGTTCTTACTGAATCGGTTCAACATAAACTATAAGTTCCAACTTGAGTGCATATTTTTTGCACCAAAGTTCCATTGCTCCTATTTTTCCTTCAAACAAAAATAATATGTTTGCAACTTAAAAAAATATAGAAAAATTCACTTATGCACATACGATACTCTGTGTGGCTGCAAATTTCTGTGAAAAATATGTTCATTAATTTACAATGTGTACATAAAAGACTGTCATAGCTACAGGATTAGGCAGTGTACTTTAGGCACCCCCAATTGGTTACGTCGACCTCCGGGAGTACCAGAGGAGTACGAGTAAGTATAGTGTCCGTCGAGGAGGAGCGTGCGGGAGCGGTATCCGATGGGGCGGAACGTGAAACACTCCGGTCGGCGGAAAGTAGAAACCCTCGTATATATTTCAGAGTTTATGGTTTTACCTCCCAGAAAATGCCCCCTCTCTCTACCCATGGGGTCAAAGAAAAAGAGAAAGAAAGAAAAAAAGAAAAAAGAAAAAAAAAAAAAAAAGAAGAAAAAGAAGAGTAAAAAAAGAAAGAAGTAAGAAAAAGAAAAAGAAAAAGAAAAAAAAAAAAAAAAAGAAGAGAAAAAAAAGAAAAAAAAAAAAAAAAAAAAAAAAAAAAGAAAAAAGAAAATAAAAAAGAAAAAAAAAAAAAAAAAAAAGAAAAAAAAAAAAAGAATAAAAAAAAAAGAAAAAAAGAAGAAGAAAAAAAAGAAAAAAGAGAAAAAGAGAAAAAAAGAAAAAGAAAGAAAGATAGAAAGAAAAGAAAGAAGAAGAAGAAAAAAAAAGAAAGAAGAAGGAGAAAAAAAGAAAAAAGGAAAAAGAGAAAAAAAGAAAAGAAAAAAAGAGAAAAAAGAAGAAAAGAAAAGAAAAAGAAAGAGAGAGAAAGAAAAAAGAAAAAGAAAATAGAAAGAAAAGAAAAAGAAAAAAGAAAAGAGCAGAAAAGAAAAGAAGGAAGAGAAGAGAAAAAGATAAAAAAGAGAGAGAAGTGAGAGAAGGAAAAAAGAGAGAGAGAAAAAAAGAAGAAAAAAAAGAAAAAAAGAGAGGAGAAAAAAAAGAAAGAGGAAGGGAAAAGAAGAAAAAAGAAGAAGAAAAAAAAGAAGAGAAAATAAAAAGAAAGAGAAGGAAAAAGAGAAAAAAGAAAAAGAGAAAGAAAAGAAAAAGAGAGAAAGGAGAGAAAGAAAGAAGAAAGGAAGAAAGAAGAGAGTAAAAGAAAAGAAAAGAGAGAAGAGAGAAGAAAAGATGAAAAAGGAAAAAAGAGAAGAGAAAAGAAAGAGAAAAAGAGAAAGAAAAAAGAAAAAAGAAAAAGAGAAGAAAGGAAGAAAAGAGAAAAGAAAAAAAGAAGAGAAAAAAAGAAAAAAGAGAGAGAGAGAGAGAGAAAGGAGAAAAAGAGAGAAAGAGAGAGAAGAAAAAAGAGAGATGAAAAGAAAAGAAAAGAGAGAGAGAAAAAGAAAAAAGAAAAAAGAAAGAAAAGAGAGAAAGAAAAGAGAAAAAAAAGAAAAGAAAGAAAAAAAAGAAAGAGAGAAAGAGAAAAAAAGGAGAAAGAGAGAAGGAAAGAAGAGAGGAAAGAAAAGAAAAATAGATAAAAAGAAAAAAAGAGAGAAAAAATAGAAAAAGAAAGAAAAAGAAGAGAAAAGAGAAAATAGAAGAAAAAGAAAAAGAAGAGAGATAAAAAAAAGATGGAAAAAGAAAGAGAGAAGAAAAAGAAAATAGAGAAAAAGAGAGAGAGAGAAAATATAGAAAAAAAGAGAGAAATAAAAAGAAAAAAGATAGAGAGAGAGAGAGACAAAAGAAAAGATAAGAAATAAGAAGAAAAAAGAAAAGAAAAAAAAGAGAAAAAAAGAATAGAA